>JAVJGJ010000001.1:12970933-13033503 GCA_035590215.1 Microhierax caerulescens | reverse complement strand
GTCTTTAATACCAATCCTGTATTGGTTTTAATCTGTTGTAAGAGGATAGATGTTGCAGAAATTGCATTTGCTATTCAGAAGACCTGTGTAGTAATGGACTTGAATATGAGGGGTATCCATAGCTTCAGCCAAGTAACTGACTGTTAACAGCCTTGATTAAAGGCTGCAGTCCTGCAGTGGTGGGAGATGGGGGTAGCTGCTAAGCATTCATGTGGTGATTGGCTGGGTATTAGGCTGAGACACTAAAAAGTTTAAGGAGACTCAGGTCTCTGTTGGGATTAAAAGACATACAGTGTAGACTGCAGGGCCAGAAAGTTTATGTCTTAAAAGGCAGGCATATCCATATGAGATAAACTGAGACTGTCTCTGCCACTGGAAATTTCCAGGAATAAGAAGCATCTCTGTACTTCAGCGTGGCTCAGATTTAGTTTGGCTGAAATGTTGTGTTTAGACTCAGGCTTCTTTGCTAGATGCATCTGCCTTCTTTAGTAAGTACTCTTGTCTCAGTATGGGGTTCAGCTGGTCCACTGTGATGAGTGTGTTTTGTCCTTTTACTCAAAAGCGTATACTGGCAAATCTTCCTGCGATATCTTTCTCTCACATGTCCATTACATGAATAAACAAAAATTGCTTGTTACCAAATATACTGTTCTCACTGATGTCTACCTCATTGCACACTCTGAAGAAAGTGAATCTACTAGCCCTAGTGAAACAATGGTGGTTAGATTGATATTTGGACAATTGTAAACTTAGCTGTTCATTAGACTCTTGTTGATTGTTCTTCACTTATGTCTCTGTGAAATCTACAATGACATCAGTGAAGTCCTGTAGAGGTCAGGAGAGGGTTAAGGTACCTAGACATTCCCAACAACTACCCAGAGGCAATGTATATGCCAACAGCTTATGTTGCACAGGTAGCATGTGCTTAAGCTTTCAAAGCCCTGACAGTCTAAAAAAGTGAACTTTTGGGGGCTCCATCTCTCTTCCTTCTCTTGCACTGCACAAAATGTTCACAGTGAATGTCCCAGATTTTAAAGTTGACATAAACTGCATTATGTTTAGGATCTGTAAGGCTAGATGTTTAAATATGGAGAATCAGGCTAAGTTATGCCAAACCCCCTTGAATTTGTGTAGTCCTTTATCTACTTCGCTTGTGCAAATGCCTGTTTTGCATGCATACATTTGCAATACAAATGCAACTCGAGTGTGTTCATATGAAAATGTGGCATTATGTAGGAATTTATATGCAATGATTTCAATGATTTCAGGAAAAAAATTTGTAATGGTGATCATCTCTTTCTAGTACAGACTGCTCTTAAAACAAGAAAAGCCATGCCTATATGAAGAATTTCCTTTGATAAATGATACATTTGATAAAATTCAGATACCTGCTGAGGAAATAGCCTGTTTATAGAAATAGAGTTATACATCAGATCAGCTATCTGACAGAAAGTAATAAAAGTAGATTGCCTGCAAGGTCATCTGTGACTCAAATTAGACAGAATATGGACTGTGGAAGTCAGCTGCGAGGCTATGGCAGAGAACAATGGATACTTCATTGAATCTGCCCCAAAAGATGTATCAAATATCACACCTTTCTTTAGAAAGAAAAGATTCAGTAGGTGAAGAAAATAATAAGCATTGTACTTCACTGCATATTATGCACAACTGATTTGAAAGGTTTTTCACTGTGTGATATTTCTAAAATTTTAGTGAAAAGTTTGGTAGTTGCACATGCTTCCAAATAGATATATATTCTAATTTGTAAAAAATATGATAGCATGCTTCATTTGGAAAAGTAGCAGGTTTAGCTTAAGTTAGACTTCTGGGTTTGTATCAGTTTTTAATGAGATACTAGGCAGAACCTGTACTGAAATGCTTGCAGCCATTGGCTGATACTTAAAATGTCTGCTGCTTAATGAAGGAGTAAATTGTATCATAAATCTCTTATTTTTATTGCCATTTCTTCATATGAGGAGTGCAAATGACCTTTCAAACTTATGGATTTCTGCTGTCTCCTTCTTCATATGTTATGCGTATGTATTGTAAAGGAATATTGTAAAAAAATGTAGGTTGTCCAAGACCAAATATCAAAGATGTTCATGCTATCAGATCTGGATATATATTTTATGGATGACAGAAGGAATATCTGTGGACCAAATGCACATTATCATTAAAAACTAATCAAAAAATATGTGGGAAAATCCAGGAATAAAAAAAGAAAAACGAAAAAAAAAGTAAGCAGTTAAGTTTCACAGAACAGAAAGTTTATCCCTGAGAGATATGACCATGGCTTGATTGGTGTGTACCTTAAAAGAAGTGCTTCACATTATTAGAGCCTGGGGATTTGCCAGTATTAAAAGAGGTATATATCCTGTGAGGAATCAGGCATCTCTGTGTACCTTTTCTTATTGTAACGTTGTAACATTTTTTTCACTAATCTGGCATTTTGGCTTGTATGAAATCCTTTGCCCAGAGCTAACAAAACAAAATGTTTCGGTATATGCCTGATAATGTGGCACAAAAGAAGTTTCGTTGTTTTCAGTGGGACTACTGTAATGTTCAACTTGTCATCACTGCCTGGGACTTTTCCGCTCTGCTGACGTGCAGACTCCTCCTAAGTGAAGTAATCCAATGTGCGCCTTAGTTTGTGTCTTGTTTTGTCTTGTGCTTGTTACGGCATGTAAGATCTATGCACCGTTTTTAAATTCTGAGGTCTTGGTACTTTTCTTCTCTTAGTTTTTTGGAGGGTTTTGTTGTTTGGTTTTTTTTTTATAGCATACATGGAGTCTAAATTTTCTTTTACTTCCAGAGTGCTGTCATTACCACTGGTCAGGCTTCATAGATTTCATGAACTGTATGACTTCCTTTTTTCTAATTATTTTGCCAAAGATTAAGCATTGGTTTTCCCAGGGTCTGAGGATTTTGCCCCAGGTCATAACCATGATTTTTCTTTCTCCACTTAAGCCATCAAAAATCCAATATGGGTTCATCAGTTGTAAGTCAGTCACAGACTTCTCTTAGCATCTTTTTTTTTGTTTTTTTTTTTGTCTCTGTTTAAAAATACCCGGCTTGGACCTTAAGGCTGACTTCATATGTCTATAGTTTCACCATTAGCTCCCTTCTGACTCTTGACTCTTTCGTGGCAGCTACTTGCTTACAGTTGTGAAGCAAGTCATTGTTTAAGTTATTCATGTTTTATTTTTAAAAGAGTGTCAGTGCTGGTAAGTCCCAATTCAGTATTTCTTTGGTTATGAACACAATACTCTGATTTATTCAGTAAACACTGTGTCAGAAATATCTGACAGAGGTTCCTTTCATCCTCAGTCATCATTCTGACTGCATCTAACCTACATTGCATGGTGGAGATACCAAACTTAGTTCCAGCCTGAGCAGGTATGTCTGTGCCCTGCCTCAAATAGTAAGCAATGCAATCTTTTCATTCACAGGGGCACAGCTGGGCTGCTGCTGCTTCTGACTTCTTACACTGGAGTTTGGTTGCCACTGGTTTAAGTATCTCTTTGTTGTGGGTTACATAGGTCCTTCATTACCTGAAGAAAGTCTGTTTGACCAGGTCAAATTGGCTTTTAGAGCCCACCTGCAGTGTTGAATCATTACATCACTGAAATCTGTACCTCCTGTCAAATACAAGTGAAATTGAACCTTTTATTCTAATGCTTACCATGAGCAAGAGGAGGGCAGACATGCGACGTGACCACATATGCCTTGTTTCCTTCTAACGCTTATCAAAAGTATCTTGACTCCCGGCTCAAGGAACCCTGAAAACACTACAGAGACTGTACACATTGTGTACACTGAGTAAGTTCATCCAGCAATGAAGTACTGTGGAGCAGGGAACACAGTAGCTGTGGACAATAACAAGGGACAGAAAATAAAGAGTATTTTATGCAAACATGCAATCATGTTCAATGAAAGAGAAGTCAGATGCAGACCCACTAGCATAGATCCTCCAAAATCAGGGACTGCGTAAGAAGTACATTATGCTGGTCTTGTAAAGACA
The DNA here is from genome assembly GCA_035590215.1 of Microhierax caerulescens. NCBI lineage: Eukaryota > Metazoa > Chordata > Aves > Falconiformes > Falconidae > Microhierax > Microhierax caerulescens. The sequence continues at coordinate 13,029,482 of JAVJGJ010000001.1, read as the reverse complement.
TCCCTCAGGATTTCACACTTAATTGAGCAGATCACAAGGAGTAATTTAGCCCTAAGACACAGTGTCATCACGCTGGTAATCAGAATGTACAGTTTGTTTCTATCTTCTATCAGAAGTATCAGTGCACTTCAGTGATTTTTTGGAAGAGTTTGCACAGCTGCTCTTTCATTTACCTGTTAGATTGTGGGGTTTTTTTTCATTTTTGAATTTAGTTCCAATATTCAAATCCCCAAAAGAAATCTTAGCAACAAAGTAATATATCTAATTCAGATTATCCTGGTTTGGAATCTGTGATAATCTTCCAAAATAAGTCAGCCTGTCCATATTTTGACACTTTGTGCAGTGTTGCATGTACTAATTAAAATGCTTAACAACAAAAGGAATTGTAACAGTTTTTTCATTTCAATAGCTGAATTGTTTAATAAAAATTTGGATTACTAAGACAATTTTCTTTACCTCAAGATTACTTAAGATCCATGGAAAAAAAAATCATGGGGTATGGAATAACAACGCGGGGTCAGATGTGTACTCTGAAATGTGAAATTGTGTAAATACGTTTTTATTTGGATTCCATTTTAAATTTCAGCACAGATGGAGCCTGTGATAATTCAATAGTGGTGGTATTTTGTCTTCATCTTGAACCAAGATCTGACATGTTCTTTGCTTACAGTAGCTGCTGAGGGGAGCTTAGGTTAATGTGTAAAATAATTGGTTCTCTGAACAGTTGGGCACAGTCTCAATCAGTTCCAGTTTCAGTATCAAATTCCTTCTAATCAGGGGGAAGTACAGTCTTTTTCTGATGCTCTGTGTGCACTGAAATTGGTTGGATAGAAAATGCTTTCAACAGTGCAGCGTAGAAGCAAATGTTCAATGTTATAAATAACATATGGTTAAACAAGTATACTAATCTTGTAGAGCTTATTTGTGTTGAATCATGTGTCAGGGTGTACTATGGACTTTTCTGCCCTGATTTCAGTGATCTCATTCTCCTGGGAGAGGACCTATTTAAAGTAAAAGTTCATTTCATGTAAAGCATAGATATGTGTAGAAAATTAATATTTTTTCTTTATCAAAGATAAAATTCTCTATTACCTATTATCTAGAATATGAGAAAATGAAAACTCATTATGGGTGGCCCAAAACATTTTAAAAAATGAGGCTGATCTAGCCTCATCTTTTTAAAATTACATCGTGTATACTGACAGCTTGATCTAGAACTCCTCCAAATAAAAAGAAGACTGATACTTTTTATTGTGGTTGTTACATGGGTTTGAGTATCTTCATTTTCCTAGAATGATTTAAAGGCAGTGAGCGAATCACAGAAGGTTTGTAGTGTTATAAACTAATATAGGGAAAATTGGATAACAGAGAGGAAAAATAGTATTTATTTAAGTGGCAATAAATTGCTTTTGGTTTGTTAATGCTCATTTAGCTTAATGTAATTCAGACACCTAATAAATACATGGAGTATTCTTTCTGATAAAAATAATTGCTGTTCCAGTTCTTCAACAAAGATCTGACTTAGGTTGGTCCCCTGGGGAGGGCTTGAAGGTACTTGCTACCCTCATCATCCCCTTAGGCCAGTTACCTTCCAGTCCAGCCACTCACCAGTCAGAACTTCAGTTCTGATGTAAGGATTCTTGTTTCGTGTTGTTTCTTGCACTGCTTATTATCACTGCAAGAATAACAGCTTCCTAGCTCATGCTCGCTTCCTGCCTTTGCTGCTAGTGTTGACCTGCTGTGCATCTGTGTTTCTGCTAGTGCTGGAGAAGGATCTTGCTCTCAGAGTAGATGAAGGCGGGTTGGAAGGGATTGCCATAAAACCTCTGCCTCTAAGGGCATTGTCTGACTGCACAGAGCATGCAAATTCTTGTTTTCTATCAGTGTGAGGCAGGTTCCCATCAAAGCTAAACCATGACCAATGAACATCCTCTTGTTCTGCAACCCACCATGGTAAGGGGATGGTTACAGCAGCTGACATACATGGGTTCAAGCAGTGCTGCCAAACCAGATATCCCTGCCTGAATGTGCTCTGTTGGGTATTTGTGACTCCTGCTTTCTGCCAGTGCTGCACAAATACCAGTGCTTTTGAAGGTAAGAGGCCTTTCATGCTTGGTCATTTAAAGTTTGTCTTTCCTACTGTCTCATAGAACCCTTGCAGAAGATTAATTGTGGCCCACAACTTGCTTGTGAAATAGACATCGTTGTAGACAGTTCAAATGATTCAAAAGGCCACAAAATGATTTTACTACACCTGGGACTCTAAGAGAATTATGCTTGACATTTTCTGGTAAAGCAATTTGATTTTGTTTATATTGTAATTTATCTGTCTTTTAAAAGTGGATCAGGAGGACAAGAAATTACACCACTCACTTTCAAAGTGCTTTATGAGTATTAAAATCCAATAGGGTACATGTTCTAAAATGACTTAGGTGCTTTTGAAAATCTCCTCTGTAAACACCTTAACATTTTTCCTGATGAAGCTCCATCTCATGTACTCTCATAAATATCGGCAAAACTACCTCATTCTCTTTTTGTGAATCTCTGTCAAACTACCTCTTGATGCGATACCTACAGAAGAGCCCAGTTTGCTTTCTGTGATCGTTCCTTGTTTTGCTGGCCTTGATTGTCTTGTTATTACCTCCATGCTCCATCTATTTGTACTCTTTTCTCTCTTTGCCCATATTTACATTGGTAGTGTTCAAAAACTGGACTACTCTTTCCATTTTGTGTTTCTACAGTGTCTACTAGGGTGTAGCTTGCTTCACAGTGAACATTTCCAACAATGGCAAAATAATAATGCACAAACTTTGCACGTCAGGGAAAAAGTGAGTGAATATTACATGAATGTAGGTGCACCTGGCAACATCCCCACCCACACAGGGACTGTTTGCCACTGCAGTGCTAGGAAGAGTTTCAGAGTGGGGTAAAGATTACCAAATTCTTGTTCATAGTTTTGCCTTAGTATGCAGGCTTATGTCCTGACAGTGAGATTGCAGAGGACATGCCATTAAAAGATGTCGCATTACAGTGGAATAGTGTAGCATTGGAAATAAGTATAAATAGGGATGTTTAAATGAAAGGAGTTGGGATTCATCTGTAAAGAATGAAATTGAACTGATTTTTGCTTCATTTGGATAGTTAAAATAGGAAAAGAGAACCATTATAGTGCCAGTGACACACTTATTAGCACAATAGAAATAATGATTTCAGTTTAATGAGATATTGTAGAACGTGAGAATATTTTGAAGTGCTAATGAAAAAGAAAGAAGTGTTATGAGAAGTTGAAAATGGTAATCAGTAGATAGTAATGCATTTAAGGAATAGTGACAGTTTCATATGAAGAAGCATTGTAAGAATGTTGATTAGTTTAATTGGGACAGGAAGGCTTTACAGAAAGAAGGGATTCAAAAGAAGAGCAGCCTTACCCCTGCCCTTGCAAAGCACGGATTAGTATTATTTAAAACTGAAACAGGACAAAGCTTAGGGCATGCATAATAGCACAACTCCTTTTTTGTGCAACGTAATTCCTTTCATGTCCATGCAGCCAAGAAAATATCCTTAAAATGGCATTGACCAACGCAGGTGAGTGGTAGGTGAGTGTAATATTGCAGAACATGTAGAAGAATTACTAATTGCAGAATGCTTTGCTTTCTGTACCTAAGAGGTTGCAAATGTTCATATCCCAGCTGTTGGTTTGCATTGTCTTCTCTGTGTGGTAGGTGATGTGGGGCAGGAGCTCATTGCCCACAGGAAATGTACATTCAATTCTCATTTTGTGTAATCACTAGCATAATATTTAAGCCCTCTATACCTTAGTTTTTCACATGAAACAGAACTATATAATATGATGCTTCTGGCATGGCTTTTTGCATCTTATTTATCTAGATAACAAGACAGTCCTACTGGCAGGAGCTTTCAGTAACTAACACAACTGGATCCTAGTCTGGGCTGACTGAGTATGATCCAGGTCTCACACGGCCTCTTAGAACCTGCCCTCTGCTGTGAGCAGCTGCTGTGCCTTTGCCCATTTCAGATGGATTAAATTAACATGTTTCTTAAGTGAGCTCTACAATCCCGCTTCTGCATCTGGAGCAATAGTGATAATCTGTTTTCTCAACAGGCCCTGAACAAGTATACCAATAACCATGAAACTGTTTTTACCTTTTGGGGAAGACAGTAAGAATCCAGCCATCCTGGCTTTAGATGCAAACCAGGGAAACAGCAAATGAGAACCTGAACTTCTTTCTGGGTGTATTTAGTAGGATCTTTCTTGTTCCCAGGAAACACTGGCAAAATTCATACCATCTTCAGTATGCAGAGTTAAATCCACTTTTTCCTTTAATGTCCACAACCTTCTTTGTTAATGTGACAAATTTGTAATTCTGCAGATTCTGAGACTGCAACTTTACTATGAATTTTGTGCCCCTAATTGCTTTCAGCTAAGCAAGAATTCTATTGAATCTCACAATACTCTACAACCAATTCCACCAACTTCATGCAATGAGACCTTTTCCTTTTATTTGGTTTTTATTTTACCTTACTCGCGATACTGAAAACACTTTTAGAAATACCTTTAACATAAAAGGAAGTGGTTTTTTTTTAATTCAAAACCATCTAATACCAGTGTCCAAATACCTTATCTTGCTTGTCATTAACATAATTAATCTCTTAAAATAGAAATAATTTACCAGATTCATCCTAATCATTATTCTCTGATTTGTCAGCTGGAGTTAGACCACATTTAATGGTAATGCTATGTAAAATCTGACATACTGGAAATGCATAACATATTTCTGAAGGGCATGATGATAATCAGATTTGTCTAGACATGTAAAACACATTTTTGATGCTGTAAATTCCTCCAATTAATTTCATGAGTTTTTGAGACTCATAATTTAACCCAGGTGTAGTGTGGGAATTAGAAAATTTAATAGTCACTAAGTTTTTAACAGAAAAGCCACTGCCATCTTAAAATAATAAGGCCACATCACCACGTGTTGTAAATAATATTAGTGTGTTATTTCTAGTATTTAATGCATTCACTAAGCCTTTTACTTAATGCAGGTACTTGTCTGTCTGAGGAGGAATAAATTTAGACATTAGCCAATATAGTGTATCAACTTGTAACTTAATGGCATACTGTCTTCTCCTGATAGTCATGCAGCTGTGAGCTTTTTCAGTTCATTACGCTTCTCTCATTCTGATGCAACACATGCTGGCTGCAGCAGGAACTGGTGCTTACATGCAGTGGCTGTGGAGTAGTAGATGATTTTCCATCACAGGTATGTTCGGTATCAAAATAACGTTGTCCAAAACAGCACTGATAAGCTGGTCATATGTTTTAAAGTTGCCAAGTCAGAGGTACCACAATGCTAGTTTTTAAGCTGGGCAGTGGTGCGGCCAGTCCTGCGGCCAGATGTCTGCATGTTGCCGCCACTTCAGAGCCGTGGAAAACTTGCTATTTTTCATAGCTGTCTCTTCAGTTCCCCTTGCTTTCCCCCAAAGTCTGGTGTACAAGCAGCTTGCAGAAGCACGGCTCTGCTGGTGAATGTATTCGTCTGAAGCACTGATGACATTTCATCTGTCAAGCTGAGCCTTTTCCCATCCCAGTTTGAGCCTGGAGTGAGGATTCTTTCTATTCCTCATTTCCCCAAGTGGAAAGAGAGGTTTGTCTTTCTCCCTCCAGCCCCTGCCCCCCGTCCAAAGACAATATAACAAAATGTGAGCTGGTGCAGGAGACCTGGGTGTGTTGAGCATAGCCACGGAGGGCTGAGGGCAGTCTGTCTCCATTGTCTGCCTGTCTGTCTCCCTCAGTCAGCTTGTCTCTCTCCACTGTCAACCTCCACAGAAGGAGAGGCCAACTGAGGAAGATGGGCTGTTTTGTGAAAAGGACAGCCCGTGCCCCAGCAACGCCCAAGCTGGGCTGGTCTCCAGCCCCACTGAACTGCCCTGCTCCTGGCTGGGACGGTGGGATGGGATCCTGGCTGCCAGACCCTATTCTGCCAGACCCCCTGCAGGTAGCCCATGAAGCTCTCATTCCTAAGGGAGCAGCCAGCTCTTGCTGCACTCAAAAAGAGCCACCTAGAAAATAAAGGCTTGGAAATCACAGTGATGTTTAAAAAACCAAATATCCATCATTGAAAAATAAACTCATGTCTTTCTTTTCCTCCCAGGAGAAACTTACAACAACCTGCTTATACAGTTTGACTGTATTAATGTAACTGCTCTTTGCTGCTAATAGTAATTACAGGGAAAGTTTACACAGAGAAAATAAATTTTATCTTCCTTTGAAAGGTGTGGTGTGAAAAGTTTTGGTGTATGAAATCCAGTTCTAGCTGGGAGCTATCTGACTTCCCTGAGTAAAATAAGTCCATTGTGGAAGTGTGGTTAAAAATCAGAGCAAAAAAATGTGACCTAGAAGCCATAGGGGAGACAACATAGAAATTAACTGGAAAAAGCTCCAAATGTTTTAATCTGCTAGAGGTGACCACAGGAAGGGTTTTCCAGGAAGCTTGTCTGCTTGGCAGGGTTATCATGGGGAGACTGCTGGAGGCATCTAAATGCCAGCCTGTCAAGCCAGAGTGCACGAGCAGGAAAGACAAGGCAGGAGGTGAAGAAGTTCCCGCTGTCTTTTCCCAGTTAAAAAATAACTTTGCTTTGAGGTAGCTCCTCAGGGGAGATGAATATAATTCCCTGGGAAATACTGGTGGACCTTAGCTTTGCATCAAAATCTTTAGAAGTTGTACCTCCTCTCTCGAGATTAGTCTAAAATGTAGGACTTAGTGGACAACTGAAAAAGTTTTCCCTGTTTCTGAGCTGTGATATTTGTCATACTTGCTGGAAGCAGAATCAACTCTGCAGTACACAAAGAAATTAAGTTCCTTTTCCTTCAATTGTATTGTTGTACACCTTACTCTGGTGTTCATATTAGTAGGGGAAAATACAATTATAAAATCTATTGAGTTGGTGCACAAATAAAGACATCAAATAAGACAAACTACTAATACAATCTTACACAACTTAGGGAATATTACTGTAATAACACTGAATGAAGAGTAAGTCATACATAACAAAAATACAGTAATACAATAAAAATAATATAATTATAGTTAAATGTTACTTAATTCAATCCCTTTCCCTTAACGTCATTTGATTATCCTCCCGTTCCACTAGGGCTCAAATTCGTCTCTAATGTGACTTTGAGAGGGTGCTAACAGATGAACTTTTGCCTTTGATTAGGGCTACTCAGAAGTTTATTTCACACTACTTCTGAAGTCCTGAGCACTTTCTTTAGTCATTTGTGTAAACCTAAATTACAGTTTTTCAGGCTTCTTAACATCATGTCCCTGCATGTCCATGCTCCTTGTGTCCTTGAATGCCTTCTGATGGTACCAGCATCCCAACAGAAATGGAAACAGAAATGTTTGCCCAAACCCAGGCAGCAAAGTCATCCTGTTACCTAGGGAAAATTTGCATCAGTAGGTGGGCCTGTACCACACAGCAGGAGCTCATTTAGATACCCTGGGTACATACACATTAGTACAAGCATTAGTACAGATCAGGGGAATGTATTTGAAGAAAATCTGCCAGTTGTCCCTGCACACTGTACTTTGGCCCACACCACAGAGCTGAGGGAAGAGCAGTCCTGTGTGATCCTGAAGGGACAGGACCTTTGTATTGGCAAAGCAGAGCATTACATTAAGGAGCCACTAGCAAGAAGGACTGCTTGCTGAGCATGCCGGAGACAGGAGTGATGAGAGGTTGATCAGAAATCAATAAACCATTCCTTGTTTAAATATCACTTTAGTCTCCCACTAATCAGCTTGCTGACTATTTCATAACTATGAAATTGAGTGTTTTCAGTGCTGCCCCAAGATGCTTTAGCTACAGCCAGAGGTCTGCATGTGCAGATTATTTTTTTTCATTAAGTGTGTTTTCTGCTTTCTCACCAAAATAAACAAGCCATCACTTGTACTCATGGAATTAACTTTATGTTTGTTTTGGTTACTTGGCAATTTATTCTGTATGACTTCTGGTTTGAATGGAATAGCCTACAATGATTAGGCTACCTGGAGCTATCTGCCCTAGTTTGTAAATGTCTTGCTACCATTAAAACTTTATTTCTATCAGTTTTACTAGCCTCTTACAATTTTCAGTTTTGGTAGGCCATGCTGAAGTCTTCTTTTTTCATACAAGTGTATCTCCAACTCCACAGAAATTGCCTTCTGGTGTTGAGACCTGGTATTACTTTTACTGCTTTAGTAGCTCTCAAAAGGCATGGTGCCCCACACAGCAAGCAGTAGGACTTCCACAGTACATCCTGTAAGCTCTCTTTTTTTTATTCTGATCCCACAGCAGAACATGCAGAAACACAGTATTTCATTTGCCTCCTTCTTTACTGCATGTATGTACTGGACAGATGGATGTTTCAATGATTCTTCCACTCTAACTGCAAAAGCCTTTCTGTGTTTACTTTGCTGGATGATTGCTCCATTTAGCACATTCTTGAGCTTGATTCTTCGCTTCTCTACTAATTATTTTACAAGGTGCAATGGCTAATCTAAACTGTTATGTCAAACTGTCAATACCTAGAATGCATTTTTTCCCTTACAGAAATAGCAAACAAAACATCTAATGGAAAAAAAAAAAAAAAAAAAGAATGTAGAGGACAACTCTTACTCATTCATATTGCTGTCTAAACCAGGTAGCAAAGATCAGAGATCAATGAAGTAGCACACTGCTTGTCACAACTCTTTCTGAGTTTTCTTCGACCCTTTCGCTTAATTATCTAAGTGCTTCTTTGCCAAAGTAACATCTGAGAAGGTCTGTACTTAGCCATTTTTAGCTATAATCTCAGTTATATGAAATACTGCTTCAATGATGTTTTCTTTTGAAAACAGCCATTCCCTTTTGCTGCCATTCCATATTCTCCCTTGGGCTATATGAGCTCTATGCAGAAAATAACTTAGCATCTCTTGAACAGTGTTTTTTCTCTTTGTTTTCTGAGAGAGGCATTAAATTCTTTCAAGAACTTCTTTCCAGGGACTTCAGACTGATTAAGATATCTTAATCTTCTCTTTGCTAAAACATTCAGACTAAATGATGTAGATCTCAGTATTAACGACAAAACTTGTTTCCCTGCCAACCAGGTATGTGTCTTACAGTAGGCTGATCAAAGATGCTAGTATGCCGTCATGAAGTCTATGTGTCAGCAAAGCCTCAGGTGACTTAAAGCCCTTAAGATTACACACTTGAAAAATATGTTTTGGAAGAAATTCTGGGTGAAAATAGCAAGGACTGTTGCAATGCTATGGTTGTCTAAAGCAACAAAAGTAATCTGGTGTAGTACCCAGGTTTTGCCTCAGTCACTGTTAAAGTGAGCCGAAAGAGTGTGTGGACTTGAGGAAGGCACAGCTTACAGCAAAGGGGATTCCAGGTAGACTCTAGGAAAAAAAATGTTGAACAATCATTGAATAAGGCTGCCCAGGAAGGATGTGGTATCTCCACCCACAGAGATATTCAGCACTGGGCTGGACATAACCCTCAGTAACTTGGTCTAGTTTTGACACTGGATCTGACTTTGAAGTTGGTGATGCTCAGTGCAGTGGACCAAATGACCTCCAGAGGTCCCTTCTAACCTACGTCATTCTGATCCTGTGGTTATAAAACGTCTGATGAGTTGGGATGAGAAAATAGAAATTGGGAGGATGAAGGGCAAAAGACAGTGCTAGTTTTGCTGCCTACTGTAATAATTTTTCTTATGTTTTATTCTGTCTGGCGATTACAGAAAGTTTAAGAAAATGATGCTAGATCCAGGTGACTTAGCTACACAATGTTTACAGTACTACAATGGTAGCCCATTTCAGAGAAGGAAGTTTTTGTTTAAGTATTTGTTCTTCTTAGCATGCAGTTTCTTGAATCTTGTTGAATCCAGCATCATTAAGAGCTAGATCTGTAGCAGTATGATCTTGAAATGTAGTGGGAATATGCATAAATACAGACCATTTAGAATCTATCTTCCAAAAAGAATTATCTGTAAAACAACGTCAAATGTACTAATTACAATACCTGCTTTTGGCATGGTAGAATTTTTTCTGTGGAAGCGAAACTAGATGGGATTTTCAGTGTCTTTGATAGCTGGCTTATCCCTGATGACTTATATCCATTCCTATTGATTTTTATATCCATGCATCGATCAGCTGTTTTGTAACTGAATCTGCAAATAGTTTCTGGCTTAAGTCTAAATTTTGAGATGGAGTAGTGCTTTAAATGGAAAGTTGCAGCTCAGAGCAGAAGAGGAAGTCAGAAAGCACTGTGGTGATTTTGCTGATTTCTCATGTTTGATTGTCTCATTTGTTTATGAGTCTTTGAAAACAGTACTTAAAATCCTTGGGCAAGGATGGTAGGATGGTGGTCAGTGATCTAAAAATAGCAATGAGAACATGCGCACATTTAACAGTGACACATGCGCACATTTAACAGTGATTCATGATTTAACTGATTCTTCCACTTCAAAAAATATTTTCTTGCATCTCTGCATGGCAACATCTTACATGTTCTCGCCAAGATCTGCTGCATTAAAAAATCAGTAGAGCATAAAGTAACAACTTTGTTGTTCCCTTTGCAACATAATAGAAATTCAGTTTTTTCTGGCTTTCATGTTTCTAGGGACTCTGAATGCGATCTCTGGCTTATATTGCATATCTGTAACATTTCATTTTCCTTTCTGTGATGCTTTTCTGCTGAATTAAGAGAGGCTATGTGAAAAGACCTGTAGTAATAAAAATTGAATTTACATTCCAATTAGTACTTTTTCTCAGAAATGCTGTGCAAACATAGCAGCACGTTACAGCCTTTCACATACACACAGACAAAGACTATATTGTCATTCAGTGATCAGTGTAAGGGAGAGTTGCTAAAGTGACATTTCAGTGTAAACTATGATTTATTAAAACATTTGAAATGCTCTGCTAAATCCCTTTCTCCTTTCCTTTCCATTGCGCCTTCACTATCTCATTCATGTATAATTCCTTTCCTCCTTATATGAAAACTCTCTGTGCCCTACAAACTGTGAAAGCATTACTATCAGTGCAGATACTACTTCTCTGATCCTGAGTGAGGGATGAAGGCACTGAAAGCAATGGGAAATGACTACTGAGAAGTAATTTTAATCTATTTAATTGAGCACAGCCAAACAACAGTTACTAAAATGAAACTCTGGTGTAGTGTTTCCAGCAGATATGTTTATGATTCTGTGTTTATAGTTTAGTGGTTAAACCAGTAAATACCACCATCTCTGTAGAGGCAGTGAAACTGAGCTATCTTTTTCACTCCTCAGGGTGATTGATGCCCTGTTTCCATTACCAGCAGAAAAGTTTCTGAACAGACGGTATATGCTCATCAAGATTGTTGACCTTCCTGTGGGATGTAAAGGGTCCTCCAGGACTCCCCAGCCAGTACTGCTAGTTGGGCTGAACTGGGCTGGACACATGCTGAAGGAGAGGCTCTGAATGTCCATGCTGAAACATTTATTTCCGTGACTTTCTGCAGGAACTGAGGCTGTATTTTTGTTTGAGTAAGAGTATTGGTGGCCAACTCATGGTGACTCAAAAGCAAGTCAAGAACTGTCCTGATTATTATATTTTTAACATTAAATGGTTGGCTTCCAGTCATCCTAGGACCATATACTGAGATTTGCTGGCAAAACTTAACCCTGGTGCCATCAAAGACAGTGAGAGTTCTGCCAAGTATAGGAGGACTCAGATTTTACATGCAAGGGCAAATATTTTCTCTCACCTGACTAATCAACTGACAGGAGAATAGAGGGGTTAGAGTCTAGGGGTGGGAAGGTTGGCTGTAGCTCTGCAACTTCTTTCATCTGCCCCAGATTTGTTAATTAGTGGAATTCTGGAAGCTGTGAAGCTGTTAAATGAAGAGCTGCTATGGCTGTTGGCCCTCTGAAGTTCCATCTTGCCAAAGAGGGCTTCCTCCTTCCTCATTGCTGAAGACAGTTTTAGGAAGGCCCTGCAGTCCTCTACTGTAGTTGTTAGCTTATTCAGTGAAGTTCTTACATAGTTTTTTAGAAGCTACTGAAATGCACGCCTATATAGCCCTGGAGCCCTAGTTCCCATCTTTGCATTTACAGAGGTGGCTGTGTTGAATTAACATCTATGACTGGCACAGAGAAAAATAATACATAAAATCAGACGTAAATAAGAATACTTCCATCCTGAGTCTCTTTGGAGAAGTAGCCTTTATACCTCATTAACAAAGTCTCTACTGCATACATCTTTGCTTGATAACAAATGACAGCCAGAGATCTAAGGTGTCTGATGGGTGACACTCCTGTGCTGCTGAGCAGCCTGCACTGCCACTGCCAGGAACCGGGAATGCAGGGCTCTCAGCACCCTACAGGCACTACTCTTCAGTATTTCGTTTAACAGTGTATCAGATATCAGACCTTGGATTCCAGGGCATGTGGTCTTAGCTGTTACAGCTCTGGAGTCTGACATGAAGAAAACTTGCTTTTATCACTGGAATTCAGCAGATGTGACTCTGATCATGCTTCAGGAGTAGGTTTGTTGCCAAAGTAGGAACTATTTTTGTAATAACATTTTCAGAGAACCAAGCTAGAAATTATTTAACATTGGCAAAGTAGACATATTTTTATGGTGGGAAGGAACTCATGTTTCTATGGTTCTTGGTGACAGCAACCCAAAGATACTGTTTTTGTGTAGTTGATATACAAAATGAATTCCCTTTAGCATATCCATCCAAGCGAGTGCTGAATAAAACAGAAGGGAATGTGCATTTCTGTGAATACATGGATCAGTCAGTATTGTATCTTCCATTAAAAGGAAATAAGATCAAATGCTGCTTATGCCATCATCTTTTTCTAAAAGTGCAAATGACATGTTATTTGAATCTCAATAGGAAAAGGTGCAGTGCACCTGTTTCCCCCAGTTCAGTCAGCTTTCCATGAAATGCAGCTTGGCCTTCAAAGCCCATATGCTGGTCATGGTGCATAAGAAGAAGATAACCTACCTAAAGTTTCATAATCCTGTCCAAAGGGTTGTAAGTCAGGTGGCAGGAGAAAAGGGGAGGGTAGAGGAGGAGAAATATTTTTGATTTATAAACTAACACATCTGATACAAATCTTTTTGAGACAATAAACTGGGTTCCTAATTGAAATCAGCTGGATCTGCACATTTCAGAGGCTCTTGTGGATAATTGCAGTGTTGCACCTGTCTTGAGGGCCTCCTTTATGCTACATAGTAGCTAGGTGCTGATGTATTTAACTTTCAGTGTGTCATTTCAAATGGTTCCTACTAACTTGGGCCCTGAGGTGATGCTTTATGACAGCAAAATTCCAAGGTAACAGAACACGAGATAAGAACGGAAAGTTGTACAAAAACAAAATCCTTTTTTTTTCTTTCTTTTTTTTTTTTTTTTAAACATAGGGTTCTGGTTGTTGTTGGTTTTTTTTTTTTCTTTAAAAAAATAGTAAGTGAAGCCCTGTTATTTATCAAATCCAGATACAATGTACCTAAGTACAACCCGAAAATACTTAGCTCACAGTAATCTCTCCTCCAACAAGAAAATCCTGACCTATATCAGAAGCCTCCAAGGCACTACTGGCTGGCCCAGTGGCAAAGTTGTGGGCTGAGGTGGGGACTACTTTTTGTTCTGTTGTAAACATCTAGCAGAGTGAAGTCATAATCCTGCAGCAGTTTGATATAATCATGATGTTGATAGAGTGCTTAGTGGCAAATAACATACAGATGGAACAAATCATTTGTGTGATGTGGTTAGGTTTTTGTATATGAAGGCTCATTTTTATGACCTTTTGGGTTTTTTTCATTTTGTGCCAACTTATTTTTTCTTTATCTTTCATGTTCAATCATTGTACTAGCATTATATAAACGTTTTAAATTATAGTAATTTGGATTATTTCATTACAAATGTTATGTGTAGCTTCCCTTGTTCTTTCTATTTATATGTCTGATGAAAGTCTGTAGTAGAAGAGTGATTTACCAAATGTGTCTGAGGATTATACGATGCTTATTAATCAATGTCTTGTGTTGCTGTTTTGCCAGCAAAATGTGAAGTACAAAAATTCAGTATAAGGAAATATATTGAAATTTCCTTAAATCATATGGAACATAGCTATACTAATCATAACAGATGATAGAATAAATGGATGAAATAAGCTGAGTTTATCTGCCAGCAGGTGCAAGTCAATTAATCAAGAGAGTACATTTACCATATTTCTATTTCTGCTATCCAAAAGTGAAAACCCCAGAAGGAAAAAAGAACTTATATAATAAGCAAATTATTCTTTTTATAGGCATTTCACTTCCCCTTTTACAAATCTCTGTAATCCTCTTCAGTGGTGTGTGTAGGTGTTTACAAATACTCGGAAGGAGTACCTCCTGGAAGAGCTTCTGGCAGCTGGGAATTGGCTGCAGTGCATGCAGCAATGTTATCGGTGCTGTACTTCATGCTCTCAGAGTGCAATATTCAAACAACTTGTCAGGATAAACTTTGTGTTATGCATTAGCTGTTAGAAAAGCTGGTACTGGAGCGAGAATGCAGTCTCCATACAAATATCCTTGTCTTCCTTTCCCAGCCTTTTTAGAAGGGTGGAGACAGAAAATTTGCACTTTTCCCCACAGATTCAAGGGGTGAGAGACTGCAGCGAAAACTCACATTTTCTTCTTGTCCTTCTTATGTTTTTGAGCATAGTGAAGACAGTGACTCTAAAAATTAAAGTTTTATGAGATAGTTTGTAAACTTTTGAGTATTACTGGATTAAATTTATTTTTGGACGCTACCAGTAATTCTTTGTCCATGACCCATACAGTCCAGCTTACCTGCAGTTGCCTACAGTCACATATTCCTACTTCCAATTCAGACAATTAAAACCCTGCCGAGTGCTTCCCTAGCAACTATCCTTCACATAACCAGCTGCTGCTGCTGTGACCACCTTTCTGTGACAACTGTAGGAGTACAGCACAGGCAGTGCAGACATGTGCCGACAGCTCCATCTTTTGGAGTTGTACAGTGAGATAGATTTGTCAGTGTTCGCTTGGGAAACACTAATGGATACACATAATCCTTGAATACAAGAAATATCTCTGAAGACACAATTCAAGTGTGACTTATGAATACAGTGACCTTCTGAGGATGTGAAAAGGTGGCTTCAGGTGGTACCAGCTGTCCCTTTTATCATAACTGGCTCCCTCTAATGTGTGAGAGGAAGGGCAGGAACAGATATGTGTAATACATCCCAACACGTGAGAGTGTGCAGGGAGAAGCACTTTAGAGATTCCATACAAGGCCCAGAATGACACCATTTTTGCTCTGGAAACACTTTAAGTACAACATGATGATGTTCTGAGAGAGGCTTCGCTTGCAGGCTGCTGAGGCAGAATAGGTGGACTGAGGGCTGGTAATGGAAGAAATAGCTGGAATAATACGAAACCCTAAAGTGTAGTAACGGGATGTATTTTCTAATGTAAAAATTTTATGGTGGCTGTTTTTTGAAGTAGGATGAAATCCCGACTGAATTGCAATTGGCAGTTTGTTATAGCAGCTCATCCTGAATTTCTCATAAACTGAGACAGGGTTGTTTTGGTTGAGGGTAAATAGTTCCCCAAAGAGAACAAGGTACTAATGTGCTCCTAGCTCTAAATCAGAAAGAATTGCCTGTTGTCCTTCTTTAACTGGGATTTTATTCTAATATCATTCGGTTCTTCTGACTTCCATCTTTTTTCTCCAGATAATTTTTAAGAAGTACGTGTACTCAAAGCTAATCAAAAAAGTTTTATTGATACAGTTTATATAAAGAAACACATTTCTATTTAGTAGTTCTTCTCCCCTCCCCATTATATCTTTCACTTTGAAGAAACTTTATTGTAAAGTGAGGAAAATTGTTTTGGAAAACATTTAAATATCTTGTTGAACAGCTGCAGAATGAAGTATCTTGGGTTTTGTTCTTATTTAAAATGTCTTTGCATAAATTAACAGAATGGAAATATTTATAATTTATTGACATGTTTTGACTGTGAATCTGTGTTACAGAAATTTTGATTAATTGAAAAAAAATCACAATAATTAGTTTTTTTCTCCCAGCTTGGAATTAAACCAGTTTCCAGTCACCACTATGTACTCTTACTTCAGAAAGAAGAGATAAGGAAATTATAGGCATAACAGCTACTGAAATTCTCTGGGATACCTCTTTAAATTTATTTCCTTTTCTATAGTTTCCATCATTTGTGGTTACATTTGTTTTTGTTGTGCTGTGATACTTGATCATGGCAGTTTGGTATTTTACAACAGCAGCAAAATGTTGACTGTCACAAAATTAGACCAAAGCCCACAACATAAAGTGATAATAATCCCTGTATTTTGTTTGTCTGTCTGCTGCTCTGTGCACTCTCACCAGCCTGGCCCTGGGAGATTATTATAATTTTGCCATCTTTCCAAATTCAGACTGCATGGGTTGCAGCCCACCACAGCAGGTTTACTACCAGGAGGTTTTTTTGGGGCTCCACACTCTCTCATGCTTGGCACTGCACAAACACAGCGAGTTTGTGCCTGACCTAAAAATCTACCTCAAAGCTGTGCAGGCAAATACATAAAGCTGGAGCTGAGACTAATTAATCTAGTGCAATGACTCCAAACATCAATTAGCTGGGAATAAATTTTAATTACTGCCTGAGCCAGGCAGGATTTCATTTGGTATCAAGAGGTGACAGGCTGTATCCTTCATTTGCCACACTTTGTGTTCTGGGAAGAAGCTTATTATATTATAGACCTAATCTTTTTGGATTTTGCACAGACCCAGTCACCTTGTTTCTGGGAATACAAGCAAAGCTGCCTGGGACAAAGGGTACTCAATATTATTTCTTTGTTTTTGTTGGGTGCCACCCTTGTCAGTAGCACCAGTCTGCATTCCAGTTTGTGTACTGGTTTGCATGGTTGGTGTTCCACCACTGGAGTGCACACTGCAGCCTCAGAAGCACAGTCACAGAGAAGCATGGAGGCTGCCACAGCTGGTCCTTAAAGGGCTGAATGCTGTTAGTCAAGGTAACAAATATACAGCAATAAAAGATATATTAACACAAATTTTGAAGTCATATGTTAATTCAATATGTAGGAAGCAAATTATTCTAGAAGCATCCCATTTGGCTTCACCTCAGTCTGTGCGAGAGCCCTTACTGGCCCGTCAGTCCTGGTTTCAGTGCTGTCCAAATCACTTTTAGACTTCCTTTTCCTGCAGAACTGGTGAATAATAGTTACTGTGCAATTCAATGTAATGTCTTGGGTTGTGAAGGGCAGAAAAACATTAACCACAGTTGGCAGAACAGCTGGGACTTGAACAATTAGCCTCTAGACACATAGATAAAGCTCTCTTCTTCAGAGCTGTAAGACATTTTGAGGGGGATTAGTTCCTCATTCTCATTTTACTTTGCAAAAATTGTGTGAAAGTTGCAAGATTATATATAGCGACAAAACAGCCTATAGCAGTGACCAGAATTATGTTACCTATGATTAATAAAAAATGACAACACTGCCTGTATGTGGCCTATTTCAATGTGAGGAATCCAAAAGTTGCAAATGCAGAGTCTAATCTCCATCCCACTGATCTCTATGGTGAAGGAGTCATCACTTTAGCTAATGTAAGAACAGGCTGCTTGCAGAACTAGCGTACAAGCTATATGCTTGGCCCAATTACTCTTCCACTGTCCTGTAACCACTACCTGTTTGAAACACTGTAAAATCCAACAGTTCACAGCCTTACTGCCTAACTGGGCAAGAGAGAGGGGGGGAGCATCACAGCCACTTCAGTCTGCAGAGGGAACAGGACCACCAGCCACTGCCCCATCAGGTTACCTGTGCTAGGCTGCTTACACTTAAGAAAATCTCTGTAAAATAATGAACAGTAGTTAGTTCGAGACTTTGAGACAAATGTTTTCTCTTCCTTTGGTTACTGTCTGACCCATCAAGGACACAGGAGCTAGCTGAGAATACAATTTGTGGGGCATGGGCCCAAGCTAAGTGACCTGGAAGAGTTTCCCCCTTAGCACCTGCATGCCAAGGGAGTCACCAGGAGGTGGACTAGGGTAAAAAAGCTATTGCTCATGGCTCTGCAGGGTTTCTGAGGTGTACAGCAGTCTGCAGGTCATATGGGATGATCTGGAAGCTGGAGTACTTGATAATTTACCCTCGTTTATGCTAGGTTTAATTTTTAACCTCCAAAATAGCCTAGAATCTGCAGGGCAAAAAATAAATGTAACGATTACTATACAAATTCCTGTATCTTTTGTTTTTCTTGGTCCTTTCCAGCAAGGACAGTGTAGCATCATGCCTCTTTAGTTGCTTTCTTTTGAAATCAGGCACCTTCAGCAACTCAGCGCCCTGTTATCACAGCACTGAGGAAGAGATTCATTACTTACTGGGAGAGAGGACACTGCAATTGGTATCTGTTTTGACTTGATTTCTCTGTGCTGTTTTATTTGCTTTTTTTCTAAATAACAAAAATGCCTGTGAAGTAGGGGTGGTGTCAGTTTTGTGATCAGAAGTAGCTTGCAGCAAAATAAACATGGAAATGGTAAGGAAGACCTTGTATTTACTCTCTGAAGCTTTTTGTTCAGTATAAGATAAAGGTCATTCTGGAGAAACACGTCAAGAATTCTAGTGAGGCTTATAGACATCTAACATGACCAGAGAACCAGGAGTTTTAAAAAGGACTTAAAACAGTAAGGGAAAAAAAAAATTCTAAAAATATTTTTTGAATTCTGAGTTTCCTGTTTGAATGTAAGGACAATCATCTGAGTCACGTCTTCTGAACTGGGCAGTGCACACACTGTAGAAAGCTTCAAGTGTAGAATGATATTTCCGGTTACTGTTTAGAGGTGCAGCACCATGAACACACCCCTCTCCCCTCCCTTGTGTTTTCCAATCATGTTGGTAAAGTGAGATGATACTTAGCAGACACTTATATGCTAGATTGCAAAAACAAACGGCTGAAAGAACAAGCCTTAACAGATACAAGTGATAATACCAATTTCTGAATCACTTCCTGAAACCTCCTTTTCCTTTAAGGTGTCTCATTCCTGCTGAAATTGGAAGAACTGGAATGTAAGTTATTGCAGAGATCACTGTAATCAGAAAGTGTAAATTTAAAGAGAGCCCTTTAAACATTGACAGGAATGTGTAAAAAAGTGCTTTTCATTCCTCCCGCCCCCCGATTCAAAATGACATTGATTTTCTTCTTCATTAATCAAGGTTTCAGAGTTCGTGTACTAACCAGTACACAAGGTATGAGGGCAAAGGAAGCTCTGATTTTGAAACTGTTGGCTTCTTACCTGGTAGGCGGATGGGCAGGATAAAAAATCTTCTGGGTTTGGAGAGCTAGATGGATGAGGATTGGGGGTACAGCTTGTTTTTAATCTGATTGACAGAGAATCTAGTGAAAAATTGGTCTTGGCAATCAGCCTAAATCAAATTACTAGCTTAAGAGTCTCTTTCCTGTTCCAATTACACACAAAAAGCACCACCATGACTGTTCCTAGTTGCTACTCTTTCTCACTGTGCATGGGTGAAGGGTAAAATGACAAAGGAGGGTGCCCTTTTGGGGGGCAGTGGTCTGGCTGGGAGCATTGGCTGAGTTGTTGCTGGCATTTACTTCTTTTTTAAATGCAGAAGTAAGTGTGATCTGCCTCACCAGCTAGTGTAAAGGCCTTCCACGACCAAAGTGGATAAAGAACATGTAAGAATTTGGCTTGGCACCTCCAGAGGATGCCTCTGACATTTGGAACTGGATAATGCAGTTCAGAAAGAGTGTTTACAAGCTGTTCATAATGCAGCTCATATCAGCTCAGGTCAGGCTTGCATTGCCCACCTTGTAGCAGTTTACCTATTTATAATCTGACAATTTTGAAAAACCTATAATGGTATGAAAGTATTGTGAGTAAGCAGATAATGACAAATTTAACTATTTCCTTTACTTGATTAATTTTTGACATGAGCTCCTAAAACCAACTTGCTTTTAGGGTCTGCTGGAAAAACAGAGGCTTGTGTCAGACACTCATTTCCCAATGCAAAGGGAATACTCTGCACCCTGACCACTGGGGCATGCTCGCCTTCCCCAAAGGCAGACTAAAATATTTCAAGTGTTAGTAATTTCTTATGGAAGAGCCAAAGCAACAGAGCCTCCCCAGCTAGCTGCTAGGTCAGCTTTGGGTCCCCTCTCCTCTGGTCACCGGGGCTGGGGCGCAGCACAGCAGTCCCCCCTGCTGCAGCAGTGCCACACATCTACCACGTGGGCACTTGTACCCGTGCCCTCACTTCACAGCTCACCTGTGCTGGCTGATCCTGCCAATACTGTGAGGGTGGTACTGCTTAACTTTTAAATTAGGGCAGGGGAGAGAGGTGAGAGGGGTGACAAGGCCATCAGTGTAGGGTTCCTTTATTGAAATTAAGCTGTGAAATTATTATATTTGCATGCTAGATCCCACATCATGGGCAAAAGTGGTTGCAAGAGCTTTTTGTCTATGTAGGAGATGACTTCTCCATGATGCAGCTTCACTGCTGCTTCTAGGACTCTAGAACTGCAGCTGGGTGCAGGATGGCGCAGCTAAGACTAGCAGGGCATGCCTGTCCTTGTACCTGGTGATGCTCTCAGTTGCAACTTGATGCTAGGATAGTCTTAAAACTGCTCTGAAAGATAGCTCCAAATGTGTGACATGGCTGGCCTAAGAAGAAAGAATAAACCAGTAGGAACCTACACATGCAGGCACTAAAAATTGGGACTGTAAGTGCCTGAATGTGTCAGTAAGCAATAGTACAAGCATGTATATATTTCTATGCTTTTTTTTTCTATTTCAAGTTGATGAGCATTGTATTCAGTTATTCACCAAAGTCGATAAAAGATGCTGGTAGCAGGCTTTGAGACTGAATGCCTTTATTCACAGAAGATATTCAGCAGAGGTGGTGACAGTGTTCACTTTCCCTAGACAGTTCTTTCAAAGTGCCTTTATGCTCACCATCTCTGAGATGTTAAAGGGCAGTTCAGTCACAATGTTTATTGAATCCTTACCCTTTCTACTTAAATTGCCTACAGGGAAGGCAACTAATTCTGGCTTCTTATGAAGTAAACAGTAAGAACTGTTTTCTGAGGACCCTTCTTCTTCCCTCCAAAAATTCTAGTTGTGATTTATAATAAAGTTTTTCATTTTACTTAAAACTTTCTCTACTACAGTAATTTCCATATTATGCTGAAGTCTAGATTGTCATGACCAAATACTCTTCGCTATTTTACAGAGGTGTTTTTATTAGGAATAGCTCCTGAGAGGGCCATGGGACTGCCTCCTTTGCACAGAAGCAAGAAATGAGGAGCTTCTGCTTACTTGCAGCCTTGCACCCAGCATCCTCAGGCACAGAATGATGGAGAGTAAATCTCGATCCCTCCAACGTGCTGACTCATTTACCTCTGCTCAGTTGGTACATAAGTCAATAGCATTTACCTCCTCTGGGAAGCATAAAAAAACTTTTTAAATAGCTAACAGGCAATAATATTTCTCCTCCTGCAACTGGTCACATACCTAGAACATAATCACATTCTTAGCAGTTAATTTTATGAAGGAGAATAAATAGTGGGTTGTCAAGATTATCTGTATATTTAGCATCTTGGTATACTTCAGGTTTGTTCTCGAGTGTTCATTATTTGGCAATGGTAGATAAATGTGTTTTTTTTCCCTAATAAGTAATAAGACTTTCATTTGAACAGCTTATTGGTCTTAAGAAAGTGACTGTAGAGAAAAATTGCTTAGAAATGAGGGAGGGCTAGCCTGTTTCTGGCTAGATTTCACTTTCTGTGGTGGGTTTATATGTTTTATGCAGTTAATCTGGGCCCAAGAAGTCATTAAGCAGAAGGGATCTTCTCTTCTCTATATTAATTACTGAAATAGACTTGTGCAGAGCACATTGTAGGAGGAGATACAAGCGAAGTAGCAGGTTCCTATCCCGCAAACTGTAGGATTTTGGAGAACGTGCAAAAATAAATACAAACACAGAATGTTGAGGGCTTGTATTAGCTGAAATATTATGAGGGATCTTAGGTAAATGGAGTCCGTTTCATTCAGAGTATTCTGTGTGGAGATAAAGTCAGGAAAGATACAGGTCACCATTGCTCAACTCTTTTTATTGGTAGTGCAAAGTTCAGATTTAATAGCTTTTAGTATTTGCTCTGCATCAGTTTAGCATTGCTGCAAACGTATGTACTCCTTGTTTTCTGAAAGTGGCAGAGGCTGTGGCATTTTGTCTGCTTCCTCTCTGGTGCTGCTTTCCTTTTATTTTTGCAGCCATAGTTCAATACAGGTTTGACTCCCCCTCAGTGTTGAACCTACGCCAGGCTA
This sequence comes from Microhierax caerulescens, assembly GCA_035590215.1. Classification (NCBI taxonomy): domain Eukaryota; kingdom Metazoa; phylum Chordata; class Aves; order Falconiformes; family Falconidae; genus Microhierax; species Microhierax caerulescens. Next base: position 13,007,055 of record JAVJGJ010000001.1, on the reverse strand, counting down.
ACCAAAAGGAAACACATTATTGCAGTGAATATGAGGCAGAAATCATTGAGGGAAATTGACTGCTTCAGGAAACCCAGCAAACTGAAGAGAACACAGAGGCAGCAGTTCTGGGAGGGTGGTGACCAGCACCTGCCATCACAAGGAACTCCGTATTGTCCCATAGACCAGCCACCTAACCTGGGTCTGCCACGTTGATGTGGATCTGTGGTTTCCAGGATGGAGCTGGCTGCACCCCATCAGCTGGAAATACATGTAGGCATGAAGGGACTTGCCCAAATATGTATGGGGAGACTTACCCCAAATCATCCTTATTCTGTTATGGAGAGCTCCACTAGGGCTCTGCATAAGGAAATGGTCCTTCATTCCACCCCAAACACCACACAGGACATCTGAAACCTCAGACTGTCCCATTTTATGGCTGCTCAGAGTCTTCATGTTGCTTCCTCTGATCATCAGGCAAGGATCCTACCCAGCTACTCTCCCTGAAGTCCCTCCAGTATTCCTGCAAGACTTCCCTTGAGGACCAGGCTTACCACCTACAGGAAGAGGGATGTAAGGCAGACTGGTCTTCACCTAGAGCTGTCCTGAAACATCCAGTGCTCAGCCTGTTATGCCAGATAAACCTTTTCCATCTTTCTATTTTTGTAATTATTTGTAATTATTGTAATATTACATGGATTTAAAAACAGGGGGGAAAAAAGCTTTCTTTTGCTGCTTTGTGGCAATTTAATCTCCTCTTACATTTTCTGACACCAGTAGTTTCTGATCAAGGAGTTGAAACATTGTGTTTTGTTTTCAGTATTCTGTGAGCAAAGAAGCAAGTCTGACTGGTATTGAAATAGAGGAGTCTGCTTTACAAGACCAAAATAATATATCATCCTCTGCCCTTCTCAGTATGTTCCCAGCTTTTAGCTGTTCCCTTATTAGGGGCTGCTGTACATAACTGGTTCATTGTTTACAGGCAGAGATGTGACTGTCAGGGTGGTTAAGGGGTTCTGGTACTGTATCCATTTTTGACCTATTTTTACTATTGCTTTAAACTTATTTTCTTAGATATCGAATTGCCAGTCCCAGTTTGCACTGTCATTAGTTTCCCATGCCTTTTACTTGATGCCACTGTGAACTCACTGCAACAGTGATTTAGGAGCTTTTCTACCTACCTGAAGTTGTGTGGATGAAATTGAAGATATGTCCCCATCTGTAAGGCATTTGGATTCCCATGCCCTCCGTTGCAAGAGAAAGAAGCAGGTTTTGAGAAGCATCCAAGTTCCCCAGAAACTGCTGGAAGAGACCACAGTTAGACTATCAAATGCTAGGGGAATAATATTTTTGGTGCCAGACAGGAGACCTGATAGAAGAGCTCAATGAGTTTTGAGCTCTGACTTTCAGTCAAGACCTCTACAGAAGGGCATTTTTTCCAGAACAATGGATAGGGAGAAAAGAGAGATTGTAGTGAAAAGAAAGGATTAAGAGGTAAATAAATAGAGAGAATCTTTTCCCTTTGAACCTCCCACCAAATCCTTTGATCTGTTTCTGGAGTTGTGGTCTGTCTGCTAAGGAAGATGAAGCAATGTCCCTTACAAATCTTTCCAGAGGTATCAGTTGTTTGGTTTGTTTATATCAGACAGCCAAATTATCTTTTTGCTCCATCAATATACTAGACCTGGGGGTAAGGGGAAAGACTAGCAGTTGTTATGCTAATACAGCTTGATTATTGTGTGAAACCAAAACTTAAAATCGAGTGCATCCTATCATTTTGATAGTTGTCCCAGCTAGTATAACAAAATCCTTTTCCTGCTCTATGGTGTAATGCTAAAAAAAATTGTCAGTTGCTTACATTTCAGCTCAGGGTTACATTTTCATTCCTATATATGTGATAGCTGTTAAACAATGTTATAAGATTTTACAGGGACCAGAGTGTCCCTACCAGTAGCCCCACTGAGCTGGATTTCAGCTCAGTAATACTGGGGTAAATGCAGATTAGCTCCTTCAAAAGTGAAGGAGTAAGTCCAGATCTATGGCGGTGTAAACAGGTCACTAACCGTGTTATGCCTATTTTGGGGTGGGTGGTGGGTGGTGAGGGGAGTGGGGAAGACAAGCAGACATTTGCATAAACTCTCCTAAGAGAGTCTGGAAGAAATTGCCTTCAAGTTATCAGCAGTGGTGGTTCAGGAGGAAGACTAAACTGACTGTGAAGGTTTTGAAACAAAGTCATTACAAAGCAAAATTTCCAGAGACCCCAACAGAGAGTTTGGTGAAGAGTGAAGGATCTTAGTGCTATACATAGGTCCATTGTCAGAACAGTAACGAGTAATTCTACAGGGGAACAGGGTGACTGCTGTGAGCAAATTCACAAATTGTTTAGGAGAAACAGTACACTTAATAGGTAGGAAATGCTGACTTTAAAGTACTGTTTTTTACTTTGCATTTTAGGTTAGCTTACAACCCAGCCTAGCATTTAGATCACAACACACTAGCCTGAGAAACTACTGCCTGGGAAGACAGCCAATATCTAAGAAAATTAGTGAAGGGAGAAAACACATTCTGTAAATGTTGAGCTTTGAATCAGGTATGCTCTAGCCTGATATTTTTACAATTTTCTTGGGACCGATATTCATATCCTTAAAGCAGTATGCTTTTATGTGAACAACAGTTACTTGTTTTTGATGAGAAGTGAAAGGTTTTGCACCTCTGGTTCCCTTCACTTTATTTCCTCCTGTGCTCAGTTCTCCTCTCCCCATCGCAGGAACAGGTTATACCAACAGTTTTACAGGAGTCTAAGACTACTTAATTTGAGTTAAACATGATGAGTCCTTCCTTCTCTCTTGTCACTGACTGTAACTTTAAAAAGGAAATGTAGGTTGGGTGGTCTGCAGTACTGTTTGTTACTAAGCTATTCCCTAATTGTAGAGAATACTGTACAATTAGCTTTATAGTCCACTAAATACTGTAAAATTTAAAAATTCTAGAGCGTTTTAGTTCTGCACCTTATTAGCCTGCCAAGATGAGTAGTTACATGTATTTTTTAAATACAACACATGCCATTATAAGAGTAGGGCTTGGACAGAAAAAATTCCCTTCAACTATATTGCACAAAAATGACTCAGAAGGGTGTAGTGTCCTCTGAATATTCATCGCTGTATTTCATGGAGCTTATGGGCATGGCTATAGAAGAATTCCACTTTGGATAGCAAAGACATTTTTAGGAACAGAGTTATAGAATAAAGTGTAGGTAGGGCTGCTAAGTGAGAATGTTTGTGTTGTTTAGTATCCTGTAATAAAACAGGGGATGTAAACTGGAATAACATGGATGTTCACAGATATTTACTGTAACGTAAATCAATGTTCGTAGATATTTACTGTAATGTAAATCAAATAATGCTATAAATCAAGCACTATAAAAGATTAATAAAAGGAGCCTAGGTCACACATCAGTGTTTTGGAAGTGTGTGAGCTCCAAGTTGCTTCTTAAAGAGAAACATCTGAAATATTACCTCAGATGAATTAACTGGAAGTCTCTCTAAAGCAGTGTAGCATTATATTTATTTTTACTTTCCTCAGTTGTGGAGGTTATGCATTAAATTTGAGCACATCCCAAAAGTCTGGCCGATGAGGTGGTCCCAGGGTATTAGGAAACTGGGATATTTTACAGCTAAAGGAAGGTGTATGCAAAATGCCTGAAACTTAAGAATGTAAAAGGAAAGGGATAGCTCCTGCAAACTTACCAGAACTGGCAAATTACCACTGGCACTGAAAGACTGTGCTAGCATGACTAGTGATGAGTAAAGCTTTTTGAAATTGAAAATAATAAAACCTATTCCCATTCCTGCATGGGTCACAAGGAGTTGAATACATTAGATGCTTAAACACAGCAGAAAGTTGTCTTTTCTTAAATGATAAATTGCTTCGCAGCAGAGAAACCTCAGACAAAGTGATTTTATATTCCTATTTTCTATAAAATATGTGATTGGTTTTATGATCATTTTACTTTATTTTATTGCTTTCATATGGATTCTTGTAATAAATTTTCAGCATTATTTTTACCAGTAGAGTAGTAAAAAATAGCAAGTTATATGGTTGCTAAAATGATTTATGTTTGCATATGTATATTTATATTATATTTTGTCATTTAAAATCTTTATTAATGTATTACCTTAGATGGAAAGTGGCTGAAACAATAAACAGAAACCCTATTTAAATGGATTTATCACTTTTAAAAAGCCCTGAACACAACGATGACCAATCAAGGTGAAGAACCAATTTACACAAGAAATACACCTTTTCTCCAGTAATAACAATTATAAAAATATAAAATAATACAATTTTAATAAAATAGTATTATTGTAAAGAAATAACTAGAATAATTACATTTTTATACAATTACCAACAAGGACATAAGAAAACAAATCTAGAAAATGAGGCAGCAGTCTTTTTTCTGACTGACCATCATTCTTTCTGTCCACAGGAAGCAGGACTAGTTTCAGGTATAAAACAGAAACAGTTCTGCTTGTACTTAAAGCCAGTGAGGTTCTCCTGGTGTGCAGCACAGCCCCATCCCATTTTTCCTTGCCTTTGATAGAGATATTGTGCTGTGGGTAAACTACAGTACCTTTATGCCTACTGAAGGCTGCCTGTGGTGAGATTCTTCTCTAGCAAAGTTGGTCCATTTTTCAGTGCCTCTTCTTTGTGGGAACCCAAAGGGTATGGAGCAGGCCAGAGTCTGGATTATAATTTTCGACACTTCAATTAGAAAGAGATGCATAAAGTTCCTGCTACGTTACACAGGCAGGGATCCCAGATTTAATTGGCCAAATGTTTTGACAGCTGTGATAGATTACAATTAAAGCCTGGTTCTTCTACATGTGCAGAACTTCAGGAGTCAGAGACAAGGAATGCGCTTTCCCCATCCGTGAAACCTTGCTGTGCAGTTAGGCAGACGCCTTGCCCAGGGCTTCTCTGCTGCCTGTGGTGGGGTCTGACCCTTCTGAGGAACAAGTGCTGTTAGAAACAAAGTCCTGTACTGCCCTCCCACCTAAGGTTTTCTTCTGTTCAGTTGTAGGCAGTACACTGATGGGAAAAAAAACAAGGCTGGAGTATGTAGGCTAGCTAGGTATGCCCAGTGGTGTCTTTTTAGTGGACTAGTGGACACATCTGTGGAGTAAGAGCCTCTGTACTCAGTTTCTCCCCCTTTCCTAATAATCTCAGTGGCCAGCAGCCTTTGATCTACCCTTGATGCAAATGCTTTTAGGCTGTAGCACGATGTCTGCAAAAAAAAAGTGTTACTATGAAAGGGATTTTCCATTACCTTATACAAGCTATCATTTTTCTTCTTCTTTATATCCCACAGTGGAAACCATCTACTATGAATTTATCACAGAACTCAAAAACTTCTTGCTAACCAGAATCCTGGCTTACTGTGTAGGAATGAGAGCAGAATGGGGGGGCTGTTGCAAACCACTGTCAGGAAAGTGGTTTCTATTTTCACTTTTTTTGGCCAACTTGTCATACATATTTGACCTGTTATCAATCACATTTGACATAACAATCTTCTTCAGATAAATCTTTCTTTCCTACAAAGGAGGGGGTTTGGTACCTTCAGACATTCAGGGATTTTTTCCGTTGCAGAAGACGTTTAAGAATTCACAGCTTCAAGTAATGGTGTGAGAGTCTACATTAAGGGTCTAGTAAATATTAAGATGTGTGCCCTTTGCCTTCAGCCACATTTTTTTACATTAAAATGAAAACTGGATTAATATTGTGTGGTCTTGTAATTTTTTTTTTCTATATTCTGTGCATTTTCCAGTCACTGTAATACTCATTGTGCCTTGCAGATCCCAGAAAATTAGCTGTTTTTTGCTCAGGTAATCACTTTTGTGGTAGAGGTGGATCTAAATAAAGACATATCTGAAACACAGATACTTATACTCCCTTCTCCTTGCATACTGGTCAGATTTGATCATGTTTAAACTTAGTTGCTGATGACTACTGTCAGAACAGGCAAAACAAACCCTGTGGCTCCTGACTTGCTAGAAAACAGCATTCAGCACTGCTGTGCTTCTGGAGGAGCTTCTGCTCTTTTACAGTAGTTGAACTCCAGTGAGGGGAAAGCAACTCACTGTAGAGCAGTGTAGAAACACTGCTGCAAGGTGGTCATCATCATTCGTTGGTCCTTTGCACCTCAAAAGCTCAAGCCTGAAAGTTTGACTTTCTTTTTCTTTTCTCATAAACTGAGCCCAGTACAAAGAACGCTTCTGACTGTGTGGCAAGTATGCCAGCTGTGCAGGTATCTGGCACTAACATACATGTCAAAACTTGTTAAACAGTTTGCCTGCTTAATACATAAAGAAAATCTCCTAAGGAAAATATCTTAGTTTTTACCTGTGATTTGAATTACCATTGAGATCAGTCCTGTTGTCTTTTCCTTCTTTGCTGAGGGGAAACTCCTGTTTAATTCCCACTTAATTTGATGGGCATTTGATCTGTTCAGTCAATCTGAATAAGGAAGGCAGGATTTGGTCCAGTGACTTTAAAGGATAAAAGGCTCCAATTGTCCTGGTTTCAGCAGGGATAGACTTAATTTTCTTCTTAGGACTGGGTATGGTCCTGTGTTTTGGATTTGGTGTAAGAATAATGTTGGTAACTTACTGATGTTTTTAGTCATTGCTATGTAATGTTTATACTAAGTCAGGGACTTCTCAGTTTCCTGGGCCCTGCCAGTGAGAAGGCTGGAGGGGACACAGCCAGGATAGCTGACCCAAACTAGCCAGAGGGATATTCTATACCATAGAACATCGTGCTTGGTATGTGAACTGGGGGAGTTGGCTGGGAGTCACTGATCACTGCTTGGGGACTGGGTGGGCATTGGTCAGTGGGTGGTGAGCAGTTGTATTGTGCATCACTTAGGGTTTTTTTCCCTCCTTCCCTTCGGATTTTATTCCTCTCTCCTTCTCCCTCTTTTTCATTACAGTTAATATACAGTTTAATTATTTTATTTTTTATTATTATTTATTCTATTTGATTTCAATTATTAAATTGTTCTTATCTCAACCTCAAGTTTTAACTTTTTCCCAGTTCTCCTCCCCATCCCTCTGTGGGGAGGGAGCAAGCGAGTGGCTGTGTGGTACTTAGTTGCCAGCTGCGGTTAAACCATGACACTGATTTTGGAAATCAGCCAACAGGTATTATATTTTGTTTCATCTTTTGGATTCCAGTGGGTTTTCTTGCTTTGCGAAAGTAAGAGTCAGAGCCTCTGAAGTAAAATGGTGCAAAGAAGCAGTGCTGTTGTTCACAGCCCCAGTACAGCTATTGCATTAGCAAACTTTCCAATTAACCTATGATCCACAGTTTGATGATGCAGTGATCACTCAAAGATGTTGCAGCTGTCCCAGAGGAATCTAAAGTGTCTAAAGTGCTAAATGCATTCATCACAGAGTCTACTTTCAACCATGCTGGATAGCATTGGAAGTTCATTCCCCATCTGTATTAATGGCTGGTTTAACTAAAATGTATACTCAGGCTGAGTGGTCTCTAGAAATTTTGACAATAAGTGTAGACAGCCTCTATGATGTAGGGTACAAAAGCACACGTTGGAGCTGCTTTAGTTTAGAAATAGCTCAGGCAGGAATCAATATGCAAGTGAGGTGAGGGTAGGTGTCAGATAAGATGAATAATTTTGTTCACCTGCCAGTACCCCAACCCAAAGCTGCCAACACACTTGTCTGGTGATCTTGCATCTGTTCTTAAAAGATTTTGATACATCATTAAGCAATCCTCACGTGTGAGCTGCCAGCTTAAGTCAGCCTTTGTTTGAAGAAAAACAGGCTGCTCGGCTCCACTTAGGCATTTTTGCACTCCAGAAACCTCAGCAAACATGGGTAAAACGCTGTATTTGCATCTGAAATCCTAGGTTCCTCTTAAAGCAAGAACTTAATGAATGATGTGCAGTACAAGAAAACGGCATGTTCCTGTCTGGCACTTCTGGGACGGGTGGGGCCAGAGGCATCCCTCAGTATCCCTCTTCTATCTGGCAGTGCTGTTGGCAGCCAGCCAGCGTGCTGGCGAGGTACCCACCGGTGCCTCAGGCAGCGGGAGCAGCGCTGTGCGCCCAGGGAGAAGCGCAAGCACTGCTGCCTGCGCCCCACCTCATTTCCCACACACCACAGCATGGCAGGGACAGGGTTACATCCAAAAGCAAGCAGTCCAGCTTCGCAGTTTTAGCTGGGAAGCCGCCTAGTGCCCTCAAGTGAAACAAATGAAACACTTCTAGATCCGGTAGCCTTTGACTTTGGATAACAGACGAGCAATAATAAACATCTTAAAGAAATAAGATGATTTTTTTCCCTAAAATCCTTACCAGTGTAATAGTATACCAGATCTGGGATGTTCTGTTCTCCTTAATTTTTTGTTTAATACTTACTTTCTGTCTAAACTATCTGCGTAAAACCAGAAAAATTTGAAATATTCAGGATTTTTTTTTTTTTTTTTTTTTTTTTTTGGTGAAGCTGGGTCAAAAAAGCCATTACCATGTTAAAACCTGCAATCTTTGAATATCTGATCTTCCCAGGAAAATACTTCCAGTATTTTAAATCTAACATTGCAAATGTATCAAGTCACAAAGATAACAGCCATCCTAACTGGAAATCACATTTTGTATTAATTTTTTTAGTAGGGATCAAATTATATCAGCTTCTTAATAAGAAATTTAAGGACTGTTAGTCTCCATCTAGTAAGTTACATATTGAGTAACATTCATAAGTAATTTTACATTGTTCCCATTTTGAAATGAAATTCAAATGTTCAAAAGTATCAGGCACATATCTTTTAATAAGTCTAGCCTTTTGCAGTGTTTTTGGCTTTAAGAACCTAGAAGCTATGAGATGCAATTCAACTGAAATAGTCAGAACTGCATTGGAGATTAACTTGTAGCTAGTTTTCATATCATGTATTTCTGCAGCCAAAGGTAACCCATCCGGATATTTTTTAATTATTTAAGTTACTACTGAGCTTCTGCTAAATATTTTATCTTTTTTTTGTTGTTTTTATGGTATTATTTTTACAAATTATTAAAATACTTCACATTTTCTATTATTTCTTATTATTACATGTTTTCTTAAGAACTTTTAAGACAGAACTTTAAAAAAATAATTTGGTTGAGGGATTCTATGATGCTAAAGACATGAGCTTTGAAGAATTAAAGCTGAAAATAACAACATGGTGATGCATTCTTAATTCTCACCTAAAAGACCAGCAAATTTAGATCACTTTTTGCTTGCTAAAAATTAGCATCTTTTTGTCAAAGAAGCTACCAGGAGAAACTAAGCAAGTGTCTTGGAATGTATTTAATAGCTTTAAGTCCATCGGGTTTTCTCCAGACATAATTATTTCCTTACTTCACTGGAATTTACAAGCAGCTAAGAGGCAAATCTTTTTTAGTTCAATGTCAAAGCTCAGAAGATACTACAAAGAATGGAGAGTCTTCTGTTAAAGGGTGAAAAAAATTAGTTTGCCTTTTCTGTTTTGAATATGACTATGTAGTAGAAACTGTTACAAACCAAAAGTTGTGAGATGAACATGGACATACCATGCATGTCCATGTTCATACATGCATGGACTAGGTACTGAGAACATAGTAGTTCGGATCAGTGTCAGTTCCATTAATTCCCATCTATATTTTATAATATAGTTTTAAAGCAACTTTTCTGGCTAAACACCTAGATCTAACAAACAGGACAAAGCTCATGAGCAAGCTAGTAGATAACATAAATGCAGAGCATACTTGTAGAGTATAACTGTCCTCCATTAAATAATTTCACCATTCTTGACTGGTAAGCTGTGTGCTGCTCTCTGGAAACCCTGTTGGCATGGAGGGAAGAGATGAAGTAGGAACCGAGGTAAGACCATGACTTCTCTTAAGCACTGAAACTAATGAAGTCTGGTTTTCAATCATAATTGGTTGATTTTAGCATAGATTTTAGAAGCTGTAAATTCAATGGGATGTTTTCCCCATTGCAGTGTTATTCAAAAGTGTCTCTGTCTGTCTGTCTCCCTGTTCCCCATGTAGATTCTCCAATGTCTAATAACGTGTGAATGTCTGTTGTGGCCTTTCCCTCCATCCAGGCTCTGAGTAGGACACTTGACTGTCTGTATTAAGAAAACTTGCAGAAACCAAATTATTTTTTGAGATTCCTTATTCATGTTAAAATAAATGTGGCCAGGATATGAAAACAATATTGAAGGAATGCAATGGAAATAAACACACAAGTACATATACACAGCTTGATCTCGAAGGCCAGTTTCCACATAAGCCAATCTAACATACAAAAAACGTAAAGATAAGTTTCACCCTATGGGTTGGATACAAGGGAGGTGAGAAAGAGTCATGTCCCATAGTTCATGCACCATGGTGCGTCTGTGCAGGCTGCAGCCAAAACCTGGTACCTGTGGCAGGACGTCATGATACAAACCTCAGCTTTATCAAGACTGTGAGAAATTATGCATATTGAGAAATCCCAGTTTCTCAGGTGCTTAAATTAGGGACATAGCTAAAGTATAACAGTTATAACAGTTCCTTCATTTGGCTCAGGTGCCTGAATTTCATCCCTCAAACCCCTGGACATGGCAAGGGGTCTAGGGCTTAATGGAGCCAGGGCCCAACAAAGAGGAATCAGGATGTGGTTGTGGCATGGGCAACTGTGGGAGGCACATCCAAGTCCTCAGGTTAGACGTCGTGTAGCAGCATATTTTCCCTGCAAAAATGGAACAATCACAAAAGGAACAACTTACATCACAGTAGATTACAAAACCTGTTGCAGGTTTTTTTCATATTATGTAAAATGAAAGTGTAAGTTGAACTGAACCTACTGTTGTTATATTGAACATTCTCTTTGGTCTGACTTTGGCAGACACGTCCAACTTGCTGTTTTGTATTTTAAAGCAATACTTTTTTTTTTTTTAGCTAGTTGTTTTGGAGTCTGACTTAATGATGATTCATTCAGTTTGCATTTCTAGAGCATTTCATGCTGAAATTAACATCAAAGTAATTAAATGTTTATCAGGCAATAATAAAACATAATGACCTTTAGCAATTATGAAGGCCTTAGAACCTGAGGCTGAGATCAGCTAGGAAAAGAAAAGGTCGAATTTAAAGAGTAACACATTTTCTTGAAACACATTCTTGCCTGTATGCCCTGTTTTAGTAATTACATTTTGGCTGAAACTTCTTTTTCATTACAGCAATATTGTCAGTATTTTTAGGTTGAGCTCCTTTACCATAAATTTAATCTCTCATTTAATATTCCAGCTTCACTACCTTTTGATTGTTTTATTGTATATTGTATTGCACACTTTAGAGAAATTTCTGAGTCTGTTATAATAGATCTACTTTGAAAGATCAGAGATTCTTTTATGATTCTGCAGAAAACACATGTTCATGCTTTTCCAAATAATTCTATCAATTTAAATAATGAATTATCTTAACAAACAGTAAATACAAGTAATTTCAAAGTATTATATTTACATAAAATTTAATTTTAAATAATTGTGTTATATATATGTAGTTATACATGTTATATATAGTATATACTATATTAAGTATATATAGTATACTATAGTATGCTATAACATACTAGATCTATGTCTAGTATGAACTACTCTGAACTATATATGGCATGTGTATATATGTATACTATATAACTACCTAAATAGTTAACAAAAGTATCTACAATTACAAGGCAGTATATATTTTAGTATATATATTAATCTGAATTGCAATAGAATTTTTCTTGTTGAAGGGTGCATAGGCAGACAAGCATGTTTTTTTAAGATGCTCCCAAAATTTTAGTAAAAATCTAGCAAATTTAGTAAAATGGAAAAAATTGAGTGTGTTGGGTGACCAGGTAATGTATTTCCTTCAGAGCAACCAGGTGCATTTCAGCAAAAGATTGGATACAATAAGGGATGATGCAATTATTTTGCTGGTACCACCTGAAGGCCAGCAAGTGCTGACAGAGTCTTGCTTCTGGTCTCCAGTGAAAGGGGGCATCTGCCCATGTGCTCAATCTGATTTAGTCCACTGCTGACTCATTTAGACTGTGCTGAAAGCTAAAAGGTCCATCTGTTGAATTGGGTCTCACCTGATGGGAATTTGTTCAATCTTTCGGTACATGCTGGATGCATATCTGACAAGGATGAGATCATTAACATCTTCCCTAAACAACAGGATGGTTCTTCTGATGCTGGCAGTGGGAGGTGGTGGTGTATCTTGGCACCAGAGATACCTGTGCTGCGTCCCAGGATGTCCCTGAGCTTTATGTCCCTGCAGACTGCCCTGGCACCCTCCCGACGCAGGGTGCCACAGCGATCTGTTACGTGCTGTCTCACTCAGGAGCTACCCATCCCCACTGGTAGAAACCTCCTCAACGGATTTCTGTCACGGGCAGGGAGTTGAACCAGCGAATGTTGCAGTTCCTCACGGTAGAGGTACAGCTATGACTGAAGTTGTTCTGGTTCATATCTGATTGCAGTTTGACTCAGAAACCGATTCAGACTACTCCCATTTTGAGGCAAAAATAAAAGGTGGCCCAGAGCATTTTGAAGCTTGGGCTTCATTCAGCTCCCTTATCAGAGACTCTCCAACAGTTTCTACTGTCTCGAATAGGGAACAAATCTGGTCCTGCTTCTCTGGCACTGCTATATCAACATCTGATCCTCTGCTGGGAAAATCTGAAGCCCGTGGAGCTATGACACTTTGCATTAGCAGGGATCTTCATTTTTCTCCTTCAACTACAAGGAAAGAGGTGGCAAACCCCTTAGGGAAAAAGGGAGAGTGAAGCAATTCATTTGTGGGACTTGGCAAATGGTTGGGAGAAAGGCTACTGGGGAGGCTGGGAAGGTGCTTATTTCAGGTGCCTTGCTCATCTCTCTATGGACACCAGCAGCAAATGAAGGGGTACTTTGGACTAATCTGGATTACTGGTTTGTTTGGTTTTTTTTTTCCCCCGGAAATGCTTATTTTCTTTTGGTCAGGAGTCCTACCTCCCACAAGGGCCCTAGCTGCAGGAGACGTGCCTCTCTAACCGCCCTGCCTGCAGTGTACTCCAGCAGCAAGCCTCTGCCCCCGCCGCTGCCTGTGCAGATCGGCTGCTCCTTCCTGGCAGACCCAGCTCCTGGGGCCTGTGGCACAGCAGTGCGAGTGCTGGTGGACCCAGGAGAAGCCCCCCACGACAGCCCTTCTCAAGCATGAACTGCAACAACTTTTACTCTTGAAAGTCAGCGTGACTCCCATAATTTATTCATCCCAAGATGTATTCACCCATACATTATTTATTTGCATTTGTTTTACTACTATCATTACAATTTCATAAACAGTGACACAGAGAAAGAGATGGGAAGTTAAAGACAGAGGTAGCTGTTGGACAGATGCCCCGGGCTGACTTCTCCCTGGCTGCTGACTGCCTCCAGGTTTTGTGTAAAAGCAGAGCACAGAACAAGCAAACCTTCTCTCCCCATTCCCTTCGCTAGGTTGGTGGAAATCCTTTTGTTCCACCTAAATACCTCTCTGTAGTCATTTATATTCTGTCAATGTGATGAGGACACTGGAGCATACCGAAGTGGTGGGGAATGCTGCTGTGTGCAGAAGCTGAGAGGAAGGTCGGGGTGGATGGGGAAGGGGTGCCGATGCCACGTGTTGATGTCTCCCATCCTCAGTGTGTTCTGGGGGTGCAGGTTTCTGTGAGAAGGAGAAATGAACTGGTTTAAGGTCTACTTGTACAACAAATAGATTTTAGATTTACTGTTTCTGGCTGTAATCTGGTGTAGGTGTTACAAGGGAAACGTGAAATTGTGTTGAAAGAAGTGGGAGGCAAATCCTGTGCAGAACGTCACCTCTCCAGCCACTTTCCTCCACAGGCTTGTCTGCCTGGGCTGTGAGGAGGTGATTCACAGGGATGGGTTTCCCATGGTTTGGCCGTGGCAGCTGACTGTCCCTATGTGCTCCTCACTAATCAACTGCAAGGTAATAAGTGTTGGCTTAAACCGCCTTCATGATTACAGTGTGGAGAGAGAAGTTCAAATATCAGGTACATTAAGGCACAAGATTGAAGGCCACTGGGTTTCCCATTAGGGAACTTGAGCCGTTCTGTAGCACAGGGCTTTTTGCAATGTGTTATTGACTTTATAAAAGCCATAGCAGCTTTGTTCTGAGTACTGCCCTCTAGACCTCCTTCTTTCAAACAATATACAGCTCTATTGTAAATCAATGTCCAAAACCACTGCAGCAATACTACTTCAATCTGGAGGGACCATTTTGTAGAAAGGGGATGTTTCTTTAAAAAAAGTATATACAGAATTTCCTAAGGAATCATTTTGAGCCTTTTCAGTTAGCCAGATTATTCACATCATAGTACAGAACCACAGATTTGTTATTTAACTTAAAAAAAAAAGAAAAAAGAATAAAAGAAAAGATTGCTACTTTATTCCTGTATAGAAGGAAAAATAAATTGCCTTGGAATTAGATGATGGCATATAAACCTTTTATGTAAATCAGGAGAATAGGTTAACTAGTTGTAAAAGGTTTCAGATTATGCATTCTGGATTTTAAAAGGACAAGTTATCTGTAGCTTTGTTTAAAACAGCTGGGAGTTTTGAAATACAGGAATCCAGCAAAATGAAATCAAGGTCTTAGAGATGAAAATTTAATCGGGAAAAAAAGCGCCCTAAATAATACATGGAAATGTCACAGATATTTGAACATTCTGTTGCACAATATATAGTCCATAGGGTTGTTGTTTATATTCTGGGGTTTTGTCTGAGCATTACAGGTGAGAAAAACAGCTGTGAGATGGAGGAGTAGAAGTTAGCATCTCCTGTTCTCAGTACTGTAGAAAGTGTGTTTTGCTGGTTGTTCTTCTAGGCATGAATGAACACATAGGCTCTCCATCCAGCAGATCTGTGCCATGGTCTGTGTATTTAAGTGTGTAAGCAACCAAGAAAAGGAGTTTTGTGACACTGTTGTCTTGGGCATTCTTACCAATACCTTTTCTACTAGATTTTAAGTGGTCCCTGGCTAGCTCTGGCTGCAATAATCAGCTTATTTCCTCATTATTTTCAAACAAAAATACTAATAGTATTTCTTAATTTGAGGTAAAAGCTATGGTCAAGGATGCACCCTTGGATAGCAAGACTAGTAAGTGGCAACAGCTTCCTTAATTCTGTACTTGGAGGATGCAGAAGAAATGTACACATCTGCCATTTGGTCTAGAAATGCTATCCCAAAATAATGTTCTCTCTTTGGTATTATGCATGTATTGGAGCTATATGATATTTGTTAAGCACCTGCATCACATAATTCTGCATTAGAAGTGTAAATTTGGTTCAGTTTTGCTCAGATGTACATCATAACACAAAATGTAGAGTCACTTAAAATATTCACCGTATTGTGCTGTATGATATCTTAATGTAATCCCTGCATTTGCATTTCATTTAGCTGTTATCCTGCCCTTAGGGAAATCTCTTTTGCCCAAGAATGCACACTCTCTAAAACAAATAGGATCACACAATCTAAAAAAAAAAGATTGGACGGTACTAATGTTTATAGAAGGAGGAAGTATCTGTCAGTTCACCATCATCAAGAATATTGACCTAGAGAAGCATTTTTTTCACATGCTTAAACCAGTTATTAAGCACTTGGACTCTGCATACAACAGCAAAACTTCTAAGGAAAAATGAACAGAGCATTTATTACAGTGTGATCCACTGTTGAAACTTTCTATAAATCGAAGGTGTATGATGTGTCTGTAACAGTGTCTCAAGGAACCTGATCTCAGTGGTTTAGATCCCCATTAAAAGTTCTCTGATCATCTGGTGTGGAAAGACTCAAGCAGTTAAAGGAATCTGGACCATTTTGTAATTCTTCACTAACCTCAGAAGGTGAATGGCAGTTTCCAGTGGTCTAGGAAAAGTAAGCCAAAATAAACTCTAGGGAAATAAGTGTTTCTGATAGACTCACAGTTAAAAATGAGGGGAGCTTTGTCCAAAATTGAAGTTCAGCAGAAACTCTGAGCCACATGACTTGGAAACAAATCAAATGTGTAAGAATAATCCTCTCATCAAGGCACTGGCCTGAGAGCAAGCACAGGTTCATGTCTTTGCTCTCTGCAGACTCCCTGCCGTTCCGTGTGCTGTGCTTTGTTTTTTATGTACTGAGACTGACAGCATCTAAACTGCACGCTGCTTGGGATGGGGTTAACTTTGTTTTCTGCTAAGTGCCTAGTTCAGTGAAGGCTTGACCCTGTCGTATCGTGGCCCAGTGGTAATGCTGCACAGGTTGGCAGAAGCACAGCTCAAGCAAAATATTTCTGAATTCAGCATGTCTGTGCAACAGTGAGCTATAGTTTTGCTGCCCAATACAACTGCTCAGAAGTTTTTCAGACAAAGATTTTTCCATTGGAAAGAGCTGACTGAAGTGAATGAAAAGATTTCAGGAGAATATATCAACCGCATCACATTCTTTGAGGTGCTTTATCAAAGCATTTTGCTGTGGAAAGGACAAAAGGATTTATTTCAAATTTACATTTACTGTTTTGCAGCCTTAAAAAGAAGTTGAGCCTTATCAGCTCTAAGTACTTATAATATGTTGGCTCATGAAACGTTGGAAGTGTTTTGACATTTTGCCTTGACTTGTGATTAAAACAAATGTAAAAAATCTTTGAATTTCCTCTCTAACATATGTTCTACTTTTCAGCCAGCGCTACTGCATGGTGTCCACTGAGATCACCATTTTAATAAAAATGCCTTCAAAGCATTAATTCCACTGTTATTAATTCAAAAAGCCTATCAGAAGTTCACTATTCATAAAAGAAAAATCTTCTTTGGCTCACCAATATATAAATGTAATCCTTCTAATACGGCAGCACTGCATAATAAGGAGCCAAAAGCTACAGATCTAATTACTGGGCATCACTGGCTCCAGAGTCATAAAAACCTTGACTCTGAACAAACAACTCAGACTTCTATTATTAAAGTATAACAATTACTTCTTGTAGCAAACAAACCCTGTGTCTTTTTATGATAAAGAAATGCATCTTTATGAAAAGATTAAATCATCTGATTATGTAACAGCATGTTTGTGGCCTAAAAATGTCCAACCAGAACCAGTCCTGCTATCACTAATCTTTACACTGAATTCTAATCAGGGTATGGTAATGAGAAAAGCAGGAGAGAGCTGTCCCTCAATGTGATTTGAGAGACAGGGCTTGCTGACTTTCCTCCAGGGAAAGGAAATTTCGGAAATGTTATGCCCATCTCCACCACTGTCTGTCTGAGAAAAAGATGTGCAGGGTGGCACTTTCAAAAGTGCTCATCAGCTGCCTGATTCCAGCAGACTCAGCTCTTTCAGTGGGAACTGAGCCGGGCCACTGACAAGAGCTTTCTGAAGTCCTTCCCTCTTCTGCTGTCTGTGGACCAAATCACTCTTCCCATGGCAGAATGAAAAAAAAAAAGGAACTATTACAGGAAAGAAATCTCTAGATCACTCCTTTGCATTGTTTTTTATTGTTTTCCATATGTTACATACAACAGGGCAATGTGTTGAAGGCTCTGCATCACCTTGGGGGTCCTTCTTCAAGTGCCTGGCTCCACAGCTGGCCTTGAGGCCCTCTAAAAAAGGGGGTTTCTAGCCTCCAAGGAGCACCACAGGAAAGGTAAAGGGCATTTGATCTTTGCAACTTTTCTGGTCTTTTCTGCTTCTAGGCAGCTTCCTTTTTCCAGATGCATTCCTGGATTTTCACAAGCCTACCAATAATTAAAGAGAAGATAGCAAGACAGGTGTGGGGATAGCTTTCCTTGAGGTGGTGCATAGAGCAACATCCTTCCGTGTCTGCCCACCGTTACTCACACGTGTTTGAGGGGCATAAGCAGATTCTGTGTAAGTCCCCAGATTTCTTTCATGTGAATTCAAATGAATGCCATTTACCTATTGCTCGAAGAGAAAGCTGATTTCCCAATTATGGAGATATCTGTCACGGAGAAATTAAAAACAAAGGAAATAAACCTGCTAAAGTTGAGAGTAGTCATTTTCAGGCTTCGTTTCGTTTGGGACTTCACAAACATGGGGTCCATGCAGGCACAGAAGAAATACCAGTTGTATTACAAATAGAGGCACCCTGGAATCAGAAGACTGCAGATATCAGAAGAACAGAGAGTCGGGCTTGCAGCACATGCTGATTTAAGTGGTGGAGCAGAGAACAGTGGAATAGGCATAGATGCGGCAGGACTGGATTTCAAATGAATGAAGCTATGCATCAGGACTACAGGAGATAAAACATCAGGAGCAAATAAGTCAAGTACCTCTTAAATTAAGACTGTTTTCCATTCAGATCAAATGAATCCACCAGTAGTTCCACAAAGCAATAAAAATTATAATCTTGGAAAAAACATATAAAGAGCACTCAGCCTTTGTGATAATACAAAGCAAGAATTAATTTGGCCCTTATTATATCACATCAAGTGGCTAAGATCACCCTTACTTCAATGGTGCTGAATTCAGCCCAATGTGAACAACAGACAGCTGCTGTGATGGGATATCCAAAGTGCCCTAATCCTGTAGGCATGTCTGAATAACCTGCCATTACAGCAGAGGAGACTTACAAAAGAAATCGGCAGTAAAAGACTAGTAATTTGAATAGAGCCATTACAATTTTGTTGTATTTGTAATGGGAAAAATTAAAACCTTCCAGATTAGATTTGAGGAATGAGTGACTAGTGAGGAGCTAGAAAAGAAATGGTGGAGAAATATAGTACCCTGTTGAGGAGCTGAATCCTTCTTGTAAGGAGAAGCCATGTCTCACAAGCCTCTTGAAGTTATTGAAACATTTAGGGTTATTGAGTTGATGTAGTCCACCTGGATTTCCAGAAGATTTTGGGTTGGGTATAAAGTCTCTTAATGAAACCTTGCAACAATGGCATACTGGGAAAGATATTACGTGGATAAATAATCATTAAATGACCATTATCAGAGGGTAGGAGTAAGTGAATAATATGGCAGTGGAGAGAGTCAGTGGAGAGTTCTGCAGGATCAGTGCCAGGATCTATGCTGTGCAATATAGTCCTAAACAATCGGAAAGGCGATGAACGGTGAGATGAAAAACTGCTGATAACACTAACTGATGTGGGAGAATAAAAAAGTCCAGTTAAGAAGTACCAGGTAAAGACCCTATGATCTTAATAATAACACAATGGCAATTGAAATTCAGTGTAACTCAAGTGTGAAAGGGAAAAAATACCCTAAGTTTACACAAAGTCTGCATTTATTAGTGACACTAGGGAATGAGATCTTGAGTTTGTAATACACAAACAGTTTTATGAAGATTTCTGCTCAGTGCCCAATTGCAGTCAAAAAAGGTTAATCTAGCATTAGAAATTGCGAGGAAAACAACAGAGAATACAACAGAGAACAATTTTCCGTCTTCGAGTACTGCACGCTGTTCTGGTCCCTGTGTTTCAAAAGGTGTAGGAGAACTGGAAAGGTTCAGAAAATGGCAACAGGCTCATCAAAGTTCTTGGAACAAGTCCACTTGAAGGCAGGATTAAATAGACAGGAATCCTTCAGACTGAAGAAAGAGATGCCTGAGGGATGTAAACCAATGAGTGACATGACAGAATGGATAGTGATTGATTGTTCACAGCTTCTTCCACTACAAGAACAAAAAGACATCAGAGCTAGCAGAAGCCAAATTAAAAATAAAAGAGATGGTTTTCATGCAGTCAGTAACAGACCTGAGGAACACCTTGCCACAGATGTTTTCTACACTGATGGTTTGCAGGCATTTGGGTGGAGGTGACATGAACTTATATATGGGAAATCTGTGGGAGGATGCTCAGTGCCCAGAAACCAAGCCTGGTTCAGAATCCCCTGAGCTGCAAAACGTTGAAGGGTGGGAGAGACTCAGGGGAGGACCATGTATCTTCATCCTGTTCCTCAGGCGTCTGCATTGACCATTGATGGAAACAGAATGCCAGATTAACTGGATCTTTCCTCCAATCCTGTACAGTTTGCTTATGTTCTGTAACATTAGCAGTAACAGGGCAAAGCAATTTCTAGTTGCAGGCAGTGCTATGTTTGGAGGTTCAAGGCAAACCTATTCTAAGAACAGTATCAATCTCAAAGTCTTTGTGAAGCTCCTCTGGCTAAAATATACATCCAGAGCACTTCACTGGGAAAACTTTGTCTAGCAAACAAAGCAAATAAGCCCTGGCATCTCAACTTGTGCCCTGGAGAGTTGTCTGACAGACAGATACTGAATTAAAATGCTTAGCCGCAATTTGCTAAACATACAAAGTTTCTGCATACTTTGATGCCACATGAGTATAATAGATACGGATAATACTGTAGAGACTGTGCTGTAATTTGTAAATCTTCTGATGTCTTGGCAACAGGTCCAAACATCCCAAGTTATAGATTTGTAACAGTACCGTGCATGCCATAAAACTGTAAAAGTTAACATTTAGGTCTGGATTGTTGGTTACTCTGAAGCTGCTTTATACATCACTGGCAATATAACAGAGGAATTAAAGTGAGTGTAAGTTACCCTTTTACATCCATTTAAGTCTCTTTTATGCTACCAAAGCAACATAAAATGGTCTTAGAGTAGTTAGCAGCAGGCTGTTCCAGTTCAGATCTGCCGTTGTTCAAGAGAGGTAGTCCCTGCCCATTTTATTTCAGACAGGAAAAGAAGTATGAAGGAGATGGCAGGAGAATAAACTTGTCATCGGTGTGGCCCATAAATGCATGCCACAGAGCTACTTCCTTGATTTTAGGTGACAAAGGAACAAGTTGAAACAAATGACACAGAAAAATGTTCTTTAGATTTGAGCTGTTTCAACAATAATTTGTTGTCCATCAGACTCATGAGGCTTAACTAATGCTTTGTGAACTATATCAACTAGGATATCCTTTTTCTTCAAATATCTTTTCCAGTTCATTAGTCTGTAACTAAAATGTCTCTTGGGTAAGCTACAGATTCTAGAAGCCCTAATAAACTGACTAACCAGTAATCTGTTGCCACTGCCATGCTGCTTTCACTTTTGTAATTCGGGAGGGTTATTCCTGTCAGTATAATTTTTCTATAAAAAGAGTTGATTATTCCCCACCAGCTCTGTATTTGACCTCACCCTTCCTGATGTACATTTTAAAATTAGTGTGGTGCTATATTTATCAGCTGAATTCTGCATTTAAAGCCAGATCTCCCCTTTTAATGACTCCACCAGACCAGCAACATAGAGGTAACTGGTAGGGTTGCTTTTTACAGATTTTTGTCAGGTTTTAATTTTTAAATATATGTTGTTAGATTATATCCATTAATCAAGAAATACAAAACATCTTTTTTTACTATGACATAGCTGTGCAGTACCATTTTTTTGTGGGCTTATGGGAAAGCAAATAACAAGAACTCACCTCTAACTGCAGTAGACTATCAACATAAAAATCAAGCCTTGTATTAGCAGCTCTTCATCCTAGCATGGTGTGCAACAATAGGCAAAGCTTTTAGCCTGCAGAGAATAAGGGGGAAGTAATTCTAATATATAAGACATGGGCACTTTCGTTATCATTAGCAAGCATGCTGGATTATTCATGAAAGCCCCATTTACAGATACAAGCAGGCATTTGCCATTTATTCCTTAGTGTAATTTAACTCAACACATCACTTTTTATGTTAACCTTGTGGAAGATATTTTGATCTTAATTGGTTTTTTTATTACACATAACTAAAGCTGTATCCATTTGCACCTACCCATATAGCACTGGGTTGCAGAGCCATCCATCAGGGACAATATATATGCCTATGTTATGGAAAATCTTGCAAGGATTACCTAAATGAGGAGTCTGGATTTAGCTGGAAGTGTGTCAGGAGGACAGGCTCTAATGGGGGGCCACCCCCCTTCAGCAGAGAGCAGGGAGACTGACACCCAGCTTGCAAACGTTGCTCCAGACAAAAGAGCTGAACTGGCTGAAAAAGAGTATTTCATAGGAAAGAAAGTGTTACTGTCAGACACTGTCCCTTCACAGGCTCCTTTTTCCACAGTGCTCCTCTCCCTTCTTCCTTGGGACTGCTTGGGAAGCCACAGCACATAGCTGTGTCCTGTCACTGCTGCTCCTGGTCATTGCTCCTCTGTATGGTGCCACTGACCCCCTGCACATCCAGGGGAGGATGGGCAAGGTGAGGCACTACTTTGCATGGCAAAGGATGGCAAAATTTGCTTCTCTGTGCTATGATCTCATTCATCTCCAAAGAAAAGGTTGAACAAACTGGTCTTTATGTAGTCACGTATGGGGTTTTGATTAAGCATGGCCAAATTGCAACATATGGGTATGTGTTTAGCTGAAAAGCAAATAAAAGGAGTATTTCATAGCATACTTACCTTGTTTATTTGGATGGGACCAGAAAGAAACAGAGATGTTGTAGGAAAATGATTTGCCTAGTTTTTATGCTAAAGAGGCAGAAATATTTTTGCATATGGCTACCTCTTCAAATTACAGTCAGTGAGGTAGTGGTAAAATTAAGTGTTGTTTATACTTGAAATTTGGTGTTTTGTGGTAAGGCAGGCAGACGTGGGTAATTTCTATTTTGCCAAATTAGAGGAATGCTCACTCCATTTTTCCTTGACTACACAACTGCATGTAGTTATGTGTCTATTTTTTTCATATTCATAATATGTAACAGTAACTCAGACGAAATGCACTGAAAGGTTTGCACTGCCAAAGTGATAATAGTCAGCTAAAAATGATCTGCTTCACACTGGTCTGCTTAGTATCTTTAATGAGTATATAATTAAAGATGGTTGGCTGTACATTTTTTTCAGGTTTATTTCTTCATTACTGAAAAATAACTTAATTTCTAAAGAAATTAAATAGAATGCCCTAGAAGCTGCTCTAACAAAACATTTATTCCCACTAAAAAGTCATGTTATTTCTATGTGATTTTTGACTTGTATTATACACGACAATTCTCTATTAAAATGTACTATATGTATAAAAATAATACCCCAGGGAAGTTTTTAATAATTTATTATTCCATGGACCTTTTCCATAAAATGTTTTATTTTTTACACTTTTCCTTTCACTTCTCCTCTTCTTGATTGTTCTGCCTACTCTCATATCTCTTTGCTATTCTAATAAATGACAGTCATATCAAAAAAGCCAGATAAATCAATGAAATCATTGTTCAGAGCAGAATGAAAAATGGTGCAGTAGAAATACCCCTCAACAAGAAGTAGTAAAGGTTTGACTAGGTTGTTGCAAAGGGAGAAGCAGCTTCTTGGAGGCGTATTTTTGTCTGTTAACTACAATGGTATCTGTGTAACAGCCTTATTTCCTTCAATTCCTGATCTTCCTTGTCTTGGCTCCTACGCTGAAACTGTTATTGTGGCAATAACAGACTTTATGCTGTTTATGTTAATGTGTGACATGATTAGTGTGCTTGCAACATGACAATATTACAGTGTTGTTTATGGCAGCTACTGGCTAGGAAAGCGTATAGAAGGGACACCCCACACTGAAGGTGAACAAGCTGCTGTGTTCCTCCTTCATGGGGAACAGATCAGTTGCTTTCTTTCCCAGCTTGTTTCTCTCTGAGCTTCTTTTTGGATTTTGTTTGAAAATCCAGTGAGAAGAAAATAAGAACAGTTGAAGTAGCATATATAATCATTGCATGTAATCTTAAAATGGTAAACTCTGCATGCTTGAAAGTGAAGTGATAAATATGCCCAGGCTGAACGTTTTGATAGACCCACGTTACACAGCAATGCAGGGAAACCAAGACAGGTTTCATGTTATTTCTAATTTTTGAAAGGAATTACCGATATTTCCTAGAGCCATTATGGCCTCATTTTACACAGGCCAAAATTGGGCCATCATCAAAGGTAGCATTTCTGCTCAGTTATGGGTATTTTAAATTCCTGCCAATATTTCTGAACATCCACTAATCTAATTAAAATACGTATTTCAGTCCAGCCACCAGGTGCAGGAGGTGACAATCATTTTTTTCCTAAATCACTGTCCGCATTAAAAAAAATAATAATAAAACAAATCTTTCTTCAGAAGCTGGTCTTGTTTAACACTGCATATCAGAGATTTCAGACACTACTTTTTCTGGAGATGGTTTGTTTTTCTTTCATTTTTAGGAGTTTTGCTTGACCAGTAAATAACAGAACTTCAGGAATGTACTTCTTATTTTATTGAAATGTACACATAGAGATTTGATTGCCTGTATGTAGTGCACCACAGAATGCAATAAATATTTTTCATATGCATGCTACCTGATTTCACATATTGGCATAAACAAAATGTCAGGTGAGAAAAATGCTAGATTCTGTGTACCCAATCATCAACTACAGGTTTAATTTTAAAGAAACATTTTGACATATTTCCTGACATTTTAACCTTTTTATTATTACACTATTACCTTTGTAAACAGCTCTGTAGTGGCATGTGGATTTATCTGAGTACTGTTTCCAAACAGCAGACAAATTTACCACTCTTCTATACACCATTTCTTCTGGAAATCCTGAAGTAAGGTGAATAAATGCCTCAGTGCTGATCAGAGTAGATTACATCTGTGCTGAAATGCATAAACTTGGTATCTAAATCAACAGTACCCTGTTTTGATAATATTTCATGTTACAATAGCTTTTTGTGTTCTTTTTTCCAACAAACTTACTTGCAGAAATAGTACGCAGATTTAAAGCATCCTATTATATTTTATACAAAGCACAACATCAGAGTAACTATCAGCCTGCAGTCAGAGGGGAGAATTCCTTGGTAAGACCATGGTCATTGTTTTAATCTTCCATCTTTTTTGTTTATAACAAGTTTTATCACAAGGAGAGTATCATGCACCAGAATCTATCTGGCAAGAAAGAGAAGAAGCTATCACCAATAGCTGTTGAGGTAACAAACGTCAACACTAGATGAAGGACTGCAACACAAGAGCATCAGATCATATTGTGCTTCTCAGTCCTTGCTCAGATTTTGGCTGGATAATCTCTGCAGTCATAATTTTCCCAAATTTTGATATGATTGTCTTAATATCAGTTGTACAAATAAAAGTTTCAACGTTCAAGAAAAACAAACATCTGAACAGCAAATGGCAAGAAGCCCTGATATATTTGTACCTTCCTTCATGAAACCTGTTGTCTTATACTTCAGTTCCCCTTGCTTTCTAAGATTTAATATGAAAATGAGTATGAAAAGAAATCCATTTCTACAGGTGTAATCAAGAGAGATGGTATTCAGCAGTTTCTTCACAAAGTAAAGAGCTAGTGAAAGCACTTGATAGGCTCAAGTTCTTGGAGACTCATGAATAGTAGCAATTTCACAGGCTTTTTTTCTTTGCACACTGCCATCCTACCCTCGCCTCTACTTGTGAAATGCTTGTTCATTCTCCATGTTTTAACTCCTGCCCTCATTAAAGAGAGGAAAATGAATGGCTGCTTTAGAAGTTATAGGTTTCCTCCGTAGCCAGTTTCACGTGCAGGTTAATTCACCCTGTCTTTTGCAGGCCAGTTGGAGAGCTCACGTCTGAGCATGGCAGAGGTGAACCAGGTCTGACTCAAGGACTGTTTAATCTCTACCCATTGTATCTTACATCTAATAAACGTTTGGAAAAACCTTCTCCTTCAGGGGGGATTATTTCCACCTAAAGGAGAATTTGTCTCCAAAACCGTAATATACAAACCCAGGATTTCATACTTCCCACATAGCATTTTCTTTGTCATTGTTTCTTCCCTGTTTTTGTTCTTTCCTCATTTAAGGTGAATTACAAGCAACCTCCTCAAGCAGACCACGATTAGGACACAAAAGGCAGGAATGGTAAAATACATGTACATCCTGGAATGAGATTTTCAGGAAATCCTAAAGAAAATCAGTATTTGCCACAATATACTTTGCAGTAGGAATATAACATTTCCATGAGAATCTGAATTTCTTTCCACAGCAGAAGAGAATGGCCCCCAGATTCCCTTGGCAAAGGTTTCTGGACAGTAAGCCTGTGGAACTCAGCATTTGCTTTAGCTCTTCTACTCTCACCTTTCCTTGCCCACAAAATATTTTGAAGTTGATTTGAAGGATTATTGCCTCTCCACAAAACAGCTCCTGTGCCGTGTACAGCATAGGCTTTTCTCCTCCCTTGTCCCCAACATCCTAGCAACGTCAAACCCCCTAACAGTGGTTGCTTACACAAACTCTGAGTAATGCTAGAGAAAAGACAAGGTAGCCACAACACGCGTTGTCACACTGGCCCGAGGGTGGAGAAGTGATAGAGTGCATCCGCAGTATTTGCCTCTGACTTGCTGTCCACCCCCATCCTTGCTTCTCAGCTCATCTCTCACTCCCTTCCCAGCCCACACCACAGTTAGGCTACTTGGTTCACATTTCCTGAGGTTCTGCTGTATAATTTTAACAAGAAATGTTAAAGGTGCAAGGTAAAGCCTAGTTGTGATTGGCTGGCAGGCAGTTACAGATACATCTTTTATAGAGTGGGTGAATCCTGTGCTTAGTCAGATGCTGTAGTTTCAGAACAGTTCAGCTAGATCTAACAAAAATTCTCTGAATTTGTCACAGGGGAAAAAAAAAAAAAAAGTAAACAGACTCTGACCCAATGTATGAAGTGTAGATAATTTAATACTTTGATAAGAAGCTGTGCTTTGTATTTCTTTTCTTGTTTAACTTACAAGCAATATATGTGTACACCGTTTGATCTCACCTCCCTGTGCCTAAAAATAACGGAGGAAGTGGTTAGAGTTATTTTACCTAAACACCATCTACACTTGCTAAAATATTTTTCCAGGAGCACATGGGTTTTATACTCTAAAGTTAACATCTACTTAGCAACTAGTGTTAGTTAACCAGTTAGAGACAAAAAAATAAAGCGCAAATGCAAACACTATACTGGAATGGATTTATGCTTTGAATGTGGAAGTAAGTGACATTTTATTAAGTAATCTTTACAACAATAGTGGCAGTCACATAGGCTAATTAACCCTCGAATACCTGAAATATTATTTACTCTGAAGAAATTTATCTGTAGGCAGTCAACCAAGCAAATTAACACACTCTGGAGTTACTGTTACACACCTAACAAATATTATTTTTTTGAGAATGAAGAAAAAAAAATGTTTCTCTCTAACTAAATGTGCTATATCTATATAGCTATCTGCTCTGTGTGGTTCTGCTCCAGGACACAGAATTGTTTATTTTTCATGATAGCAGCAAGGTATTAGAATGTTTGCAGACAAATACGTAAAGCGCAGAGCTAAATATCCTTACTGTTGAGCTGCAGAAAGAGGTCCTAAAGCTTCATGACAGTAAATGCCACTGTTAAATTCAGTGGAATATTGGCCTGTATCAAGTTGACCTAGATAAAAGTCAGTAAGGAGCAGAGGATAGTTATTTAAACCAATCTACTGCTAACCAGAGAAGCTGAGAGAGATTACTTCTTGATAAAAATGGGCTTGACTTCTCATATGACATTACACATGACTTAAATTATTTTAAATAAATTCCTCTTAAAATGAATAATAATACCTCGCTCTCATGTAGAGTCTGTTGGTTGAGGACCTTAGCTTGTGCTGAACACCTCAATTAATTAAAGGCCAGTCTGTCCTAGCCATGGAGAGGGAAGCAGGCAATAGCCTGGGAAAGACTCAATGAGAATCTGGTTCCTAAGCTCTGTGACACTTTATAGGGCAACAATTTCGTATGATTCCACTTTCTCTTGAGCTCTTTGGGGTAATCTACTGCCCTATGGCACACAAAGGAAAGACTTTCCTCTGACACTTCTCCCAGATTAAGTAATTTTTCTTGGTCAAAATAGGGCATGTAAGGCAAAATTCTTCTTTATACCCTGAATAGCACACAACTGCTGAAAGGCCAGTTATAGCCAGGGCCCAAATCTAACAGCACCTTATGAAGTCTGTGAGGAAGTTTATAGCTGTTTTACAAGTGGGTCAGATCCATACAAATTAAGTGAAACTCAAAATTATGCAACAGGTCAGTGACAAAGCTGGAATGAAACCCCACTGACCTCACCATCAATCACCGCATACTGATTATTTCCATTAACTTCATTTACTTAACAATGCAGAGCCGATACTCTTTCCAAACACAGTGGAAGAAACAGACCTTGGCCAGCAGAATGTACAGCTCATTTTAAGCAGTGAGCATCATTAGCTTTTAGCTAGTTGATTCATGTTACATACAAGTTTTGACAGGACAGACAGGGTCAAAATCGAAAATATATCAAAGATCAGGGGATTAGAAGTGAGGGACATAATCAGCAAGGCACATCTCAAGCTCTCCAAAATATTCTTTGTATTACTGTTTTAAATTACAGTACAGGAAAAAGAATACACCATTAAGTGGTGATTATTTTAGCTTAAGCATTTACCCTAAGACAGGCTGCAATATCATACACAGACAAGAGACTGCTATTTTTGAATGGCATCAAATTGTGAATTGAAGCACGGTGGGTAGGAAAATGCTTCAAAGGATTTTGAAAGTGATTGCTCATCTGTGTAGTAAAATATATCCTTTTTAAAGTCCTGCTGTGACCAATATAAAATGATCAGGGGTGAGAGACTGCATGTGGTATGCCGACATGTAGGAAGCAGAAGGAAAATCATTGTCCAAGATAGTCCTGGGTACATTACAGGTACATGAATAAGCCAATAAAAAATGGTGATAGAAAGTTATCCTACATGTAAAACTTCTCTGAAATGAAGGTGGCTGTGATTTAAAGTGCTAGCTGATTAGAACAGGAGCTAGCAAATTTTCAAACAAGGGGTGTCAGAACTGTATTTTTCTTTCTCAAATTAGAGGAAAAGCATGATAGCAGGAGCTCAGCAGAACTCAGCAAGATTCCCCTTCAAGAGACAAGGTGTTGCCAATTAGCTGACTGGTGGTATGTTACCTCTGTGGCAAGCAGACAGGAGCTCCCTCCTTCTAGTATTCATAGGGAGCTGTGAGCCAGCCCCTTCTTCAGATGTCTCCCCTGAGGTTCTATACCTGCAACAGCGTGTTACCTGCTATTCAAACTGGCTGGCTTGCTGACTTTAGCACTGTCTGTATCTTATGAATCCTTGATTTTGCCAGTCGGTATTTGATGTGGTTAATCTACTTTTGTTGTCAATGACATTCCCTTTGATGCACGGAAGAAAAATATTGAGAGAAAACCACGTGCTGAAAGCTTTACATTAGTTTATCGAAGTGAGTTCTCCAGTGGTTACTTTGCAGGGACGGGAGAGTGTTGGAGTGTCATGGCACAAGGCACCAGGTTTGCTCCCAGCTCTAAGCTTTTGTTAGCATACATGTCAGAAACGCACCCAGGAGCTGTGAAATTTACCATCCCAGGCTTTACATGCATCATGCCCTTGGAAAACTGTTTAGGTTTAATTTAAAGACAAAAATGGCTTCAGAAATCTGCTGCTCAACACAGTAATGGACTTGCACAAAGTACTTTCTCAGTTGTCAGCTCCACCAGTCACACAGGCCTGGAACCCTTTCCAGTGCAAGAGGGAATGGCCAGTAAATGGAAGAAAATGCAACTTCTAAAGATTATTTTTCTATTTGCATTCACACCTTATTTCTGAATGTTCTTTTCAAGCTATAAAAACCTGCTTTCATAAGGAAAAGAATATATGCTAAAGCTTCAGTTTAAATTATTTTCTTTAGTTTTCAAGTGTTTCATTTTCTTCAGACAACTGTGGTATCTTGTTGGACTCTTTTTGCTATGAATTTGAAGGGTATGCATTAGAGGATATATGTATGCAGCTGTAAAAGGAAATACATATTAAATGAGAATGGAGTTCACATACTCATTTTATCAAGCTACCAATGATAAGGTATCCTATCATCTTGCTACTTCTATCTGGCAGGCGTATGTGAATTTTCAGTTTTTTAGATGTTGATCGTCTTCAACCAGCTGCCACAAATGGAGCCAAAATGTATTTCAAAGGAGGGTGTGAACTACTGTGTGAACTGCTCCACCAAAAGCACTGGAAAGCTCTAAGGGCTTGGTTTTCTATTGCATCAAACCTTTCAATTTTCACCATGCAAAGTTAAAAAAAAATGTTATCACAGTTTGAGAGAAAGTTTTCTTCAATATAATTTGATACAAATAATTATACCACTGGAAAGCAATACAAATGTGAACTCAGCTGCTTTCTGCCAGTCATCCCTTTGGAAAATGAGAAAATTGGGAACAGCTGGCCATTGGCAGGGACACACTTTTTGTAGGCATTGCTAGCCTAGCAGACTGTTTTGTCTCAATGGTGAAGTGAAAGGAACATGGGATTAAATGTAGGATAAAACCAGATTGTCTTGAGTTTCTGGCAGAGTTTTAAAGGAAGAAGATTGATAATATTCTTTTTCTAAGTAGGGAATGGTTACAGGTCTAACTTCTGAGAATGAAACTGCAAGTCTGAACTCTAATTTGTAGAGCAATGACAACTACCATGGGGCTGCACTTAAAGCCATAGGAATGGGGTTGGGTTTTGGTTTTTGAGTTTTTTTTTTCCTGAGAAATTTTCTTGACAGATAATTTTTTTTTTCTGATGGATATCAACATAATGCTTTTAAACAGGTCTGTTGTGGCATCGTACAAACCTTCCTTGAAGTTCAGCCTACGTAGAGAATATGAAAAACACAATGGCAAAATCTTGTCAGCAAGTAAGGAGTCATGTATTGCTTCCATTTCAGCTTGTCCCATGATTTTATTATTTTAGACAGTAAACTAACTGAAAGGCTTGGCCTTTCACCTTCTGTCCCAAACAAATATTGCCGAAAGATGCTGAAGTATTCCTGCCTTCTGAGATAAAACAGAGCAGTGTGATTTTTTGGCAGAGGTTAAGTGTTCAACATCCTGTAACAGGGCATTTGGCCTGAAAGACAGCCTATGATACTGGTAGACCTAATAAAAACTATGGCTTCTGCCCTGTGTGCAGGTCAGTTAAAAAGACCTCTAAAGTCTCCAATCTGTACCAATGAAACTGGACCAATAATGTAATTGCTGACCTTGATTATTTAAAGCTTTGCATGCTGTATAGTTGTTTATGTTGGTGCAAAGTGAGCAGATAATGAAATTAAAGCACCCTCTCTCTCTCTCTCATTCTCTTTTTCTCTCTCTCCCTCTCTGGCTGCAGCCCCTACAACTGTGTTATTGTGCAAGTGGCCAGAGCACATGATACGGTGGTTATACAACCTTTAAGAGAGGCTACTTGACATAGAGGCTATTACAATAAAGTCACTCCATTATCATGTTTTGAACAGTAGCATAAGCTTATGCTGGTCAACATTTTGTGTCATAGGAATATGATATTTCCAAAGTCATAGTAGTGATAGAATCATGTTGGCTGTCCTTTGGAATTCTGCTTGTTGTTCCTTGGTTTTATACAAAACTTTGCACAGCAATAGATGAGGAAACTTGGAGAAACTGCTATTGAAAAAGGGAACAATAATAGTGCAATAGTGCTTTGTCTGGGATTTCGAAGACTGACTTTTTCCCGGCAGTGGGAGAAGTTAAATTATTCAGATGGGTGTTGATGATGAATATTTGTATGATATATCCAATGTACAGAAAGACATTTGAGTTGGGTCACTTTGTTACAATCATATAAGAAACACATTAAATATTGCCAAAGTGTAAAGGAAGCAAATCTGTTTTTCAGCAGGAGGTACAATCCACTTAGCACAAGACTTCATTATGGTTTGTGGTTGTTTATTATTTGTACTTCCACCCATCTCTCATTTGATACACAGGATGATACTCTCTGCAGTGGTTTCTTCCAGCGGTTCTGTATTGTTTTTCCTCATTGTCTTTTTGACAAAAAGTCTGTGATTATTGCAGATAACTGAGGAAGCATTTTCCTTTGACATTGCTTTCTTCAGTATTTGATAGTATGATATTTGTCTCAATTTCAGTTTTACCTCTATTATATTAGTTATGTAGCTCTTCCTCTGGTGGGTATTGATCCTGCAAGTTGTTTTATGTTGGCAGTGGCCTGCACAGGCCTCTCTAGAGTCACTACGCAATCCATGGCCCATGCAAAACAACCTGTAAAGTCAAGACCTTGATTTGTGCAGGAACACATGGTTTTCAGTTCCCTTGCAGAACATAGTTCACCATCGTCTTGCTGCTTTTGCAGTTGTTCTGCAGCTGCATGGTAATATGTATATTGGGTATAAATCATGATTAAATTAGCAAGGTAACTTTTTGAACACATTCATCATCAGCGTAAGTAACTAGGTGTGAGGCACCGAGAGCCGAACTATAGTTCACGGTCACCAATTCTGTTAGTTAAGAGCCTGACACAGTCGAGAGATTTCCATTTTGTGCAGTAATCTACAGTGACACTGTTACGCAGGGAGCTGTACCCGTCAAGTTCAGTCCTGCTTAGGATGTGTTTTTGCTGATTTTCCTTTAGGTTTGGTTCAGTGCAGGAAGCATCCTTTGGTTTCAGGCAGGGTCATTTGTTCCACCATAAGGAGGACAGTAGCTAAGGGGTCGGAATTATCAGCCACTGGTATGGGAACAGTTTGTGCTTTCATTGGGATTTAATTTTTGATTCCCTAGTTCTTTGCAGTTGAAGAACGGGTATAAATTCAAAATTATTTGCTATATTGTGGTTAATATGAAGATGCAATGCAATTATGCTATCCAGTTGATCATACAAACTGTCTGGAGGAGCAGCAGCCTTGAACTTTTCCCCTAGCTGTATCTTCAAAGATGTTTCAGTGCTCAGGAATACAGAATGCTTTAGAACCTCTTCAGTCCGCCCTTTGATACTGAGCCCAAATGTAACTACTCTGGCTGACACAGCCCTGCTTCTAACATGGTTAGCCCGACAGACCCGATTTCCCTCGGTAAACTGTTACACTGAACGCTGATTGAAGGTAACGCAAAAAGAGCTGCTGTAAATCAAACTATTTCTACCCACTGAAATGTACTCTGAGCAAAGGCCTATAGCAACAGAGATTTGCGTTCCTCTTGCTCAGACCTTTGCCTTTCCTTGAAAGTATGTTAAATTCCTATCAATCCTGTTATTTCCACT
Organism: Microhierax caerulescens; assembly: GCA_035590215.1. Classification (NCBI taxonomy): domain Eukaryota; kingdom Metazoa; phylum Chordata; class Aves; order Falconiformes; family Falconidae; genus Microhierax; species Microhierax caerulescens. Next base: position 12,973,959 of record JAVJGJ010000001.1, on the reverse strand, counting down.
TGTGCACTGGGAGACTCGGGTTGCTTCTCCAGCAGAGAGGCCCTATGCCAGCTGTTACCAGGCCATTAAATCCTACTTCCTTTTCTCATCCTGAAGTTCTTTAATGATTTAGTGTTCTCTTTGATCCCAGGCCTTGGCCTGGAAATAGTAAACCTTGCTAGCCACATTGGATCTGGCTAGCAGAGCAGGTATATATCCTCCAATAGCTCCACACGTTGTTCTCCTGTGAAGTCTTAAGTCTGTCACAGTTTCATTTCTTGTTTGCTCCCTCCCTCACCTCCTTATCCTCACCTTTTTCACTAAGAAAGAGACTCTTCATTTGACTTGACAGTCAGACAGAACAGTATCAGACCAGGAGGCTTAGATACACTTAGTATTTATAAGGTTGAAAATAGGAGGTCATACATAAGAGCTGGGGGGATAGCAGACGGAAATTTTAAAGAAGCAAGCATGTTGATCTGGAAAACGTTGAGAAACACCAGTAAGTAATAGAAAAAAAACTGCCCCGGTGTTTCATTTTATTTTTTCTCCTGCTACTGCAGTTGTCTGTTAAAGGCTGGGCTTCAAATGCTACTTTCCATATACTAGAATGAGTTGAATTATGCAGCCAAGTACTTTGTCAGGTTGGTGTCTCGTCTTCTAATAGCTCAAGTCTGCATTGCTTTTTTGAGAATGCTTTTATAGCTTGTCTGAAGCTTTCTGATACATTTATTATGTAGCACAGGTATATGTAGGCTAAAATTTTCAAGCCTGAGTGGATGCAGTTAGACACCCTAAATCCATATCTAGGCACTTAAGGAAATGTGATTTTCAGAGGTAGGGAGCATTGAAACACATTTGAAATCATTTTAGGCTCAGTACTTTTGAACATCAGATGACATTTTTTATGCTTAAGTGTTATTTCAAGCTCTGAAAATTTTGACTGTATGATGAAAGGGAGTTTTAGACTATACATCCATTTTAAAACATTTCAGAAGGGGGATACAACTCTGATTATCTTATCTTTTTTTTTTTTTTTTTTTTTTTCTCTGTATTGACATATGGCAGGTTTCTGAACAAGCATCTTCCAGTAACATCTTGCATCTTCATGTAAGAGCAATCTAAAAATCAGCCTTTTTCCTTCCTGTGGTCTGCAGTAAGATGGGCTGTACAACAAAGTGTTGCTCATGCAAAAGGGTACTTCAAGACTACACTTTTGGTAACTAGTCCTTGTATGCTCAGTGCTATATGCATTTAAGGATTCATTACTGAAATAAGTAACCAGCTGCTCTTATAGCAATTCCTTCCAAATCTAACAGGACATCAATTTTACAGACTTTGCCCTCAGTTCTGAATACATCTATCTAAGAGCTTGTGATTGCTTTATGTAGTAACTGCAGTAACTGAAAAGCAACTGCAGACTACACATGAATAGGATTCAGTTCTTAAGAGAGCACAGAGAATGAAACAGCCTAAGATACTGAATTACATGTAGCTAAGTTTTAAAAGTTACCTGTGTCACAAACCAGATTTTCATTGGAGGCACTCTGAGTCTGCTGGTACCAATTCCTGTGCCAGCAGGATCTTTTCTGCTATTTGTTATACTATGCAACAGTAAAAATTGCACAAGAAGGAAGATTATGAAGACATTCCTGTTGTGAGAAACAAAAATACTGTTCATGAGAGATACTCGAAAGTCTAATCTCTGAATTTAAGAGGCAGTTTCACTTTGTTACAATGGTTTGTTCAATATGAGCCTGATTCTGCAAATATTTATGCATGAGTATTTTTGTGTATTACTTCTTGTGCCAAAGTGTTTGCAAAGGGCCAGATCTCTCTCTTTTGTGCTTTCTTAGGGTCTTTCAATTTTTATGTAACTTACAATGCAATTATTTGGTTAGGTCCCCTTCACTCCCAACATTGTTTCTCTGTTTAACTTGTTTTTGACCTCAAGCTCTTGAAGCCATATCAGTCTTGCTTGGCACAGATTGTTGTCAGGCTTTGTCCTGGTATCTCATAAGATGAATGCAGCTACAGAACATAGGAAACCCTAAAATCCAACCCTGTAACAAATGCTGTTGAGCGGGCTAAGGTAGCTATCTAATCTGTGTTAACTTCAGTTGTTTTGTGTATGACGGGGTAGGAGCTACGCAGCTCAAATCCCGACGGTGTCCTGCTGTAACGCACAAGTGGTCTCGATGGGATTAACTGATGTTTGAAATACCAGAATTTATCTAACTACATGAGAAATGAAAGACTGGATTACGAGAAGATGATTATCAAGTGAGCAAGATGCTTTAGAAATTACTTTTCTTAATTCCTCTGTTGCCTTACACACAAAAGCGGTTTTCAGCTGGCATCCCAAGAGATGGGCACGTACTAACTAGCAAGGGCTGTGTGGGCCGGAGGGTCAGCTCCGCCACCACGGCCGCTGGAGGTGGCTTTCGTGAGGAAGTCTACGCCAAGCGCGGCATAGCCTCCATACAAAGGCATTAATTTACAAGGAGCAAAGCACCACAAGTCGTGTCCCCCATCTCCGCACCTCGCCCCCGCGCAGCCCGCCCCGGGCTGGAAGGAGGGGGCCGCGGCTCCCTGCGGATCACGGGCCGGGTTTAGGGGGGCCGTTCGCGCTTTCTGGGGCACCGGCTGCAGGCGAGGCTAAGCCCTCCCGCCTCCCTCGCTGACAGAAAGGGGCTTCCATCCCCGCCCGCCTCCCACAAACTTCTGACGCTCAAAGGGAGCCGGCCCGGCGGCCCCGAGAAGCCCTTCGCCTGCCTCCTGGGGAGCCCCTATTGCAGCTCTTGTAGGGAGAGGCGGCTAACGCGCCCCCCCGCTCCGGCTGCGTTCCCCGGAGGGACCGTCCTTAGGCTCCCCGGCCCAGGGGAGGCGCCGCTGGGCAGCAGCTCGTCAGCCCGGGCCCAGCGCTGGCGCCAGCCCCCGGGAGGGACCCCCGCCTCGGCCGACCGTCCCCTCGGGCCGGCCGGGCTCCTGCCGCCGCCCCTCAGCCCCGGCAGCCGGCAGAGGCGGCCGCGGAGGCCGGGCTCCCT
>JAVJGJ010000001.1:12954987-12970108 GCA_035590215.1 Microhierax caerulescens | reverse complement strand
CGTCGCGTCCCCTCAGCGCCGGGGCTGAGGGAAGGGAGGCGGCCCGGCTGCCCCAGGGACCGCCGCCCGGCCCGCCGCCGCCCTCCGAGGGCGCGGGGGAAACCCAGCAGCCGGGGCAACTTCCAGCCGAGACCCGCCGGGGATTTCTGCTACTTTCTCCCGGCGGCAGCGGCGGCGCTGCCCACCGAGGAGCCTCGGTGCGGCCGCGGTGGCGGCGCGGTGCCCGGCCGCGGCTCCTCCGAAGGGGCGTTGGTGGTGGTGCGGGGCTTTGAGGACCTGATCTACAACGGTTTCCCGGCACGTTTCAAAGTTGGGGGTCCTCGGCTGGTGAGGCGGGTGGCCGGGCTCGGCGGGTGCCACTAAAGGGTTAAGTGGTGGAGTAATTGAGCTGTAGGATCCCCATCTTGCACCTAGCAGCGCCTGCTGAAACGCGATGGAGACCGCGGGAAAGGTATAGCGCGTAGGTAAGTTGGGCAGAGTTGTAACTTGAAATGGTATCAGGCAGAAAAGGTGGGGATGGGGGGTGACGTTTAATTGTCGAACTGTGAGCAAGTGGAGCTCAATTTTCTTTTCACCCATATGGCAAACGGATTTTGAAGCATGGGTGGCAGCTCTGGTGCTACCTGTTTGCCCGGTCCCCACAGCTAACCTGGTGCCTTATCTGAAATAACAGGAATAGGATGAAGTCTCTGTGGAGCTATGTTTTCATCTGATGGGCAATTATGTTTGCATTTCTCTTCCTCGCCAGAAGAAATTTCCTTGTTTATTTACCCATTAGTGATGTGTTAAAATAGACGTACTAAAATCTGGCTATATATGTGCCATTTAAATCTGGCTTTGAATCTCAAAAAATGAGATTAATTTTCAGTCTTCACTGGTTTGCAGACACCCTCTGTCTATGTTTAAAGGATGTCTGCGTAGCAAGAATGATGGGGGAAAATGTCTTGTTTCTTGGTCTGTATCAAAGGAGTTTACGTAAATAATTGGTTACTAATAAAACTTATATTCAGATATGTATCTCCAAGTATGCTAGCAATCCTTAAAAAGCCAGTGTTGCGGTCATTTGATGATTTTCTTTTTTAAATGTTATTTTTATTTTACTGGATTAAATTTGTACGAGCTTTAAAGCCCCTTGGTATCTTAATTTTTTTGTCCTGTGAACCTGTGTATTGGATGGGGTTTGTGTATGTAAGCCCTCACTACTGTAACTGCCCGTGTAGGACTGAATGCTGTTTGCCTCACACGTTCTGATAATTCCACTAAAATTAAGGTGCAAGTCACAAGATTAATATGAGCAGAAATTAGTCCTGTGAGATTTTTACAGCTCTGATGACGTTAGTGGAGCATGTGGCAGTGTTACTACTTCAGAGCCCTGGTTTTGCTTTTTTACCTCTGCTTTCTGACAGAGTTTCTACAGTGCTCAAGATAACATGAAATATTTCTTTAGAATACAGTTTTTCTTTTACTGGCTTTCTTGGACTACCTAAAGCTTCAAGTTCCAGTTCTCCATGGGTTCCTGAAACCTTGCAAGTGTTGCTGATAGCTCTTTTGCTCTGGTTTCTCTGGAGAGACTTACCTGTGAGGCTGTGTTCATTCTTTTTTTATTAAAGAATTCTGTCTTCCTCAGGCTAAGGTGTATCAGTCTGAGCAGGTGCATCCAGGTGCCTCCTACAGATCCTCCTTTATGACAATCTCCTTATCTACTGATCTGACTTGGAAGATTTCATAACATCAGCGGAAGGTTTTGTGAGTCAAAATGCATGAGTAATACTGTGCTTAGTACCTGAAAGTCTACTGTGCTGCAAGAATAAATAAAAAAATCCCAAACCACAACACCCCTTCCCCAAGAGCCCAGGAATAGCATCGAAGTCAGGTCGGTAGAGGACAGCACTGCTAGTTGACAGTAAGGAGTGGAGGTTGCGAGATAGTCTGCAGGATAAGTAATTGTTTGAACAGGCCTAGGCCTAAATTCACTATGACTTTTGAGGAAAAGTAGCGGGATTGATGTGTCTGCTGAATTATTTAGTTTGTTATGAATATGTATTTTTAGCATATGACTTCTGCAGAGAAGTATGAAAAGAATACTTTTTGGATTTATGTAACAGATTTACAGGAGAGAGTAAGGTAGCTTGCTAAGAGAGACAAACTGAAAGGTGGGCAGTTACTCCCAACAGTAACGTTTCTTCAAAATGTATGACAATTTGAACTAGCATTCTGAAACACTTGGGCAGTTAGCTACGTTTCTTTCCCTAATTTATGTTTTCGTAACCTTGCCTGTATGCCAGATGCTCTGACTGATGGAAAGTTTTGAGAAGGGCTAGTTTTGTTTGGCTTATTAAATCTTTTGTATTATATTAATATTTTATTGTTACCATTGATGAATGGCAAATGTTATTTATGAGACTTTTGAAGAAGGATTCCTTCTTCCAAAGTAATCTGGACTGATATAAATAAAATTTGGTGGAGGATTTTTCCTTGGCTTTTTAAAATAACTTGGAAATCTAACTTCACATGTCAAAACACAAGGTGGATGGAAGGCTGAAATGTTATTTGGGGAGAGGTGGCAGTCCTGGCCTCACCAAGCCTTTGGTCTTGCCTACTACTTACCATAGGTTTAGGAAGCCTCCCCACACTTTCTGATTTTACCTACAAACCTAGAAGTCTTGCTACAATTTTGTCCCAGATTCTGCATCTCATTCTTTAGGAGCAGTCACAGTTGATTTTGCTTTTGCAGCCCTTAAGGTTTTTTGTGTGGTGGTCAGTTGGGTTTTTTTTTGGTTTGTTTCCTAAAAGAAATACCTAATTTTTCCTTAACTTGACCAGATAAGAATCTGTTCAGCTAGCTTATCAGGCATCTCATGTGGTGGATAGCTGATCTGTTACAGAAAACCTGAGACAAACCTTGAAGGGGTGGCTGCACTGTGTAAGGTTTGAGTGCTGTGCTGGACTTCATCTCATAGATGTCTTCATGGTGATAGAGGATTTTAATTAAAAAGACTTGCTCCTCCTGATACGAAATCCATGATAGCAATTCTAAAAAGGAGTTGAGGTTTGTGAATTTCAGTTACCTGGTGTTGGAAAACTATGTTAACTGCTTGCCAGCTGAATATTAAGAAGAGAGGAAAAAAAAATAATTAATGATTGAGGATTCTTTAGTTTGTTTTCCCCATAATGTTGGGTAAAAGATGAATTTAGTTAATTTGGCCAGGTCAGTAGCTGGTCATCTCAGGGAAGAGATTTTGTCCCATTTCTTCTGTCATCATAAGTTAACCAAAGATGGGCAGGTTCCCAAACAGCAAATTGGATTCATACAATGTGTTATACCATAAAAATTGCTGTTAGACAGGATATGTTCTCTGTCTTCCAAGTCTTGTGTACCTTTTTGGCAAGGTATACCGAGATAACATACTGAAAAGTGAAGTGGGCATCTTATGCTGTATATGCCATGTTTATTAATTTAGCTTTTAAGAGTGAATAAAACAAATTGCATTTGCTTCTTCTGCAGTGTTTTTTTCAGATTTACAATGTTAAAGTGAGCTTACATGTTTCAGCAATAGGCTTTATATTGCTTGATGTCAGTAGTATATATATATAAAAGCAGTATATTTTAAAATAGGACTATTTTAAAAATGTGGATTTACTGATGCTTCTAAGGGTTTTAGATCCAAGTTCTATAGAACATACCACCCTTCTGAATCCAGAAGGGACTGCTCAGGACAGTTCTGTTTACAGTAGTTTCAACTCTGTAGCTGTGATGGAGGTTTAATATTGCTTCCCATAGGTTAGGGTGCTAATAGGCTCTTTGCCTCAGCCTGGCAAACAAAGCTATCTTCTTCCTGTCTGTCAGTGATTAGGCTGTTTGCAGTGTTGAAGAAGGCTCTATTTAATAAAAATATGGAAGACAACACTAGCTAAAGGTGCTGTCTTGACATAGTATGGCGTCAAACGTTGCTGTTGTTCTTTTCTTTGGCACGCTGACTTTGTGCTCTGTTACTATGTGCCATGGCATTAAAAATCAAATCCATCAGTGTGGTTTTGGTGGATGTTTTTCATTTTGTTGTATATCCTGTTTCTATGAAATTTCACCCTATGCTGTGACCTCAGTGAAAATTTATCCTGAGTGCAGTAGTAAAGTCAGTCTGGGCTAAGTCTGTCAGGGGAGCATTTTCTCTTCAACTTACCATATATACATAACTAAACCACTTTCACTTGTATTAATTTCTTTAATTCTGTTAGCTGTACACTTGTCAGTAAGAGTTTCTTGCTTGCTGCAAACCCACTAATTTGGCAAATAGAGGAAATTTCTTAGTATGAGGCACTAAAAAGACTCTGGTTTTTATTGTAAGAGGTTAATGTGTAATGGACAATTAAGAAGGAGAAAGTCTTGTGGGAAATAAGCTTTTATTGTATTTTGACAGTTTTTCATATGCCATCAGGTTTTTGTATTGTTTGTTTATTTATAAACTATGATTTTAGCTTATTATAGCAATAGTAGTAAGATGCAATGAACCAAGGGTGCATATTTTTGTTACAAAAATGACTCAAACATGAAAATGGGTATAAAATTCTAGGCGCTAAATGTGACTTGGTATCTCGTGTATTTACTGCTGTGCAATTAAGCATTAAGCAGATTGCATTAACACTGTGGTATTGTATGGTGTTTCTATTGCAACAGTAACACCACTGCTCTGCCTGATTTTGTTTGCTTTGTGTATGCGTAAATGGATAAAGAAAACCGGTATCAGTAGAACCGAGTTTTATGGGATGAAATTACTTTCTCTGCTCTAGTGATGTAATTTTGGAATAAATTTCTTTAATGGGTTATTCCAGTTTATACTGTGAATGAGAACAGAATTTGGTATGTAGAGTAGGAGATACTGCATTTGACATTCAGAATAATGTCAGTCTGCTATTTTTATAGTTATAAAAATATACTTTCAATTGATGAGAAGATGTTTAGTTTTTTGAATCAGCTATCTGAAAGGTGGAGTGTGTATGAAAAGTGCCTTTTTGCTTTAGCCCAGTAAGTGTGTGGGCTGGGTATGTTTCCCTGCGTGCCCCCACCCCCCAAAGGCAGCTATAAAGCTACACTATATCTGGAATTTCTGCGTTGCAGTCTGTCATGACACAGAATTCGTGTGGCTTTTGTAGAAGGGCCACGTGGCATAGCCTCTCTGTGTTAGCTGGAAGTGATAAAGATGGCAATGTTGCCTGTGTGTGGGAAGTTGATCATAAAGTAAACTTCCCTGCAGTCCTGCATAACAGCTCTTCCGGAAGGAGCGGTGTGATCAGGCTCATCAGGTGGTGATCGAGTGATTAAGGCTTGGAATAAAGATAGATGATGTAAATGATGAAGAAGCACCTGGTTTAAAAAAAAAAAACCACAACAAACACTGAAATAAGCGTTCTCAGTTTAGACCTGCTGTTGAGGAATACTGTTTAATTTGATCTGTAGTTTCTATACAAGCACAGATGCTTAACCTTCATTAATTAAGTTTTCACTTGGTTAATCTACATTAAACGCTTTTCCAAATGAATCATATTTGATGACTGTTTAGCCACTGAGTTAAAAATATATGTATGTAATGCTTAATTTTATTTCTAGGATTATCATTATTTATTATTATTATTATTATTTATTTCCTACTGTTGGTGTTGGATAGCTTTAAGTTCTAGTATTTTGTTTCAGCTGGCTGGCAGAGTCATTTCCATCTAGGAATTGATAGTTTCTAAGTATTATAAACAAAATCAGTGGTTGCTGTTTTTAGGGAAGGAGTCTTGGGTACCTCAGGTGCTGGGAGTTGGGAGCTTGGCACGTACGAATACAGCCTACACTAGATGGCAGTGTAAAATATGAAGAAGCCTGAAGACATTTGGAATTCTTAACAAACCCAGCAGAAGCTCGGTTCAAAGAGAGGCATATTTTTACTGCATGTACTCCTGTTATATATGAGGTCACTTATTTTTCTATTGGTTTAAATTTGTCTTGAATGTATCTTGTTTGAGTAAGAGAATTTATGTTTGGGCAGCTACTATAAGATAGCTGGCATACTGTAAATTCAGTCTACGGTTTAATCTTGGTTAGCTGGCATGTGTTTGTACTTACTTACTGGATAGGAAAACCACATGTGTTTTTAAAAATGTTACTTGATGTGTATTTTAAAACTGCGGGACAAAAGCTATCAGCTGATAATGAGTGAGACTTAATATTTTATAAGTGTATTATGGCCATTTATAATTTACCTAGATGATCTGGTGTGTGTATGTTGTTAGTTTTTGTTTGGTTTTGTTTTTTTAAATAAAAGAAATTAAATTGTACGTAATCTCTAGGGCAAATTACCGATGTCAGATTGCATGTGCTGTTACAGTTTCTTGTCTTCCCCTTACCAAGAGTGTCTGTGTGTGAATTGATATATATATAAAACCAGTTTGTGTGATGTTAGTCTTTTTAAAAATGGTAAGATGTGTAAGTCTCAAAAACCCTAAAAGCATGGTATTAAAGTATTGCAAGGGGGCTTTAGTGGCCATAGGAGTTGTTTGTGAGCAAGTACATCCTTTGTTGGTATACCTTGGAGTGCTTTCAGAGATTTCTTTCAGTAGTGTCTGATTATACAAAAATTCTGATCAAGGTGGAGAAAATGACATCTACAAGAAATCTTTAAATCAGTTTCTGTACTATCAAGGTGTGATAGCCTCAAGATAGATTTCCCTGCTAGGGCATAAAAAGTGAGTGGGATTAGAGGACCCAGCCTATAAAGGTTGTGTGCATAGTTGTTGAACTGCTTTGTTATGTATTTGCAAGTGAAATTAGAAAGCAGTTCGATGTAACACTGTGAAAGCTTTACATTTTTATAAAACTGGATTTTCTTCCTCTGACAAAAATTAAAAGCCTGGTCACAATAGCTTCTTTGGAACTGCGTATTGGAAAAAGCAAAGCTATCTACATGCTGGGATTATGAAATATACTCAGGCTGTCAAAAATTTACATGTAAATTTAGTACTTTGCACTAAAATTGATCAGTAATCAATCTGGTGGTAAATTAGGAAGACTGTACATGCTTAAGATAAAAGTCATGACATGCTGAGTGTGTTTGAGAAAAGAATATTGTACAAAACCCCAGCTTCTGATAATGACTTGTTTTAAGTAAAAGATAGAAAAGTACTGTAAAACAGGAGTGTTTAATGAGGAAAAAGCAGTTCTCTTTTCTTAGCTTTCCTGCCACTATAGTGCTTTTCACAGAAAAAAATGTTAGGTACCATTGATACTGTAATATCAGTATTTTGAAAATCATCTGAAAGACTTAGCAGCTGAAAATGTAGATGTTCCAGTAAATCTATGGCTTGAGACTTACTGCACAGTGTGTATGTGAGTCTGAGGGACACAGTAAGTAGTGTTCCTCTACATTTATGTAGTTTTTTGAAGATTCAACTTTAACTTTTTTTCATTCATAGACTGCAGCACAGGAAACCTTGTGTAAATTGTCCTTGACAGCTTGGAATCGTAGTTGTTTCTTGAACTCCAAGTGTAAATTGAGATACCACGCCTCAGTTCAGATCTTTTTAGTTTGACATTCACAGATAATTTTTTGTCTGTCTGTTTTGTTTGGTTGTCTTAATTGAATGGCAGACTGTGGTAACCTTGCACAAAAGAAAAAAAGCACGTTGAACACCAGTTTATTCCAAAAAAAGGTTGTGGATGCCCATATTGACGTGAATAGGAGTTGTCCTACAATTTGTAGCTGAAGACCAATCTAAAGGCGCGTAGGAACCTGACAGAGCAGATCTCTGACAGAAGCATACTGTGACATTCACTGACTGACTCAGGGTGAAAGGAATACAGACACTGAAGTGAGATTAAATGGCAGTTTATTTTAGGCCTGTATGAAAAGTATTCCAGAAATAAACTGTGATCTGGTGTCCAGCGCTCTCACTTCCAACCACGATCATGGGGAAACAGAAAAGTTCCTTCAGAACATGAGGAAGAGCTTCTTCACTGTGAGGGTGGCAGAGCACTGGGACAGGCTGCCCAGAGAGGCTGTGGGGTCTCCTTCTCTGGGGACATTCAGAACCCGCCGGGACGTGACTCTGTGCAGCCCGCTCTGGGTGACCCCACTTTAGCAGGGGTTGGGCTGGGAGGTCTCCAGAGGTGCCACCCAACCCCAACCATTCTGGGGTTCTGTGAAATCCCTTTGTCTGGTTTGGGACTGCATTTCATAAAGGCTGAGGAGGCTTGATCTTGCAGGTGTGATGGTGTCAGTCCTATTCTCCCCTCCCTCCCCAGCCTGGAGGTTTTTCACGCAGTTTCCTGATATTTTTGTTCTGGACTAGCATACTTGGCTGATGTTTGAGGTTCACTGACTTGTTCTTTAAAATATTACTCCTGAAAATAGGTCTTGTGGCTGTCTTAAGTGTTTGGGATGCTACTGAGTGTATCATGCCCAAGGCATGCTGTGTGATTAAAGATGCATTGGACTACCAAAGTAACCCTGTAAATTTACTGTTCTTGTTAGTATGATATCACAAGAAAGGTAAAAACTTTTTATTTATTTTAAATTTTTGTGTGTGTGTAGGAGAAAATTCCTGTTTCTGTAACCACTGATGGTTCAGTTGCCAGTTGCAGATACAGCTTTCTTGTCTGTTAATGTGGGCATGGGTGCAAGTTGGAGGAATTATTGATACTGATCTTGGAAAAAAGGTGATGAGTCCCAGATTAAGTAATGCAAGCAGGGCCTCTGAAGCTCCTGGAAACAAATAACTTCTTACATAAGCAGTGGGGACAAAGGGAAGGTGACCCATCTGGAGTTATCTGCTTATTCTTCTAGTACAGCCAAACCTTGCAGTCTTCTTCCAGGTGGTTGCATTTGTTGGCTATCATATTCAAATTAATCTGATGTTCCACTAAGAAACATGCTACAGTTGTTTCCATGTTACTATGAGAAGATACATTTATAACAATTAGTTAAAATACCTAATTCATCACTTGCTCAACTTGTTGAACAGCTTGCTAATGAGATGTCCTAGAGTTATCTATGAATATTTATTAAGATTTCTATCAACAAGAGAATATGGAAAAACTGTATTCTTTTTTCAAAAGAAAAATTGTGGTTTTTCATTTTCAGTGTGCTGAAACTACCTTAACGGTCAATTTTGGTATGTTACTATAGAATGACAGGCTTGGGCATTTTGCTGAAGCAGCAATCTGAGGTTTGTTGCTACCTCTTTTTGCAAATACAAAACCAATTCATAGCTGTGTCTTCATAAACTGTTCCAGTTCAGGGAAGAAGTGAAAGCAGAACCCCAAAACATAAGTGCCTTGTGCTTATCTTAAATAAAATACTGATGAAGACGTAGCCCATGTCTGTAGGCATTTGTTTTCTTGTCAGATACTTCCTAAGTTCTGAAAAACATCAGCTTTGAGAATCTATTGTTGTGTTCTGCAAGAGCAGTGTCTCCCACTGTAGTGTGAAGGTTAAGGTAGAAATATTTTTATGAAAATTGAATTATGAAGTGCAAGAATACGGAAAACAGCAGATGTATTTTTAAGCTAATTTAAAAGACAATACTGGCCATCAGTTACAACCCTAGCTTTTCATTTCTGTATTTGGAGCAGTGTTGCAGCTTTACATGCACATGATTTGTTAGTTCTGCCATAGTAAATAATTCAAAAGAGCCTTTGTTGTATAGTCAGCAATGTCGCCTATCTCTCGCCTCCCCAAAGTGATGGGAGCAGGTTCTGACCTCATTTGAAGTGCTGTAGGTTTACTGAAGCTCAAGGAAGCACTCTGGAAGATCTTGGCTTTTGGATTTTGTGTTCTAAAAAAAAATTCTTAGCTTAATTTACAAAGTAAATTTAAAAAAAAAATATTAGTAGTGTAGCCCTTCCTGTGTTGATTCTGGAAATGCACAGAAGGGACAGGCTTGTCGGAGAGATACAGAAGTGCTGGTTATCTTGAAAGGCAGTGTAGGTCCCATCTTGAAAATGCTCATTGGGCTGAGGCTCAGACTCTCATTTCAGACAAATGTACTGATACCTTGAACAGGCAAGGTAAGATGTGCCTCTGTTAGAGTGGTGGTGAGAAACTGAAGGAGAGCTAGTGTCTGCAGAGCAGGGAACTTCTGGGGAGTCATAAAAACATCAGGAATAGTAGAAATTTTTTTACCAGATGAGAAATGGAAGGATATGTCATGAACAGTCTCAGTGTTGCAGCTTTCCTGAATCTTTAATAATGATGTTAAGTTGTGTGCTTGTCTACTTTCCATCTTACTTTAGAGGTTGTGTTGTCCCCATTTATGTTTTGAGAACACCTGTGTATACGAGGAGATGATGAGCTGGCTGCCTCCTTAATGTTCACATGTGAGACTGATTCCTTTTATGAGGCAGGAATGCGACAAGGTGTGTTTGGATCACAGATAGCATCAGAGTCTTTGGTGCCTTTAATTTGGATTTGTGCCTTTAATTTGGATTTGTGAGCATCTCGATGAAACATTTTTGGTTCTTTTTACTGTTTGTATTAGCCATGATGCTGTGCCCTGTTCTTTGTCTTTTGTGTTGTTCGTACAACATGAAGCACAGAAATGAGACTTTTCTATTTCCTTGTTTCCTTTTTCTTTGGGCTGCCTGCTGTGATGTCCTGGCCTTGCGAGGTCTCTAGTGCCTCCTTTCTAGACATCTTGTGGTAAGCTTCAGATCTAGACATCCTATAGTAAGTAAGCTTTTACCATCCAGAGGTACCTTGTCAAGCTTGAGAAAAGTGAGCCAACGTGAACCTCATGGAGTTCAAAAGGACCAAGTGCAAGGTCCTGCACCTGAGTCAGGGCAGTCACAGACTGAGCGATGAATGGATTGAGAGCAGACCTGCTGAGAAGGACTTGGGGATACTGGTGGGTGAAAAATCAGGAATGAGCTGGGAATGTGTGCTTGCAGCCCAGACAGCAGATTGTATTCTGATCCGCAAAAAAAGAAGCATAGCCAGCAGGGCAAGGGAGGTGATTCTCTCCCTCTACTCTACTCTTGGGAGACCCCACCTGGAGTACTGCATCCAGCTGTGGAGTCCTCAACACAGGAAAGACATGGGCCTGTTCAAGTAGGTCCAGAGAAAGGCCACAAAAATTATCAAGGGGTTGGAACATCTCTTCTCTAAAGAACGGCTGAGATAGTTCAGCATAGAAGGCTCCAGGGAGACCTTACTGCAACCTTTCACCACGTGGAAGAAGGGGGCTTGTAACGAAGAGAACAACTTTTTACTAGGGCCTGTAGCGACAGGACAAAGGGTAATGGTTTTAACCTGAAAGAGGGTGGATTTAGATTGGATGTAGAAGACGTTGTTTACGATATGGGTGGTGAGACACTAGAACAGGTTGGCCAGAGAAGTTGTGTGGATGCCCCATCATTGGAAGTGTTCAAGGTCAGGTTGGACAGGGCTTTGAGCAACCTGGTCTAGTGAAAGATGTCCCTGGCCATGACAGGGGGTTTGGAACTAAATGATCTTTAAAGATCCCTTCCAACCCAAACCATTTGGTAATTCAATGATCAGGGTTTACCTTTCAAACTGTCCCATGGCTTTAGTCTTAGTAGTTATTTGGGAGGTAAAAAGATTTGTATTTGTTTTAATCTGTTCATAATATCAAGTTTAGTTTGTTTCAATTCTTAACAAATTTATATGCAGAACTACTGTTGGCTGTACTGACCTTGAACTGAAGTAAATTCTAGTCTCACATACTGTTAAGCACTCATTTTTTCGTTCTTTAATGAAAGATGCATATATTTTTTGGCACCTAATGAGAAGTGTTTGGTATGCCTGTGTTGACTAGTAAAGAAAACTTGTAAACTCTCTGAAATAGGACAGTTAATTTGTCCACTTGGTACAGTCAGCGATACTGGCTTTTTTCTCTTCATATGTGGTTATCTTTGAGGTATGTCCAAATAGTGTTGTTCCCGTTCTAGTCCAGTGAAGGATATTCATAGCTTTCAGACCTAGTTCTTACCACACCCAGACTACTAACAGAATCAGATGGTGTAAGCCAGGACCCAGCACTGCGGCGAGGTGCATGTAACTTGCCATGCTCTTCTCAGTAGAATTTTCTGCATCTGACAGATGATGCAACCACATGAGTAAACAAAATTTGGATCTTGTGATATCTGTAGGTAGCAGGTATCTGTATAAGTCATGGACTGCAGTGGCTCGGGTAACTGAAAATAAATGAAATAATTTATACTCTATTTAAAATAAAGAGTGATGGACCGCCTTAGTCCATCACTTAAAAGTCATCCTATGTGAAGAAGGGTACACAAAGTGTATGTAAGTTTGAGATGAAGCAGAGAAGCCAGATGGATAACTCTTTGTTTGATATGCCACACACACAAAAAAGAAATGCTTTAAAAGAATTACCAGGCAAGGAGGAGATAATTAAACCATCAAACACAAGGAATTTCGCGGCCATTGCGGGCAAACAACCCTGGTTGCTCCAGGCAAGGGACCAACTTAATTAAAAAAAAAAATAATCTAATTTACTTAACCCATTTATTAAAGAAATATGTTGGAAAACCATTAGTCTTTCTGCAGACATTAACACTTTGTCTGTAAGTGCAACATTTTAGAAAGGGAAATTTCTAAAATTTTTTTTGGCATTACTTTAAAAACATACAGATGGTGTGGTGTGCAAAAGCTGTTTGGTTTTGTGTTTGTTTTAATCCTGACTACCTGATACTTCATTCCTTTCTTCTCATGTTAAAATACATATTTTCCCTTTTCTAAGTAAGAGGAAAACTGAGATCTGTAGAAGGATTGCATCTTATTCTGTTTATTGGAAGATCCTTAGGGCAGTGCGGAGGGTGCACAGCAAGCTTACTACGCTGGACTTCAGGAGAACACACTTTGGCCTCTTTGGGGATCTACTTGGTAGAGCACCATGGGATAGAGCCCTGGAGGGATGAAGGGCTGAAGAAATCTAGTTAATGTTCAAGGATGACCTCCTCCAAGCTTAGGAGCCATGCATCCCAACAGAGAGGAAGTCAGGCAAAAATGCCAGGAGGCCTGCTGATGAACAAGGAACTCCTGGACAAAGTCAAACACAAAAAAGAAGCCTACAGAGGGGGGGAAGCAAGGACGGGTAGCCTGGAAGAAATGCAAAGAAATTGTCCGAGTAGCCAGGGATCGGGTTAGGAAAGCTAAAGCCTTGATAGAATTACATCTGGCCAGGGACATCAAGGGCAACAAGGAAAGCTGCTATAGGTATGTTGGTGATAAAAGGAAGACCAGGGAAAACATGGGCCTTCTCTGGAAGGAAATGAAAGACTGGTTACCTGGGATATGGAGAATGATATCACCTCAGTCATCACCAGCAAGTGGTCAAATCACACCGCCCAAGTTGTAGAAGGCAAAGGGAGGAACTGGGAGAACAAAGAACTGTCCATTGTAGGAGAAGATCAGGTTTGAGATCATCTAAGGCACCTGAAGGTGCACAAGCCTAGGGGACCTACTGAGATGCATCTGCAAGTCCTGAGGGAACTGGCAGATGCAGTTGCTAAGCCACTATCCATCATATTTGAGAAGTCACAGCAGTCACATGAAGTTCCCACTGACTGGAAAAGGGGAAACTAACCCCCATTTTGAAATAAGGAAATAAGGAAGACCTGGGGAACTACAGGCCAGTCAGTCTCATCTCTGTGCCCAGCAAAATCATGGAGCAGATTCTCCTGGAAACTATGCTAAGGCACATGGAAAATGAGGAGGCGATTGGTGACAGCCAACATGGCTTCACTAAGGGCAAATTGTGCCTGACATATTTGGCAGCCTTCTACAAAAGGGTTACAGCAAGGGTGGATGAGGGAAGAGCAACTGAAGTCATGTAACTGGACTTGTGCAGAGTATTTGACACTGACCTGCACAGCATCCTTGTCACTAAACTGGAGAGACATGGATTTGATGGATGGACCACTCGGTGGATAAGGAATTGGCTGCATAGTCGCAGTGAAAGAGTTGTGGTCAATGGCTCGATGTCCAAGAGGAGACCAGTGACAAGTGGTATTCCTCAGGGATTTGTACTGGTACTGGTGCTCTTTAGCATCTTTGTTGGTGACATAGACAGTGGGATTGAGTGCATGCTTAGTGAATTTGCTGATGACACCAAGCTCGCGGTGTGATCAAGATGCTGGAGGAAAGGGATGCCATCCAGGAGGGACCTTGAATGGCACAAATACAGGTTGGACAGAGAATAGATTGAGAGCCACCCTGAGGAGAAGGACTTGCAGGTGTTGGTTGATGAGAAGCTCAACACAACCCAGCAATGTTTGCAGCCCAGAAAGCCAACTGTAGCCAGGGCTGCATCAAAAGAAGTGTGGCCAGCGGGTCGAGGGAGGTGATTCTTCCCCTCTACTCTGCTTTCTTAAGACCCCACCTGGAGTCCTGTGTCCAGCTTTGTGGCCCCCAACATAAGAAGGACATGGACATGTTGGAATGAGTCCATAGGAGAGCCGTGGAGATGGTCAGAGGGTTGGAGCACCTCTTCTACGAAGACAGGCTGAGAAAGTTAGGGTGGTTCAGCCTGAAGAAGAGAAGGCTCTGGGGAGACCATATAGCAGCCTTCCAGTGCCTAAAGGGGCCTACAGGAAAGCTGGGGAGGGACGTTCTACAAGGGCATGTGTTGGTAGGACAAGGGGGAATGGCTTAAAACTGGAAGAGGGCAGATCTAGATTAGATATTAGGAAGAAATTCTTCACTATGAGGGTGGTGAGACACTGGCACAGGTTCAAGGCCAGGCTGGATGGGGCTGGGAGCAACCTGGGCTAGAGAAAGGTGTCCCTGCCCAAACCATTCTTTGATTCTATAAATAACTTATGACCTTTATATTAGTATTTACTGTGTACTCCACTGGTATAAAACTACCTCATAGTTGGTCTTGATGATACATTAGGTAATTAAAGTTTGTTTTTTCTCACTTCTACCAATGAGTCTGATAAGGCTTTTTCTTTGAGAAATAAGTATTTTCTCTCATTTTTTGGTAATGGTAATTTTAATGAGATATTGACTATTAGATAATATACTCAGGTATGTAACAAGTAAGGGGCGCACACACACACACTCACACACACCCCCACCCATCCACCCACCCACACACACCC
>JAVJGJ010000001.1:12933685-12954887 GCA_035590215.1 Microhierax caerulescens | reverse complement strand
AGGGGTGACACACACACACACTACACAAGGAAGGGGACACACACACACACTACACAAGGAAGGGGACGCACACACACACACTACACATGGAAGGGGACACGGACACACACTACACAAGGAAGGGGACGCACACACACACACTACACAAGGAAGGGGACACACACACACAGACTACACAAGGAAGGGGATACACACACACACACACTACACAAGGAAGGGGACACACACACACACACACACACTCCCCAACCTCTTTAATATTAATTTCTTTATGTAGTTACGACAGCCATTAGAGAGTTTTTTGATTGTTTTGGCTAGGAAGGAATGACTAGTAAACCAGCCAACATACAGTCTGGAAAAATATTTAAAAAAAAGTGTTGGTCTATAGTAAAGGTATGAAGATCTTTACAATTCACAGAGTAAAGGCAAATAGACATTTGAGGCTCACTAGGTTCACTTACACTGGCATATTGGAGAGCAAACCCCAAATCACGTGGACAATGCACTGTTGTTTGAGAAGCGTTACATAAGCTACAGCACTGTGATGGAGTAAGGGATTAATTTATACAATTGTGAAGCTAAGAATTTTGAAGCTTGAAGAACCCCTGGTTTGTATTGCATGTGATTTGGAATGAATAGCTAGTCAATACTGAACAACTTGAGAAGGAAAAGACCAATGGTTTGTTTAAGTGGGGGAACGTAGAGAGTGTTTTTAATCTACAATACAAAAATCTGAGAATATCTTTTGCCACGTTTCCTCTTGGTTGTTGTGTTGACAGAGACTTCTGTTCCCAAAGGTGAAAGTATTACAAAATTAGTGTGAATCCAGATTTTTCTGCTAACTCCTGTAGTATCCAATCTCCTCAAAACTCCACTGGGAATAGCTTTAATCAGCAGACAAATGAACCTGGAAAACATGACTATGATTTTTATTCCACCATTTATCCAGGGATTTGCCTAGGGGATTCAGTATGGCCAGTTAATTATCTGTCATCCCTTTCCCTACCAGTCTGCGTGTCAACACCAGATAAAATAATACTATATGTGGTTAGGGTATTAGTATCAAGCCAGACATCCTCCTCTTGTAATTTGCTATTCAAAATAAGTAAGGCTGAGCAATAAGAAGTGAGTTGATGAGAGCATCAGTTGGGAAATTTGCTGCTCATATGTTTAAGGGCAGGAAAGATGACCAGGGAGAAGATGCAGATGAGACCTTGAAGCTCCATGTACAGAGGATAGTATCAGTAGGTATGATTCTAGGTCCAGGACTTCAATGTTTTCAAAATACTCAAAGAAATTAGTAGTAAAATTACTGAAAGTTATGGTTTTGTCTGCCCAATCATCACTCTTCCCTGAGTGAGCTGGAGCAGTACATCATTTGTACAATCAAGTAAACAGTTTTTACAGGTTATGCAGTTGACAGTGGCGTGGATGGTGTCTTGCCCTGCAAGCCTTGTCTTGTCTGTGATTGCACCATTGTGGCTGCAATAACCGTTACCAGCTGAGCATACTCATTAGCACATGGGAAGTGTATGGAGATGGTAATGGCTGGGTTGCCCAGGGAAGCACTCAATTGTTGAAGTAAAGATGAGTGTTTGTGTGAGCTTGAGGCTGGACTGTAACTAGAGCTGCCAAATTGAAAACTTAAAAATCACCGTTAACCTGAAAATTCAGAATGAATCAATGTAATGCTTTCAGCCTTCAGTTTGAAAGAACATTTTTACTTGGTTTCCTAAATTGTTACAGAATATGTGAAGTGGTATTTGCAAATAGCAGCTATACTTCATAAATTACTGGCATTTTTACTGGTCTGTGTAGATTTATTGGTCAATGACTGTTTTACTGTAGTTGGGGAAGAAGCTAGAACTGAGTGCTTATGTTTGAATAAACATACATAAAGGTCAGTGCCAGAAGGGCAGCAAGGGAGAAAACAGGCGTACCAGAGGTGCCTGTGAAACCAAAAGGAAGAAGTTAGCATTCTCATAAGAAGCTTCTGCTCTGGTGCTTACGGTAATTTCAGTATATAACAAGTTTTCCTGTTGTATCTAGTTGTACTACTACCTTGTGCCTCTCTGACATAATATTGGAAGTGTTTTGGGTCGGAGCATGTGCATGTGTGTCTCTTCTAGCTCAGTGGGGCAGCGATTCTTGACAATGTCAACTAGATTCAACTTCAAATTCATATTATTCCAGGGCATAGTTATCTAATGCATTTTTTTTTCAAGTAATTTTCTGATCTTACTTTTTAGTTGTAGATTTAATATTTAAAATGTGAGGATTCTTAATGTTAAGGGTAATATTAAGGAAAAATTAATGTTTAATTCAGTGTCATAAGAAATGGCTTACTTACAGTCATTTTTGCAGATGAGAAGGATAAGATCTCTCTCATAGTGCCTTTGGAATTTTGGTGCTTATTAATCACCCTTTTCTTAAGGGATAAGGCATAAAATCTTCCTTTGTATGTGTCTGCCAGAAGTTAGATTACATTGGATCTAAATAAACATCATGTTGGAAGGAACAGAGATGAAGATCCATATTTATAGATTTATAAATTAGCTTAATCCTGAAAACCAAAGCTGAAATTTCTCATCTGTGTCAGCACTACAGTAGACTCTGTGGATTGACACAGTTCACACTTCTGTGCTGGTCTGTCCCTGGCACTTGATATTTTACAGCTCTATTCTTCATTCACAGAAGTGTGTAAGTAGGAGTAGGACATAGTGGAAAAGTTGTCTCTTTAGATGTATGCTTGTAAGAAGTTAACTCTGCAGGGCAGTTTGCTGGTCATAGTTGATGACTTAACTGGAACAGAAGGTTCAGATCAGACCAAGGAATTAACCTCAATTAGTCTTCTGTTTTAAATCTGCATCCTTATTCAAAACAGAATACGTTGGTGGTTTTATTAGAAGCCTTGCTGTGAGGTACCGTTTGAATATCTTTTTTTGAAGATTTTTTTTGCGAGATTTCTTCTGGTTCCCCTGTGCCTCCACCCCTGACAGGCAGGGGCACTTTTGTTTGTGCGCCTAGCTGCATACCAGCCCAGTTTCCTATTCTTTGGCTTAGCTGTGGTAAGCTATCATTAAGAATTATTTAATGATCTGATTAGAACTATGTATTGCCATATGCTGAAATTGTATGTTCAACATTTCTTCTCTTTGTGTCTTAAAAGTGGTCGTTTTCTGTCTTAATCTAGAGTGCAATGCTGTTCTTCACGCTGAATGCAAGGAGGTGTATTTCTTTTCGATACAAAAGTATAGAGTGGCTGGCTGAAGGATGGTTTAGGATTTTTTGGGCTTTTTTTTTAGTGGAATACGTAAACTCATTTAAGAGTATTTTAGACTTGTAGAGAATTTATGCCTCTATGGAAAAAAATACCATGTTTATCTGGAAAAGATTTGGAGAGAGATATTTTTTTCTAGAGAAAGGTTCTGTTGGAAGTAGTGGAAATTTAGCTTTGTGAGAAGAAAGATTAGGTAGTTCCTTTAGTGAGAGCCAGGGATGATTGAGGCAAGGGGTAGTTATGAAGGATCAGGATGAGAATATTTTAGTAAGGATGAAAAGGATGGGCACTGGTAGCCTGAAAAGCTGGAGGTGAAGTGACAGTCCTTTTGTTCATTTTGCTGTCTCTGTTGGTTTCTTCCTCATTTTTTGAGGCTGTTTTCCTGAAATCCTATTAATTCTGTGATGAGAAAAAGATCATGAAAATTTGAAGTGTGGTTGTGTGTCTTAGACTTAGGAAATAAAATCAAAAGTAACAAAGTTTATCTAAACGATCTCTTCATGAGTCTTGTCTCATGGTTTTGGTGGTGATAGCAGGTCCCATGCTATTAAGTTGATCGCACAAGCCTTTTGGCAGTTTGAGAAACTCTTAGACCAGGAAAATGAGAGAAAAGCTAGGAGAACAAGGGAAAAAAAGGCGTTTCTGTATTTACCCTACTTTCTGCCTTTGTTTTTCTTTGCACAACTTAACTGCAACTTACTTCAGGCCATGACAAATAGCTGTTGTCTGTTTTTTTAAAAGAAAAGTGCAAACAAAACCCTCTCTCAATTGCATGTCAAAAGTAGTCCTATGTAGATAGGGTGTTCAAATATTAAATGTTTTAGAATTTTTATATAGTTTATCAATAAGATGCAGTTTATTTTGTATAGTTACAAGTAAATTGCCTTGTGACTAACAAAAATCTTGTGCAAGCTATAATAAAAATGATAATTAAAATCAATCGGGCACCCTTTTCCATTGAAGAGAATGGGGAATGATTGTAATTTTTTGATCCAACACAGGACTGAAATTAAGTAATCTTAATTAAGCAACCTGAATCTGTAAAGCTAAGACTTATTTCTTGTCCTACTGGGACAGGATGAGTGGTTGCAAGGCATTTCAATATTAGTAACTTTTAGTGGTATATAATTTGTTAGATGGAGAGAAAGCGTTATTCTAAGAACAGATGAAAATTTGATTGTCAGAGAATATCAGAAGACTTGGAAGTCTATGTTGTAGATAGTGACTGCCATTAGATTATCTTTTATTTCATGCTTAACTTGTGCTTTTTTTGCTAAAGCCGTTATTTTCTTAAATGAAGGTGTGTTGCCCCCATTCTAGGTGGTCTGTACTAGAAGGCAGACCATACTGCATCCACCTAGTCTGGGTCCAGTGCCACGAGAAGGTGATAACAAGTTCTTGTTTGTAATAGTTTATCTTCTTTTGTCACTTCTTGCCACTGACAGAAAAAGAAAGGCAGAAGAGCATGCAAAGCCTTTCCAGGAAGTATTGAGTTCCACCATATGAAATAAAAGAGCAATTCTGTGATCAGTGGATTCAGGACAGCAGTGTGTTTGTTCTCGAATGCTGTAACTGAAATGCATGATTCATTAACAAAAAAAAGTTTTTATCAGGTGCAGTGCTGAGTTGGGATCTGTATGTATCTTCCAGCACCAGCTGATGAACTGGTCCTCTTCACTCCTTGAAGCACAATTATAGAAGATCCCATAAAGGAAGGGGGCAGAATTGGTACCATGGCATTGTGTGCTGTAATGACATAAAATGAAGCAAACTATACTTTTCTGGGCCAATGATCTAGGGGTCAAAACTTCCTGTTGTATTTTTTCTAACTGCTTTTTACTGTGGTTGTCTTCCTTTAATTCTAATATGCCAGTCAAATCTATTGTTTTATCAGCATCCTTGGAAATGAAATAAAATGGGAGGCAATGCAGCTGTCAGTGGGAGCTGTGCTCATTTAATGACTGTAAAACTTGACCTCAAGCTAGGTTTCCTTTTATTTCCTTTCCTATGGATAAGGGATTTGATAGAAGCATTTTGGTATGATAGCATTTCAAAATTTTGACATCTATTCAAATAGATATGGACTGCGTGCTTGAATCTGTACTTAGCCTTTCACTTAACCTGAAGACTTAGAAATGCAAACAAAATAAATGAACAAAGCATTCAGTAAAATTATCTTGAGTGATGCCTGCCATGTAAGAAAAACAGAAAACTGACTGCCAGACAGTATTAGACCTAAAGGAGACAACCTCAGCTCTGTCCAGGTATGGCAGAAATTGTAGTAAAACATGCTTACTGCAAAGTAGGTATTAGGAGGTAAGGTATCCTTTCTGAATTTTAAATGCTCTGGTTTAGAGTAAATAGACTTCATAAATGCTGGTAATGTGTCTTAAGACAAATGAAGTGTCCTAGAACAATGTCCCCCACCTCTGATAAATGGTAGCTGGTGACACAGCTGTCTCCTGTGACAAGTCAGTTTGGCACTGGTGCAGGCAGAGCAGGGTTACTGAGAAACCTGGTATCTTTTGTCTTCAGGGCTATTTTTCTGTTAACGAAATAGATGTCCTAGCACTGATCATCATCTCCAGAGTGCAAGATCTGAAGTACGGTACTGGATTTTGGGACAGTAGAAGATTAAATTATTACATTTCTCTCTTCAGGCTTAATTGGGATTGCTCTAATTTATGTCAGTTTCGAGCTGATGCCTCACAGTCTCAGTGCTGTCAGATTAGTCCAAGCATAAGGTGCTTTGGGTAAATTGCTTCTCTCAGGCTCAGATTGGCTTCCAGCACCTCTCTCCCTGGGGTGAAGTGGAATATAGGACCATTTTGTTGCTGGGAAGATAAGGGTTTAGTTTACTACCAGCCATATTATGGATTCTTTTAAGGATTAGCTCAGAACAGAGAAGTGAAATATTTAATTTAGCTACTATTCTTCTGCCTTCCCCTTCTCTTCAAAATGGTTCCAAGCACTGTGCAACCAGATACTTGAACTATACATTGGTAGGTGTCAGTTTTTCTGTTCCTAAATTTTTATTACTTTATTTATCTTTACTTTGTTGGGGTGAAAAGCAGCAGCCATTTAACCGAACTAAGTAGCCACCATTAAGGACAAAGGGAGGAAGAATAGGATCTGTCTGAAGCCACATAGGAAATTCTAGGTATGTGTCTTGGAGTTAGATTTTTGCCCAGGATGCCATAATTAATGCCCTTAGAGAGGCAAGTCTTCATTTCTTAGACTCTTAACACCAGCTGTCATGCGTATGTTCATCCCAGCCTCAGGGTGCTGTGCCACTGTGAAACTATCAGTTTTTCACCTTTTCTTTTGAGCTGTAGGTACCCAGAACCCTTTCTTTCTTGCCACAGTGATGAGTCCATGAAAGCTCTTAGACAGTTTGCATTGTCTGTATGTGTTTTTGATGTCCTTACTGCTAAGAATACATACTGCACAATTCAATACACTCCAGATTCTGCTGCGGCAGTGGAAGGATACTTAATTCACAATTTTAGTTTTAATTATTTTTTCAATAGAAGTGACATTGTAGCTCACCTTAGTATGAATGTTCTATTGAGAATTTTAATTTAACTAAGAAATGTTCTAAAAATTAAACTTCCACTTTTTCTTTAGGTGGAATCTTAAAATAAAACTTGACTGAGTCTCCAGTGTGTTTTTGTGTTCTCTATCAACAATACTTAGATATAAGCTTTTTTTTTTTCCCGAAGAAAATTTCAGCAAGTTGATCAGTTGTTGCTTTCTGCTCCATTATCCATTCAGGTCAGCTTGATTTGTGTTGGTAGCAGCAATGAAATGTAAGGAACAGAAAAATAAATTGCTGGTTCTGCATGTCTCCTGACCAGAAGCATTTTAGTTAGCTATTCCGTTCTTATCCTTCCAGTCAGGACAGTCTGTACAGAAATGAATTTCTTCATCAAAGTGAGAGAACATGCCACTTACAGTGCCATTTTCATTCTGGAAATGGAAAATTACTTTTTCTCTGGAAGGCATGAGCATTCAGACACATCTAATGTCTTTGCAGCTCTTTAGGAAAATGAATAAATCAAGCTGTCAGGCCTCTAATCTCTGTCCAAGACCTCTGTGGTTCTTCCAAGGCTCAAAGTGTAGAACCAGAATTTTGTCCCTTTGAAATCAAAGTCCTGTGAGTAAGCAGAGGTCACTGTTTCACAATTCATGCAGTATGTCATCAACCTTTCTAAGAAGTCTGAAACATTTGCTCCACAAATATACCATGCATTGGCTGATTGAATGCAAAGACTGAGGTAGGATTTAGGTTTTTTTCTTTCTTTTCGTAGTTAACTAAAATGTGTATGGTGGAGAACTGTGGCGTAAGAGAAGCAAAAGTGAACTGAAGTTGTACAGTCATTAAGTGATCAGTCATTGAAAGGCAAAGCAACTGCAGGATCACAGCACTAACGTCCATCTATCTGTGATTTCCAGGGTCTGTTTTATCTACCAAGGTTTTGAGGAGCTTGATATAGAGCTACCTTGTAAAGACCTCTGCTGAGGAATCATTTGTTTTATTGCCAACAGAATGACACCAGTCTATAGTTAGCCATGTCTACTCTGTAATCAGACTCAATGGGGCAGATTAGGTACTCTTATGAAAGAGAACATGACTGGAGAAGATTGGCAGGAGAAAACATAGATGCTGAAGCAGCTGGACTTAGATAATCAGTACTCCAGGTGGTCAGAGAGATTTGTTTGTTTCTGAATGCTTTGCTTAAATTTTAGGCTAAGAAATAAAACTGTGCCATCCTCTAGATGTAGCACAGAGTACTTTCATATTTTAGGAAATTGTTTATTTGTGTACATTTATCTGCTTGATTATGTGATTTTTTTTTTATTATTTGCTTAATGGAGGCTATCAGTTATGCTATTATAAGAATTAATCCCATCAGTTGTGGTCTTGCAAGTATGGAAAACCATAAACTTCAGGGATTATGATTCATCCATGTTTAAAAGGAACATTCAGGCATTAAACCCAAGTTTTATTACTGAACATCCTGAGATCCTGCCCTCTGGTTTAGCACAGGGGAATGGGAAATAAGAGTAGAAAGCAGATGATGAGCCCCCTGCTGTGTCTTGATGAAGGGGCTGAGGAAGTGACTGTCCTGGCTGATTTGTTGTGGTGTTAGTGCAAATGATGTTCTGGCTTTTCAGCTGTTACTGGTCTCAGCCAGGTGTTTGTGTTGATACCAGTGCTCATTTGTGTTAAATAGCAGATGTTGAGGATCAGCAAATCTTTAATTTTGTCCCCCTTGCTGTGGGGGTGGTACCTTCTGTAAGTATGGAGGAGTGGTAGCAAAGAGTACTACAATTTAACAATTCAACAAAGCCTGTTTGAGAGGGAGAGTGCAAGCTTTGCAGAAAATAAAAATTCAGGGAAGAGTGGGGAAAAAGCAGAAACAATCAATACTAGTTCCTTGAAGTCAGTGTCTTGACACACTACGCTCAGGTAAGGTAGTCGTGTGTCATTGTTTTTCCTTTAAAAGTAATTCTTGATTGCTATGTATCAAGTCACGCTACTGTTCTTATTCTTTCTATGCTCAGGCTGCTCCTGGCTTGTAAAGGGGAACCTTTGCGAGGTATCTAAAAGCTGTCTCACCTTATGGACCATCACTGGAGTATAAGCTTTGTTATACCAGCCCAAAGAGAACTGTGACAAATATGTGCTGTCTGCGTCAGTGTGGTCTCCTATTGCATGAAAAAACTGCTGGCGTAGTTGAAGCTAGCTCTGAAATGACTGCTAGTAGTGTTAGTGTTAATTCTTCATCGATACAAATCCTTTGAAAGAAACTGTAGGTGTCCATTGCAGCGTCATATTACATTTATTTGTTAGATGTTTCTGGTCACACAGTGCCTGGCAGCTTTGTGTTTCCTCTGTGCCTTTTTTTTTTTGCTCCACACAAAACAAAAAGCCCAACAACAATAAAACCCATGATATGATTTTGATCCTATCTGCATCTACAGGGATCTGCTGTAAAGGAAATCTTGAGCTATCTATACCTTACTTGTTGATAAGTCTCATAGGAATGTACAGGTTTGTACTTTGTATATTTGTAAATAACTCCTCCATTATCTCCATTTTTTTTATTTTTCCTAGGAGCTCTTTGGTTTTGTGTCTGTATGAGAGCACTGAATTAATATCTTTCCATATCTATTTTATTTTGGCACTAGCTTGTCTTTTTCTTCTCCTCTTCAACAGCAGAACTTGATGCCTTAGTGTTTCCTCTCCTCTGAGGATATACTATTTTCTTATCCTCTATAGACTGTGGTAGAAATTGCTGTAATACATACAAAACCTCCTAAAGTGATTAGGAAGTCTCGAGGTTTTACCAGTAATCCTCATTAGTTTCCGTTTAAGGATACACATCTAGACTCCAGATTTTCTCCCTTTGGCACAAGGGCCATTTGCAGTTGAATAGGTTGTTCAGTGTTGTGTGTGGTGGGGTTTTTTTGTTTTTTGTTTGTTTTTTGTTTAAATTATAAAAGTCAGAATAAACAAGTTTTATGTTGGTGCAAGTTCATTCCTATTGTGTCTGAAAAAAAATGCAGATGCAATCAA
This sequence comes from Microhierax caerulescens, assembly GCA_035590215.1. Lineage (NCBI taxonomy): Eukaryota > Metazoa > Chordata > Aves > Falconiformes > Falconidae > Microhierax > Microhierax caerulescens. The sequence goes on along the minus strand of JAVJGJ010000001.1, from coordinate 12,945,024 downwards.
GCGTACTGAGAGTTACCTGCTATCTAATCTCGGGCTAAATCCAGAATGATTTTTCAGTCATTCATCTAATATTACCCTATCAGTGAGTTGGTCTCTTAATCCCAGATGGATTAATTTAGGTATCACATGTCTTTATATATCCCCCTAATCCTTTATCTGATCAATCCTACTTTAGGTTTTCAGTAAATCGTTTTTCCTTTAACTCCGTCAATTCATACTTGCAGCTTCTTTACTGGCTATCATTTGACTGTGTTGTACCTGCACCAGTGAACTAGATCAGAGTATGTAACTGTTCTGGTTACAGAACTAGTAGCAGTTTAAGCAGAATGTATGGATGGAACTTCCATATTTTTATTGTTTTTGTGAAATACATACTGCCAAGTTTGTATTCTAATCTAGTTGCAACTTTGGGATGACTTTTAGAAGAAAAAAAAAAGGTGATTGAATATTGAGGGGGAAGAAAAAAAAAAAAGAATAAATAGTAAAGAAAAGGTAGTCAAAGACAGACCAGAAGTTGCCTGACATCTACATTATAAACAGTCAGTGTGTGGGACACTGAGCTGCATTTCAAGTGATGCTTAAAGTGACAAGAAGCAAGGTTGCTAGTACGAAGTTAAGTGTGTATGTGTGTGTGTGATGTGGTAAGCCTAACCAAGCTCTGCCATGTGCTGAAGAATAATTTGGAAGCCAAATGTAAACTACTTACAGGAGAATTATTATTTTAGCTTTTAATGAAGTCTAGTGTGTGTCAACGCAGCTTTTCTTGTTTTACTGGACTTGTCTGATTATATGTTACTGGCCAGTTATTCAGACTTTGGCAGGGTGAAGTACCTGTGGCTTACATTGTGCCTGAAATTAAATACCTGCTAGAAAAGTGATGCTGAGTAGACAAGAAATGGGGTTAGGTTAGTGTTTGCAGTAGGGCCAGACTTGCTTGTAGGAGGGAGTTAATGCCCAGGGGGTAGAAGCTGTGTTCCCTCTGGTGTTTGTAGCAGTTCCTGCGTTTCTGTATTGCTGATGAGTGAAGTGGTGACAGAGTTGCATTGCAGATTAATCAAGATGACTGGCTTTTGTTTTTCTTTTTGTAAAATAGGTGAGATTCTTTCTGTGGAGAAACTGATAGCTCTTAGATGCTATGGAGGTAATGGAAACTGTCATTTTTAGTACTTTAAAAGATGCAATTGTAACTTTGGTTTTAAGGTTTTAAGCTTCTGTGGTACAGTCTGGATCCAGAGAGCAGGCTCCGTGTTTTAAATAACCTGGCTCAAAGCTTTTTGGTAAAGGTATCTGCATACATCCAGCTTTGCAGCAGGAGTATGGGGCTTTACCTGGGGGAATACTCAAGTAACTGAGTGTCCCTAAACTTTGGATTCAGTACCAAAATAGATTTGGTATTGAATCCATGTAGTGCTTTGGTAGTGTTCCTGTCTGTATCTTCTCTGTAAATAAAGCCAAGTGCTGGCAAAACCAAACTTGTACTATTACGGTTATGTGTAACCACTTCTTTACTTGCCCTCCCCCATTTTTAAAAAAAATCATATAGTATTAGAAAGCAGTATACCAGCTACTCCATTATCTGTTCTTCTATGGTGCTAATACATTAAGGAGTTTAAGGGAAAAGATTCCAAGGACAGATACAATTTTTCTTTAGAAGTCATATAATGTTATTACAAACTGTGTTACTGAGATTGAAGGGCATGCAAAATGAACAAAAATGTTAATACTTACTTCAAGTATGTTTGAATTATACTTGCTCTTGCTAATGAAAACACGAAGACCAAATATCTTCAGGAAATACCTGATAGGAAGATTTCTGTTCTTCTGAAAGAAGAAAGTAATATTTCATATATATGGCAAATAAAATTGTGTTTCCATCATAAATTTCTGGATTTTAAGCAAATCAGCTTGTAAATAGTATAATAACAAAGAAGTTTTAGTATTACATGGGCTGGTTAGAAATCTATATTAAGGTTCCAGAATAGAGTTGTTATATTAACTTTTTATTTCTATGCCATAAGAAACTTCTTGTCTTTGCTTATATTATGTGCATTGTTTCATTTCACATTCTCTTTTAGCAACTAGAGCTTGTTTTTCTATCAGTATCTTCTAGTGACAGAGGTAGTTCTATTTATTATTTCGTATTCTAAATTGCTTCTGACTTTGTTTTTCTTGTGGGGAGCATGGAAGTACGGATTTTTGGCTGCTGTTTTCACGCTTTGTCATTATTTATTGTTGCTTAAGAAAAGTGACAAGCCACCATTTGAGATTCAGAGCGCTTTTACTATGTACCTTTGTCCTTTGTAGCTGTGTAAGTTAAGACTGCATTGTTTTGTTGTGAATATAAAGCTAAACTGTCTCGTACTTTTCAGTGACTGAAGCACATTTTGAGTTTGAAAGTTTTCTAGCTTCAGTTTCTAGTAGTATACTTAGATTTTGGTTATCTAAAGGAGTATGTTTAGTGGCTTTTAAAAAGAGACAACATTTAGAAATAAACCTGCCCTGTATTTTCCTGTGAGACTTCCCTGCCCCCTTATTAATGGTTAGCAAATGAGTCACTGAAAGCTCCAGGTAACCCATGTGTTAAATGTAATAACCTGTTTTACTTTGGGGGGATGGGAGGGCAAAGGAAGGTGAAGGAACTGTTAAGTTGCAATAAGCCTCTTTTCCAAGGCTGATAACCTGTTTTGTTTAATGTGCTGCTTCGTCATGGGTAGACCAAAAGCATACTGGCTGGAGGTCATGCAAGACTTGGACATATTGGAGGAATGGAAAGATGTTTACAGATGTGCTGGACAAAATGGTAAATCCAGTTCAATATAACATACCTATTCGGTATACCAGTGGAAGCTTGTGGCTCTAAAAATCAAGATAGAAGATAAATCTGACTAATGAAGGGTAAGTAGAGATGTATGTTTCTGACTATGCAGACAGGAGAAATATTGAAGGTCTCTTTTGGAAGACTCCAGTGGGCTAGAGAAACCACACGGCCACATGGAGGCTCACTTGGTACTTAACAGAGTTCTACCAGGCATTGGAAGAAAGAGATGCAGCAGGATAATCAAGTCGTGGAGTACTCGAGACCTGGTCCTACAGAAAAGATTTGGAAACTTTGACCATTTAAAATTCATCTGCTGGAAGAGAGGTCTTTTAAAAGAGGAGCTCAAACTGTAATCCCCAGAGAAACAACTTGCTGGCATTGAGAACTTGTGCCACTGCTAAAGAAGAACTTCAAACTGAGAAATGTGATAGACCTGCATAATGCCTATGATTTGTTTTTTCTTTAAAGTATACATGAAAAGAGGTAGGAAGCCCAGGATAGCACAGCAGAATAAGTATATGGAACAGCGGAAAATTATTAGAATAGAAGTTAAGTGCAATCAATGCTTCTGAGAATTGTAGTCAGATAATATAACTAGTGGTTATGACTATACCAGCTTTGAATGCAGTTAAGGGGGTATTAGCTGAAGTGCAAACAAAGCTGAAACACTTCTGTGCAAATACCAGAAGCTTGGGGTATAAAATAGAGTAATTTGAATTGCAGAATATTAAACTGGGTATCACAGCCATAAGATAGTAGCATAGAGGTCATGACGGAACATGAATATTGAAGGGTACAACCTTTTCAGGAAAGCTGGAAATAAGAGTCATTGAATAGCAGTATAATGCATGAGGTGTTGCTCTAATAGTTTAGATACCATATAAGTGAAACAGAAGCCACTTAGATTGGTGTCAGCTTAGAGAAAGGTGGTGAGAGACTCTACAGGGGTGTTGGTAGATGTCTGAAGTAGCTGGATCTGGAAACAAGTCATTGTAATGGTATAAAGATTAAAATTACTGGACACATTGTGAGAGGCTACCTTCATGCATGTCAACTGGAGGACCAGTGTTTCTGATCATGGTAGGTGGGGCCAAGATGCCATGGTTGAGAGGTCTAACAATTATTTAATTTCAAAATGAATCATGGGGCCAGGAACAGGTGAGGTTGGTTTTGAATACCGTACTTTTAATTCAAACTTTGTGTATCTTGAGTGTTTCTATATTTCTGGTCCTGTATGTGTTCCTGAGAGATGGATTCAAGGGAAGCATTACAAGGACTGGAAAGCATTCCCTACAGGGGAAATATTTTAAAACCCCGATGCAACAACAATGAAAACTTGGCTTGTTTTGACTTGATGCTTCCAGTAAGGGAAAGAAGAGAACGTAAATGTAAGGTAAAGGTCAGTGTTGGCATAATAATGTGGATAATTTGGACATTAAGACATTTAGTCTGGAAATTATGAAAGATTCTTGCCAATAAACCAGGCAGGTGCTGGAACAACGTTCCTTTGGGGATATGGAGACAAAGCTATCTAGCTGCATTTAGGTTTGAGCTCAATAATTTATGTTGTGAAAAAGATTTAATAGTAGGCTCGGTAACTCAAGAGATCTCTTTCTGTTTGGTTTGTAATGTGGTTGGACTAAACCCGTGTGCTCAGTGTATGCTCTCTGGGTTCCATTGACTCCTGTCTGTTAGAAACAGTAACTGGTTCCCATCTGATAGATTGTCTCTTCAAATTATCTCTACAAGCTTTACAACCGGTAACTTTTTGTTACAGTTTCTTTTGAGGATTAAATCTAGTGAAGTTGAAATGGCACTGCGAAATTTAGGAAAAGAGTTGCTTTAGACCTTTCATTTCCATGTAAAGAGAAATGTTTTATAGGACTTCAGGTCTTTAAAACAGATGATGTTATAACTGACCGGTTTCTGACCCTTGGTAATTTTTTGGGCTTGAAAGGCAATCATAGGAACAGTCATTCTCACACATTACAAAAGCAGCAGCACAAAAAAAAACCCAAACAAAACCAACCCCCAAACAAACATCCCACCCCCCCAACAAGCCAAAAAACACAAACAAACCCAATAATAATAATATCCCTCCTTCAGCTGCTTCCCTTCTAGACTTTACACCTTTTGTGTCCACCTGCAAAAAGAGTCTGGTGGTCTTGATTCTTGGCCTATGGCAAGTGAGGTGCCTATGCATCTCCCTATACAGTAATTTTGTTATACTATTTTGCTAGAGCAAATATAGGTTGAATCTTTGTGTTTTGCTAGAGCAGGAGAAATGGGTCGATCTATCCGTAGACTAATGATATTTGTCAAAGTGTTTTTTGGGGAAGCCAATAAACAGCAAATGGCTTAAGTCTTGTGGATCTGTGTGGACTGCTTGGGCAGGGGACAAATAATACTTTAAAACTGAAGATAAATGTTGGGCAGAAGTTGAAGCTTTCGTCATATTTACCTAGAATGTACAAAGTGCTGACTTAGTGGCATTCCAAACAAAATGCAAAATCACAGTCTTCCTTTGTATTTATTTTAAAAATCCATATGCTGGGAAGGGAAGGAGACAGTTAAGTCTGAGAAACAACCAGAGAAACTTGGCACACCACATACCCTCCAACTAACATACTCCTAATCGCCTGACTGCCTTGAGGAAATTAAGGAAGAAATCAGTTTTTGTTTCCCTTGTAAGGTACTGATGCACCATAGTGAAGTGGTGTATGTGTGTGGCAGGGGGGAACCGCAACAGCGTATGCTGGGTAAATTGAGTGGAACACTTCTGTAAAATACTGTTCCTGTGCGTGCGTTTGCAATCTACAAATTTGAAGTTGTTCTCAGGCAAAGGCAATAGCTATTTACCAGCAGAATTTCGGTTTATTAAACTTCTTTGTCTGAACTCCCACACAAGTTGCTTTTATGCCTTTGGAGCAAGGTGGACGAAAGACTTCAGACTAATATTTGAAAATTCAAGAACAGGGGAAAAAACCCTGAAGCCTTTGATGTTCTACTTGAAATAACAGTTTAAAGGCTGTTATGCATCAGTTGCAGAAAGTATTCCCTTCCACCGGCAGCAGCACAGCTGTCAGTCCACGGAGCAGCTGCTTTACATGGGTTTGTTTAGAGTTGGAAGAAGCTGTGGATAGGCCATGAAACTGACTCTCTTCTGGCCTTGACCCTGAGGTTTGAGTGTGTTGCTTTCTTACTTCTCTGTTACCCTTTCAGGTGTGCCAGCAGCTCTCTTGCCACAATCCTTTGCATACGTTCTTTCCTTCCTTTTCCTACCAAATCTAATTACTCTTCCCAGGCCAGACCCAGTCACTATTTCAGCTCCAAACATTGACCTCGACACTTCTCCTGCTTGTCATCTTTAAAGTGTGTTCGCATATTTGATCCTTTTATTCTTTCTTCAAACAGTCCTTCTCTTCAGGGTGTCGTAGTCCAGTTGTTACTGTCAGGTGGCACTTTCCACAAAGTCTGCGGTCAAGCAGACTGAGAAGTATGTCCTTGAACTGTGTTTCTTAGAAAATGCTTTTGCCTTGCTCTGAGAAACATTTTTGTTTCTTAAGTTACCTAATAGTCCTGATTATTTAATACGAAAGAAAGCATTCATTCTGAAAGATCTGAATCTTAAGAGGTTCACATCTGTTAATGTATGCAAATGTAGTTAAGATCAAAATAACTGCAAGTCTTCAGTGGTGCAATGAAATTGTATTGGAATGATACAGTGAGGAGGAGGAAGGTAGTTCGCTATGGTGTTATTCAAGTTTATTTTTATGCTGAATTAATTGCACTGTTACATAGTCACTCTATCTGTATAGGTATTTTCTTCTTCAGTATCTGGCTGTACGTCACTAGTAAGCATTAACTGTAAGTAGAGCATTAACTGCTCCAGCACTGACTGGGATCGAGTTTAGTCCAGCCACTATTTTTACTTGAAAGGCGTCTTCCTCAGACTGTGCTTATTGTGTGAAGGCCCTCCCCATAGCTGTGAGACCTAACTGCTGCATCACCGCTTGCTGCAAACACATGTCAACAACTTACAGATTGGCCAGAGGAGCTTACTCAAAGTTCTGGCCAGGCTGTAGGTGTTCTGTTTTGCCTGTGTGTCAGGGTGACAGGAAAGCAAAGAAAGCAGGTACAGCCTGTTTGTAACCACCACTGCAGAGCTTTGCAGGCTGAAGCTCTGAGGGACAGGTTTTGGTTTTTGTTTTTGGTTTTTTTTTTCCTTGCCTTTTTAGAATCAGATTTTTTTGGTGCTTTGGGTTTGCTGGTCCCCTTCTAAGGTCTGTTTCTCTGCTTCAGGCTGGTTTCCCCATTTATTCTTGCCCTGAGAGTCTTTTAGAAGCTGACAGTCCTTCAAAGTATGTAGGTCTGATTAAAATACAGGTGATAATCCTTCAGTTCAATGTTGAGCAGCTTTTTCCAGGCTTGGCGGTCGGGTGCGATTTTACTAGGGGTGGAAAAGAGGTTGTTATCAACCATTCGTATCCTGAGGCAAGCTCCATTTCTGTGTCAAGGGGCTTGGTGTGTACTGCTGTGCACCTTCGGTTCTTAGCACAGAAACATTCAGCCCTGGCCCACCTCTAGTGAAAACCATAGTTATGTTTCATGTTTAATACAAAGCCATTCAATTAATTTATGCATACCTGGTTTATAATAATTGTGTTGTACCATGGAAGTCAGAGGTGCTTTACCCCAATAATCCTGTACCTAAGGAGCATGAATAATTTATGAAACCAACTCTTGAAATTTGTATTTTGCGTGTAACTATGACAGCCTTATTTTTCTTTAAGATATCACTGTGAACTTTTTATCTTTGCATGAGGTTTTTAATCTGAAAAACATGTATTTATGCTAGGTTTTATGTAGCTGAGCTGTTTGCAAGTTACAGCTTCTTAGACTAAGGTTGCTTGAAAAAATATTTGCAAAACATTTGCCTATGACCCCTTATAGCTGAAGAGAATAGGGTGTCATATGTTACAGAGTAGATAACTATATGCAGAAGTCCAGTTAAATATATGGCTCTATTGCCCAATGAATAACATATAAAATCACAAAAAAAATAAAAATCTGGGAAATGAATCTTACTTCCTCAATGTTTCAAGCTAGTGGAGAGTTGTGTAGTAGCAAAAAGAGATAGTGTAATAATGGATATTCAAGAAAAGGAAATTTAAGTTTACTTGAGTGAAGTTCTGTTTCCTGAATTGCCTGTCTGTGAGGGAAGGTGTTAGTAGATGTTTCCTTTCCATATGTGGTCTTTGTGTTTCGTACAGTTTGTAATAGCAAGGAATTCTGTAGCCACAAAATCGGCAGTCACACAGGTCACTGTGGAGTAAGCCAAGGACGAGACCTTTTATACTTGCAAATGCGCAGGTTGAACAGTCCTATTCTGGTAATACCTATAACTGATACAGGTATGTGGGGAGAGCTTGATCGTCTTCTGTATTGCCCTTTGGCCTTGAATTCAAGTTGTGGTTCTAAAAGTATCACCTCTTTATCCAAAGTGAGAAGAGATTAGAAGAAATTCAGGGAGATTTCAGCAGCAGCTTGCTTTAAAAAAAATCATGAATCCTGTGAGTCTTCCTGAGATGTCTTATTTGTTCTTTAAAATACATAAATTTTATTCTTATCTGCCAATTGAGGATATGTCGTTGATCTTAAGACAAAAGGTCAATAAATGACCTGTTATCGCTGTAGCCAGATCAGTTTAAAGCAGGACTTGTCCTTAGTGATTCTCACATTTTGTGAGCTCTGTTGCATTTCTTCCCCCTGTAACTTTTGAGTCTATCCCTGAATAGCCTTTCCCCAGGTGACATAATAGTTTCTGCTCAGCTGAGACTTCCACTGCATATAGAAATTAAGTCATTATTATTGAGACACTGTTAAAATGATTTATTGTTCTTCCTTAACATAACAGCACTAAGTCACCATTTCCTAGATTTATTTGTTCAGCAATTACGTTCTTAACAGTGATACTACCTTTTTAATTAGAAATGTAGTTAACCAGATATTTGTGAACTTTCAGGAGCTGCATAGTAGGGAACGTACTTTTTATATTTTTTTTTTTTCCTGTTATCTTGGCTGACCTTTAATTATTCAAATGAAATATCATCATCAAATACTAACTCCCTTTACTACTCCCTTACTACTTCCATGCTTTCCTTCTGTCAGTTTAGAGGTAACTGAGGGAAACACAGTAAGCTTTTTCCCTTGGGAAGTGTAGGAGCAAGGAGAGCTCATGGTCTCTCCCTAACTGTGGGACAGGTGTGTTAGAAGGGTTTCTGTAAGGAAAACCACTTGTTTTCTTGCAAGGCTGTGTAACGAAAACACAGCCAAAGCAGAATTGACAGTATTAAGAAAAGGAGGAGGGGTTCCTTCCTGTTAATACCAAAGAAAAATGGTGTTGAATTCCAGAGCTGTCTGAAGCTTCATGAAAGGGTTTTATTCCAAGTACTTTATATCTCTAATCTCAAAATATGTTATGTTTTATTTTGCTATGTGGGTGACTTGACTCCATTGTCTTCTAGCTAAAATTTTTCTGGAGCTCAAATGAACTTCAAATCTTTCCAATTTGCTGTTAGAATCTTTTTTAGTATTTATAGCTTAGATAAACCCCAGATGTCACAAATCTGGGGGATGGGGAGTAGAAAGAAACTCTCATCGCTGTTTTCTCAGCAATGTCATAATTTCCACACACCACCCCCCCCCACACCCCGTCAGTATAGATGCTGAGACTGTTGAACTTATTTGGTTCTAAGATATAATGCAAAGCAAAACACGATAAGAAATTTGTAGTTGGTTGGGGACTGCAATTTTTTTTTAAGATTAAAAAGAATATTAATAAATACTGTGTCTTAAAAAGTACAAGCTGCAGTCTTAGTACAGTAATTTGTCTGTTATAGTAAAAATGACTGATAGAATTGATGTCATAGCAATGTTGGGTTTAAAGTTTGCCTCTACCTTTTGCATCTTTATAGATATTGGAAGGGAGAGGAAATAAATCTTCTAGAGGCAAAGGTTCCAGTTACTGCCACTAAAATACCGTATCTTGCAGAATGGAGCATGCTGCCATTTTTAACGTACTGCAATGTTTTTTTGGAACTGGTTACTGTGTCCTGCCCTCGTCCTTTCTTTATGGGATCAGTGGTCCCAGCACACTACCTGCTCCAGACTGGTTTGCCAATGTTATGCGTATGGGAGCTCCTAGTGAGTTGAGCTATACTATACCCAAGTAAATTGCTTTGGGGTTTTGTTTGAAATGACAGGTTACAAAAGGGTTGTGTATTTACATTCCTGGAGACTAGTGAAGGGAATCTGCTGTGCAAATAAATTTGTCACTCAGTAGTGAATGAAATGCTAATATTTAGCTGGAGACCACCTGCTCTGAAACCACAGTGTCATAACAGTGGTTGAACTCATATTAACAGAGTCATTTGTGTGCAGCTGATGCCTTTGAAATGTTAATTGATGCAGTCACCTTTGAATAGGGTTTTGGAAGACCGACTTAATCTGCTGGTATTTGTTTTCAAGTGTTGGTTTTAAAGTGGATAACCTCCATATTCCAGCTTTCTTGATGGCTCCAGAGAAAGCTCTAGCCAGTGCAGTTGTGCTCTTCAGCAGTGGAAGGCAGGCAGTGTGGCTGGGCAGGCCTCACCTGAGCGGCCGTGGCAGGAAGGAATTTAAGGCGGTGTTGCTCAAAAGTATAGTTGGAGATTTGAGAAAAGCTCATGGATTAATTTGGATTTGCCAGAAATCTTATTGAGTAAGGACTATGTTTGAGGTCCCTTATACATTAACTTTATCCTAAGGCTGCAGTTATGCCATCATATGAGGCTGACGCATCTGTCATCACCCGCAGAAAGGTTGCCTGCGAGTATACGCTTCTGTCCTCTCTGTTGGGCTGGCACTGGCACTTCTGCAGTCAGGTAGCCAGTCTGCTGAGGGAACAGCTTGGTTAGGTTGGTTTTCATCAAGAGCCGTTCCTTAAGCTGACTGTGAGGCTACATCAGCACTAGTGCTGCTGTGGAAAAGGGGTCCCTTTGGCCAGGAGCCTGCACCCATGCTAGGTCAGTGGCTGCTGAAGCACAGCCTGTGGGAAGGTGCAGTGAATCAGATTAAGGTGGCCGTGCTGCTTAAAGCAGCAGTCTCATTCTTGTGCAGTCCCCTGCCATGCATAGTACAGTTTGGTGGGCCACGAACCACGTGGAACAATTCCCACAACTGACAAATGCCGCCTTTTTTACAGAGCTGGTTTTCAGTTGGATCAGTATCAGTAGCTAGATGTACTTTGTGTAGTGGGTGTGCCAGGTTATACCTGTTTGCAATGAGTGTTTACTTGTATTGTTCTTTTTAGGGGAAGAAAAATGAAAAAATATCTTTTTTTTTTTTTTTTTTTTCCTGAAAGGTCACATCTGAGCTCTGGGTAACTGTGAATCGTTTAGGAATTTGCTTGACTGGGGAGTCTTGTGAGCTGCAGAGAAGAGGAAGCTGTACTGTGGCCTTGCTTGGGGGGGGGGGGGGG
>JAVJGJ010000001.1:12913614-12927872 GCA_035590215.1 Microhierax caerulescens | reverse complement strand
CTAGAGACAGTTTAATGAAAGCAGTGGCAAAAGTTGTGTGTGAAAGCAAAGGACAACAAAAGATGCTATTTTCTTCTTCCCATCAGGAGGTGATGTTTGGCCACTTCCTAGGAAGCAGGGCTTCAGTGCACATAGCGGCTGCTCGGGAAGACATTGGAAATAAGGAATGCCCCCTCTTCCTCCTTTCTCTTAGCTTTTTTTATCTGAGCACACATCGTATGGTGTGGAATGTCCTGTTGGTCAATTTGGGTCAGTTGTCCTCACTGTGTCCCCTCCCAAGATCTTGCCAGCCCCCAGCCTACTGGCAGCGGTGGTGGAAATGTTGGAGAGACAGTTCTGAAGCTGTGTGAGCACTGCTCAGCAGTAGCTAACACACTGGTGTGTTACCAGCACCTTTCTGCTACCAGTACAAAGCACAGCGCTATGGGGGCTGCTACGGGGCTCAGCCAGACCCGGTACATAGCATTATTATTATTGTTTTTTCCTGTAAAGAAGGATTGTTTTCTACTACTAGGGATTGCTAGCCACCAGTCATTAGTTGCTGTGGTTTAAAGTTTGTATATCTAGTTCCTCAGGACTTGCCCCTCCCAACCCCCAAAACTGTGTTTTTATCGTAGTTTTTCTGTGGCTCATTCCCACTTCCTTTGCAGGTTTTTTCAGGCTTTTATGATCATATTTTAAACGTCTTTCAATTTCCAGTAAGCTTGCATAAATGTCTCTTCCCTCAGTAGCTGTTAGGAAATGGCTCCCGTTTGGCTGTAAAATCAGTCCTAATAAAATAATTTCAGTAACAGCAACTGTTTCATTTTTACTTCTACCAGTTGATTTTCATTTTGATTATATTTAATTTTGTAAATTACAATTTTGGAATTACAAACCACAAAACCAGCACAGACTCAGTTATGATAAGGGGCTGAGAAAATTTAGTGCTACGCTTTCAGAATATTTTATACGCTTTCTTATAGGAAATAGCCAGTGTTTCCTGTGGAGGATGCAGCAAAATTCCTGGACAGGGTACTAGCGAGCATCCGCTTCTGGCTGCTTTGGGGTTTCTCTACAGGATTCTCTCCCTGTTCTCATCAAAGGCAGCCTACCAAGCCCTGTCCAGTAAATATCTGTTGTTCATGAGGATATTTTGAATCTTTTTTGGCTTACAAATATGCTGAGTGCTAATAGTGCTGCTAGAAGAGTTAGGTTGACCAGAGACAGACCAAACATTCATTTAACCCAGTATCATGGGCTGTCTGTGCCATGGTCGATGGTGGTAGATTCTAGGGAAGCATTTAAGAAACTATGCATGTGTAGGATGTTTGTGTTGCGTGGTAAATCCTTCTGGCTCCCAGCGGTCAGATTATGACTCCTTGAGGGAAGGGTCATTTCTTTTGAGGCATTTTGGTTGCTGTATATACTATCCACTGGTTTGCCATCATTAGTCAGACTAATCTTTGGACTTGCTTATTTTTCTCACTTACCAGGCAGTGACTTTCCCAATCCTATATAAAAATATCTTTTATTAGAAAAACCTGCAGTGCAAATGCAATAGGATTCCTTACTTCTGGTGCCTGCAGGGTTCTGGAGGATGGAATTTAGTTTTAGCAGTCCTGTACTTGTACTGTGAAATAACATGCTCAGGTCTGATAACTATGTTTACATTTTTAGTTGGTAGATATGCATAAATTTGTATTACTTTCTTTTCTGTATTGTTCTTGCATTTTAGTAGGTCTGGAAAGATCCAGGAACTTCAGTTCCTTTTCTAAAAAAATAATAATAATCCCAGGTTATAGTTGTTGTAAATCCCAGTGCCTGTGGGTGTAAACCTTCCACTTTCTTCTGGGGGGGAAAAGCTATTCTGATTTTCAAACATGGCCTATTGAAACATCTTAATTAAAATTATCAAGAGGAAAAGATAATTTTATTTATTTACTGTAACAAGACATCCCTCTAGTCAATATTACGTCTCTAGTCACGGCCAGCTTTGAGAGAAGTAAGAACTGCACAGAGGCAGCTGTGGAATAACATGACCTTAGGGTACAGCTGTTCTTCCAGTTTCTTAGCAATTTGAGGCTGGCTGCTCTCTGGTGACATGGGATTTCATATGCCCTCTCAAAAATAAAAAAAAAAGAGCAAGTCTTGCGTAAAAAATGTTCCTTCTATCTGAAGTGATGTAGGGTTTGTCTAAAGAGCTTATGTTTGACTGTAAGATCTATATGTGTAATGCCCATAATAGTTATATGTATCTGTACCTACAGATACATATACACAGGTGTTCTTTGTAAAAGAAAAAAAGATGCAATTTTAAAAATAGCTAGTTTGGGAAGAATAACTTTAAATAAAGTTTTCTTGACCCACTCACTGACCCTCAAGTTCTGAAATTTTCCCTGTTCTTAGAAGTTTGATTAGATGTGTGTATAAACACAAATATTGTTATTCTCATTGGTTAAGCACTTTTAAAAAGAGTAGTAAAATAGTAATAGGAAAGTGACTGTAAATATTGAGCTCTGATTTACTTATTTTTTATTTTCTGAAAATGGTAAATTCAGATTGGTGTGTTCTAATCTAAGGGGAATAATAAATATTTTTGTGTCTTAACAAGGGTTATATTTCATATCTTGATGGAAGCAAAAGCTGTTCTGTGCTAAAGTGGCTGTTTCTGCTCTTATATGAGAAAAAGGGAGAAAAGCAAAGACAACACTGTTGAGTGTATGCCGCAGTCACCAATTCTCTCAGCTGCAGAGTAGAAGAAACCTTCTGGGAAGTTATGTGGCATTTAACAGCATGTTGTACATAGGCAGCTGCTGAACTGAAGCTGGCTTTTTTTTGGTTGTTAATGATTTTCTTTTCTGACCTTTATAACTAATGCATCTTCTTTAAGAAGCATTTAATGTGTGAAGACAAAAGGTTGTTTTTATTAATCTCTTACTTCTTTGTATACAGAACCGAGAGAGAGATGGTGCCGACTGAAAGGAAATCTGCTTTTTCTAATGAAAAATAAGGTAATTCATTTTCCTAGTGCTTTTCTTGATGTGTTAGTCTGATCTGTGAGAACTTGAGTAATCCTTTTTCATGATAGCTATTGGCATCGTGCTTTTAGGGACAAAATAATATATCACTATTATTAGAATAGTGGAGATGAAAAAAATATCCATTGTTTGCCTTCTATAACACTAGGCATTCTTCATGTTATCAATATTCTTTAGCTGAACCGTAAATAGTCTATGGTCACATTCTACTCATAACATACACAGGTCTAAATCCAGAATTACTCCACCAAATCCATTGGAATAACAAAGCAAAATCTCACAGCTAAATGAGGTATTGTGGTAATGTCCAAGGTGCAATTGCAAACCTCTACTATGAATTTTTAGATTTGTAGTGTGGTGGGGTTTTTTATTATTATTTTATTTAAACTAAACTTGTTATGTAGACTGGTAGTATCTTCCCTTGCTTTGCTGTAAAAAGCAATTGTATTATATACCTAAAATGAAGGGTATATTAAAATATGGCCTGACCCTGAAATGCAGTGGAAGTCTTGCAGGAGCTGCCGAGTGCCCTCATTCGCTGTTTGCTTTATTAGGAGTTGAGGCCACTCATCCTGTGGAAAGAGCAAGCACTAAGTGTGGAATTGCTCTTTTTCTTACCCTTTCTGTCTGGTATTATGAGCACTGCTTCTGTACTTGCCTGGAAATAGCACTGGAGTGTAAAGAATTAAGGAGTACTATGAAGCTTGAGACACCTGTTAACAGAAAGCATTTTATAATTGGCTTCTAGGATATTTTTATACTGTATAGACCAGCATTTGGACAGAAACTATAGTACTGCTTGATGGATTCTATATTCCGTTTGAGAGATTTTTTCAGTGTTATATAGTGGCTTATTTTAATATAGCAAAGAATGAGCACATATGGTATACTTTTAAAGCAGTATTTGCTTTTAAAGTGCCGTTCGAGGGTATGTGATAGATTTCTGTATGTATGCAAACAAAGTGAGACAGTATGACGTAAAGGCTTTCCTGGCTCAAGTTTCATATGGCTGCATTCCCATGTGTGGTAAAAGGACCAAAAAGTTTTATGTAGGTGAAGGCAAGCTCATGGCCACCCCTTTGTTGTACGCTCATACATTATCATTCTGCTGTATGACTTGCAGAAACTATTTTTAGTAAAGGGCTTTAAATTTCAAATTACTCTCTTCTACTCCATGTTCCTCCAAGTGCCCTATTTTCATGGGAGCTTCTATCATTTTGTAGAACAGTCTCAGGAAATATTTTGATCAACTTTGCAGCTGTGAAGAGGGGAGTAGGAGAGTTTTGCTGAAATCAAATGTAGCTATCAATTTGGCTCTGAGAATTTACAGAATTAATGTTACTATAGGGGAAAGGGTCTAGTGCAGATTGGTACTTAGGTTTATATGGTGTGTGGTGGGGCTTTTTTTTTGGTTTTCTTTTTTTTTGAAATGTGTAACTGGTGCAAATGGATGGAATGAGGCAATCTCAGTTGGAACAGCAAATCAGTGAACCCACTAGGTCCAATCAGGCTGTTCTAATGCAAAGTTGTGTATTTTGACAAACTCAGAGGATGAGACACAGATTAATGGCCTGTTACTGAAATGATTTAGGCTTGCAATAAATAAATGGGAACTCCTCTTGAAATGCTCTGGTTTGCCTGAACCAGGTAAATAGTTGGGAGATATTTCTATTTCTAGGTCAGTGCTTGAAAACTGCATCTCATTCTGATTTTCTTGTTTAAACAAGTTTTCAACATTTGCAGAAGTTATGGAAGGAACCAGGAGATTTGACAAGTTTAGTTTATCAAAAAGACTGGTGACTTGATTAATGGCCAAGTATTTTCAAAAGGTGATTTTATTAGGTACTTCCTTTAATTAGGGAGGTCACAATAAGAGAAGAACTTTGAAATTGAAGTTAGACAAATTCAAATGAATGCAGGATGATTGGCCACTGAAACCCAAGTGTGCTGAAATAGAGCAGGTGCTCGGTTTTAAAATGTCACAACTTACCAGGCTGAGTACCAAGACCACTGAGTGATTAAAGGGCAGCGTCTTACAATAGATCAAACTAAATGATGTAGCACTTGCTAGTCAGCTTATATCCTAGGAATTTGTAAAACAGTCATTTTGCAGAGGCTTCATCTGTTGGGTACTGTAAAGGATAGCTTCTTTGACAAAGACAGATCTCTTGAATCTCAAATCCCTGTTTCAAAGGATGCAATTTATAGGCATACTAAGTAAAACCAAAGCAATTTGTGTGCTGTGAGGACAGAAGGGAGTGTACCCTGTATTTATTTTTTTCCTTTTCTCATTCTAGAAATGAACAGGCATCCCATCTGAAGCAGATTCTTGACACAGGAAACCATAGTTTGAATTTTGGGAGTGTAGTTTGCCAGTATAACCAAAAATAGTCTTATCATAAAAGTTATTAAGTATCTTAATAAGCAGTTGCCAGTTTTCTGCTTTCTAATATCTTGCTGAAACCTTTGCTAATTCAAGTCATGTAGTATGTGAAAGATGTGCCCAGAACAGTGCTGATGAAGCCATGTTCCTATTTTCGTTGCTGAAACCTGGCTTGGCTTATGGCTTGACACAGAAAGAAAGAAAGTCTCCTGTTTTAGAAGCTCATCTGAATGCTGAACAGTTAACTCCAGAATTCACTGTCATGAATTGAAGACTGATTTGCTGCTATTCATTAACTGCTGTCAGAGGCATGTGCATGTCTGCCTATACAGATTCTTATAGTTTAATGACAGACTCTCATTCTAGCTCAAATGTACATAAATTATGCTACTTGTATAAGAAGAATCTTCTCTATCAAATTGCAAAGGATGCCTCCCCACTTATCTGTGCTGTAAATCTTAAGTAGTGTAGCAGTACATTTTCATTGTAGGGAAAAAATGTGGTTTATTCTTCTGCTTTGTCGTGTTTTAGATGCAGCAGAATAACCTAGTGGGCATCTTAAGGACATTTATTTTCCTTGGTCTAGCAGTGGAGTTGGTTATTTTGGACTTTAAGTGGCCTAAGAAGTAGACCTACTTGTAGGCCTGAGGTGTGATCCAGCATCTGGTAGTGTTAG
This sequence comes from Microhierax caerulescens, assembly GCA_035590215.1. Classification (NCBI taxonomy): domain Eukaryota; kingdom Metazoa; phylum Chordata; class Aves; order Falconiformes; family Falconidae; genus Microhierax; species Microhierax caerulescens. The sequence goes on along the minus strand of JAVJGJ010000001.1, from coordinate 12,921,793 downwards.
TGAAAATTTTACTTTGTAGACTTCAGCGTGATGTGGGTAGGTGGGTAGTTTTGATTATTTCTTTTTTCGTGGGTGGGTGGTGGGCGTTTGTTTCCCCCAGATTGATTTCCTACGATATTGTATTGGTTGTAGGTGACAGAGTTACGGTGGCAAGGGGTCTGCAGGAGTGGCCTCTGAGAGAAAAGGTCAGGGGCTCCGCAACAGACCTACCGCGGGACACAGCTGTGACCAAACAAGTGGTGCCTCTGGGAAAATGTGTTTAAGAAAGGGTAAAACGCTGCACAGCAGTGAGAAAATGTGGAAAATAGCCCTGCAAACAGTAAGGTCAGAAGGAAAGGAAGGATCTGCTCCAGCTGCAAGAGCAGATATTCCCCTACAGCCTGTGGAGGAGACCATGCTGGAGCATGCGGATGTTCTGAATCATCCGCAGCCCATGCCGGCGTGGGTTCTACTGGAAGGAGCTGTAGCCCTTGCAGAGGACTTGGGCTGCAGCAGGTCTTCAGTGCCTGCAGCCCATAGGAGGGACCCTATGTTGGGGCAGAGGAAAAGAGTGAGGAGGAAGGAGTGGCAGAGAGGAACTGTTATGAACACTACAACCCCGTGGCCTCTGCACTACTTGGAGGGCGGGGAGGATGAGGTAGAGGAGTTGAGAACAAATTATTGAAGTTGAGTCTGGGGAAAAAGAGGGTGGGAGGAAGCTGCTGTAGTTCTTGTCCTTGTTTCTCCCTATCCAGGTCAGTTTTAATGGGCAATACATTAATTTTTCCCGTGTTGAGTCTGTTTTGCCTGCAATGCTAATTGGTAAGTGATCTCTTGGTCTACATCTCGACTGGCAAGCTTCTGAATTTTTGTCTCCACCAGTCCTGTTAAGAAGGGGGAGTAAGAGAGCAGCTGGGGAGGTGGCTGGCAGCCTGCCAAAGTCAACCAACCAGGTATGATCTCCTGTGGGAACTGTATGTTGTTCATACCTTCTTGTGTGAAGTCCTAAACCCTGGGTAGGCTTTCTGTCCGCTTCCCAGGAAGTGGCGTGTGTGCCTTTCCATCCTGTGCAACGCAGTGGGCATACGATGCTTTTGAAGGCAGTAGTTTTGAAACTCTGTTCCCTAAAGCTGTGTGACTAGGCTGGGGAGCCTCATGTGTGACAGGGCCTCCAAAGGAAAGTTTGGCATCATGCTAATCTTGAAGCAATTCTTATGGATCCTAGTCCAAAATACGCAAAAATGGTATTATTAGAGAGCGTTTTCGAAACAGTTAAGATTTGGAACTAGAAAGCATTATGTGCCTCACCTAAAGTATGTGGTATACAGGTTATTTACTTAATTCCTTAGATTTTACCCAGTTCCAGCTAGGAGGTACTTTTTTCCAGAACTCATGTGAGTGGGACATGGGGAAGAAGATTTCTGGGCAACAGTTGCTCATTTGTCAACTAAGTATTATAAACTTATGTGCTTTTTTTTCATTGGCATAGGAGGGGGGTTTTGATTAGAAGTAGTTTTTTGTTTGTTTTTTTTTTTTTAAAGGCCAATGTGTATTTTTGTATCAAATGTCATGCTGTGTCATTTCCTTGCTATTTTCTGTTCATAGGTCCTTCAGAATAATTTTCTGGTGTCTGTCCTCACCCCGTCCTCAAAGAAAGAAGTAAACAGATTAACCTTTTTCAATCTCTTTCAATCTTCGTGCCAATTTGGGGCTGGATTTCTCCCCCTCCCTCTGCCCCCTCACACCTGTGGTTAAAAAACTTAAACTGCTGTTTGCTATGTATGTGTGAATTTGGAGTGATTGCTACTGAAGTAAAGGAAGAACCTACCTAACCCATCTATGGTTCATTTTCCCATATACCAGTATTCCCAAATGGTAATGCTGATACTTAGCCTGTTTTGTAACCTACTTTGCAATCTACACATAAAAAGATACACTGAAAAGTACAATTATATTTTTGCATCTCAGTAATAGCTCCAGAGGGCTCATTATGTTTTATTGAGTAAACATTTTGACATCCCTACTTATTTTTGAATATGTATTTAGGAATTTATTTTAAAATGGATTTTTGATCAATAGTCTGTAGTGGATTCTCTCATTAGCATCTATTGTGTAAATCTTTCTTGGTTTGTAGTTTAATGATCCCATGGAGGTAACCATTCCAATCTATTAGGTCAGTTTGCCCATGGACTGGTTCAATAGACTCATGCTGCTTTTGTGTGTGAAGTGTTGCCTTTTATGATTTTTATGATGTATTGATTTTAAAAAAATATCATGTAGAAGAAGTTTAGTTATACGGATGACCGTATTAAAATAAAGGTTGTTACTAGTGTTGAAAGTATCTTAAATTAGCAGTCATACTTCACATACAAAATATAAACCTGTCTTTTATTTTTCTCTAATCTGAACAATAGTGTGATAGCAAACTTACATGGCACATTTGTACCGTAGTTGATATATAAGCTTGTTTCCTAATCTCCTGAAAACAAGGGATTTACATTGAAGAAATGACAGACTTAACTACGCAGGTGTAAATGGGAGGGCTATAATGTACCTAATGCCCCAGAGAATTAAGTAAAAGGTGGTGAATATTTTGAGACTTCTCTTGTAATGAATTACCTTTCCTTATAACCAAATGCATTGTTGGGCTTAGGATTTTGTAGACAGGATTAATGAGCAAATCTAAATGGTTGTGCTGTCAATAATCACAAGCTTTCTTGCAATGTTTGTAAAAGCTTAATGTAAATTATGTTGTTACAGCATTTATTGCAAGTGTAATGTATTATTAACAGTTGGCAAAAAAGCCTCAAAAATTTCAGATTGACTCATAAATCAATAACCAGAGAACCACATGCAAGGTAGAAATAATAGAATAATTACATACTTCTGAGGTTCTGATGTGAATTACATTGTAATGCAGCTGTGAAAATGTTATTCAGGTTTTCACGGCATAGTTGTATCTAAGTTCTGCCATAAAAATGTGAGAATATATCAGAGAATCTTCTCTGCAGTCAGGCAGGCATACACAATGTATTTTCAGCATTTCAGCATAGCTGTATAGCTTTCGTATTTTCCCTTCCAATTTGATATGTTAAATATTCTTACAGAGTAAGATTATTTGTATTGAAGCTGTGGAGCATTTTCTGGTCTGTTGGACTGTGGGGTCTTCTCTCTGTGTGTGGTTTAGCATTCTGTAAGTCTGATCTCTCCAGAGCATCTTGAAATAAGTGCCTCTTCTGGCTAAGGATGTACTACTTACAAACCATTTTTCAGCAGTGATTTCAGTTTTCTAGAGCATACTCTGTATCAGTTTAAGTGTTAAGGTCTGAGCAGCCAGAGTAAGTAAATTTTGCTGCACTGTGTAGCATTGCTTTGGGATTGAATGTCATTGCTGATGTGGTTTTTTTTTTTTTTTTTGGCTAAATACTACATGTATGATACTGGTTGTGACTTTGTTTTGCAATGACTCTAAGCTGAAGAAGCAAGTAAGTGAATCTATGTCTGTAATACAATATCCCTTCAGTATGTTTCAGTGAAATATGTTGTTGCTGTGTTATTAAGATTTTAATTTAAAGTAGGAAGTGTGCTAAATAGAGAAGGAAGTGGAAGCTGACAAAACGGTGGCATAGGTGGATCTGGAAACCCTGTTGCCCCTTTACATGGCTCAAAAGTCTTAGTGTGTTTCTGATCATTCTCAGCCCCAGTCTTGTGTGTACTTCTGCCTGCACTCAATTGAGATGTGGGTTGTTGTCTTACTGTTGGAACAAGTTTTTTTTATATGTATGTAACAATACACGCACGTGCATATACAAAAATGAAGTATTAGGCAGCATTAAGAACTCGAATTTGGTTGCATTGAGAGAATGGATGTGGCCATGTGGGCTTTTTTAATGTGCCTTAGTAAGATATTATGGACTGTTGGTGTAGTCATGCGTTCAAGTCTGTGAGATTTTTTTGTGTATGGTTAAGGTCATTCACTTATGCTGGGCCTATATTTAATAACTAGTTGTGGTGCCCCATCTCTTATACTGTAAAGGCATTTTATAATGCTTTTTTTTTTCTTGCATGTCTTAATTTAAATAGTAGATTGTTTTCGAGATTTCTTGATGTTTTTAGTCATTTTGGTTTGGAAGAATGCTATGCAGAGAGATCTATGCTAGCTGAATGCTGTGAACTCTAGCCTTAAACCCCTACTAAGCATGAGGTACATCATCCCAGTGTGGTGGCAGGAGGAATGAAGCTGGTGTCTTCATGCTGCTCGTGAAGAGATAATGTGGGGAGTGCAACGTTGTCTGGAATAGCTGGGGCAGAACAGTAAGTAGGCAAACATAACCCTTGGTTTCCTTAGTAGCTGTTCCTCCAAAGCAGTTGTAGTGCTGACCCAGCCCTGTGTATTTGAGAAGTCCTGCAGAGCACTGCAAGCGCAGTGACACCAGAATGCCATGGGGTAGCAGGGGCACACTGCTCTTCTGTTATCAGGAGTCTGTGTGGTACCACTGAGGTGTATGTGCTGACCGCTGTTGCAGTCTACTTTACAACAGTACCTGAAAATGCAGTTTACGACCATCACGTAATGAGAATAATTATTTGCTCGTATTTTTACTATGAACTGAAAGACTTTGTAGCTCTCTCTTTCCAGCTTGACAGGATCCTGGCAAGCCCTACTGCCTTTTTGCCATCTTTGATTCCCTTGCTTATCTTGTTGCTTCTCCTTCCTGCCTCCAGATGTTACTGACTTGCTCTCCAGATAATGAAGTCCTCCCTTCCCTTCTACTGCTGTCAGAGCAGGCTTTTTTTATAACCTGTGCTTGCTTTGGTAATTCCATTCTGTCTCCTGGTTTTCTTCTGTGTCTACTTTCATCTCTTGCTTAACTTATTCCATGATGTCTGCCTTTCCTGTAGTTCTTTCATGGCATAAGCATACTTTAATCCTTCTTTTTTTGTGTGTGTGTGCCTGTCCTTGACCTGCTGCTTCCCAGTTGTGCCTATTACTGTCTTTGATACCTGAAGTCTATTACTACTTCGTTTACAGTGTCACCCATTGCATTTCCATCCCAGTATCTTCCCTGGTCCTGTTGTTATCCTTTGTGCTCTACAGAACAGGCTTTTACTAATGTCTTTTGAATAACCTCTTCCAAACAAGAGCTAAGAAGCATCTCTCTTGTTCATGCAACTGTTGGCTACTTCCAGTGTTAGCTCACCCTCTGACTGTGACTCCATTTTTTTCCTGGTCATTCTTCTTTCAGCTTTATTCTTTTTGGGGATTTGTGATGTGCTGTACCTAGAGTTGAAGTATATATAAGAAAAAATGTAACTTAAACCTGTGTATTCAGTACAAAATTGCATCTAGATCTGCCTCAATACCTGTTTGTCCAAACTACATTTTCATCTTGCCTTTCAGAGACCTCTTCCTGTGCATTTAGCCATAAATTCAATTTCAGCAGGAATCAAACAGCTGCTTAATCTTTCCTGTCAAGTTCTTCCTCCCATAGCTTTTGATGGCTGAAGCAAACATCACTTCTCTTCCTGCTACTCATACCATTTTTAGGATTGCTTTCAACAGGAATGTGTTTCAAAGTATTAATGTTCTGTCTGTGTCTGTTTTGCAGATCTGTTTTAAGATAGACCACTGTTTCTATCTCTCTATCACCTAAAACTCTGGACTGGGATAATCTTATTTTGCATTTTCATTTACTGAAATACCCTTCTCCTGATCTTGAGAAAGATGAAATTTGATTATATCTGTGAGAGCTCTTGCAAAACTAACTTTCCTAGGTTTTTTTGGTTGTTGTTTTTTTTTTTTTTAGTGTTACTCTGTCCCTTGCATCTGACTGTTATGTCCTTCCTTTGTTAAGCTCTTTGTGTTCACCATGAAGATCTTCCCCAGGCTCCAACACCCTACCTGTTCTTCTGATTCTTGAGCTGTGTCTAGCACGCAGTGCCTGCTTTCACAGGTCTTTGAAACCAACAAGGAAGATGGTAAAAAGTGTAAACTAATCACCTTTGCAAATAATAAAAGTTCTGCCTTTACAAATCTTCTTTGCTATGTTTACAAGAAGTTCACAATGATAATGCTATATTTTTGATGGTCATTGGCTCGTGTAGGCTGACGTGGGCTAGCATGTCTGTGATGTATAGTCTCCAGCTTTCTTGTGGTTGAATGTCTATGTTCTATATCTATACAGAGGATAATATCATAGGGTGCTGTGGTGCGTGGTCTGCGTTTATAAATGCTCTAATGATGTATATAAACACTTAATCTAAGCAAACCACTGAATTTATGTTATCTAATGTAATTAGCTAGGTGACGGGTTGGTTTTTTTTTTATAGTTGCATTGTCCACTATTCCTGTAGCAATTGGTGTGTTATAATTGCAGAATATATGGAATTGTATATGCTACAATTACTTAATTGGCGTAATCAAGCACCAGTCTTACCCAGAATAGGTAATTGCATTAGATAATAGCGCTGAACAAAATGTGGTTCTGTCTGGGTTCACTGGCTGTTGCTCTGTTTGGTGCTGCAGTGAGCCCTGTGGTGGCTCTCAAAGAGTGTGGGGTCTGGCAGATGTTTCTGTTGAGCAGCTTCACGCATGGCTGCAGAGAGTCCTGGGGCTGAGCAGGCATTCACTGTTTGAGGTAAGTTTTGCAAGATCAGGACTCTTAGCTATTTTTGCAAGATCGGGACTCTATTAGCTTCCATAGCTATTTTGGGAGACTTGGGTAACAAATTTTGCGATACAAGCTGCAGTTATTATTGACTAATCATACAGTTGTCTGGTTTTGGAGAAGACCTGATAGTTACATTGGAAACGAGAAAGGCTTTGCAACTCTGTGTGCAGGTGCTAAGCGGACAATGTGTAGTAGCAGCCTCTGACTGAGCAGGCTGCAACTAAAATACTTTGCAGTTATCTCCCTGAGTATCAGCTCTTAATGTGTGAAAGAAACCTAGGGAGAGAGGAAGACTAATAATTAGTGGATTAATATGCTACACTGAGACAACTCCACTCCTGCTGCAATCTGTGAATGTGCACTGAAGGGAATCGTGGAAATGTTTTGGTTTGTGTTTTGAAGTTGATATCAACTATAGCTGGAAGAGCTGCTTGGCCTATGAGACTGTTTCACTTCACAGCACATTCCAGTGAAGAACCCCTTAGGAAGAGAAGAACTGTTTAAAATCAAGCACAGAACTGACACTGTTGATCATGTTAATTTAACTGAGATACTATTCCTAAATGACAACGTGAAAGAAAGTTAAAAGGTTGATCTTTGAAATAGTACACCTACATTTCTTTAGTGTTATGTGACTAGTAGTTGAAAGACCCCCCCCTTCTTTTTATTTAAAAAACAAAAAAACCTCACTCCAGAAAACAATGGGTTGCATTATTGTATAAGGCAGTAAATAAGTTTGCCAGGATGCTGCTGCTAAACTCGTCCTTCGCTGAGAGGGGTCTGTGCCTGATATGAGGTATTATTCATGCTTCATTATCCTGTTAGATAGATAACATCGCCTGGCTGCCAGTTTGTGCATGCTGGGCTTTTTTATTCAATCGGTTTGTCTCGGTTTAGAAATAACCTGTTAAAAGTTGCTTTATATTTTGTTTGTAATGGAAGGTGTCAGTAGATGGCAGCAGCAATCTCTTCAGATAATGGTTTAAGGTTACCAGCCAAATGAACATCTTATGCTAATGTTAACTAATCCTAAGAAAAAATACTCTACTGAAATAATTCACTGAGGGCAGAACTTGCTTTTATTTTTGGCCTGAAGTAGGTTTTTGAAGCCAGGGGCTGCTGTCTAACCTCAGTTTAGGCTTTTATGAGCAGGATGATGAGAGAAGAAGGGAAGCCAGAGGAGTGTATGTACAGCTAGAGTCATCTTGCAGCTGCAGAGTGATTGATGTCAGCCAGCCCAAGGAATTTGTGGGTAGAGCTCCTTGTACCATCGACGAACATTGCCTGGCTAGTCTGTGCTTGCCCCGCCATATGCTCATTAGTGAAGGCTGTATTTAGCAGAAGGGAGGAGAGGAGCTGAGTGTGTGTATGCATACATCAGGGGGCTGCTCTTGAAATTGCATCCCATGTGATCCTAATTAGTGTGTTGGTTTGGTGGGGTTTTTCTTTGTTTTCTTGGTTTTGCTTTTTTTTTTTTTTTTTTTTTTTTTTTTTATTAACCCCCAGCCCTTAGTTGTTTAAAAAATTTG
>JAVJGJ010000001.1:12893491-12911007 GCA_035590215.1 Microhierax caerulescens | reverse complement strand
TACTTTTTTTTTTAAAAAAAAACCAACCAAAAAACCTGGGGCCCCCCCCCCCCAGCCCCCCTTCCCAAAATAGCCAGGAACACACCACCATTTCAAAATCAGTAGGTAGAACTGCTTTTATCTGACATAGTGTTTAATTTAATGGTTATTTCCTAGATACACAGAAAGGTTAAATAAACAGACCTAAACTCTAATGGGACATTTTGAGGATTAATGTCAATGTAGCCCAAGGGCTTCATGGGATTCAGTAAGAGGCCAACACATTTGGCATTTTAGAATAGGTTCTAGAAAAATAAATACAGTGTGTGATCTGTTTTTACTGATGAGATTCTCTGTGTTTGAGGAAGAACACTTTTTTTTTTAATCACTGGTCTGGTAAGTAATCAGTGTTATTTGGTCTGGGTTTTATCAAAACTTTGATAGATTTTGCTGTGCTCAATATTATTGTAATAGCCATGTATGGCTATCTTGAGCAACCTGTAAGTTTATTAACAAGTTGATTAATACTTTGAGATGTATACAGCAGTGAGGAAATGTAATTATTTTTTTTTTTTTAAAGTGAGAAAAGCTGAGGAGACACAATAAAATGGGGAGGAAGAAGCATTAGGGTGGTATAGATTTTTCTGGATGTGTCCTTCCTCTTTTTATATGTATTGACCCCGTTTTCTTCATTAGGGAAATTTTATACAGACTTTAAGGAGTCAGGGCTTATGTCTCGAATGCATGACATGTGGCAGCTACCAGAAGCCAAGTTATTGTTTAGAATATTTCTGACTTCCTCTGCATTTCTCTTTAATGAACATGGCAACTTTTGTTGGTTCATGGGGAGGTACTTCTGTGTTTCCTGAGTTTCTTGTTTTGTTGGTTTTTTTTTTTTTTTTTTTTTTTTTTTTTTTTTATACCAGTCATTCTTTTCTGATTCATGGTGTGGACATACATGGAGGCTAAGTCTTCTAATCAATCCTGCAAATGTTATTGAACCCTTTGAAGACCCATCATACCTTTTAAAAATGGTTTTAAGGGTTGGTGCTTGTTATGTTTTGTCTTGGAATCTTTCTTTTTGCAGTCACCAGTGATCACAATACGATTGTGTTAAAAAGGCTGGATCTGAGATTTTTCTCTGGTGCTGGTTGAAACAAGCTGTGCTGTACTTGCTTCTCACAGTTTCAGTTAACTAGCACATGGAAAAAAAAAATCAACTCTGTTCAGTAAGTCATAATATTAATGTTTTGAAGTAATTTTAGTGTTGAGAACTGTGCTGAGAAACTAGGGCAGAAACAGAATTCCTGTGGTGAAAAAATAATTAAAGCTTGAACAGTCCCTATTAAAACCTAGGTGTTTAGCCTATTCAAGAAGATGTGAATTGAAGGAAGAAGAGTATGTTTTTATATGCACTAAAACTAAAAAACTTTATCCAGCATTTCAAATAATTATTTAATCTAGAGTATGGAGAATTGCAGGTGGGAACTAATAGGACAAGAGGAAATGGCCTCAAGTTGCACCAGGGGAGGCTTAGATTAGATATTAGGAAAAATTGAACAGGCTGCTCAGGGAAGTGGTTGAATTACCATTCTTGGAGGTATTTAAAAGGTGCGTAGATGTGGTATTTATAGACTTGGTTTAGTGGTGGACTCTTGGTAATAATACTAGGTTGACAGTTGGACTTGATCTTGCAGGTCTTTTCCAACCTAAATGATTCTATGATTCTATGTGTCAAAAGCTTGAAAAAACGTGATGCTTTATCCATGCTGCAATCCAAAGGTGTATACATTTGTCCTTTGTGAACGTCATCATAGCTGACTGGCTTGACGTGGTGGCAGCGTAGCGGTAGCAGCCTGGTCTTCAACTACCAGATGTTCACCCAGGGTCCTGGACAAGCTTGTGGGCTCTTAGTGGGAACCCAGCTGAGCCCTCCACCTGCACGGCTGCACAGATGAGCTCTGTGTGGCACTGAGTGAATGCTGTGAAAGGCTGTTGCATTACGTGTTCAGCCTTGAGAAAAGGCAGCTAAGTGGAGACCTTATCACCATGTTCCAGTATTTAAAGGGTGCCTACTAAGAAGATGGAGACTCCTCTTTTTTGCAAAGAGTCACATGGAAAAGGTGATGGGTAATGGGTACAAGTTACCCTTGGAGAGTTTCTGATTGGCCACAAGAGGAAATTTTTTCATAATAAGAACAATCAGCCATTAAAATAATCTCCCCAGGGAAGTGGAGGATTCCCCAACATTGGAGACTTATGATTCAGCTGGACAGGGTACTGGGCCATCTTGTCTAGACTGTGCTTTTGCCAAGAAGGGTTGGACCAGATGATCCTTGGGGCCCCTTCCAACCTGTTATTTGATGTTTCTAGAAAAGGCGCTGTGGGCTAGGTCATAGGCTATTAATAATAATCAGAGGGTTTAAATACCACTGCAGTTTGACCTTTGTAATGAAGCTTGATAGCCTCTGCTAGAAAAGTTATGCGGTCTGTGGCCTAGAGAGAAGCAATCTTTAAAGATTTCTTTTGTTTTTATTTGACATGTTGCTTGGTTCTGAAATAGAAATGATTTTCGTTATACTCTTCTCTGCAGAGAAAGAAGGATTATTCTAAGGAAAGGCAAAAGAAATAAATATGCTAAGTTCTACCTGGCATATTTTAAACCAGGAAGAAAATACAGTTTCTCCCCTTATTTCAGCTTCCTAATAAAGTATAAAGCTTTTGCTTGGTTTTCAGGTTTGGCTTTTTTTTCAGGCTTATTTCTTCATCTACCCCACCCAAATAGTGGATATAGGGTTTTGATTGGCAAAATCCTACTGATTTTAAAATTGATCATCTTGAAATGACAAGAAATATCCAAATAGTGTCACAGGCTCAGAAATACAAGACCTGGAAGGAAGTTCAGAATTTCTTTTCCTTTCATGGTGTGGAAAACGTGAAGACCCAGTCCTGTACCCTCTCTACTCTGACACGAGTTATGTCAGTATAGGTTTCTATGATTTCTGGAAACTGAAGTTGGGGGAGGAGAGAAAAGCATCTGGGACAGATTTCTATCTCTGGGAATCTGCAGAGATTCTGGGCTTTGCTGGTTTTGGAGTTTGTTTGGTTTTGGGGTTGTTTTTGTTTTGTTTGGGTTTTTTAGTTTTTTTTTTTTGGGGGGAGAGCAGTCAGTGTTTGTTTTTATTTGGAACTTCTTTATATTAGTGTTCATGGTGACAAGTGGTAGAGAAAAAGTCTTCATGCGTAGTTGTGCTCTAATTTGCTAGTTGTCTGTCTTTGACAGATTCCCTTCATGGCCTAGACTCCCATGGCTGCAGCCAGAGCTCATGGATTTACCTGGTAGTCTTTGATTCAGTCTGGGCAACAGTTTATTGCTGTTTCCCGATACAAAAGACTTCCCTTTAAGTTTCAGCCTGATGCTCATTCACACTTTGTACACTCATAAACTGCTTTGCTGTAACTAATTTTACTTAAAGTTGAGCTGCTACTCTTCCGTTGTTTTTAAAAAACCACTATTTATCCATTGACTTTTTTCTTGTAAACTGTTCAGATAAATGTACTACTATTAACAAAACTAATAGTTTATTTTCTAGAATAAAAGAATAAAGATTTTTCAGTCCTAACAGAGAAAAATTGGGGAAAAAAAAATCATTGAGACATTATTTGTGCATACTGATCATAAAAAGAATGCATAACTGTTTTAGTTATTTCAAAAACTTCAATAAAAACTATTGATTATCTAGCAGTGCCAGAAATGGCACAAGGAAACATCTAAAATCTGATTTAGATTAAAACGTGTGTTTCTCCAAGACAGACACAAGAACTTAGTATTTTACCTGAAAAAATTTCCCTTGACCTGATGATACAGGTAGCTACCAACCTGTTTGCTTGCTGTAGACTATTACATACATTGATAGAATGTTAAGCTCTAGAAAGCTTGCATGTAATACCTGTAAACCACATGCAGAGCTGGTTTTCTGTAACTCATGGTTTATACAAACCATGGTTATATATCAAATATACGTTTGATCCATGGAGTTGAGTAAAGCTTTCTGGACACAGTAGTGAGCACCCAAACTGGCTGTTTATCCCGTAGGGGTGCATTTTACTTGCACCTGTTGCCATTCTGGTCCACTGGTGTATTGTATTACTTTCCATATTGGTAGTTTTATTCTTTAAGCAGCATGAGACCAGGAACAACAAAAGTGCCATGGACAGGAATGCTCTGTTTGCCTTCTATTTTTTTATTTTGTTCATGGAACCTCTGAATTTTTCAGTGTCTGTGCTTCCCCACACGCCAAATCCATAGCAGATGTGAATATCTTCTGTCTAAATCTGCTAACCAATCTATGCTTTTAGACTCCACGTCACTATTTTTGCATTTGAAAAATTAGTTCAGACTGCTGATAGGAGAGAAATGTCTTCAGTTTCTTTCTGCTTGGTGTTGGAAATAAGTTGGATATGTGTCTGACCTGCTAATGCTAGCAATTGTGTCTCTTCCAAAACTCAAAATAATCTGGGAATATTCTTCAGAGTGGTTTCTTTAGCTGTCATTTAAAAAATAGGGAATCCAAATCTTCTTTGAATACATACAAGCTAATTTGAATGTTTTTAGCCTCATTCTACAGTAATTGTATACATACTTTTCTATTAAATGGAGGAATATTCTTCTAATTCTTTTTCAATAGAATTTTTGAGTACATGTTTTAATTAATACAAAGTAGATAAATTGAGGATGAGGTGAAACTGTAATTAATTTGTTACTTGATTTTTATTTTTTTAAATTGTTTACTCTGTTTTTTATTATATGCCTTATTCACCATCTTCCTTTTGGGAGGTGCTTATTTTTGAGTGTAAAGCTCAAAGCTGAGAGAATCTTTATCGTGATCATTTCATTGTTCGGCTGTATTCCTAAACCAGACATTTGTAGTTGTACATTAAAAAAAATCTTCCCTGCTCACTATGTAGAAAAAATATAACCTGAAAGTAAGGTCTTGCCTCTTGTGAAGAAAGCAGCATGATTTGTATATAAACATTACAGGGTTAAGTAAGTTACCAACAGATGTGAGCTTATGTATTCTAGAAATTCCAATCAAGTGAAAGTGAACTGTGCTTCCATGATCTTCCAGTAGATGCTTTCTGGTCTTCATTTCTCTCTGCTTACTATGAATCAGGATTGTTCCAGGTGATCCTGTTAAAATGGGTTTATTGCCTCATGTGTCTCCTCCATTGTCTCCCTGCCTTGCTTCAGTGGAAGAAGCCACTAAAGACAAGGCAGTTTTGCACTGAATTCTACTTTTCATCCCTTTAAGGTTGTTTTTCCTGCCTGAGCCCTCCTTGCTTCTTGTCAGCAAGGAGTTCCCACACCTGAAAGAAGGCTGTAAATTTTTTCCTGGTGCTAGACGCTACCTAAATTGCGACTGCTGTCTTCTAGGACAGTCCTGGTGACACACACTGAAACCTGCCAATAATAGCAAAATACCATGTTTGGTGGAATTATGAAATCTTTCTGATGACAGCTTAGTATATCTAAATTTTTCTATGTCTATTACCATTTTTATGGGAAAGCTAAAAAAAATGAAATAATATGCCATCCACTCTTAAAATATATTAAAACTATGCCTGTTTGAAGACAGATACATATTCTGTTAAAGTTGGAAGAGATGTTTAGAGCTTTGCAGCTAAGGAGGAAAAAAAAAAAAGCCTAGTATTGAATCCTGTATGTGATCTTTGTTTATTGCTTAAAGTTTCCCTCAAGGGGAATCTCTAAGTGTTTATTTTTTTCAAAGAAGTAGTTCGGAGTTTTTGGGTTTTTTGTTTTTTTTTTTTTTTTTTTTTCTCCTGAGAACAACCAGTGACATATGGAATAATGTGAAATACCTCCTCGATGAAGTATTGTTCTAAAACATTTCTTGTTCCTTCTCTTTTCTTTCCAGTCATGCAGAAGTTCCAAACCTGTAAATATTAAAATGTTCTACTTGTGCAGGAATATATATTTTCCAATCCAAAGTGAATAGAAGGCTATTGAAGGAAGCCAGCTCTTGCCTATTAAGTAATATTATTGTGGCTTGTAAAACAGGGAAATGGAGTATCTGAAACTGCAGCTTTCATTTTGATGTATTGCTGGCTGTTATGCCTTTCAGAATTATAAAAGACATACTTAAGTATGAATTGGAGAATAATGTCAAGGGAAAAAATGTTACTTTTTGGCAGTGGTTTAAAATATATTTAACTTTAGAAATGTTCAGTGTCAGATGTTCCTATTTTGATTCATTCCCTTGCATTAATATATCCTCAGTATTTGGTGTTGTGAATGACCTTTTCCATTTCAAATTTAAAAAAAGACTGAAATCAGGGAGGTAAGGGGTTTTTTTGTTTGTTTGTTTTTTGGGGTTTGGGTTTTGTTTTTTTTTTTCCTATGCTGGAACGGGAACACTTTCTAGTCCAGTAAGTAAGCAAACATTTACAAATGGGGATGGAGTACAATTTTAGAGTGAAGTAAACACAGAATTTTGTATTAACTGGTAACAGAAGAAAAAAAAAATTGCATAGGTTTTTTTTCTTGCCTTGAAAGATTTTATTGTGTGTGTAGGTGGTGTTTCTGGTGTGGGTTTGTGCGTTTTGCCGTTTGTGGCGGTTTTTTTGCTTTTTTTTTTTTTTTTTTTTTCTTTCCTGGGCACCTTTTTCCAAATTACTGCCTGTTTTTTGGACTGAGATCTGAAGGCCATAGATATTGGTGGCCTTAAGCCAGGCCACCTTTCAAGACCCATGGAAGCAAGGAACTGTAGCTAGAACTTAACCAGACTGTCTTTATGAGGTATTTTGCTTTCCCCAGATGAACAGGTTCTAACAAAGCCTTAATTGTGATTAGCTCTGCTAAGTGTAGCCTAACACGCTCGTACTTATAGAAGGACATGAAGGTGATCTGCTTTCTAACAATTCCCAACCTCCTCAACATGCCAGTGTAAAAAGTGAGCAGTGTGATGGCTGTTTCACTGTGTGTTTGTGTGCATCTAGGCATACACAAATGAGAAAGTGGAAGGAAAGTGGAGGCTGTTCTCTCAACAGTTCTACATGATTTCCCATTGTGGTGAGATGATCTGCGTCTGGATTCTTCCATTTTAATTTAAAAATAAAAGGGTAAAAAACAAAAGTCTAAATGATGTCAGCCACGGCAAGGGGTGATGTTGATACTATATACAGCTGGCATTGGTGGTGATAATTACTGAATTTTTGAGAAGAGCTTTGTGCATTAGGTAAGTGGTTGCAGACCTGGTCATCTTTCATGTGGAAATGCTGTATTGATGCTGATGTCTTTAGAGTAACGAGCTGATCATAAGAGATTGCTATTTTTAATTTCACCTGAAGGAGAGCGGTGCTCATTCTGCAATATTTTAGTACCCTAACTCTGCACCGATGTTGAATGTCAGTTTGTAATTGTGTAAAGATGCACAGAGAAATGTAATGAATTACAATGGATATCATGTATTAATTGTTTTAAAATATTGCCACTAACTAACGTTACTCATTGTACTCTGTTATGACACAACCAGAACAGACTATTTCACTTGGAAGGGACGTGTGATGATCATCTAGTCCAACAGCCTGACCAATTCAGGGCTGACCAAAAGGTAAAGCATGTTATTAAAAGTATTGTCCAAATGCCTCTTAAACACTGACAGGCATGGGGCATCAACTGCCACTCAAGGAATCCTGTTCCAGTGTTTGACCACCCTCTTGGTGAAGAAATGCGTCCTTAAAATCCAGTTTAAGCCTCCCCTGCTGCAGCTTTGAACCATTCCCGTGTGTTCTATCGCTGCATATGAGGGAGAAGATATCAACACCTCCCTCTCCATCTCTCCTCAGAAAGCTGTAGAGAGCAATTAGGTCACCCTTCAGCCTCCTCTTCTTCAAACCAGACAAACCCAAAGGCTGCTCCTTGTAGAACATCCTTTCCAGCCCTTTCACCAGCTTGATTGCCCTCTGGAACCACTCAAGCACGTTTACACCCTTCTTAAATTGTGGGTCCTAGAACTGCACACAGTACTCAAGGTGAGACCGTAGCAATGCTGAATACGATGGGATAATCACCTTTTTTCACAGGCTGATTATACTGTGTTTGATGCCCCCAAGGATGTGGTTTGCCCTCTTTGCTGCCAGGGCATCCTGAGCCTGTTGTCAGCCAGCACCCCCCAGATCCGTTTCTGTTTGCCAGCCACTCCTCTCCCAATTTATACTTGTGCCCTGCATTACTCTGTCCTTAGGTGTGGAATCTGGCATTTAGACTTGTTACATTTCATCCCATTAATCATAGCCCAATGCTCCAATCTATCTAGAACCCTCCACAAGGCCTCTTCTCCCTCAGGAGAGCCAACAGCACCTCCCAGCTTGGTTAGCATCAGCAGGCTCGCTCACGGTGCGTTCGACTCCTGCATCCAGATCGTTGATAAATATATTGGACTGAACTGGCCCTAGAATTGAACCCTGAGGAACATCGCTGCTGATCCGTCACCAGCTGGACGTAATCCCATTCACTTAAACCCCTTTGAGCTCTGCCCTTCAGCCAGTTCTTTACCCGGAGCACCATGAACCCGCTCATCCCACAGCTGGACAACTTGTCCAGAAAGATGATGTGAGGGACGGTATCAAAAGCCTTATTAAAATCCAGAAAAACTACATTCAATGCCTTCCCTTCATCCACTGGCTGGGTGTCCTTACCATTGAAGGATATCAGATTAGTTGCACAGGACTTTCTCTTTGTGAACCCGTGTTGGCTGTGCCTGGTAATTGCTTTTTTTCTTTAAATTCCTTTCAACAGTAAGTAGCCAGTATATTCTCCATAATTTTACCAGGAACTGAGGTTAGTCTGACAGGTCTAGTTAAAGGTGCCCCTTTCCTTGTGCCACTTGCCTCATGAAATGCCCCTCCAATTCAATTGCCCCCATGACATGCCCTTCCAATTCAATAATCAGTATTTGAGATGTTTATTACTCTGGTCAGGACGCCTCTAAAAGCTGGCTGAGAACAGTATCTGGAAACTTCTGTGTAATTGGTAAAATCCTTAATCCTTAGATGCTCAAAGTAGGTGGAGTGAGATTCAAAAGTCCAGAGGTATAAATAAAAGGAATTTTTCTGTAGTAACTGAACATTATTTCTAAAAGTATCCTTCGATACACTTCACATGAGACTTATCTTTTTTTTTTTTTTTTAAAAAAAAAAGCATATGCTTTTTAAAATTCTTTATTTAAAGAATCAGTGTATCTTTGGAATTCTGTCATA
The DNA here is from genome assembly GCA_035590215.1 of Microhierax caerulescens. NCBI lineage: Eukaryota > Metazoa > Chordata > Aves > Falconiformes > Falconidae > Microhierax > Microhierax caerulescens. The sequence continues at coordinate 12,901,749 of JAVJGJ010000001.1, read as the reverse complement.
CTGACTGTCTTGGTAGGCTGTATTATGCAAAAGGGTGTATTATATTCTCATTAAAAGTTTAATGTAGGTTAAACAAACTTTGAATTTTCTGACTTTATTTCTGTTTAACTTTCCATTAAGCAAATGTTTGTATTTCAGTAAAGCTCTCCAAAGGCATAATTGAGGCATTTTTATCTTACAGTGTCAATATACCTTTTTTCTTTAAAAATTTTAAAAGAAATGGTGCACATTAGTGCCATTCTTTCAGATTACAGAGCTGAATGATAACCAAGTTTAGCAAATGTAACCCATGAACTTCATTTGGAATAGCGTGTGGTGCCAAAAATAACATTCCTTCATGTTGTTAGAGATGGCATTCTTCAGACTGTCTAGTGTTCTTTCTGGTGACGTTAGATTTTGTGGTTGAGATGTATATTAATGTGCAGGCATGTTTGCTTGTAGTCTTACTTAAGATGAAAGTTTTGTAGTACAATCCCCCATCCTTTATTAGTTAAAATTCTATACCAAAGAAAATATCTTGATTTTTCTTTAATAACTTGATGTTAGCAATATGTCAGCTTACACTTTGAGTGTAATTTTGTGTTTTTCTGCTGGTAATAACAGAGGCTACGATAACTGAGGTGGATAAAATATAAGGCTCTCCATACTGTTCCCATATGTTGTTCGTTTTGATTTCACTGAGAGTACTGTGGGCTCGTGGTTTTTAGGGTTATGCCCTTAGTATATGAAATATTTGAGATGAGATAATTTAAATTTAAACTCAACATTGCTGTGTAAGTGTTCCATTGATTTCTTAGATGAGTTGTGCACACACTGTATGCAAACTGATTATCTTAAATATCCTCTCCAGTGAGAAAAATGTCCAAATAGTACAAAACGTATTAAAACTACAGAATGAACTAGCTGGATGAAAGACAGTTTCACACATCATTAATACACTTGTTTTCAAATATAATAAAAATGATAAAATAATGGATTTTTTTTCTTGAGGGTTAAGACTAAATTATAAAGCAGTGGCAAATGGAAAATAATGTATGTGCTGAATATATTTATAAAGATTAAAAATGTACTGAACAGAAGGATAAAATTCAGTGGGCTTTATTACATTGAGTGTATCAAGGATAAATGAGAAAGATGGCTAATCAAAAGAAGCCAAGAAGAACATAAATATTGAAACTATTAAAAATACATTTTTTTGTGTCTGAAGCTAGCAGTCTGGTATCTCTGGCTGGATAGATTAGCATCATCTCAGAGGACTATTTATGAAAATTCTCAGGACAGGTTTTTAGGATTATTGATGATATTAGCAGTAAATTCTTCTCTGTGTGTTATGGGTTTTTTTTGTTTTGTTTGGAGTTTCTTTGTGGGTTTTTTTTTGTGTGTATGGAAAACATTTATAAAAGCACTGAAAATCCTACTGTATCTCACAAGTTTGAAAAAAAAAATCTTTCATTGCAATCTACCAATAGCAAGGTAGAGTATCACCTTTCAGAAGGAACAAATGTAAAATAGATCATAGATACCTTAGAATTGCATAATTGTGATGGTTACAACAACACTAACATAAGTAATGTTTCAGATACTTGTTTTTGCACAGATATTGATTGTGGGTTAAATAAGGATTACCACAGGACAGGAATGTAATACTGTTCTGTAGCAGGTTTTGTTGTGTGCTTTGCAGACCTCAGGAAGGTAGGAACTGGACTAAGCGTTTTCAAATCTTGAAATCACTTTGTTCTTTTTGCTCTTCCTTCTTACTAATAGACTCAGCTGTGCTATGTGTCCTTTGCTGTTGCAACTGAAAGCTAAATGACAGAATAGGTTTGTTTTCCAGGAACTGAATGCTGATACTCATCCCTCTCCCGTCTTTTTCATAGGATGGTACAGAGATGGTATCTGCCACAGTAGAAGCAATTGATGAGAAAGTGCTCCTTCAGTGGCTGATTCCCCAATGGGAGATGAATACCCTGTTAAACCACACTCCAACAGTCATGACTGTTGGGAATCTTAGAATTCTAACATTTTGTTTTGTGGGTAGGAACATGAATGGAATAGCATTGGCTAATCTAAGAGGATTAGTAAGGTTCAGTGAAGAAAGGCACCTAGAAAAACAGCAACTTGAAAAGTGGTGAATATAAAAGAAAATATTTAAATCCTTTTAATTGATTCTTTTCTTACTGATTAAGAATTTGAATATATGTGGAATTATGTTTTAAGGGGTACTTTTTCAAAATTTACAGAATATGCTTTACTTCCTGTGGTTCTTTTTCCTCACCGGTAGCAGGGCAGCCTGCTGTCTCTTGTAATAGTGTTGCCCTCTGCATACTGGCTTTTCTCAGGAGAAGTGAGTAACCTTTTGTTCTTTAAGAACTGCAGAAATTGCTGTTGAATTGGGTCTGCTTCAGCGAATGGGTCATAGTCTCTGCAGCAGTTTGATGCTGCTGCCCAGAATTTGATCATCGGATATTTAGAGCAACAACTGCTGTATTATTTCCTCATTGTAGCATTCATTTGTACTGCCTGTTCATTAAATATATATATATATATATATAAATTTCTGGCCCATATTGTATATTGTCTAAGGTGCTAAGCCTGAAGAGCTCCGAAGGGAATGTGTGTTGTGTGTGGTAAGCACCTGGAGCACGTGGCCATATATGCAATGTTGGACTGATGTTTCTTTTTTTTCACGTGCCAGGGTGGTTTGTTTCCTGAATGGTTCAAACTGGATTTTTCTTCCCTGGAAGGGGTAGGAGGCCCCTTTCTTCAGCTTCATTCTTGTCAAGTTGTTGCAGGGAAGTTATCAGTTTCAGCTGTTCTTTTAATTTAGTTGCCTCATCTGGGACTTGAAGTAGTTCAGTATAGTCAGCTCTGTTTGCTTCCATTTTAATTCTTTTTATCTCTCGGTTGATTTTCTATCCCTGTTTCTTGAGAGAGGTTCTGTGTTGTTCCAGTTTTGTGTGAAATCCCCAGTTCTCTACCTGCCTCCTAGTTTTATTTGTTGCTATAGCTCTTTTTTGTCCTGTTTTGACCAATTTCTCTACTTTCACCCCAATATCCTCTTATGTATTGGCTATCTTTTTTTTTTTTTCATTTTGTACTAATGTTTTTTTCTTATTTTTCATGCAATCCATGTTTCAGATGCTCCATAATTTCAATGTTACTAGGCATATCAATATTGTGTTGCAATTTCTAAGAAGCCATTAGACTTGACATTATTTTGTGACTGTTACTACTGTATATTATAATAATTATGCCTAACTATTAATCAAGGTAGAAAGACTAGTAACTAATATAACAGTCTAATTCTTTGCCCCATTCTCAAGGTAACTTATTTACTTTATGTGGGGAATATTTTAACTCTGTTAGGATGTTGTAAGGACAGAAAACATTAAAATGGTTCAGTTAATAAACTGCTTTTTCCATCTACTGAAGTCTCGTTGTTCAAGAGGTTGAATGACTTCAACACCCACTCATCATTCACCATGCAATAAGAGATACTGTGCCTCTTAAATCAAATTTTAACAATCTGCTCCCAATTTAACACCCATTTAACCTTTTGAGCCTAATTATTTTTCAGTAAACCAGCTAAATCAGTAGCCTATCTTATAATGCCATCCAATTTTCACTTATAAGTAGAGCATTTCTTAATATTTGGCATTGAAGATATATTGGGCTACAGCTGCAAGACTACTGCAGTTTTTCTTGCTAAAAGAATGAGCATTTGTCGCATGTAATTCCATGTGTGTTGACAGTGACCTTACTGCTAAAACTTGCTGTGACTTGTGTTGAATTACTGACAGTAAGCTCTTGAGTTCCCTTCAGTTTAAATACAGGGTATGGAGTTAAATCTGTGGTTCTTAATAATAACTGAAAAGCTGATGGACATTAAATTTACTGGGCTCCTAAATTTAATATTCAATGAAGGAAAATTGTTCCAAAATTTAAAGCTGTTGCTATATCAAAACAAATTATAGCATTGTAACACAACATGTATTAAAATTCTGCTCATATGTGCTACAAAATTCAAGGTACTCAAGTCTTCTGCAGTATAAATGTAATTGCATTATGCTTGTTCTCTGTTGCGCTAATTTGTTTTACTTGTGTGAAGGCTGGATGAAAATCATAGAAGGGTATGATTATGATTTGTTTATGAACAGAAGGCAAGGACTTCAGAGAGAAAATGTGGGATTTTTCCTTTCTTCCCCCCAAACCTTGCTGTCTCCCTGAACCAAAAAAAATTTTAAGATGTGTGTAGTATCAGACTTGCCCATCTTACTCAGTCCTGTGATTTACAGTGTGAGAAGTGTTACCTAAATGGTCTTTTTGAACCAAGACTAAACCAAACAGGCAATGCAGGAGTATTGTTTGGCTTTTGCTGTCTGGGAGAAAGGCAAACATTTGCTTTGGTGTCATCCTGTGAGTTGGATTGTGCTCTGGTTGCCTGAGGTTCCCCTGGGCTGGGGCAGGGTTGAGTGTGTGCAGGGCAGGTGGGAGGCTGCCATCAGCCCACCCCACTGTTTCTGAAACACCTGCCCTTGCCCATCCTTGCCCTGGAGCCTGGTGCTGTTTCCCTAAAGCAGGAAGATTATGGAATAACAAACTTTTAGTTATGTGAAGGCTCCGTGCTGCCCTTTTTTTTTTTTTCAAAGATTACACTGAGACTAACTTGTCCCCTCCAGTATTTATGCTTCTGCTGAAGCACGAGCTTTCTTGTGTTGATCAGTTCTCTTTCAGTACTCTTTGAAAGAAATACAGTAAATAAGTTTTTCATTCCAGCTAAGCATTAGAAATATCATGATACAAATCAGCTGTCATGTAATTACCTGTCAAAATAATAAATTAGTTACAACCCCCCCTGCAAGTGCTCATGAAAACGTGAATCAAAGTCATAAAATTGATCTGTTTTGGGAACTGGAAGATAGTATATAGCCAGGGATGGCTGGGAAGGCAACACTCTGCAACTTCCCCAAATGAGCTAAATGTTGCAGAAGAAACTCCAGGAAAAACAAAACCAAAACTATTTCTCCCACCAATTCTGTTATTAGGAATTGTGTACAAATTTAATGAATGAAGAAATGCTGTTGCCATCTGTTACCCAACTTCCCCTTCTGTTCATGAGTGGGTATTTTTGTTTTGTTTTTGTTTTTTAAAAGCTGCTTTCTGTATTTTGTCTTTGATCCATCTAGGACAGAAGCATTAGTTGTTTGCAATACGGAAAGATTTGGCAACTGCTTTCAATAATAATTTCATAGCTTTAGGTCTCTTCAACTACTTGTTTTTGGTTTTCTTGTCTAATTTGATGTACAAAGTAATTTGAGAATCTTCTGTAGGAAGCCAAATTCTTACTCTGTGAATATGACCATGAATAATTAGGTGTTTGTTACATATAACTTTGTTACTGATGAATAAACGAAGCTTTAGTAATTAGTATGCAGTTTATAAATGTCTGGATGTGAAAGAATATAAAGATTGGGAGGAAAACCCAATAAACAAAACATGCTGCTGTTTATGAACACAGGAAAAAAATATTGGATGTAGCGTATTCTATATAGAAAAATAATAGTGAAAGATTAAAGCAAAAGGTCGACTCCTGGATTGCCAGGGGTATTTTGTACAGTTGTATTGAAAAGCAGATTTGGCGCAAATACATTGATATGACAGGTGGGGTTTTTCTTGAAGGTCAGCTGCTATGCCAGCTGCAAATTGCTTGCTCAGGTGACACTTTTAGTAGCGATAGTATTTTTAATAAATGGATTTATTTTGCTATGGGTTCCAAAAAAATTTCTAATATCTTGAGCTTTATTAGTTTAGGGTTTTTTTTTTTTTTTTTTTTAGTTTTGCTATTTTGTACTCTTAGCAGTAATAGAATGATGCCCTCTGTCTTGTTGTTTTAAGCACCATCATCCAAAAGGTTTAAATGCTCAGAAAAGTGTCAGTGGACAAAAAAGCAGCTGAACCTTGACTGTTTTTAAATTAGTTCAGTTTGACTTCATCCAGCAGATCTGCATCCGTTAATGCCACATGAGGCTCTGGCATAATAGGGAAGGGCCACTGATGTTGTAACTGTAATATGTAATGTCTTCAGAGACTGACAGGGAAGTGTATCGGCTTTCTCCCTTAATCATTTTAGTTCCTACTCTGTCGACAATTTCCCTATCTCTCTTCTTGGAAATTTGTCGTTTACACATGTTTCTAATTTGGGCAGTTGTTCAAGAGAGGAGAAAGAACTTTAATTAGGCTGGTGGCAGTGGGGATAAGTGAGGTTGTTAATTTGTTTTCTTTGAGCACTTTTTGAGCTGACAGTCGTGAGGTTTGGTATACAGCTGTTTTGTGCAGCACAGAAGTGGGAATATAAAAAAAAATAGCTTTTATATTATAATTCTTATTATTTTTATTATCATTTGTGGTATCCTTAGTATCATGAGCAAGTCAAACTAGCCTTACAATTTCACGCAGTTTCTGTTCTGCTGTGTGTACCTTGTAATTTTCATAGCCCCAAAGAGTTGCTGTAGGTCTACCCTGTCATTAGCCTGCAGTATTGTTCCCCTCTGCCCCATTGCACAGAGCTGTACATCTGCAAAGAAGCAGGATGTAGAGATTGAAAACATGGAAAATCTCCAGACATCTGATTAAGCCATGTCTTATGTCTTAATTTCATGCTTCTTCATATAAACAAATCTAAGTTTAATCTTCGTGGTAACTATACTTTAGAAGTGGAAAAATCAGTGTTAAACATACCAAAAAATCTCCAAAAAGTAATTTGGAAAGTCTTCTCAGAACTCAGTCATTTTGTTGTGAGAAATCTTTGTTTTAATTTGAAATGGTGATTTGGGCATATACTACTCTGGATGAGGTTTGTTGGTTCTGCTGCAAGTACTGCAGTAAATTTGTGCTCTAAGCAGCATGCTGATTAAATTACAGAGAGAATCGTTATCTTTGCTCTAAGTGATATGAGATTATTTTCCATAGATCAACTAGCCGATGAGGTTCTGTAAGCATGCAGCAGACTGCTGTCCCTTTATGTGCTAAATGGTTGCCTGAGAAGATAAATGTGGCATCTCAATGTGTTGCTTTTTCAAGTCAGGTATTAGAATTTCTGTGTGTATGCATGCAAGTGCATGTGTGTGTATACCAGGAAGGACATGATACGATGGAAGCAGTGACAAACACTTGAGAAGGCATCACAAACTGCATGTTCAAACTTCCAAAATTATTGCTACAGGAGAGCAATATATGGTGCACAATGCATAGTGTGCAGTTGTTTCTTCTCTTTAGATCTTTTCTTTAGATATGTGAAAAATGTCACAGGGTTCCCCATTTACTATTTTCTGTCTGAGTGACAGAACTGTGATACAGCATGTAATCTTGAGGGGATGGTTGAAAAGCACACTAGTCCCACATGTGTTGAATCCTACGCCAGCCAGTATTTCACTATTTTCCAAACATATTCTAAACCCTCATTTACTGTTTCTTTATTTTCTTTACTCCAAGTTCATAAAAAGGCTTAAAATAATCTGGCTAAGGTCAACAATGTTAGTATGTGCTACAAGCTGTGAGTGTTTTTACACCCCAGTATGACATTTTTAAAGTTTATGTTGTTTACGTGTTCCTTTAGGTGCCGTGCAGATAAACTGCAGCCATAGTCCTTTTCAGGGCACTGTGAATAGGGGGTTCCGTGTTGTGCTGAGGCTTCTGAATGATGATGGCAAGTCCTGTTTAGAGACAGTTTTTTTTAAAAAAAATCTATTATTTGTAATTGACTAATTTTTTGACAGTGATTTCTTTTTTTTTTTTTTTTAAAGCATTTTTAGTTTGCCATATTTCTTGGTGCACTCTCATAATTTACTGGCAAATTAATTTCTTTAACCCTAATAGTTATCCTGCCTCTTTCTCCTTAGTACTGACAGTTAACTGAAATTGTCAAATTTATGCTGCTAAGTGTACATTTTAACATCAGTATTTCCCTCTCTAAACTATCTGAAGTATTTATCTAAACAAAATAGATAAATGCTTTGGGTTATGCTGATTACCAGAGGTGCATGTGGTTAAAGTAATTACTTATTTCTTGAAATAATGTGTAGTCCTTACCTGATAGCCCAGAGGCTGCGCTGCCATCCAGCGAGAGCTGGGCAGGCTGGAGAGCTGGGCAGGGAGGGCCCCGATGGAGCCCAGCAGAGGCCGGTGCCAGGCCCTGCCCCTGGGGGGGCACAGCCCCACGCAGCAGCACGGGCTGGGGGCTGCCTGCGGGGAGGCAGCTC
>JAVJGJ010000001.1:12879592-12892892 GCA_035590215.1 Microhierax caerulescens | reverse complement strand
CCCGCTTTAGCAGGGGTTGGGCTGGGAGGTCTCCAGAGGTGCCACCCAACCCCAACCATTCTGGGGTTGTCCTTTGTCTTCTGATAGAGGACGCTTGGTTTCTAGCTGTATCACAGCAGCTGTGTTTCCCTTGCACTACAGAGAATTCTTCTGGCTATAAATAAGTTCACTTCTCATAAAACAACCCGCTGTATCAGCCTTTCCTACTCCAGGTAAATGAGGTGATATACTTGGGAGCGAAGGAGTGATTTATGTCAAGGGTAGGGCTTTGCTTGGGTATGTCTCCCACCAGCCCTCTGGCCCATTTTATATAGCAATGTTTAACTTTCTGTGGAGCTGAGTAGGCTCAGATCAAGAAGATGCTATCAGCTCTCTGCTATACAGAGCTGATGGATGGAAACTTACTGTCCCTAGTGATCCTCTGTGCCCGAATACTTTCCGTGCTATGCAGGCAAAGTATCGAAGTAACTTCTGTAAAACTTCAGTGAAGATAGATAATGAGTTTCATTTTAAAATGCACGTATGTGATGATGGGGTCCTGTATTTTTTTTCAGTCATATCCTTTTTCTTACAGTAGAGTAGGTAAACACGAGAGAAGAATATGTGTTGAGTGAAGAATCGGCCTGTTTGTGAGCGCTGTAGGAAGAATTGAGGAGAGGTGGTTAAGGATGCTGCAAATACGTGTGTGCATGTGTATGTTTTCTGTAATGGTCACTGGACTGTAAAATGGAAAAGTATTAGCCAAGAATTTTATAGTAGTTCGGTTATTTTGAAGCCTGGTAAACTTTACCTTCAGAGATTATTTTTTTCTTTTTTTTCTTCCCCTTTCTTCTTCTGGAGGCCATCTCTTTTAGAATGAAAGGGAGATTATAAAAATTACCAGATGGAAATGGAAAAAATTGCTCAGGTAGCAGCGTTCCAGGCACAGGTTGGGTATGCCAATTTGTTCTTCAGGGAATTATTCTCTAAACTTTCAGATAACACCAAAATATTAAAAGAGGGATGGTCTGCTTTCATTCATTATGGTGAAGCTCTCAATGTGCAAGCAGGCCTATTTACTTCAGGACACTTCAAAAGGGTATTGAATAATTAAATCTGTGTGCTTTGCATGTGAAAAATGGATGGCTACATTAAAAAAAAAAAAAAGGGGAGAGCAGTCCCAGTAGTTACAGATTTAGCTAGGATGCATTAAGATTTTTTTTTTTCTTTGTAAAGGGATAATAGAAATAATATAGCTAGTGTTAGGAATCGGTTCTCCACATGATTTGGCTGTCTGTGTTCATAAGAATATTGCTATGCTAATAGACCTACACTGTAGTGAAGAAAGATGGTTTCTAATGGCCTTGACAATAGCTGGGAGATCACCCCTGGAAATCTATATATACAAATCAAATAATACACTGGCACATAGAAATGAATTGCTGATCCCAGGGCCATTTCTTTCAGATTTAATAATACACCAGCAAAACCTGGTGCAGTGAAAAGACTTCTGCCTGAATGTGTGCCCCAATGTAATAGCAGTCCTTCCTCCCCACCCCCCGTGACACTCAGCTGAGCTGTGCCCCTCCTCTTCCTTTTGTGGATAAGTAAGACTAATAATTCTAAATATAATGAAAATGTGCAGTGGCCCTAATTTTTGTGATACATCACAACCAAGTCAACAGTATATGCAGTAATTATGAATGATTTTACTGTCTACTATGTACTTGATGTTTTTAATTAAGTCCTCAAAAACCTGTAAATATCCCTTTCTTCTATTTCTCTAATTACGTCTCTGCTAAAGTGAGAGAATAAATAATTTGAATGGAATGAAAACTATATTCTAGTAGAAAAAATGCCATGGTTCAAAATTACTTGTTTATCAGTGGTATGAATTGCACATTGTTCCAAGTTCAGGACAGAGAAGAATATAGAGTTTTCTCCTTTGAGATAGTGCAAACTATTGTTTTATCTTAAATTACATCACAATTTCTGCTTTCATCAACTGAGAACTTTCTAAAATCCAAAACTAAGTTTGAAAATTCTTTTTCTTCATTTTTCCATGTAAACATAGTACGTGGGGCTGTGAGCTTTGAAAAAGCTGGAAGAGTTGGAAACAGCTGTCTGAGCCAATCTGGAGTTACACTGAGTAGAACAAGTGGGAGAAACCACGTTCTGCCACCACACTGTCTCAGAGTCTGCAGCTGGAAGATGTCCTTAATTTTTGCTCTAAGATTATACACACTGGCCTGTTCTGTAAGGTTCTTCCCTACCAGTGTCATCACTTTGGGTGGCTTTTTTTGTGTGTTGCTTGTTAGGTGTAGAACTTGGAGCTTCTCCTAATTAGTGTCAGTAATTTGCCCAAGGGTGCAGACTCTGCAGGCTGTCTTTAAACAGTGTATATTTATAATGTTTTCTTGTAGAATCATTAAATTCTTATGGGACTTTTTTTATTGAGTGTTATCATTTAGGATAGGGTTGGTTCTTGGAGCTAGCAAATGGAACCCTTAATCAAATTGATCAAAGCAATTAATTAAAAATTCAGGTTTATATATTTAAAAGCAACAATTTGAAGGAAAGGGTAGTGTTCTTTCAGCATATGCAGAGTTGGTACCTCATGAGCAAAGACTGTCTCCAGAAGAAGGAGGGGTGGGCACGGCTGGAAGGCAGCCTGTTTCAGGCGAGTAGATAGAAGTGAGGGTTTTTTGGGGGATTGTTTTTTATTTTCTATTTTTCTCCTCTGTGTAGAAGGGAAATTTAAAAGGTAGTTTTATTGCGTTCAGCAGCACTGGGCCTTAAGGGGAGTCTGAGTGAAATAAATGAGCTTCAGTTTATTTTGTATAACTTCTGTGAATATGAAAATACTTTTTCACTGTATGCAGTCCCAAAATAGTGTTTTCCCTCTTGTCTTTGGTAGGCTTCCAAAATGGGAACCATTACAGTAAGTCTGTTTAATTTTTCTGACCTGGGCCAGAGAAGTGTTCACACCTGTGCAATTCACAGTTCTTAACAAGAGATTTTCTTTCAGAAATGATGAATTTCTTGCAGTTTAAGTGTGTGCTTCTATTTTAAAGAAAGGATTCCCTTGTGTATAAAATACTGTGTTTTCTACCTTTGTTAGCGGAGAGTTCAAAAAACTAACTCCAGAACAAAGAAGCTTTGATAGCTTCCTTGTTATCTTCAGAAGTTCAGATGTATTTATTGTAATGGTAAGTGGTGAAACTGTCCTGTTACCTTTGGTTGGATGTCCCTTTACAAATGTACCCCACTGATTATCTTAGGCTGAAAAGAACAAGCTAGATGGTGCTTTCAGTGTTGTTCACAAAACCATGTTTAACGTCAAGAGAAACAGAAGTAGAGGATTTCTAACTTACCTTGTTGAGCCCTGAAAAACAGTTTGGGACACTGAGGCTTCTCTCAAGAAGAAACTGTATTTAAGGTTTTAACTTTCTGATGTGTATCTATTGTGCATCTGAGTTAGCGACGATTTAAACACCAGAGATGCATTAGATTGTTGTCATAGACTGTGTTTTTTTATTGTAGTTATTATTTTAAATAACTTTTTTAGTTTTAAAATCAGTGTAGCGCATTGTAATTTTAAGGTCAGTTAGTACACAGGGTTGCTTACTGAAAGTCTCTGTTTTCAACCTCTTGGCTAAATAAAAATGTATTTGCCCAATGTATCTTAAGTATTGCTTTTGGGAATGTAGATGTGACTTCCTATGATCTAAACAGTATGCCCTTGATGCCAGATACTGATATTTGCAGTTTCAGCTTTTCTGTAATGTCATTTTGTACAACACTTGAAAATTATAGTGGAAATGAAATAGAAAATGAAAATTAGAATTGCTATACAGAAGAGAGTAAAACATAAAGTACTTGATAATGTCAACTGCACTAAAAGCCCCTGCCCCCCACCCGAAGTTCTTCAAAACCACATGCCAGATGACTGAGATATACTTAAGAACATTTCTGTAGTATATAGAGCTATGTTTATGTTATGGTTGTTATTTCCCAAATCAAAGTTACAAAATAGATAAGTAGAAAGAAGAGCTTCAGCTGTCTGAGAGCTTTAAAAGACAGACAGACAGGCTTCTGAGAAATTCTATTCATTAAACACAGTAGGAATATAATATTCCAAAAGAGATAATTTAAATTATTTAATTGTGGAATGATGCAAAATTGCTTGTAGCTTTTTTGTATCATGAGTGGTTTTAGGGATGTTACTGGTTGAATGCATTTCAAGTTTCTAACTACAGTGAAACTGCTATTTCAAGTCCTTTTGTTCTCCTGGGGCTCTCGTTCAGTTTGAGTCTTAAAAAACTCTAAGCAAGGTTTCTGTTGGCAGAGGCAACTGTTCATTTATCCCATCTGTGTATCTGCTCCATTTTGTGCAAATCACCTGGCTTCAGTTTGTTGGGACTGACGAACAGACTGAAGTGTAGATTTAGAGGAAGTTCCACAACAGAATGTGGTGGGGGAGAAAAAGCTTGACTGTGCTGCCACACAAATATGGAAAGTTTGAATTTTGGGGTGTCAGACATGTTCTTGAATTCATGCTCCACCAACAGTATAGCTATATATACAATACACAATAGGTATAGCTAATACAATAATTTTCTTTGACTTACCGGAGATGGTGAGCTGATGCAAAGCAGAAGCTTGGCAAGAAATTGTGGCCATCGATTTGGACCAGGTCTTGCACTGCTTTCCTCTGTCACCAGGCAGTTCCTAAGACAGGCTTCACATGAGCTAATCAAGTGCAAGATTAAATCATTAGAAGCAGTTGCGGAGGCTGTGATAGAATTGAGTCTTTTCTGTTGCTATGTAACCTCAAGTTCACTGTGAAATGGTACACAGGGACCTTGCTGATTCACAAAAGGCAGTACCGGTCAATAACCTGTTCATTTGGCAGTAACTAGCGTTCTGCTTGTCTGCCCTCAACTTCCACAGAGGCAGAAGCTGAATTATGTTGAGTGTGAATGAGTACCATGATGGCTTTTGAAATGCAGTATGTATAGTATCAATACATACATACATTGGAAATTGTTTTTCTGAAGCTGTTGGTTCAGCTTTGATTGCAGATTCTTCTGCACTGTTGGCAACATCCCACATTCAAGTAGTATGTCCTTTAAGCTGCATCAGTTTTTAAATATTTAAATGAAAGAAATCCACTTTTTGTTGTATTTGCTTGGGTATTAAAATTGAAATGCTTAACTTGCAGGAGTTCTAAATTTTGCTATTAACCCTTCATTAATGGGTTGTAGGTTTTTTTGTTGACTGTAAGATGAATAGTGAAGGTAAAATGACCAAAGAATTTGCAACTGCATGAATTAAGAATTCTTGTAATGAGGTGATTGAAGTGGTTGTTGCCTCTGTGTGGCAGGGTTGGTCAGCTGTTTAGGAGCTAAGTTAAACCATTCTTGTTGAAAGGTGCTGAAATACTGTTGTATATCTGAATGAATGTAAGAGATCTTTTAAGGAGAAATTATTCAGAAAGACAAAAATAGTATGTCAGAGCTGTTGATTTTTTTAATTAAAAAAATAAAAATAAAAATAACCTAAGTATTTGGACTGTGTAGTGTAGGGTATTCTCATGCAAAACAGTGGGAATAGATTCCCAACATTAAATGAAAATAATGTCTACTAGAAAGCAGGATGGGTTTCTTTTTTCTTCTCTTTACCTTTTTGGAAGGTGTGGCATAAAATTTTGTCAAAACAAGTGAAATTCTGTAAGCTTCAAATTTTCAACATGTTTACCTGCATTTTTGTAATTTGGCGTCTTGGCTTGGTATATGATTGCACCTTTTGGGTGCATACACAAGAGTATGCAAACCCTACATATCCATATACAGCTTGGTGAACTGCATGTTTTTTTTTGTTTATAAAGTGGCAAGTTTGCACTAAATGCAACATAGAGATACTTCTTGGTCACCTTTTTCAATTCTGGGGAAGGTTTCAACGCTAAGATGAATCCTTGGAATTTACGGGTGTCTTGAATCAGCTAAGGTTAGCAACTGCCCTCCGTGATTAATCTGAGGTACCACCGTTTACATCTGTGATACGTCTGATCTGCTGGTGACTGGTCATACTGGTGAAACATTAGTGGTTTGTGAAGGTTTTGGTGGTACTGCTTTTAGTGACATAGAAGGATGAAAAGCTGGAGCTGTCCATGTGTGGATAATTTTTTGCTACCTGCTATTTGACTTCATTGAGGTCTATGAAATGTCTTCTCTTTGCTGCTGTTTGCTTGGATGACATAGAATTACTGCAAGGAATAGGTGTGTTTTATACTTTGTTGCAGCTCTGTGGTATGGTTTTTTATTGTTGGCTGTGGGAATTGGAAGTGGACCCCAATGTGGGGGTTTCAGAAGTGGATACAAAAAATCAGACAGTATGGAGACTAAAAACTGCATGCATGAGGTAGGGTTGCTCTAATCCTTTTATCAGGGTTTCAGCTTAAATATCCAAACTGGAAACTTTCTTTTAAGAAAACTCAATACAATAGTCTTTTAGATTTGGCTACATTTTATAATGAAGCTCGAGGATTTCAGGTCCATTTTAAGACGTCCATTTGGAAAATTATGTATTAGTGCAAATCTGGTTTTGAAACCTTATGGTAGTGACTTAATTTAAATTTCTTTAAGAAAAACAACCAACAACAGCCCCAGTCCCCCCAACAAAAAGCCTTCCCTGAAGCTTGTTGATTGCTCGGATTCATCTGTTCAACCAGTGGAAGTTGTTAGCTGCTTTATGGTGCCAGCTTGTACTGCGCTGTATTGTTGCATTTCTGAAATGTTCTATTTAGATGTGAAGCCATAGCCAAAGGGAGCCTAAATTATGTAAATCTTGCCAGATCTGCTCTTCAGATCTCTAGAGGAATTATTGCTTGCCTCCTGTTCGTAAATATGATTTAAAATGCAGGGCTTTTTGAAGAACAGAGAGACTTCCTGTATAACAACCTTTTTATGTGTGTGTGTGTGTTTTCTTCTAGAGTTAGTTGATAGATTGAAATCTGATGTCAAGTCTCAAGTCAACTTTTTCAACTGTTTTATTTCTTCTTTCTATCAGTTTTTTGATACTTCTAAGAAAACACTTATTTTCCTGATAAACAGGTTTTTTTTATGTGACTGTGAGGAAAATGATAGTGTGCTGTATTTAATGGCTCTGTGTAAATTTAGTTGGATAAAGACTTTTTTTGTCTTGATGGGTAAAGCCAGACATGGCACCTTTCTCTAGGAAAAGGCAGCAGAGGGTCCATGGGCCTGCTTTACACAGGCTGCTTGTGACTGTAGAGGGACAGAAATCGGCTACGGTTTGTACAAACCACAAAGCAACAAAATGACCTTCATTTGATTCTGATACTGTCGAATTTGGTGGATTCATATTGGCTTCCTCACCATTACACAGCTGGAAAGATGAAAACGTTGTGCTCGTGTCTTGCCAGATGGGGTGACAGTAACCCTGTAAGAAGGGATGTATATTACAGGCATCTTACTGAGGTGGAGTAGTTTAGTTTATTTGTGGTACACATAGCCTTAAAAAAACTTTACTGGTTTAGTTTTCAGCACTTAGTGACTTTAACTGAAGTGTGGTAGAAAACTTTATTGGCAAGAAGGGGCTCTGTTAATAGCTATACTTTTATTTCAACTGAAGTTATAAAAGGAAGAAAATTGTTTTATGTATTGTGAAGTGTAGGGTAGCTAATGGTATTATAAGATTATCTTGTCTTTCTGTCTCCATCCTAGAAGAGTTTTTATAACAAAATAGCAGCCTGTGGTGTAACAGTGATTCTACTGAATGTACAGATTGTAACTTATTCCAAAATTTGAACTCTGAAATTGAATTCATTCTTGGTGTAATTCCTGAGTCACTGAAGAATTGCAAGGGCTATATTTGATCCAGAGATGTTTGTATACAATATACTGGTCTGAAAAATCTGGCTAGGTTGAGGAAGGCATTTCTCAAGTATATCTTAAGGTTCTGTGCTCCTTAATGCGCCCTCCTTGGATTTTTATTTTTAAAGAGTTTTCAAAGCTCAGTGTCAATGTAAAATTAGGCCAAGTAGGCGTTCTTTATCATTTCATCATTGAGTTTATAAGCAGTATAACTGTATAAATACAACTTCTAATGCCCAAGAGAAATAATTTATATTCTAAAGCAAATGTAGTCTAAATACATGTTTTGGAACAAATCATTACGGAAGTGTTGAAACTGATTTTCTTATTTTTAATTCCCTTTTTCTTGTCTCTCTGAATGAAGCCTTCATGAAAGAGATGAAAAATTAAGGTTTGATTTCCTATTTTTGTTAACTGCAGCAGAGTTGTGTGGGAGTCCAGCCAACATTTAAGAAGGGAAGCAGGCATGCAAATTTTCCAGAGTTAGAGGCATCTGGGAAGAAGACTTGAAAGTTCAAAATGGTTATTTCTCTTTTTAGGCTTGTTTCTCCAGGTAGCTTTTGAAGCTTTTTAATGGGTATCATTTCAGTCTAATAAAATCAAGACCTAGGGCCAGGAGTGAGATGATGCTATCCTAAAAAAAAGTGAAGAAGATTTCAAGGTGGCTCATTTATCTGCAGTCACACCTCTTTAGTATTTATAGATTTCAAAGATTTTCTGCTTTGTTGTTGCTGTTGCAAAGCTGGTTCTTGTATTACAATCTGACAGCAGTGCCGTGGCACCAGGAGTTTGAAGCTTTTTGGAACCGTATAGTGAACTGTACCTGCTGCTGGAACAGTTCTCTTCATCAGTTAGTACTTTGCATGCAGATTATTATTTATTTATTTTTAACTAAGAGAGAATTAAAAATCCTGAGTCTTCTAGTCAAATATGTTCTTTCCCTTTTAGTTTCTTGTTCTTAATCTTTGGATTCTTTTGTATGTGTGCCAAGCATGTTTTAGCACAAGTACTTTACCTTTCACTGGATTTTTTTCCAAAGTGTCATGCTGTATATTTCAATGGGTCTGCTTATTTTCCACTTGTGAAGGGAAGTAGGGGAAGCTTGCTCACCCAGAACTTAGGGCTGATTTTCCAATTATGTCTTCAGAAAAGGAAAGGAAATTTGCTTGGTGTGGTGATAAGTATTTAATAATACTCTGATGAAAGTGGAAGCTCATGTAAGTCCAATGTTGCTAAATTCTGAGTGCTTTTCATGGTGGTGTTTTTTGGTTTTTAAGATGTAAAGAGGATCTTTAAGAGTAGCTTATATCTGCCCTATAAGGTGGTGAATATATTCTTAATATAACTTAAAAGACTGTATAAAAAAGGCTGGAAAAAACTAGTTAAATAGCTCAAGGATATTTTAGATGTACTTTTCAAATAATTTCTGTATGCTTTCTATAATAATTCAATGTAAAATACTTGACTGTAATTACAAGACCATGTGGGTTATTTTCCCTAAAGTAAATACCTGGTCGTAAAGTTCAAACACTTCAGAAAGATTGGAACTTCTCTTTCAGATTGTTTGAATTTGGCTTTTCTGTCTGAAAAGACATACTTCTGTGAGTCACTGGATAATCATCTACAGTTCATTCAGGGATGTACTATTTACTTCTCCTTTATTGTTGTCTTCTTGGAAGTTGTGATGATTTTCAAGGTAATTCCCATCTTGGCTCTGATGGGCTGATGATCTTTTCAGAGAAAATGTGTACCCCTTGAAGGAAAGAACAGTATATGTTGAACCAGGAGAAGAGGGAGACAAAGTGAGAAGATCCTGTTTAACAGTAGGAGGAGAGCAGTAAAATGAATAAAACTGAATTTTTTATGAATGGTTGAAAATGTTTTGTCCAGGGCAGAGAACTGTTTTAAAGAGCAAGAAAGGAAATTTATACTGTTGTTAGAACCTCAAAGAGTGCTACATGTCTAGTTTACCTGTCACAAATCATTCAGCTTCCATAATGATACAGTACGTGTAATACTTGAATTTTTGTCGTTATTCATGATTTTTAAGCAATACTTCTTACCAAGTACACTCACGTTTTGGGCTCTTTTCTTTCAGGTTTGTTTTTCTACATGTGTTCAAGCTGGATTTAATTTTATTTTTTTGGTATATGCATCTTATCCCTTTAATTTCCACTGAATTTTGGTTTTCAGCCTTGCTTTTAGGTGGGCAATAGAGCTCCTGCTAGTATTCTGTATTAGCTCTCTTATGGGTATGAAAAGAATATTTATTTCTGTAAGGTCTGTCAAAGTTTCTTCACTTCCAGGCTGAAAACTTTGCAAGTCTCATTATTATCCTTGTATCCCAAGGTAAGCTTACCTGCAAAAATGAGATTTTTAACCTGAAATGATGAAGAAATTTACAAATCAGTTGATGCTAATGGAGGAAAGTAGAGGGAGGCAGAGGTGTGACATAGTAAAAATGATGAAACTTGATGTCACTGTTAATACTGTGAACACATAAGCTGTTTTTCTTTATTAAGAGCAATAGTATTTTGGGGGACCAGAGTGGCAGAAAAGGCTGTTTGTGTGTGAGCACACAGTGTATCATTCTTGGAGTGTTTTGTGTGTTATCCTTTCCAACTCTTTTTACTAAATGGTGTCAACAGAACATTAACAGCTTCTAAGCCTGTATCTTCATGTGCAAACAGCAGTCATCTGCTTAACAAATCTGTGACCCAGCACTGCATGTATAATAGAGAATTTGGGCAAGACTTTACAAAGTAGCTGTAGCACTCACACAGCAACTTGGGTGGAATTGGATTGCCTGGGTTTCTGCCCTCTGTGCAAGGGAATAACCTTCCTGCCTCAGCCCAGGGGGACCGATAGCAGGCGGGGTTCCACTGAGGAGCAGAGCTCAGTAGAGCCTCCCCTGTCACCTGTGTTTCAGGTTTAAGTTGCTTCTCTTAGCAGTATGATTCATCATGGCAAATCCCCAAATGTGATAATGGTGGTGATGCAGTTCTGAAATTTCTTTCGGTTGCAGAACTAAGGAAGGTGACATCTCCCTGCAGTATGTCCACAATAGCAGAAAAACCTTAATTGCTTTAGTGGAGGGCAGTAGTAACATTCACCTTCTCAAACTACGTAGGAAGCTTGGTAGCCACAGTGTCATAGCAGGCTAGTAGCAGAATTAGATTAAGTTGACAGCGTTTGACTCTTCAGGAACTTTATATCTGTGGTATCCTGAACTTCCTTGGCTGATGGTGAAAAAATGACAATTTTTAGTAACAAAACACCATCATAACTTAAGGTTTTTCTTTCTTTATTTTTTTTTTATTATTATTAATTTATTTTTTTAAGATGAGCAACAATAGTTTCACAGTTCACCTACTTCATGTGGGCATCCACAGCCTGATTCAGGAAAGAAAAGCCCTAGAACAGTACTTCTAATGTGTGTGTGTGTCACTTGTTTTCCTGTTCAAGTTGAATGTGAATTAATTGGGCTGTGTAGTGTGTGTATTAAGAGTTGCTTGCATAAGGAATTTGTGATTTTGATATGCTTTTAGGAAGGATTTGCTAGCTATTTTGTTGGATTAAATCTTTAATATTTCATACGCTGATCCATAACTGTGGTTCAGTATAGTCCTAGATCAGTACAGCTTCTCTGAATTGTCAGTCTATCTAGAGATTGCCAGTTTCTCAAAACTATTCTTTTGATGTCTGCACTATTTGTTGCCGTATTCTCCTGCAAGATGAGAAGGTTTGACAAGGTATCACAGAAAACTGTGTATTATGTTACATATAATTCGTTCAACATTTCTTCTACAACCCTCCCCAAACCTAAAAAGTGCTACTAGGGCCTTTCATAGTGTTTTGATTGGAAGGAGTATCTGGAAGTATTTTACACCAATAGACGAATAGTCTTTCATACCAGTTTTTGCAGGCAGGAGAGCTATAGTGGATTTAAAGTTATGATGCCCAAGCAATGTAAACCATTTTATCTGATGAAGCAGGCAGCAAAAGGAAAAATTGCAAGAGTTAACGTAGTATTATGAGCTAACTGGATCTGTTAGACACAAAGCTAGCTTCTTTGTGTTGTAGATAAATGCATATACTTACCTATTCCTTTTTATTACAGTTAAAACTTTGTTAATTGTTTGAGCCTTGACTACTTTTCATCAGTTATGTCTCTGAAGAGGGGAAAACTCATATTCTGTCTTGGAAGGTGGAGCGTTGTAACACAAAACCATGAACAAAGTTGGCTAAACCTTCAGGAAAGACTAACAGGCAGAGCAGAGCTAACGGGGTTTTACAGCCAGTTTGTTTTAGGATTGACTTCTTAATTTTGAATTGCAGAACACGACCACATTTATTCTTTTTTTCCAAATTTTTATGTTCAGCTGAGAAACCTCATGCTTCCTGGAAGATAGAAACCAGATTGGCTGGCTTCACATGTTTTGCTCAGGATTATAGGATATACTTTAGAGAAGCCTCTCAGTTGATACTGTACTGAGCACAAAAGTATCTTACTGAGTTGTTAAGCTGGGACATTGGGAAATGTTAGATATTTATTTACAAAAGTAGGTCATAGTTACATGTTTTTTCAGGCCCACTTTTGGTGGTGATTTGTTAGTAGTATTACCATCAGGTTCCATATGCTTCATGTAGGCTGAGGTCACACTGAAACTGGGAAAGGATTTTCTCTCTTTTTATTAGACTTGTAAGCTGTTTCTTTGCTATAATTCACACAGGTATCAGTTTTAGTAATTTGAAAGGCTGAGATCAGGTATAAGAAAGAAAAGCAGCAGTGTTGTTTGTTCTTTTTCTCCCTGTTTGCTTGTCACAAGTAAGGTGAACTGTCATGCACGTGCTTCTCATTAAGAACTAGCAGTGTCCATAGCTTTGCACAGTTTCCTGCCTGAGGAGGATGACAGTATCCACAGTGAAGCTAGACAAAATTTGCAAACTAATGAGATGCCTGTGGTTCGCTAAGTTTTGTTTTCTTGTGCTCTTGTTGTGGGCTACTGTTGGCTTGTATTGTTCAAATATTCTGTGTTTTGGAGTGCTCTTTCTATAGCTGTGCTCCATGAATTGTTTTGAACTGTGCATTATTTGCAAGTAGTAATTGAATTCTCGTTTGATATGTGGAACCCATAGTGGCTTGTAGAGACAGAAGAGACTTCCTCTTACGGGAAAAGGACAGCTCAGTTTGTGGGAGGATTAGGTCTTCTGGCTTTGGGTTGAATAGCCCTTGTGTCAGTGAACTGAAAACAGTTTACTCATCTTTTGAAAGCACCAGCTGGATTTTAAAAATAAATCTTATTTTTTGAATTCTAGAAAGAGGTACTGTTTTTCTAAATATTGCTTTCAGCTGTGAACTTGAGTTATACATGGAAATTTTTCTCCACTTGTGAACCTATCAAAATAATAATTAAAAAGAA
>JAVJGJ010000001.1:12857142-12879492 GCA_035590215.1 Microhierax caerulescens | reverse complement strand
CCAGATCAGGATTTCTGCAGTTGAAACCAGATCAGGATTTCTGCAGTTGAAACCAGATCAGGATTTCTGCAGTTGAAACCAGATCAGGATTTCTGCAGTTGAATTATATATATATATGTATATGGCATAGGCCTTTCTTTCTGAAGCTTATATCTTAGCCTCAGACTAAGTGACTTCATTCTGAATTTCTGACCTTTTTTAAAAGCGTATTTAAAAATGAAGTTAACAGCTGTCTTCTTTTTGATCTTTGACTCCTAAGTCTGAAAATGTGCCTGGCAATTCAGTATCTTTAATTACACATCATCAAGTGAATAGAGTATTATGTCTACTTAAAAAAGTTCACAATAGTCATATAGTAAAGTAACTGTATCACTTTAAAAAAACTCTAATGTATGACCAAGTAGGAGTGGAATAAAGGAAAGCAGTTAGTCATCAACATACATCAGGTGGTAGGACATACAGAGAAATCCGTAAGAAGGCAAAACACTCAGTGATGCAGAGCTGCTAACGCTGCTGAGGATGTTAGCAGGAGGTAAAGCAGGCTTAGCTCTTGCATCTGTTTTACTTGGAATAGTTATTTTGTGTTACTCCTGTGATTTGTTTTTTTTAAGGACTAATCTGACAGAATTTAGTAATAGGGTTGAAGGATATGCTGCTCAACCTCAATTAATGAAGTAATGGAAAACAGCTTGTCAGACTGCGTGGTTGGTCGTTGGGTTTTTTGATGCTCTGATTTTTGAACAAGCAGAAGAACTTTTTTGATTAATCTCATCCTTAGTTAACAGTGAAAGTATTTAATTTTTATTGATAAAGCTTTCTTAGGCAGAGGGGGAGACAGGTGTTAGTCTAGATAGAAAAAAATTAATGAGGTTTTAGGGGATACTAAGGGAATGTGGACTTGTAATGTCTCTGAGCTAATTGGGTGAAAGATTGCTGTTAAGTCTGTATGACTGAAACCTTAGCAGTCTCGGATTTGATGGCTTTATGGAAGCTGATTTGTGGAAGATGGGAAGTGCTCCATGAGCTTGCAGCTGGTTGGTGTTACATAATTGCTGCACTGTAGCAGCATGCTTGTTAGGTGGGAGGTACCACATGAAAAAGAACTTAGTTGAAAATATTTGGAGACCTCTGTGTTTTCAGTCAGAGCCTACACATAGCTGTGTTTTCGCATCCAGTGAGTACTTGTTTGAATGAGGTCTGAAACATCATTATAGCAGTTGCTGTGCTGAAATGCTGCTGTCACTTATCTACTTACCTAACCTGAACTGTGATGATTATATTGCTTGTAGTGATTGCTGTCTCAAGGGCTCAAGTTGTCAAGTATTTAAGAAGAAAACCTTTAGGTATTGTGCAAATTAGCCAGCATCTCTAACCAGTTATCTGGTAAAGCGGAGCCTTGCTGCTTAAATAATTCACTCAGAGCATCTGCTTAGCACCTTAGACTCTAGAAAAAGTTGTTCATAATCTCAGTAACTGTCCTTATGAAATAATAGGATAACCTCAATTATTTCTGTATTGGTTTGGGTAAGGGCTCTGCAATTCTACTCTGTGAAGCTGCCTCTTCTTTTTTTGGACATCATCAGTTGCGTGGGCACAGTTCCTGAAGGCAATCTCTTAAATTGTAATGAGGTTATAGTTACCAACACGTTCTTTCAGCTGAGCTTGGATTTGAATGCTCGCTGTTGATTACACCATTCAAAGCATCGTAGATTTTTTTCATTTGAAGATACTGGTTTTATTCTGCCATCTAAAGATTAAATAAAATGTGTTGGGTTTGGTTTTTTTTTTCCCTATAAAAATTAAAGAAATTTGGTTTCTGTATTTTGGGGAATTCCTAAACAGGAGTAAACCAGAGTCAGCCTTGGAGGTTTTGGAGAATTGTCATTCTAAATATTGCATGGAAATTTATTTTTAAGTTAACATAAAAATCAGTTAAGTGCTTCACCACTGTAGGTACTGTCTGGGATTTAGTCATACTACTAAGAATGCCCTGTGATCTCTATCTTTTAATCATACATGTCTCTTTTCATGTCTCAATCAAAGTCTTACCACTGCAATGTGGTGGAACCATATAATTGTCAAGTTTAGCATTGGCATGTGTGTTCTCTTAAAGTTAATTGTTGTTTTATGCAAATGTTTTGGCAACTTGTAATGTCAATATGGTGATTCTTTCCTGAAGAAAAACAGGTGAAGCCAGAAGCAGATTGTAAGCTCACATTACCTTGCACCAAAATGAAACTGTGTATCTGTTCAGCTAGCAGTGAGGCAG
The DNA here is from genome assembly GCA_035590215.1 of Microhierax caerulescens. Lineage (NCBI taxonomy): Eukaryota > Metazoa > Chordata > Aves > Falconiformes > Falconidae > Microhierax > Microhierax caerulescens. The sequence continues at coordinate 12,877,223 of JAVJGJ010000001.1, read as the reverse complement.
ATGTTATTTGGATTTACGATGACATCTCACAGCCATCAGGATTAAGTAGTACTTTTTTTTTTGCAGGGCCTCAAATGTCACTGAAACAGCTGTGACTGCATTGTGTATTCAGACACTGCTGGCAGCTGTGGTGGAATAGTGGTAGAGGTTATTCCAGCCAGGGGTACAAGGTGTTGGTCAAGGGTTTATGTCTGTTAATGGGCTTCTGTTTTGTTTATTTCTCTCTCTTTTTTTTTTAAATTTTTATTTTGAGAATTTTGTTTGCCCAGAAAAGTTTGCTCAGACTACTTTGAGGGCATTAGTTAATTGATGGTGATCTTTTAATGGGATATTTTGATCTTTACTGAACTTGAAATGTGTAGCTTTAAAGCTTACCGTATCTAAGTTGAAAATACACATTTTGCTGGAATGTCAAATTGAAATTTTATTGGGAAAGAAGCCAAAAAATTAAGAATTAAAGCTGTGATAGGGATTAAATGGAGAATCCTGTATGCTTTGTGTCTGTGCAGTCCTTTTCATTAAGGAATCCACTTCATGTTTATTCTGTGCTGAAAAACCATGTTCCTGAACTTGTGTGTTCATTTTAAAATAAAGACATTTCTAAGACATGCAACAAAACTATCAGCATACCAACGGGGAATATAAGTAATTTTTTTCCCCTAACCATATGAGTTATCATCAGGTCGTTTGAACTAGTGGCTTAAACCTGTGGGTGGAGCTGTGCAGTGTAGGTGAGCGGATCCGCAAGGTGTTGCTGTTAAAGGCAAGTCATTATGGTCCTTGGATTCTCCCTTGGTCCTAGTGGTGTGTTTCTTCTGATGGTTCTTGAATTGATTCAGTTCACTAAGTGAGCAGAAAGCTCTTTACATTGATGTCTGGCTGGATTAGTCATCTTCAGGCTAATACTTGATACTGCTTATGGAGAGTCTTATAGAGCAAATAGCAGAACAATGACAAGGAGTGTGTGGCAGGGGAGGTGGCGGTGCAGGGGGAGGACTAAATACCGTGCCACACCTGCATATGGATAGTAGACAGGCTGGCCCAGCTACGTTGCTTCCTTCACCCTAAATGCCTTGGATTTTGTGGCTGGCTGCTCCAAAATTCCTCATTCCAAATAGATCTTTGACTCCCTAGTTCAAGAGCCTGTAGGCCATGCTAGGGCTTCTTTTAGACATTTAATAGCGGGATCTTTGAAAAAAAGAAATGTGACAATAGATCATGTAATAGAGAATAGGTTGCATAATAGAGTAACCAAACTTGCTGGTAGTGGTGCTAATAACAATTTAACTGTGTGTTTCTGTATTTGTATGTTGTGTGTATGTGCTGCTTTTGGGGCTGGGTGTGTTTTTTTGTGTGTAATGTGGGTTTTGTTTGTTTTGTTTGTGGGTGGATGTGTTTTTTGTTTGGTTTTTTTTTTTTTTTTTTTTTTAAATGGTCCTGGCTTACTCTGGATGCTGTCGGATGAAGCTAGGAGTTTTGGCACTCTTACAGGTATAAGCCCTGGAAGAGTGATGTAGTGGTTGTTTTTGGTACTGTGGTAAAATAAGTAATAAAAGAAAAGCAAAAATTACTTGGTAGAAAAATGAACAGCTTAGGAAAAGAATGCTTCAAGGGTTGTTACCACTTTCTTCCAAAAAGTTGGCCAACAATTGGACAAACAAATCTGCGTTATTGTGAAGAGTGTGTGTGTGCAAATGTTCATGCTTCACAGAACTTTTATGTGCTGTAGCTCGAGTTCTGTTTTTTGCATCTTACCTGTTTCAATAGAAAAAAATTTCTGTAAGCATAACATACTAGACATCGGCCCTCTTGTTCGTTGTACCCAGTTTTGTGTAGTTCAGAGGGTTCTTGTGAAGACCGAAGCATTTTCCTCATTTGATGATACATGTTCCATGTTGGAAGAAATGCTGGCCTTTAATGAAAAAAATAGTTCCCTGTGTAACAGTTTTCACTGAGAATAATGCAGTAGAAGTTAAAATAGCACAATGAGCTGCAGCAAAACTGGTGGACTTTGTAGTGTGTTTTTAAGTCCCAGAAAAGCTCTTTTCCTTGATCACCCCATCTTCTGTATGTGGAAGGAGGAGTGTGTTAGATGGAGGACTGGCTGTGTGCCAAGGCTGTGTTCCTGATCCACGCAATTCAGTGATCAGCACCTCAGAGTGAGTACTTGCTGCTAAGTCTGAAGTCAGCCTGACAGAGAAAACAGTCTGTCCAGTATGAGCTTTTATGGAGGCATTTTCAAACTGGCCAGAATTTAGGCTGGGCTGATCTGGGAAATGCCTGAGTTTAACCTCCAGATCCTTGATCACTGTTGCTCCTGGATATGTGTTCGACTGTTTCTGCACAAAGGAAACATCTCCTACAGGTTGGATGTTGACCTTTACAGCCTTTGCTTCCTGCTGCAGCCCATTTGCCAAACAGAAAGGGGCAGGTGTGGGAGGAACAAGAGACTTATCCTAGAAATGTTCATCTGTCACCTTGCTGTATTGAAATGTAGCGTGGCTGATATCTTACTAATTTGAAAACTGGAGTGAGCTTATTTGGTCTCACGTGTGAGATCATCACCCCCCATCCCCCCCCGACCCCAGCAAAAGAGGGTGTTCGGGGATTTGTATTTAATGAGGCCAGAACTGGGTCAAAATTAACACCTAGAATGGAGGGAGCCTAAAGGAGTTTGTACCCAGTGATGCAGAAGCAGAGTGATCTCGATATGACAGGGCTTTTATACTTGCCAAGTCGTATCAGGTTGTTTAACCCAGACTGGAAATACCAAAAGGGACCTTCTACTTATCTTTTCACATTTTTGACATAGTTGGTCTTTGATAATCAACAGCAGAAATTTTATCATGCATCCTTGATTCAAATGTTTATATTCATAACAACTTTTATTGGTATATAAAACTTAAAGAAGGTGATAATACATGATTGTTTTCTTACCACTTTCTTGTACTATAGTGTTACCTATAATAAATAATTTTTCAGAGTGACACTGTCTTTTTATTACTTTTACAAACTAGCAAAACCATTTCAGTTCTAGTCATGACAGTGATGATAATTTTAGTAATTTAAGTCTTGTGTTTTGGGCACAGTTCGTTTCAGTTTATGTACTGAAAAAAGGTGATTTCACAATGCAATTACTCTGTAAAACACCAGTTTTTCCTGGCAAAAAAAAATATTTTTATTTTTAAATATCCCCATGTATCAAGTAACTTACAGCCATTATGCCAAAATGTGGAACTTATGTAGGTCAGCATAGCTTCAGTTAAGGCTGAAATTCTGGTACACCCAACGAATTAGTAATGAATGACCTCCTGAAGTGTAAATAGTGCCTGGCAGCGCTCTCAGGAGGGTTTATCAGCAATGGCATTTGTGCAGAGCGGAGGGAGCAGCTGGAAGGAGTCCAGCACAGCCGTCTGCAGTTGTTTGGGTGTGACAGCCTGTCTTCAGTCGTGGTGCAAAGTCCTGTCTTTGTACTGAGAACCTGGGAAACTTAAAATACAGAGGTTATTTAAACTGGGGAGAATTGCAGGTGTTTAGTGCTGGCATGCCGACTAGTAGTTGTAATAGAAAACAGCAACACATATACATTCTCGTTACATTCAACTGTCTGTAATGCTGCTGTGCTGCTCCACAGCTTTATGTGAAAAACGACCCTAACTTGGGGAACACGCTGACACTGTTTGTCCCATGGTGTGTTTTCTGCCCTCATCTGCCTGTAAGGGTGCGGCTCCGTGTACATTTTCCCCAGAAGTGGAGCTACTAGCACAAATTCCTGCCCTTTGCTAGCCTTCGCTGCCTCATGAGCTGTAATGACAGTGCTGTCTGTAGGGCTACCCAATACTTTAATTAATTAGCCACAAAGTTATTGTGAGGTGCTGGAGGGCGTTTGTTCCTTCTCACGTAAGACTTCAGCTGAGGATCTGGAGCATGTGCACTTTCATTTGTTAGGACATGTCCATACATGTGCATCTTCTGTGGGGCTGTTTGCACTTGGACTTAGCCGTGCCCTGTTACCCACTTGCCTCTGGCTGTGCTCTGCCATCGCTGCTCGGATGCTGCTGCTCGAGATGGTGCTTTCTGCCGAGCGAAGGGTGTGCGGCCCGTGGCAGGGATGCCTGGCAGGATGGTGCTGCTGCTACTCCTGCTGTCCTTGCAGAGGTGGAGGCAGGGTTTTCCCCTTGGTGTTACGCAGTTCTGATGCTTTAGCACCACGCTGTGAAGTTGCTGTGGCTTTTGCAGTTACTCTTGCAATTAAATTGTGGTTGTCTGTCATGAGAGATTCCTCAGCTGTGTCCAAAGAGTCTGTTGCCTGCATTATTCATCAGTTTAAAACAAAAGTCTCCGAAAGCAGCTCAGAGGTAAACCACCTGTCTCCAGCCTTCACTCTTACACTTGCGTAAGAGATGTTTTCATTTTAAATTGAAAATGTGTGTGGGTGGGTGTGTTTTCATGATGAGCTGCTTCTAGAAATTGCATTTCACAACATCCACTGAACTATCAGTTAAGGTAACTTGTAAAGTAATTTTGATGCCTTCACAAATGACAAGATGGTAACATATACATTCTGAGTTAGACACTTTACATCAAGGCCAGATGGGGCAAGAACTTAGGTAACTGCTATCTGTGTTTAATGAAGGGACCCCATGTTAAATATTGTATAAATGAATGTGTGGGGTTTGGGGGCGTTTTTCCAGCTTGATGCATTGGAAGTTTTCCAGGCTCAAACGAAGGTGGCTTTGATAGTAAGCAAGGCTGTTACTAGGTAGCAACAGTTAGTTGCCGGGGAATACATGAACCATCGGGATTTCTGCTGCTTTCTGGTTACTGCAGCTCAGCCTGCATTTTTGTAGCAGCCTAGGGAGTGGGGGGACACCACAACCTCTCTGCTTGTGGGACGTGCTGGGAAGGACTGTCACAGAGCAAACTCATTCTCTTTCGTATTTCCTTTCCTGTGGCTTTTATTGCATCTCCTTCAGCAGAGCATAGCGACTGAAACTGTGATAGGAGTCATAAATGTCTGGGAGAATTTTTGGTCCCTCTACTGTGCTTTATGTACCCCTGTGTCTGTGTGCCTTTGTGTGACCATACAGTCCCTAGCGTGCCAGTGGGGGGGAAAGCCCTTCCATGTTTCTGTCTAATACAGCATGCTTGCTGAGAAAACCAATTTACTGATAATTATAGTATAATTTCAATATATTCCCTCACTAATGTAGTATGCTTTTCAGAAGATGAAAATGCAAACAGGAAATTAAATAGAGCAAGACAGTGGAACCTTGAATCTAGTCTTTCTATCTTCATAAACTAGTGTACTACTGCATTAACATTACTTGATGTTAGTGATTTATGTCTGTAGAAATAGTTATTTATAACATTTGTTAGACTTTTCTGGCAACCTTGAGTTAAAGTGTGAGATAGGTAATCAGTTAATGTGAGAATGTGTGGCTGAAAGGTCTGGTCATGCAAAGAGGGTGTTAACATCATTGTCATTCTGGACTCAAGTTGGCCTTTACCTTTGTCTCTGACAGAGTTCAGCTGTTTTAATGTCTAAAGACATGATGGATGGTAGTGCCTGAAGATAAAACAACTATGTGAAGCTCTTTTGCAGGGTGCTACATTGTGATAGCAAAACCAAAATCCCCAAAAATCAAATAAGTTGTTTTAGTCATTCCCTTTAATTGAAAAATAAATAAAAAAAAATGAAAACCCAAATAAAGAAATCACACCCGCACCCCCCATATTAAAAAAAGTGAGGTAGAATCAAAATACAGAGTTTAATTCCATCACAAATTTTTGTAATTGTGTCACAAACTGATGCAAGAATCTTTAAATTGGCACAAGAAACATAGTAACTTGGGATTAATTCATTTGAGGTAATTATTATTATGGCATACCCAGGGAGTACTAGCAAAATATATCTTAAACATCTCTTAAAACAAATAATAAATATCTTAAGCTAGCAATGGATATCTAAAATTACTGTTTTGGAGAGCCCAATTAAAAAAATGACAGCCCATTACATTAACGTGACTATTGAAAAAATTACTTACATAAGCAATTACTAGTTGTGGAAAATGAGAGATGTCTTAATAGGAAAAGTTCTTGTCTGGCAGTACTTTGTCTTTTCTGCTGTTGCTTGTAGAGCTTCTGTGCCCTGAAAGAAGAGCTTGACAGCTGTGATGAAGGGAATGCATCAGCTTTGAGCAGAAAAACATGGCATTTTCTCCTAAAAACAAATTTCCAGTTTCAAGCACAGTGATTAAAAATAATAATTAAAAAAACCCCAACAAAACATGTTCAAGATATGTATGTTTCTTATAAACCACACGTGGTTCTGGTGTTTTTTCTGGTTCTTTTTCAATGTTGGGATACCACCACTCTTCTTATGCAAAAGAACATAAAAGAGTCATCCTTGGAAGTTTAGTTTTATTTTTGTGTGTATGTAAACTTACGATACTACTGGTTACTTTTCCTAGCCACTTGCCTGGACTAAACTCTAGCTGTGTTTAAGAAAATGCTCAGTGTGTGTCAGTTTGAGAGCAGCAAAAGAGGTTAGATGTTAGCTGTAGTTCTCATCTTTAATATATTGCATGGAATAAGATGATCTGGAAAGCTCTTTCTCCTTTACTTGAGGACTTCTTGCATGTGTGAGAAACTTATCTCAAGAGACGTTCTGTGGTAAAGCATTAACAGACTGATCGTGCATATCCCTGGCAATAGTGAGAAAGATTAGGTGGAAAAAGCCTAATTTTTTTTTTTTTCCAGAAATTACTGCAGTTACATTGGATCCTTAGAACAGAATAATTACAGTTACAGGCTTAAAAATGTTTAAAGTCCTAAATCTGGTTTCTCTTCTTTGGTTTATTGATATATTTAGAAAAATTGAAACAAAAAAGCCCTTCAGAAGAGCTTAATTGTCTCTGGAAGTGACACCCTAGAGCCAGATCTTTTAAGTAATCTTCTGTATAATTTAGTTCTTCACATGGGATTCTTTTATTACTCTTAAGGTACATATTTAGTAGTGATTAATTCAGATTGTGAAAAGTAAAGAAGTAAGCAGTTAAAATGTGGTGTGATCCCTTGTTGCTGGATAATTTTCCATTTTTATATATTGTTTCACATTTACTGGCTTGAAGTTGTTTGTTTTTTCTGAAGTACCCGGGCTGATGTGGTTAATGGTGAATAGGCATGTGCAGACACTCCTTACCTCTCTCCACCCCTCACTGCAAATACTTTTGTCAGCCACAGCGCCAGTGCTCAGTTCTTAAAATACTTTACTGAGCTTTCCCCTTATTGCTTTTATGTCCATTCCTTCCTCTCCTCCCGGTCTCTTCATGGACATCTATGCCCAGGATCATTGTCTGCGGGTCTTGTATGTTGAGGTGGTCAAAACTTAGTCTGGTTGCATGGTCACATCACCTTCTCTTTCTGCAACACTGGTACGTTGACTTGTACTTGCTGTGTGCTTGGCCAGAGCAATTCTAAGATTCTATGCAGAAGATTGGACTCGTATGGTTATCAAGTCTTTTGCTTGTTGCAGGTGGTAAGTGCTAATAACAAGATGTATGCAGGAGGAAGACTACTAGAGTTGAGAGCATCTGAACAGAATTACAGATAACTCCTTTTCTATTTTTAGAAGTTTTTACCAAATGTCAAATATGGTTATTCTGGATGGTTTAGCTTGGATTTGAGTCCATGGCAATGTGACAAGGACAAGAGTTAGCTTAGTCAGACTTGTTGCTTCCTACAAAATTCTTTGAGGACTTCATTGGCGAAGTCAACATTGCTCAGCCTTATCCACCCTTCTTCCCCAAATTCTGGAAAGATACAGGTGGCAGAGGGGCCAGGACCTGTGGCCTGGGAAGATTTATGGAAATGGAGCTCCAGAGCTAATGTGCTCAGTGAGTAAAGAGAGAGGTGGTGGTTGCAGGCTTCCCCCAAGACAGGAATCTGCAAGAGATCTGTAAGAGTTCTAGCAAAGGGAGAAAATACACTTATTTTTTTCTTTAAAATTCCAAAAGAGAAGGAAATAGTTTGTATTCTCACTCATAATTCCAAGAAGGAATATCAGACCACAGTTGGGCATCATATTCCTTTGATCCCCTGACAGTACAGACACGAGAACATTAATCTCTGAGTCTTGGTTGGTGGGGAATCAGTGGTGTTTGACTGGGAGAACTGAAAACGCTTGGGCAGCAACATTGCTGCTATATTATTTTACCAGGCTGTTTGCAAGCTCCTTATGCCCTGAAATGTACCTGGGGTGCACATGACAAAACAAAATGGTTTCTTTAATGGTGTATATACTCTTTTAAATGTTCAGCTGGTAAGTTCTCCTCCTTCCTCATCAAATGTGATTACAGTATCTAAGTATGATAAACTTGCATCTTCTGTAATACTTTGAAAAGTCACTGTTAGCTGCTTTGACAATTACATTGGTAGTAACGTGATGGACATATTGCGTACTGAAGTCAATGCTGTAAGTAGTTTCGCAGGGTTTCTGTGCAACTACGTATACTGTGCTAATTCTTTAATGTGCTGTTATTTTATTGTACCCTATGCTATTCATTTTGATCAGTTTCCCGAGGAGTATCTAATATTTTACTGAGTGTTTAAGGCACAACAGTTACAGTGAGATGGTAGATGAAGCAATAAATGGCTTTTGAGGATGGTTAAACGCCAACACAGTGATGAGGCTGTTAAATGAGAGAACTGTTTGTAAAGGGTTTTTTTGTTTGGGGAAACACTTTTCTGTTTTGGTCTAGATGAAAAGTAAAGCCAGTAATTGGAAACATGGAAAACAATATTAAACTTACTTTAGGTTGAGAATGTGTCCTTTGCTGCTTGCTAAGTGTCTCTACTTTGCATGTGAATATGTGTAGTTGTAGTGTTTTGTGGCCATACTTCCTTGTGTTTGCATGCAGTTGAAAGCTATAGGTAGTTTGGAAGCAATTTTTTGAAATGGTATTACTGCTTATTGTAGTGTAAGGAAAAACATGTTGTGTTGTGGCTTTTGCGGGGTCGGTGGGTTTCTTTTTTTGGGGGAGTGCTGTGGCTGAAATCACACTTAGGTATTTATAACATATAAGAAAGGTTTTAATTTGCTGTTTGAGGTAAGTGCTAAGACTGACGTCTAGGCATTGTGTTTTTCTCCTCTTTCTGAGACCAGTAATTACAGCTTCAAGTCAGAATGAACTGACAGATGAAGGTCAGCCTTGCCTCTAAAAAGTGTTTCTGGGCTGTTATGTTGCAGTAAACATTGACATTTCCAAAACACTGTACAGCTTTATCATCTTTAATCCGGTGCTTTCAGCTGCACCTTTCCTTTAATAACAGCAATGAATGCATTTTAATTTTGTTCTGAACATACTTTGGGGAAAGTTAATTACTGTTATCTGTAATTGAGTATTTGAAATAATTTTTTCAGAAACTTGAAACTGTCTTTTTATGACCAAAGAAGAAGGGCAAGATAAAGGTGGTTATATGCTATACTTGCTCAGTGAGCATGCAGTAAAATCACTGTTGGTTGCTAGTGAGCTTGTAGAATATTTTATATAAAGACATGTAAGTGCAACATGAACCAACAACTTTTAAAACTCCAACAAATATTACTATGTCACAATAGTTGCTTTGTTTCTTTTTCCCAGGAAACAAATGCATTTGTGATTAGTCTTTAAAACAATACTCATTTGTGGTGAGATGTTTAACCCAATTCTGCGTAACGTCATTGAATTTACAATGAGTATTTCTGTTTATATATAGTTTTGTAGAACAAACTGTGGTCTCTTATTTGGACTATTCAAATACACAGACTTTTGAGACTGCATAACAGTATATTGCATATAAAGCAAAGTTTTCCTTGAGGATGATCTGCTGTAAAGTCTGCTAGAATTTGTCTCCCCAAATGAGGTTGCAGAGCATTACTTAGCAAATGTGTCACAGGTTTAAAACTTTTACTACAAATTAGGATAAGATTCTTATAATAATTCAGTTTGTGTTTTGTAGCCAAGTTCAATTTTTCAGATGCAAAAATGAAAGTAATTTCTGTAGTTTCGTTGTAGGAACTCTTTAGCCATCTATACTTGTCCTTTCACGTGCATTAAATGTATCCGTGTTTTATTCTTTCTGCATATTTACAACTGTGGTTTTCAACCACAGTTTTCCTGGGGACTTTATTTTTGGTCTTTTGTGTTTTTCATGGGGATACAGCAAGCTAGAAGAATTGCTTTTGTAGAAGTTTATTTGAAATAAAATCAAAGGTAATGCCAAAATGAAATTAAGGAAATTGTAGTAAACAGTAAAAGTGAACATATTGACAGGTGTAATAGCTAAAGGAATCAATACAAACTTAATGAGACCTTCTAAAAAGCCACATCTACTTCCGAAAAGCAAGCATTTCTGTGTCTTTTGAGTGTTAGCTTTCACTTTTGTGACTCCTTTCCTGTTTCTTTTTTCATATATTTTACTGCGGAAGATCTTCTACCTCCATCAACTACTTTTTTTTTTTTTTTTTTTAAGAGTGTTCAGTAAAAGTGGCCTTTAAACAGAGTGATGAAAACAGACTAGAGAGAAGACTGATGCTGTGTTTCCACCTATGTGCAGGACTAACTATTCTAAATTACTAATATTTGAAGTAAAAATGACCAGGTCGATTGTCCAACATCTGCTTAGTGTACACAAGTATGAACATATATCTTCTTTTTTTCTTTTTTCTTTATTTTTCTTTTCTGTAAAGTGTTTTTAAAATAGTCATTAATAAACTTCAAAGGAACCTTCTGAACATAAGAAATGATACTTTCAGAATGCTAGCCTGGAAATTAAGTTGATAAATTTTAGTGTGAACATGTGGGCAACTCTGAGTTGAACTAGCTGATCTATTGGATTTTCTGTAGGATCTCTTCTTTTTTTACTATTTAATTTTTTTTTTTTTTTTTTCTAAATTTGGCTTACTTTCACTAAGGTGGTATGTGAGTTTTCTTGTTTGTTGTTTTGCTGGGTGGGGTTTGTTGGTGTGGTTGGGGTGGGTTTTTGTGTGGCTTTTTTTTTTTTTTTAAATGCAGGTTTTATTTTGTAGGAGTGACAGTGTTTTCTGGTAAAGCTGTAACTCTGCATGTAATGTTAGTTTAGGAAATGCAATAGTACTTTGCAACTTAAATCTGTTTGTGTCACTATAAATGCACTACTAAATAACTCTCTGTTCAAACCGCTTCACAACCTTGAAATGAAATCATTTATAACACCACAGACTTAAGTGTGTCTGTTGGAAGTAAAAGCACTAATCGTTTAGCTGTTTTTTCCCGATGACTTTAAAAACCTGAATTACTTTAATTAGTACATCATTTTGAACAAAGCCTCCATATTTAAAATGGAATGCTTTAAGAAGATGGAAGTTGTAATTTAGTTTAAGTTTATAAATACCGGTGTGTTGAATCAGTGGTTTGAATATTTTTATTATGATTCTTTATGTGAAGGCTATTTCTTTTAAGGCATCTTAGAGCTTGTCACATATCATTAATTTTACCAATCATATGCTTGCTATTTATAGCCAGCACGTGGTATACTGTAGACCCCAGTTTCTTTGCTATATTGAGGCCCATAAAAAGTATTGAAATAGTATTTAGATGTAATTAAAGAAATATTTAGGAGGGCTGTTGATGCTGTAATCAACAGAGAGTTTCTGGATAATTGCATTTGAGTAAACTAACCTTATAATGAATGCCTCTATTCATTTTTTGCTTCTACCTTGAGTGTACTTAAATATCTGAGAATCTGGGAGACTAATAGTAGTTTCTGCAGGTGGACTATTTTGTTCTTCATGCTTTTGACTTCAAATAGCGATTGCATAGCTGGAGTTCACCGTTGTGGGCTGTAGCTGAATTTTGTGGCTTTCTTTTTAAATATACTTTGATTTTTGTAAAGCGTAGAAAGAAAAGATTGTATTTGCGGAGAGAAGGTGAATAGGTCTAAGTACAGATAAAAGTTTGCTTTAATGTATTTACTCATCATTTAAAGAAAAGAAAATAAATTCTGGTAAATAGGTTAGAAACCCCAGTGCTACTCTTTGATAGGTATCTTTGAAAACTTGTATTTGCACTGCATGTCAAGTCACTAAATTTAGATTGAATTTAAACATGCAATGGTGTGCCTGCTCAAACAAGTAGTTACCCTTCTTCCTCACATGTACTTGTTCATTGATCTTTCTTTCCTAACTGTTAAAAATACCTTTCCTAAAATTTCTTTCTGTGGGCTCATTACTCCCATTTTCTTTTTGTGCATGTTACCTTGAAGAATGGTAGTGGTGGTATATCAGTGATGGTGCAAGAACACAATCAAAATCAGTACTAAGGCTCTGGAGTTTATTAGATGAAGTGGCACAGCTGAGAAGTGACAAGCTCTTGATCACAAATGCCTTTGTTAAGGTCTGAAATCAAAACATTGGTATTCAAAGCTAAATAGAAGATGGAGATCATTGCTCAGAGTACAGTTAAATACAGATGTATTTTACCATCTCAGAATGGAAAGGGAGCTCCTGGGAGGGGAGGTGGGAGTAGAATAGACAGGGCGTTCTTGCTGGAGGGAAGAGATGAGAAAGCAGTTCCCTCCTGAGGGGCAGAGACAGGCAGTTTATAGCTGGTGGAATGTGAGGAGCTGGCTGTGGAGGGACAGATCATACTGAGCCCATAATTTTTATATTATGGCCCATTGGATGTATTTGGTATCTAGCAGAGTTATGAGTTCTAGCTGATAATGCCAGTTTAGTTGCCTGCGAAACTGCACCCTCTGTTCCAAAGCTTATATTTGAGAAGCGGTGTGTAGGTTTCCAGTGAGGATGGCCTGAGAGATTAAAGATGAAGCAGAAGTGTCCTTCTGCAGTTGCCTGCATGAATGTCCTTCTTTGTAAAAGTTTCTTCACGCTTAATGTTCTTACACATATTCTGAAATAGGAATACATGATATTCTAGTAAAGCAAGAAACATATTTTTGAGCTGAGGTATTTGTTTTTTCGAGATCAATATACAAAATTTGCTTTTCAAGATTTAAGTGGGACGGACTTAATATTTGTGAGATGACACCATTGCCTTTGCCTTTTTTAGCTGGCTAAAAATTATTTTTGCAGCTTACGAAGTTTGTCTTCTAATTCCCAAGCATCTAACTTCAAGAATTTGTCACATGAATATTTTACTGGGTCCTGTTTAGTGAGAGAGTTTCTGAGATGTAAGCCTGAAGATCAGAAAGTCAGTACCATGTCTGAAATAATGTGGTCAGTCAGGGAAGGGAGGTGTTTTTCTTTTTTAAACTAAGTTTGATGAGGTTTAGTAGGTATCTCTCATTTCAGAGTATGAGGTAAGCTTTATAAACTGAGAGCTTATAACCTAGGTGCTAGGTGTTTTTTCTCTAAATGCCCACACATGAATTGCTCACCCTGTCTTTCATGTCAGATTTATTGGTTGGAAGGGAATATGAGAAGAAAAGTTTCTCTGAGATGAAAAAAACTAACCAAACCCTTATCTCTCTTTCATGGCTGTAACAGGGTTGGGTTTCTATGTAGTTTGTGTGCTTTGCTTTTGTTTTGTTTTTCCTCAAACATACAGCAGACAAACATACAGAATGCCAAGGGCTTAATTTTGCTGCCTTCACAAAGAACACAGACATGCCCCGTCCTGGCATGGATACCAGGGCAGGTTAAAGGCAGAGCTGTACTCTGGCATACCTTGTTACGTGTCTCTGAGCTTGGGAGTGATCTGGAGGGCTGCCATTCCTTTAGCTGCATAAAAGAGAGGAGAGGACTAACAAATGCTGGAGGAGCAGCGAGGAAGTTAAAATGAGTAAGCTTAAATAGAATTAAAAGGCTTGTGTTACTTGGTTTTCGGTTCAGAGGTTGGAAGTCTCACATTGAGGTGAGAAGGTCTGATAACTTACTGAATGGTTAAGACGTGGGGATCAAGTATAAGTAATTGTAGAATGACTGTAGAAATTAAATCATTAGGTGATAGTGGCAGATAAAATTCAACATGGATAAATGTGAAATTACACATGCGAAGAAAAATAATAAACGTTTCCCATTGAAACAGTGGGCTTTGCACTTATCCACCCCACCCCCCATACACACCTATTTTCCCCTGAGTGAGTGAGGTCTGTAGAGAGTTACAGTTGCATGAAAAGATCACGTGGATGATCAGCTGTGGTCAAAAAGTAAACTGAATGTTAGGAGTTGGGAAAAGGAGAGAACAAACAGAACTCTCTGAAGATCCACCATGCAATTCAGTTCCCCTCATCTTATTACAGGATATAAAGGAGCTGGGAAAGTTTCAGAGAAAGGGCTGTTAAAGTCATCAGGACAAGAAATGAAAAAGGTAAACCTCTTCAGCCTGGAGAAGAGATGGTGACTAAGGTGGTCTCTGATAGTAATCTGCAAAACCACGATCAGCTTGAAGGAGGGGATAGGGATTAATGGTTCATTGTTTCTTCCAGTGCAAAAACTTGGGATACTAAAATGAAGCCAGGAGGAACTGGATTACAAACAAACAAAAGGAGGTGTTTTTTTCATCAAACAGGTAGTGGAAATACTGAGTTGCTTGCCATAAGATGCTGTAGATGCTAGAAGTAGGTATGTGTTTGAAAAAATACTAGGTGCTCTCATGAAGCAGGACCGTCATTGAGAGTTAGTGAATGGAACAGGCATCTGAGGAAAAAACCCTGATGTGAAAACAGCTGGGGGCTCAGAGAGTACTGCGTGTGGTTACCCTGCTTTTCCTTTTCTGTGGGCATATATTTATGGCACTTGTAGGCAGAATAATGGGTCTTTGGTCTGATACAGGTGTTCTCTTGGAAATACTGCATATGGGTTTTAGGTCAAGTATGTGTGGGCTCAGATGTACCAAAATTCGCAGGATTACTGTGATCCATCTGGGGGCAAATCTGTGGTCAGGTCATCTTGACACTGAAATCTAGAGGTGATGGGGTTTTGGAGGGGTCTCTTAGTAGCTGGTAGCTCTGTTATAGTCAATGTAATAGTAGAGAGGTTGTTAACTCAGAGTACCGACTTAGCTGTTAAATGGTGATATCATACTGTGCTCTAAGAATACTGTTTTACTGCAGTTTGAGTTTACTGTATTCTGAAATGTAAGTGTCCTATCTTAAAAAAGAAAAAAAAAGAAAAAAAAAAGGAGGTAGTGAAACTATGTACAGCACTGCTGACAGGTCAATCATTTGCAGTACTGAAAGCTACTGCATAAAGTACACTACAATCGTAGTAGTCATGAAATAATTTAAACTATGGAATAGTTACAATATAAGAAATGTCCAGTTCTGGGCTTGATGCCCACTGCTGGGCTTCTCAATACAAGAGATGTGGACATAGCGCATAGAGTCCAACAAAGGGCCACAAAGATTAAGGTACTAGAGCATCTTTCACATGAAGAAAGGCTGAATGAGGTGGGACTCTTCAGCCTGGAAAAGAGAAAGGAGCAGGAGGGGTCTTAATGTGTATAAATACTTGAGGGGAGTGTGCAAAGGAGACCGACCCAGGCTCTCTCAGTGGTGCCTGGTGACAGGATTAAAGGTAATGGCCAAGCACGGGAACACAGCAGGTTCCCTCTGAATATCAGGGAACGCTTTTTCACTGTATGTGTGATGGAGCCCTGGCACAGGTTACCCAGAGAGGCTGTGGAGTCTCTCTCCTTGGAGATACTCAAAAGCTGTTTGGACACGGTCCTCAGCAGCTGGCTGTAGGTGGCCCTGCTTGAGCAGGGTGGTTGGACCAGGTGTCCTCCAGAGTTCTCTTCCAGCCTCAGTCATTCTGTGAAGAATTTCAGCCAAATGTGGAGCCAGCAGTAACGGCTTATAAGCAAAGTATTAGGCTATATCCAATCGTTTTGATTAGGTGTTTGCAAGTTGGCTTTCTGATGGGGAGAATCATTGTGGAAGAAAATGATGATCTTTTATTTATCTTCAATAACAGAGACACAAAGCTGTTAGTGATTGCTCTACTCAACACTGTGTGTTTCTGTGCATTTGGTAATACATTATCTAAAAGTACAGAGCATTCATCAGAGCTGCTGATAGCTTGAGCCACTTGTAATGTTATGTTGTCTTAAAGTTCTAGATAGCTAGATTTTTTTCAGTTGTTATATTTTGACCATCACGGCAGAAGAAACAGTCTTGATCTATATGTTGAAATGTGAATTATGCAAAAGTGTTGTTATTTAAGGTTCCTGTTACACAAGGGCAGTCAAGTAACACAGAGGTAAGAAAGTTTGGATGGAGTTCATTGCATGCCTGCCATTCATGTGACCCAAATTTAGAATAAAGAGCAGGTAATAAAACCTCAGGAAACTGCTTTCTTTAGTTAATTAGGGAAATTAATTAAATTATGGCAAATGAAGGATGATTGCTTTACAGTCAGGGTTATAGTTACCAAATGAAAATACTCCACATACATATTTTCCCTTCTCAGTTTCTTTTTTCTTCATTTTGTCTTTCAATTTGGATTATCTCTTGTTCAAACACTTTCTGACAAATAGGTACCTTGTTTTGGAATTCAGTCAGAATTAAACATCTGAACTACAAAAAAAAAAAAAAAAGAAAAAAAAAGGAAAAGATTTCAAATCTGTGAGGTAAACAAACTAGCTTATTTAAAGGAAACTGTGATAACAAACTAGCTTATTTAAAGGAAACTGTGATCTTCAGAACTTGCACTGGCCAAAATGTCCCTTTCATAAACTTGCATGGAGCATTGTGCAGCATTTCCTTTAGCTGAAAATCAGGTGTCCCAAGAGAGTGGAAAAGGGATCATGGTGCCTTGTGATTTCTGAATTTCTTCATGTCAGGATGTATTGGTCAGACACGCGGTGTGACTCTGTCCCCTCCCTGATAATGGTTTAGTGGCAAGCATCGTCTAGGTTTTCAGTAAGCCGTTTCAGAAACATGAAGACCTTATGCTACCTTCATTTACCTGGAACTGCTAGGTTGTTGAGGAAGTTTTTATAGTTGTAGACTAAATGTTTTGTACCCAGCTAAAGGTATTATACCCAGGACGCACTGTTTTTGCTCCTCTCTTCCTTACTCATGAACTCTCTGTCACTCTTCCATGCCTGACCTATTTTGGGAATTGCTGACAGCAACCACTTCATATTCATGACAGTGGTCTTCCCTCCTCCCCCCTCCCTTGCAAGCAGGACTCTCCCATTCCAGTGGTTCCCTGGTGCCCTTGTTTTGGGAGTCCTCTGTTGCATTTGTTTTTCTCAATATCAAAGGGAATATCGTAGCAATAGAGTGCAGTATTTTCATACCTTGGTTCTTCAATCCTGCAGCAATCAGAGCTGGTAAAATCTTGCTCAACAGAGTTTGCCAGAGGAGTAACATCTATATATGTGTCCCATTTCCATTTAGATCAATTTGGGCCTTGCTACTGATGCTTGAAATGCTTCTATTTTTGCACTTTCTCGCCTGTTAAAGTCAAATAGCCAGAATTGTCCTAGCATTAAATATGATGTTCCTTTTAACTGGGTCTCACCAGCACAATATTATTTGGACTGAAATTGGTACTGAATAGAAATGACCAAATAAAGCTAGTTAACCATTCAGGTGAGGCTTTTGTTCTCATGTAGGGAGTGTAATGAATACAGCCATTTATTTATTTATTTATTTTAATAGCTTACAACTGGAAGTACTTAAAAGGAAATCATAACACGGTGACTACCAATAAACTTATTTTACACATCCTGAGTATCAAGAGAAACTCATCTGTTGTTAGTCAGCTGTACCAAAAGCAGTAAACCATTTCTTTTCTCAAACACATCAGTGAAATCTCTTTTTCTTCCTCTAGCAGAAAATAAAATTGCATTTTTCTGAAATCTTTCTGCAGAGGTCCTACCCTGCAGAGGTACATTTACTTCCCTGCATCAATGAGGCACAATGAACTTGGCAGAGAATTTGTCCCCACGGAGTGGCTGATGGTTTTCCTATAATTCTCACTCCTTGGGCTTCCTGAAGGAAAGGGGTAATTTATATAATCTGTTGTATAATCTGAACCTTTTTTTTTTTTTTTTTTTTTAAATGGGAGAGATGTAAGGTCTTGTGACTCAACTTCAGCAAGGAAATTTTTCACAAGGGTGGGGTAGCCATCTCAAGATTTAAGAAGCTATGACCCTGAAAAATTAGGAGTCTGGCTTAAAAATCATGTGCATCTTTTAAAAAGTGAAAGAAAAATCTTTGGAAAGGTGGTGATGTTGTGACTCCAGGAACTGAGAGTTACAGAAACATGTGGCAGGTGTTCTGAGACTTGCAATAAATTGGTAAAAAATTGGTAGAATTCTTACCAGCTGAAAGAAACATTCTTCATTGTCCACCTTTAAATATCCAAAGACAATGCATTTTACAAACACGCGGCACTCGTAGAGGTAATATTTTTGTGTTCTGACTTTCTTACTTCCCTGGTACTGCTGAAACTGTGAAGAGCCATAATTAACCTTGGCTTTCCAGAGGACAGACTTTGGGCCTGTTTAGGAGCCTGGCTGACAGAGTCCCTCGGGAGGCAGCTGTGAAGGGGAAGCAGTCCAGGAAGGCTGGGCATCCTTCCGGAAGGAAATCTTAAAGGCGCAGAGCAGGCTGTCCCCATGTGCCAAAAGACAAGCCAGCTGGGAAGAAGACCAACCTGGCTGAACAGAGAGCTTTGGCTGGAACTCAGGGGGAAAAAAGGAGAGTTGGTGACCTTTGGAAGAAGGGCCGGCAACTCAGGATGACTGTAAGGGTGTCATGAGGTTATGCAGGGAGAAAATTAGAAGAGCCAAAGCCCAATTAGAATGCAATCTGGCTACTGCCATGAAAGACAACAAAAAATGTTTCTACAAATACATTAGCAACAAGAGGTGGGCTAAGGAGAATCATCGTCCTTTATTGGATGTGGGGGAAACATAGTGACAAAGGACAAGGAAAAGGCTGAGGTACTTAATGGCTTCTTTGCCTCAGTCTTTAACAGTAACAGCAGTTGTTCCATGGGTACCCAGCCCCTTGAGGGGGAGACCAGGACAGGGAGCAGAATGAAGCTCCCAAAATCCAAGGGGAAAATCATCAGCAACCTTCTATACGACATAGGCATGCACAAGCCTATGGGGCCAACAGGGTCCACCTGAGGGTACTGAGGGAGCTGGCAGAAGTCCTCACCAAGGCACCTTCAATCATTTGAAACAGTCCTGCCTAACCAGGGAGGTCCCAGTTGAATGGAAGCTAGCAAGTGTGATGGCCATCTACAAGAAAGGCTGGAAGGAGGATCCGGAGAGCTACAAGCCAGTCAGCCTGACCTTGGTGCTGGGGAAGGTTACGGAGCAGTTCATCCTGAGTGCCATCATGCAGCATGTGCATGATAACTGGGGGATCAGGCCCATCCAGCAGGGGGTTATGAAAGTCAGGTCCTAGGTTGTCTACCTGAACTTTTGTAAAGCCTTTGACACCATTTTCCACAGCATTCTCCTGGAGAAACTGGCTGCTCATGGCTTGGACGATTATACTCTTCACTGGGTAAAAAACCAGCTGGATGGCAAAACCCATTGCATAGTGGTGAATCGAGCCACATCCAGCTAACAGCCGGTCACAAGTGGTGTTCCCCAGGGCTCAGTACTGGGGCCAGTCCTGTTTAATATCCTTATCAATGATCTCGGCAAAGGGATTGAGTGTATTCTCAGTAAGTTTGCAGGCAACACCAAACTGAGAGGAAGTGTTAATCTGCTTGAGGGTAGGAAGGCTCTGCAGAGGGGTCTGGACAGACTGGATTGATGGGCCAAGGCCAATTGCATGAGGTTCAACAAGGCTCAGTCCCAGGTCCTACACTTTGGTCACAACCACCCCAGGCACCACTACAGGCTGGGGGAAGAGCAGCTGGAAAGCTGCCTGGAGAAAAAGGCCCTGGGGGTGCTGGTCCACAGCCAGCTGGGCAGGAGCCAACCCCGTGCCCAGGTGGCCAGGAAGGCCAGCAGCATCCTGGCTTCTATCAGAAACAGTGTGGCCAGTGGGGCCAGGGCAGTGCCCGTCCCCCTGCACTGGGCACCGCTGAGGCCGCACCTGGAATCCTGTGTTCAGTGCTGGGC
>JAVJGJ010000001.1:12834045-12844560 GCA_035590215.1 Microhierax caerulescens | reverse complement strand
CCGGCGGGGGGGCAGGGGAAAGGTCTTTGTCTCTAGTCAGTACTCTTTTAATTTGCAATAAATTATGTTATTTTTTCCCATAAGATGAGTCTGTTTTGCCCA
The DNA here is from genome assembly GCA_035590215.1 of Microhierax caerulescens. Taxonomy (NCBI): domain Eukaryota; kingdom Metazoa; phylum Chordata; class Aves; order Falconiformes; family Falconidae; genus Microhierax; species Microhierax caerulescens. The sequence goes on along the minus strand of JAVJGJ010000001.1, from coordinate 12,844,458 downwards.
TGATGGTAATTAATAAGTGGTCTCAGTCTTTATCTCGACCCGTGAGCTGTTGCTTCTTTTTCCCCCCCTGCCTTGCTGAGGAGAGGGAGCCTGCAAGCAGCTGGCAGCTAGCTGGCCAAGGTCAACACACCATGGTTAAATTATGTCAGGCATTTTTCTTTGTTTTGTCCGCTTCCAGATGTGTCAGTGTTTGAGCAGAAGATGTAAGAAGTTAGGCAATTGGGAGCAAAAAGTTGTATGAATGTTGGTAGTTTTTGGTCACTGTAATGTTTCTCTGGAGTAGGATAATTAGGGCTGTGAGGCTAGATGTTCTAAACAGTCTGAGGAGCAATCTGAAGTTGACCACTGTTTTCCAGGATAAGATATCTCTTTAAGACTGTTAATTGCATTACTCTGTGTGGTCCCTTAGTGAGAAGTAGGGAGTTAAGAGCTGTAACATCCCAGTAGGGCTCATGAGGAGGAAGGGAGGGAACAGACAAAACGGACAAAACTCTTGTTGCAAGGTCACAGTCATCTAAAACATATTGCAGCGTATCGGGGAAAAAAAAGCTTGCACGTAGGAATGCCCTTAAGATGGCAGACATTGCCTTTTGTCGTTTGTAGTATGTTGGCCACTTGGAGTGTTTTGTTTCCTTCAATAGTAGTGGCTTGGGAAGGCAGGTCAGTATCACTCCCCATTTTAGAGGTGGAATAACTGAGGCATATGCAAAGGTTAGTTTTGCAGACCTAGGCAGAGAATCAAGATCTCTGAATCCTGCCTTTTTTAAGGTAGACAGATGATCCACCCTGTGATGTGGTATATACTTCCTTTCAGCAAAAGCATTCTACTGCTTTGCTAAGGCCACACTTAGTACTTTTGTTGAATGCTTCAGTATTTCTGTTCAGTGATCTTGAGATACCATTGTGGTATTTAAATATTTGTGTGGTCTGCCTTGCTTCCAGCATAGGTGTGGTATTTATTTAATGAGAGGGGAGCAGCAACGTGGCATGTGTGAAAGCCTGCAGGTATTAAAAGAAACAAAGTATTATACTGCAGTAGGCAACCTGGGGTATCACACTGTATTAATTTCAAATACCTCAGGCTCTTTGTGAGCTTCTGTGGGGACTTAAATTTAGATTATAATGGAAACTTATATGAGTTTATTCCAGCATTGCAAAATAAAATAAAATAAAAAAAAACAAATCCACAACACTGAAGATAAAATTTTTAATTAAATTCTTTATCTTTGAAAATTTAACTTCCAAAGGAAGATTAACATAGCATCATGAGTAACCATGGGATGATTTCATCACTACTAATTTGAACATGAAATGCATCGGCATATAGAATTCAGTCAGCTTTGTGAATTAAAAGCCTCTGATGTCTGTATTAGAAATATCCTGCGGATATAATTTACGTATCAAAGCTTCCATTCTACTTTTGCTACAGCATATGGCGGTAAGCTGTGGTGGTGCTTTATATTTTAGAGTGGCAGTGGCTCATTGATATTCAAAACTGTTTTCCACTGCTGAGGTAGCAACTGAGAATTACTTTTTCCTAGCGCATGTGAAAAGAGAGAGGGAACCTTTAACCTTTTTGAACTCTTTTTCTTTGCATATTGGCATGGGAGGAAAAGTAGTGATCCTCTAGAAAAGGGAGAGGCTATCATTCTGAACATTGACCACGTGCTTTGTACATGTTTTTTATTTAAATCCTGTCAGTAATTTCTTTTTTTTTTACTCTGTTCAACATAATTTTATGCTTATAACTCATTAATGAAAATTAAGCAAGCCATAGAGTATCAGTCTTCCTGTCAATTTTACATTTTTAGTAAAATAAAACAATAAAGCCTTCTTAAGATAAAAATGAAGATCAATAACTAACGAAAAAGCTTTATAATGGAAATGTGTTTGGTTTATTATTTTACATTCTAAAAGCCTTTTCATTAAACTGCAGTCTTGTGAAAGACAAGGGTCAGCTCCAGTAACTGCCTACGCTTTTTGGTGACTATTATTATATTTATATTATTATATTATTTGCCTCATAGAAAGGTAGCTTTCTCTGCAAGATATTTAAAGTACAGTTACAGTGAAGTATAGTTTAAAAAATGAGGGATGTCATTAAGACATTTTTAACAAGAAATTTGTTTTCAACTTTTAAAACAGCTGAAATACAAAAGTGCTTGCAGAGAAAAGAGGCAAATACTATTGTTAAATTGAAAATCTTGGGAAATATAAGCAGTATTACAAAATAATGGGAACAAAAAAAGTTATCTGAGGATTCTGCCTTTAGTCAGCTGGGTTAGAGCAGTAAAAGGCTTTCCTCTGCCACTGGGGATATCTCAGCTTCTTTTTGTGGCATTTCCTTATTTGACAGCAGCTGTGTTTGAGCAGGGGAGGTTGAATTCTGTATTTGAGATGTGGAAGTTCTATGGGACTGTAACTTTCTTTGCTTGCTTCTGTGGAAAAAAGTCTTGTTTAGATCATGCTTCAGTAAAAGAACTGTTGGTGAATAGAGTCCTGATCAGAAAAGGGTCTATGTACAGATATGTTTGCTTTCCTCTACCTGCTTCCTCAGCTCTTGCCTCCAACTGGGTGTCTGCTATTGAAATAAGGAAAAGCAGCAAGGTGGGCAAGCTGCTGGAAGGGCCTCTAAGCACCTGCTAATGAGGTATCTCCACTTAAGAAGGTGTCTGAAACATGCTGGTATAGCCACTGGACTACATGAGCTTTCCATAATGTCAGTGTAAGTGATGTCTCTATTTCTGCCCACTTTGTGTGTCGAGGGATGGGAAGTCAAGGGTTTGAACACAGTTATACATTGTGGAAGTGGGGCAGCTTCTAGACTACAAAACCTTCCTTCAAGATGTGTGTATAGCAACGCTACTGGCCAAGTGGGTGTGAGTTGATACAGTCCCAAGTGCGACGTGCCCCTGCTCTAGAGCAACACAGCATGCTCTGCTACAGAACCTGTTCCCACAGATTTCACCAGTGGTGCCGCCGTGTTTAGCTTGCTTTTGCAGCATTATTCAAGTGCCAGTTGCATTATCCAAATGTCAGTGCTAACATTTTGAGACCAATTTGTGCATTAGAATTATTCATGTTTGCCCTGCCCACCCCCACCGATGCTAGTTGCTCTGACCATTAATTTGTTTTTAATTGAACAGTTCGTAACTGAACTAACAGTGTAGAGAAGAAGCGTTTTGATAGCTGGTTATTTGTTGCAATTTCAGACTAGTGTTTAATGGCAAATATGAAGAGTATGTCTGATTTAATAAGTATTTAGATTTGCTTCTTGTAATAACTTAAGTAGGCAGTCCAGGGTTAACAGTTGGACTTGGTCATCTTAAAGGTCTTTTCCAGCCTAAATGATTCTGTGATACTAAATAGTATAGTAGCAGTACTCCTGCTTTTAAACACTCTGCTAGGTTTCAGGAAATAAACTAGGTATCTTAGGAAAAGCTGAGGACAAAGCTTTGTAAAATGTTGATTTAGGTAGTGATGTTAATTGGATATCTACAAGTCTATTGTCAGGACGAACACTATCAGGTAACTTTAGGTTACCTCAATATCCCAGTGTCTGACATCAGTCAGAATCTTTCCGTTTCTGTTTTTGTTTTTTTTGTGTGTGTGTGTTTATGCAAGCTATCAAAAGGTCCTATGTTGGTTCTTGTAGCTATGTAGGTCGTCTTCAGTTCCAGAAGAAAAAGAGATAAAGATAGGACTATATACCATTTTGCTTTGAATTTAGGGCTAGTAAGTTGAATGTTTGTTTCGCGAAGAAAACCATTGTGTTCAACTGTGTGAATGTCTTCCCTGGGTTTATGCCACTGAACTCGAAACCCCACCAGGGATGTCCAGCACTAAGATTACTGTTCTGCTATTGCATGTTCCCATGTAGGTAGAAATTTTTTTTAGTGTTGTATGTTCTTAAATCTTGCATGTCCCCTTATTCAAAAAATACATCATAACGGTAAAACTAGGAGTGTGTACCAGATAAAGAACTGCTCTTGTTGAAGTCAATAGTAAATGTTCTCAAAATGTAGGGATTTTTTTCCAGAACTAATTGTGGTAACTCATGTCAGCAAAAACAGCATAACAAAGGATGCTTGTGTACTTGTATTTTCTACGCTAACTCCTTAACTGTAAAGTAAAATTGCTTGTGTTTAGGATGTTTCACTACAAATCTAATTCTGCTGATATGTCCACCACTCATTTGAGGCCTTCGTTACATTTGTGGGTCTGGGAGTTTTATTTTCAGAAAAACTCATTTCAGCTAAGTTTTGTTTCCTTACTGAAACTTGGAATTCAGTGTCTGAGCCTGTTAGGTTTCACTGTATACAGCTGATCTAAACTAACGGTCAGCATAACAGTCTTGGAAGAGCAAAGAGATGATGATCTTTATTATATGAATAAACCTGCGTGCTCCTTTATGGCAACAGACATTTTAGGAATGTGCATTTTGGACATTGTTTGTATTTCTTCTAGTATGTGAACTTGTTGTACATAAATGTTACATGCAATGAAACAGTAACTTAGAACCATTGGATTTGTAGAACAAAACTTTCTACATTTACAGTGATGAATATTTTTCAGGTATCTTTGTATGACTTTCAGGATTTAATTTAGCTGTCAGAGCACTCCAAAGAGATAAATACAGCAGACTGTAGTGTTTTGAAGTGATGGGTCAGAATGAACTTCCAGATCTCAAAATTGGCACCTGTTAGATCAGAATACAGTGAATTATGCCCACTCCTACTGCATTTCACTATACAGTTTTGGTTCCATGCATTTAAGGGTGATTCAGTATGCCTTTTGTGCTTGCCAGTCTGATTTCCACAGCTAGGAGGTAAATATAAATAGCATGATTTCAATTGCAAGCCATTGATTTCCTCCCAGAGCAGATGTGTTTTCTCTAGCTAGTGGTAGGATATTTCAAGACAAGATTACTGTTCCTATTTACATTTAAAAATAAGGCGGAAAAAGAAAAGAACACTTTCATATATTTGTATTTTGGTGGTTAAGTATTGTGTTGTTTGTATGACAGTCTTTCCTTAGCTATGGTATCTTGGATATCCAAATTGCTGTTATTAAAATTATCTGTGCTTTTAAAGGCTGAATGGTATAAGCAGGTGTTTTGCATGCCTGTAAATATTTTTTTTAAAATTTTATTAGAATGACTGATGGTTAATTTTGGTTTTAATGCTGGTTGAATGTACACCTCTTTTTTTTTTTTTTTTTTTTTTTTTTTTTTTTGCTTTGTTCATTTTGTGTATTTAGTTTTCTTCCTTTTTTTTTTTTTTTTCATTGGTAGCTCCAAAATACTATGAAATAAACCCAAACTTCTGAATATCTAAGATCAGCAACAGAGGGGAGTAGACCACTATGCTGTTGCAGGCCTTACCAGAGTGGCAGAAAAGTTATCAGCTCTTCTAGTTACTAATCTTTTTGAAGGTTGCTGCCCTCATGGCTCAGATGTAGTAGCAGATCACCTGAGAGCTTACAGGTGAAACTTCTGTATTTGTAAATTGACCTTTGACAAACAGTAAAGCTCAGCTTATTCAGGTTTGGTCACTCAAGTACGTATTTTGTGTGTAAAGACTCAAGTACATATTTTGTTTATAAAGAAGGATCTGATTAACTTCTTCAGCTCCCTCCAGATTTTGGATATTCTTGTCTCAAGAACCGAACACCTTGTTTTCTGATTGAGCCAGGGCTAGAGGCAAGAGTTTGAATCCTTATTAGTACTTCTTAAATTGCCTGTGGAGCCAGAAAGACATTTCCCCACTTTCTGCTGCTCTTTCCAGTCTTTCCTCATGAATTCTCTAGTCCAACTGGCATATGAAATCTTATCCAGCATTCTTAGCAGCAGCTGCAGCCATGCAGTTAGATTTCCATAGATCCACCCCCAGACAAAAAACTTGTCCCACCTCTACAGAGATTTGTGCCAGTACAGTTTTAAGAAGCCTCCAGACTTGAAGTTTGCATGTTTTGTTCCCCCTCAACAATAAAAGCAGAGTTAATTGTAAGTGGCAGATGCTCAGTTTATGAAGTGCAAACGGTTTTAGAATAACATGTAAGCAAGCGCCCAAGGTTAGGTAGTGAAGTTAGTAAAAGGGAATTTAAGTTTACTTTGTATTGAAAAACTTTTCTGTTGTTTGGGTTTTTCAAACTAAGTATGAAAACATTTAATTGTTCTATTTTATCCAGTAGTATGATCTGTGGCTTATTTAGATAAAAACTATTCTGATGTGCAGCCAAATACTTCTGTCCTTATTAATACAATAGCACAGGTGTTTTATAGAGTTTTATGTTTCTAAATCAGTTGCTAACTTCTTTTAAAGAAGCATTGATTTTTCTTTCTTTCACAGTTTGTTCTCAGTGTGTGTTGCACTAAATGTCACGTTAAATTTGTGACTCTGTGAAGCCATCTATACTGCAGAATTTTAAATGCCTAAGATGTGGGTTTTTTTCTTCCTGTGCTAATCTGAATGAAATAGCTGACCCAAATTGCTACTTACCTGGATTCCTTGGGAGCTTCAGCTTTTTCTTTTCCTCCTTTTTTTTCCTTTTCTTTTGTTCTTAGAAAATTTGATCATTAAACAATTAGACTTTAGGCAGAACAGCAAATGACATGTGGATAATAATGAGGTCAGAAGCTCCCTCATACAACCTGTTGAGTCTTCACAGAGGAGCTATGTCATGCTAAATTATCTGTATGTGTTGGTGAACAGTATTCTGGCAAGGATGAATGAGAAGCCTGAGCATAAAGGAGAGCCCTAATAGAAGAAATTAGGGACACAGCCCTTCTGGTGAATCCCACAGTCCATCAGAACCATTTCTGCTGCCCCTGCTAAATCAAATGCTTGTCCAAGTTAGCAGCTCTGATAGCTGCCTGCTAGGCTGCAGAACCTGCGCTGAACAAGGATTTCCCATTTCAGTTTGATTCTGCCACCTAGTTTAGCAATATGGTAATTGCTTTTGGAACCACTCTAGGTGGACTTTGTACTGGTCTGAGTATGAAAGAACTGGGCTTTTGATTCAAGAGGTGGATGGGGTGCATGGTTTTGTGACCATGAAAAAAAAAAGTGAGAGTGTGGTGGTGTTAATTGTATGTAACATCAGTATTTTTGTGATGTCCCTTTTGAATCTGAGTTCCTAAAAACTGTGTTTATGCTTTCTGAGCGCAGAGTTTCAGAGTGGAGAACCGGATCTTTACCTTGAAGCTGCATCAAAGCCAGATTGTGAATCTTGGGCTGTGGCACTGGGAGAAGCAAACTCGGAAGGTTTGCAGAATAAAATTCAGCAGCTCCGGAGGCTGATCATGGAAATCAAAGAGGAGAGATCATCAGATGAAACACGGCAGTTTCTCCCTTCATCCCAAGTAGACAGTCTAGGAGAGCCACAGTTTACAAGTAAGTGCATTTACTCGTTTTATTGAGGGATACAATAAAAATGGCCTGCACTCTTTAGCAGTACATATGGTGTCACAAATGGTACATAATGCTGTTTGCCTTGTTGCTTGAGAAAGGGCAGTTATAGAGGAAGTAAACTCATTAAAATTGCCTTTAAATATCATTACCTGATACCTATTTTGATTTATACGGATAAACTTCAGGGGAACAACTGTGTGATTGCTGTGTTTCTGACTTTTTGTCTCTGATCTGTTTTCTTCATACGACTTAGAAATCGTGTAGTTGGAAAAAATTCTTTTCCTCTTTTATGTCCTATATACACATATGAACTACTGTTTAAAATATAGTTTAACTTGGATAAATGCATAAAGCTTTAGTGATACTTAAATTAGAATCACAGGTTTGTTCATTGTGATATAGAAGCACTCTGGGGATTTGAAAGCAATGTACCTATATGTTCAGTCATGTTTAGTGCACTGGAGCTTGGGCACTGTATTTCAGTTGCCTAGTTACTTAATCCAGTCTGTATCCAGCATATACATAAAGGTGTTCCAGATCAATATGCCACCTCTGCTAGTGACAGAATTCAACTTGGAAATTTCTTATAGTTCCATTTAAAAAAAAAACAAACCAACAACCAACAACTTAATTGTTGTCTTACTGACCAAGGCCTTTCTGAGCTCTGCAGCTGTAATTTTCCTTGCGTAGACTTGAAGTAATGAGAACAGTATTCAGCAGCATCAGGTTTTTGTGGACCACAACAGCTATAAATTTTGATGGTTTATTATTATTATTATTATTATTAATTTTTTTAAAACCTTGCATTTCTGTTCATACACTAACTTGGTCCTTCCCATCTGACCAATTTCTTCAATACTGGCAAATACTTAATACTATTCACTGCAGACAGTGCGTAAATGTCGAAAAGAGACGGTCTAATTTCTATAAGGTTCGGTGATACTGTAGTTGTGATGCAATTACTTTCTGCAGCAAGTGAACAACTCAGTATTATTTAACTATCCTTCCTATGATTCTCTTGTTGCAGCTCTGAGGTTCACTCCTTTATTCTAGTACAATAAGAAAATATTATCCTTTGCAGTAAAATATGCACTAGAACATAATTCCACAATGGAGGGAATTAAAATGTTCTTATTGTCACTGGTATATGAGGAATGGAATTCATGGGCTATTTTCCAATAAAAAGAAGTTGGTTTGTTGCATTACAATTTATATGTAGGTCAATAATATGGTGATATATTTTACTATATTAACCTGTTTTATGTAATTTCATAGAACAGTTTTTTGTTTCCATTTTTAATGTGATGACATACCTACTTAAAAATGAGTTATTAGATTTAATATTTTTCCAACAGATAATAGTTAGTTGTTGCGAAAATCTTACGAGTACTCATATGTGAAAAATTGGGGTGTTTTTTTTTTCCCCTTGCAACAGAATGTTTCTATTAGAAAGAAGTCTTCAAAAGTACTCTGTTTTCAGGCAAGTGATGGAAAGGTCTCTTTCACTTTAAGTTTGTAACATAAAATGTTACTCTAGTGGCAATGGCAGGTAGCTAGAGGTATGAATTACACCAGTGAAAGTTTTACTATGTATTAAAAATATATTTTTTTAGATATCATTTCTAATATTTTTCTCTTTTTCTTAACCTTAAAAGGTATTCAGAGAATTGCAAATGAGCCAAAGCTGGAGTTCAGTCTTGGTAAGATACAATTTTGACTTCTTGGAATTACAATGGCCTGTTTGTGTGAAAAGTTTATATATATAGTGTCATACAATTTAACTGTTACCTGTTTAAAAGGATCAGAAGAACCCTGGTTCCTTTAGATAGGAGAGGTGGCCTTGCATGTCTTTGAAATGCTGACTTTAGATTCTTAATTGGTTGAACTGTCTAAAGATCTGTTGAGTTCTCTAATGCTATGCTGCTCTACCAAGCTAAATATCTGCCCACTAGCTTTGTGAATGTTGTTTATGAAGTATTACTTATTTGGGACAAGAAACTTAAGATGTAGTTTTTAAAAATGTATTTTATTTAGATAAAAGTACTATCAGTTTAGAACAAACTTCTATTGACATGTATTGATCATTATTTTGTAGGAAGGAGTCAATATAAATGTTTACCTCATTTTCTCTTTTTATACTTAGTATAAGTAATTAGTACATGAGAACTATATATTACCATAGTACACAATATAAGAGAACTTTGTTTCAGGTGTTATATCAGCTCAAGCCTCCCTTTCTGTTCAGACCTATACAGCATAATTAAGATTGCTCAGTAAGTCAAGTAAGCTAATTTATCATTTATTTGTAATACAAGATAAAGGTGCACAATATTTGCAGCCCAAACTGTGCCATTTAGACGGGCAACTAGTCAACTTTGTCATTGCTCATTTAGCACAAAAACTGTGATGCTTTTGAAATAGTAAATGAAATAATTATTTGTTGTAGAAGCACTAAATACAGTAATTCCATATCAGAAATCAGAGTAATAGCTAGGTTTAGTTGATTAATGGTTGGACTCGATGATCTTTAGGGTCTTTTCCAACCTAAATGATTCTGACTATTCCCAGCTTCTGTACACAATAAAATAACACAGTTGCAAATAATGTATCTTTGGAAATTTCTGATGCTATACGCTGCATACATTCTGAAATGACTAAAACTTGTTGAATTTGTTATGATTTTTGCATTTGTATAGCCTGCTAATATGCATCTCATTGTATCTACACTGACAAACTTTTACTCGGTGCTATTCAGTATCTGTTATATTTACTCTGATAGAAACATTTTAAAACATCCGTTGCAAAAGCGGTGCTATTCAGTATCTGTTATATTTACTCTGATAGAAACATTTTAAAACATCCGTTGCAAAAGCGTGTGTGTATGTGAGAGAGATGATGAGGGAGAGACATTTGTAAGCAGGACATTATATAAAAGTCAATCAGACTGCACTGGTTGGGGTGTTAAATTATCCATGAATACCTGTCACTCAGACTGGGGGGG
>JAVJGJ010000001.1:12821174-12831659 GCA_035590215.1 Microhierax caerulescens | reverse complement strand
GCCCGCTTTGGCCTAGTTTCGTGGGAGCCTCCCATGGCAGTTACTGTCTGACTATTTATGTGCCGGGGGGTCAATGCTATGACTGTGCTTTTCTGCCCCCCCCCCTCCTGAAGTTACAGCAAATAATGAAACTTCTGAATTCTAGCTTTCCACTGCAATATACTCAGCATTTTTGGGGGCATACCTGATCTTTTAACATTCCTTATTTTGGAGTCAGAGCTCCCGTTAGACTGAGATGTTTGATCTTTATGTTCCTAGAGGACTCTTCGAGAATATGGCTGTGTTTTGAACACTGTAAGTGTTGGGAAGTTTTGCTTTTCAAACTTCATTTTGTTGTTTGGTGTTTCAAGTCATTCTGCTCTTCATGGCATTTTGTGAAGCATGAGGAGGTAGCACATGTCAGTCTGTGCAGAGTAGAGAAGAGGAACAGAGGAAAAGGACTAAAAACAGACCGTGGGCCTAAAGAACAATCCAGTCTAACAAACAGTGAAACTGATAAGAAACTTTCCTGTGACTTCAAAGCACACAGGGTTAACTCTTTTGTAGATGTTTATTTTGGAGTTGCTATTCTTGGTTGCTACCTTTAAAATATCCCAGCCCCTGAGTCCCAGATGTAACTAAATATGGTGTAGGTGCCTGACTTCACATCATTTTCAGTGTAGTTTGTGATATGTGAACTTAGCTGAAGTATTATATAATAATTATAGGAAATAAATTTTATTATGCATATTGGTGAGCATTACTGTGAAGTTTTTAAGACCTTGCACCTCTAAAGGTATTTGCATTTAGTTGATGGTGAACTGACAAAGCAACATAAGAAAACTCAATAGTCAGAAAAATGAGGGAGCAGGGCAGAAGGCACAGTTGGTAGTTAGGGTGCTCGAACATGATCTCCGTAATAAACATGAACTTACTATGGAGAAATAGTCTAAAGGGAAAGTTTGTTATCCCTTCAATGACCAGTAGAATTAATTTTGACACATTTTGGTGGTTTTTTGAATTTGTCTAATTGATTAGAGTTGTGAAGAGAGAACAAAGGATACTGCAGTTGTGGGTGTAGTATAATCATCTAGGTAACTGTATAGAAAGGAATATCTCTGCACGTGTAGGCATATTCAAGTACTAATTTTAATGAAAGCACCTGTCAAGCATTTCCAAAAGCTTTCAGTTTCTTGGGAAATATGTTAGGGCAGTGAAGTTTGATGGACTGTCCTATTGGTGCATAACCTCTAGGTATTTCAGGGTATAGAATAATGTAAATATCACAGTTATGTTCTTTTACAAAATCTCATTAAATAGTGCGTGATTCATAGAAAACTTCACCAAGTAGGTGAAAGAATTTAAAATTGAAGTTTTTAGGGTATTTATTTTTTCATTTTACTAAGTAGTGAGTTGATGCAAGAGCTGTAAATGCAGAAGTTTTTATTCTTCACTGCTTTTTCCCAGAGTAATACTTTTGATGGCAACCCTTGGAAAAGCTCTTGAAGCAGATTTAACTCTGCATACTGAACCTAAATGGTACATCGATGCTGCTCAAAGACCATGACTGAATGATTTTTCCAATTCTAAAACATAATCTGGAGCTTTTTCAGCAGGAGCTGTTCCTAGAAGAGTGGGGAGCAGAAATATTATTTTTATCCATACCACAAACTTGGGAGTCAGAATCCTGATCCTAGCAGAATTCTCCCATATAACTTGGTTATCCTTCTGATTCATCATGTTACAAGGTGGTGGATAACTGATACTTTGTTGTACTAGCCAAATTAAAAAAAAAAAAAAAGTCTTCATCACACTTCTGAGTAAATTTATAAATTTAAGAAGGGCGATTGTTTCTCTGTGAATCAAATAGTGTTGCTTCATGCTGAAGGGAATTTATCCCTCAAAAAAAAATAATTAAGCATTCGCCACGTTTAGGAACATTAGCAAAAATATACAAATGAAGGGTGGGTCTGTGCTTTCTTGATTTTTACTTTTACATTTCACCCTTTCTTGTGGAAATACTTTGCTGATTTTTACATGAATTTGATCTGGTCCCACACAAATTCCATCTTCCACCAAACTAATTAGTCAGTTTTTTTTCCTGGTTTTACTGATGTATATTAGATACTGTTTCTGTCCAATAACAACAGAAAATAGATGAAAGGCAAGTTAAATTGGACAGAATAAATTAAGGAAGTCAAAAAGGTATTGTGATTAGAAAGAATGCTCTTTTTTTCCTCTGATATCTACTTGTCCTGGTTTCAGCTGGGATAGAGATAATTTTCTTCTTAGTAGTCAGTACAGTGCTTTATTTTGGCTCTGATGTGAGAACAATGTTGATAGCACACTGATGGTTTTAATTGTTGCTGGGTGATGTTTACATTAAATCACAGACTTTTCAGTTCCTTGGGCCCTGCCAGCCAGACGGCTGGGTGTGTGTGTGGGTGTGTGTGCGCAGGAAACTGTGAGGGGCCACAGCCAGGACATCTGACCCAAGCTAGTCAAAGAGGTATTCCGTACCATATGATGTCATGCTGCATATATAAACTGAGGGAAGAAGAAGGAAGATGGGGACATTTGACATTATGGCATTTGTCTTCCCAAGTCACCGTTATGTGTGATGGAGCCTGGCTTTCCTGGAGTTGGCCAAACACCTGCCTGCCCGTGGGAAGTGGCGAATGAATTCCTTGTTTTGCTTTGCTTGCATGCACAACTTTTGCTTTACCTGTTAAATTGTTCTTATCTCAAACCTTGAGTTTTACATTCCTTTCCGATTCTCTTCCCATCCCTCTGGGTGAGGGGAGAGTGAGCAAGCAGCTGCGTGGGGCTTGGTTGCCGGCCGGGGTTAAGCCATGACTTTATTTGGGTTCTGCCTGTTTTGAGACTTTTGCACTGCAGCATAAGATGCTGTAAATGCATTTTATTCTTAGCAACTTAATGTTGCTAGGGTGAAGGCTTTTTTTGACAGAAGGGATCTTCCCAAAAAGGTAGCAATTTCAAGTCTGATAGACTGTATTGTCATGGTCTGAATCATTCTGACTTAGGACTTCTGGTTTTGAACTAACTCCTAGAGGAGTTTCCTTTTTCCCCCACCTTATGCAGATAAACTTGAGCTAACTTCAGTTGGTTTCAGTGTGGTTAAGGCAAAAAGTGAAACTGTCTTCCAGAAATGTTCTAAAAAAGTGAGTGCCCATCACCTTTCACATCATGGTGTCATCTCTCTTTTGACAGTGTTTGATGATGGAATTTGAGTCCTGGAGAAGTAGGCCAGATTTTCAAATCTGTATCTGTAGGCACTACTGTAATTTCAGAAATCTATCTTTCAATCCCTTTAGGGCAGGTATTGTCTTGATTTGCATTGCAGCTAGAGAAGCAGCATGCTGTCACGAACCTTAAATATTAATATGTACTAATTGTATCGTTGAATATGCAAGGACTCAAAAACCCCCAGTAATGCAACTTCGGAACATGTTCAGTTAGTGTTCTGCTTTCTTCTTGCATCTTGAGAGAAAATTTTTCAGGTTCTCTCTACTGTAATATACTTTACAGAGAAAATACAGTTCTTTGTAGACTATTTATGTATCCATACATAGAGTTACATAGATATCTATCCTGTGTATGTAGTTCGTATATATGAAAATTTGTTTAATTGATGACAACCCATTATATCTAGTATAGCATTACTCATTTTTAATTGTGTTAGTTGTCTGCTTAGGTTTTGTGTCACTAAGAAGTAATTCTTGATGAATGTATCACAAAAATATTTTCAACTTGTCGGCATCCATTGCTACATAATGATATTCATTAAACAGCTTTGACTTTTGTAAATTCCATTTCTGTGTAGGTTACAGAGATTAAAATTTTGCATTACGCTGCACTATGTAGCAGTGAGTTGCCGTAGTGGGCTCATTAAATGCAGGGGTGTTTATTTGCTCAGAAGTGAGTCAGAGCACATGATGAACCAGTATGAGGGAGTAAATCATTACTGATTGAGCATATTCCAGTATGATAGAGGAGCAATCCACTGACATACTGGTGTGAGTAGTTAGTAGCATGAGGATGTGTTGGGGTATCAATATTAGTAAACCCGGGTGCAAACTGGGTTTCAGGCAGTTTTCTTCCATTCTGTTCTATGAAATTATCTTCTATTTTTCTTTTATCTTCTTTTGCTTTTAAGAAAAAAAATAATTGTATTTGAACTACCAGGAGAAAGTGGATGACAGCCTTGTAAATACAAGTGTGTATAAATCAGGGCTGTGACTAAGGGAATCTTTTAAATCTAATAGAATAAAGATTCTCACAGTGACTTTCACATGTTTTGATATAAATGCTTATCTGGAGATAAATTTTGAATAGCTATGGCTAATCTGTTTAGAGAGGAGTTCGTAGATACCTGAATTTGAAAAGCTATTTACCAGTTGAAAGGTTTTTTTGGAATTTAACAGTTCTGAAAACATGGTTTTATCATCTTAGTTCTCAAGTGATGCAGCAGATAATAGGATTAATTCTGTCATAAATGTACAAATTCTGAAGTCTTGTCAGAGTTAGGAAACTGCTGCATTTACAAGACTAAGGAAAAAGGAGGCACAGACTGGGAAGAACCTTCTGCAAATCTTAAATAAAAATGGCAGGCTTTTCAGTAAAATCGGTTTCTTCTTGATATTGAAAATGATACTTTTTTGTCTGCTTCACATTTATCTCAGACTTTGTAAATGTTGTCTCATGTTTGCAGAACTCCTATGCAAAATTTCAAAGGGATATGGTTGTGTCTATGCTGAAAACTGTAATGTTTTCTGTGAGTTTCAGTACTAATTCAGTGCCCCTGTGAAGCTGGGTAATGGAAGCAAATTAATTTCAACAGCTTTTTAATTTTAATTTAAAAAATGTTTTAGCATGGGTTCATCTACCTTATTCCTTACCAGTGAAGATACTCGTGCTGCTCTGCCTGAACTAGTTCTAATTTCTGAGGTAAAATACTCAAAGCAGTCAGAGGCCTTTATGGTAACTTGTCTTATGGAAGGTTACATAGGAAAAGGGTTCCAAGAGTTACTCAAGAATTTATAGATGTAGGTAGAGATTTAATGCAATTCTGTCACAATTGGGATATCTTACTAATTTTTCTTACATAGATATTAAAAAAAACCCAAACAACTCAGTAGGTAACTTAATTTGTCCTTTATTATTTTTACAGGCATAATGCTTGGCTTCCAAAGTATTGGGTGTGCTGAGGAATGTGATATAAACTTTTAAATTATTCTGATGAAGCTGAGAACTTGTTTCCAGGGTATTTTTAAGCTAGCTCATAGGAATGTAGGATTAAAGATCATTAAGTTAGAAGTTATTTTTGGCACGTGCTGCTACTCTTTTTTTTTTTTTTTTTTTCTTCATTATTTTTCTCTTCCTGCTTTTCCCCGAAAAACACACCTTCTACTGTGTACTGTGCATGCTTTCTCCGGTGTGTCTTGCCAACCTATGTGCTCTTTTCAGTTTGGTTTTTGAACCTCATTCTCACATGAGTCTCTTCAGGTTCCCTGGCGTGCCTCCCATGTAGGTCTCAGATCTCATACTGTGAGACTTCATTTGAGGGGGAGAGTGTGTGCGTGTGCGTGTACGCATGGTATAGAGCAAGCGGCAGGGGTATGTATGAGTTCAGTGGCTGAGCTGGGAAGGGGAGAACAATGGCTTTCCCAGCAGTTCTCTGCTATGGAAGGAGCTTTTATGGGCAGCGTCTTCCTAAAGGACACTGGCACTGAGCCCACTCTCCTGTTGCATAACCAATATGGGCAGAGGTACAGATCTTACATGACCTGATGGCTCTGTGCTTACCTGATAAATAATGAGTCCATAACTGATTCTTCTGTAGATCCAGGGAAGTGGTCTGAATGAAGAGGACTGTTTAGATCCTTATTGAGAGTAATTTCTGGTGCAGGCATTTATACACAGAGAGCAACAAGCCAAGTAAGGATGAGTTATTCCTTTGTTCTTACAGAAAGCTCTGTAAGAATTTCTCACCTACAGCAGAGATTTGGATGGCGGTCCTGGCACTGTTGCCTTCTTCCAACCTTTCGCTACCTCCCAGGAAGCTGACATTTTAACTGTTCAGGAGGTAATTGATTTTTTTAATATTTTGTTTTTAATTCCTTAACCATGCTGTGTGGAGCTCAAGGAGGAATAGACGGCATACACTGTCTGCAGAATATTTTCAGCATAAACTACTTTTTCATAAATCCTTTAAAACTACACTGCTGCTCCTGGAAGAAGAGCTTTTTAGTCACCAAACTGCAATGTCTGGTAGGATTAAAATTTTTAAATATTTCTACTTAAAAAAAGAAACTGTGTATGTCAATAAGTTTGCTTAAGAGCCATTTTTACCATTCCTGGTTTTGTGCTTCAGGGGCTAAAATCTTAGTTTTCTCTGCTGCTGACCAACACCCCTTACAGTTCTGGGATTTCTTCTAGGCAGGCATGAGAAATAGTTTATATTCTGGAATTACTGGAATTGGTTGGGATGCCACAGATCACATTGATTAAGGGACTGGAGAAGCAACTGGAGCATCCTCCATATGAGGAGAGGCTGAGAGAGCTTGGACTGCTCAGCCTGGAGAGAAGGCTGCTCAAGGGGGATCTTATCTGTGTGTCTAAATATCTGGAGGGAGAGATTGAAGGTGGTGAGGGAGCCAGACTCGTCTCAGCTATGCCCAGTGACAAAGCAAGAGAGGTTATGGACTGAGGTTAAACACACATGAAATTCACTCAGAACAACTGAGTCTTTTTTACTGCAAGGGTGGTCAAACACTGGCACAGGGTGACCTAGGGAGGTTGTGAAGTGTCCGTCATTGGAAATGGTTGAAACCCGGTTGGATGCAGTCCTGGGCAACCTGCTGTAGCTGGCCCTGATTTGGTGGGGGGTTGGACCCGATAAGCTCAAGTCTTAACACTGTGATCTGTGGCACAGGGATCTGTCATGTAACTTTCCGACAGATTTTTGAGGCTTCTTAGAGCTTGCTGTTTGGTTTGCAATGGACTTCTGTCATGTTCTGTACCGTATGTTGATAGTAAGATACCCGTTGCCTTGTTCTAGAAATTCTTCAGGATCTTTAAATAATCCTTCATAATTATTTGAAATTAGATTGTTTAAAATTGTTACCATCTACATGGACTCAAGACATTTTAGGGAATTTCTGCTCTTGCATTATTATTAAATACTTCAGTGCGTTTAATGCGCCTCACATAAGGATGTAACAGTGGCCTAAATTGCCTTGCTTTTTGGGCAAATAATGGGTTAGGACTGGAGAGAATTGAGCAAATGTGGATTTAAAATTGTGTGAATGTTCTTGGCCTGGAATAATACCGTATTGGTGCTCATTTTAATGGTTTTTTGTGTACATTTGCATGCCAAGTTTTGTTTATTTTTTTCTGTATATTCTTACAGGGAAGACTTACTAGTGGGAGTGCTTGAAAAATGCAAGTTTAAAGTATAATGGCTATTGAATATATGTTTGCAGCAGTGGTGTTGGCCAGGGATAAAATTGAAATGGATGCTTTTACACTGGATTGAAACTCTTCCTCCTTTCTCTGCAAATAGAAGAATTTGGGTCCAAGACAAAACAAGCTGAGGATGACTGTTTAATGATTAATGCCCTTTTTCCAGTGGGGTAGACCTGCGTCGTGGAGCAACTGTGGGCAGTAACCCATATTCAGCAACAATTTAGTGAAAATAATATATGTCAAATGTATAAATTAGTTTTCAAAGTACTTTTTGTTCCCTCTACACCTGCTGCTGGTAAACCTTCCTTTTTTTAAAACAAGGTGGGACAGCTTCAAGAGGAAGACTTGAGTGTTTGCTCGTACCTGCTCTGTGTGTAATAATTGGCAACTTTTTGTGGTTTGTAGTTGCTATGTTGGAGGCGGGCAGAATGCTAAACCCGTGGACCTGCCCTGTACCTGACCTCTTTCTGGTACAGCGCTCTGTTGAATTAAAAGGGGCACTGGCACCATTTCTCCTTCAGCCATCCTGCTGGGTCTGTTAGGAAGGAAATCAGCAGTGATGTTTTTGTGGAGCATGCACTAGCAGCTGTGCCCTGCCACTGCCTGCCAGCCTGAGACTGTCAAGACAGGTGTGTGGTTTGCAAACCCTGACAGGGCCAGATACGGCCTCAGAGCTGCTCAGCATTCTCAAGGCTGAGGCAATTGGGACGTGCCCAGAAGCCAGCCTGCAGATACATAGGGACCTCTTACAGTTGAAAGCTTAATTACCTGGAGAATTTAAGTACCTGCAAAGCTAGGTAGCAGGTGTGTGGAGGCTTAGAGTATTCTGTTGAAAACCCACTCTGTCTTTTTGTGAGTTTACGCTCGACTTTTTACTGTCACTTTTTGCAGTTGGTCTTTTCGAACCTTTAGCCCAGTCTGTAAAACACTTTGTGAAGAATTGTCTGGGGAATTCCTAGCATCTCTTCCCTTGTGTGTCTTTCTCCTTGAAGATAAAGTCACCTTATAATTCTAAAAGAGTATAGATTATTTGGGGGACTAAAAGCAAGGAAATTATTTACAGGCTACTGTAGTAATGAAATTAGTTCACACTTGTTGTGCAGAATGGTAATGACTAAACAGTCATGAAACAATTCATGTTTTGTGAGGCCAATAGTATAGTAACTGATAAATTTTGAAGTAACTCAAAGCATGGTAGCTCTTGACTTTTTTGACTCTAATGGTACTGCACTGCATTAACGGAACAGTTGTCTTTCAAATGGCAGTTGTTAAATACATCTCTAAATATGCCTATAGAAATAATTGCAGTAATACTTTCATGTTACAAAACATTTCCCCATGGACTTTTTGGTTTTTTTTTAATCCTCATATGTGGAAACAGACATTCCATAAAAAGCAAAACATTTAATTAGCAGGGAAGACTGAAGTCATCCTCGTCTTTTGAACACATTAGTTATAGATGTACTTATTTTGGAACTTTTGAAATGTATGTCCTGTTAAATACATCTCTAAATATGCCTATAGAAATAATTGCAGTAATACTTTCATGTTACAAAACATTTCCCCATGGACTTTTTGGTTTTTTTTTAATCCTCATATGTGGAAACAGACATTCCATAAAAAGCAAAACATTTAATTAGCAGGGAAGACTGAAGTCATCCTCGTCTTTTGAACACATTAGTTATAGATGTACTTATTTTGGAACTTTTGAAATGTATGTCCTGTGGTGAACATGTCCTTGAATCTTTCAAGTCAAGATTTGACTTGAAAATGAGGTTCCCCTGCAGGCCCTGAAAAAAAAAAAATTGAATTCTCCAAAAACGCAGTACCACAAAATCCCACAAGACACTGAATGCAGCGTGACCAGCAGACTGACCTGAGGTGCTTAGGATAGCTTCGCTGAAAACAAACAAAATGCTTAAGAATGCTTTTCTTCATTGTTTAACCCCCACCTCCTGTGGATAATAAATTTTCTAGTACAGTTGTGGGCACTTTATTGTGTTTAACCATATTTTTTTGTACCTTTTTTCCTGTTATGTGGTATATGAAATTAAAATTAAATAAATCTAACTGAATTTTAAAAATACCAATCTTATGAAATATAGTTCAAATGCTCAAAACA
This sequence comes from Microhierax caerulescens, assembly GCA_035590215.1. NCBI lineage: Eukaryota > Metazoa > Chordata > Aves > Falconiformes > Falconidae > Microhierax > Microhierax caerulescens. The sequence goes on along the minus strand of JAVJGJ010000001.1, from coordinate 12,822,070 downwards.
AATTAAAGCTGACACTTTAAACTGAAATCCTTCTGCATTTAAGATTGATTTCCAAGGGATTGAGTGAATGCAGAATTTCATTATGATGAATTAAGAAGAATCTGGTCTTCGCATTCATTGAAGACCAGATTTTTTTCACACCTGAGAAGCTGAGGATTGTTGGCTTGTAAATGATTGTAGGATTGTAAACAAACTGCTTTAAAAGCTAAAATGCACTAGCACTGTTTTCAACTGAGTTCCGAACATGCTCCCAGTGAAATGAAGAGCAGCAATGCCCAGGTCATTCTGGATTTAAATCTCAAATCTGCCAGGGAGACAAATGAAGGTTTGGTTTTGATTGTTTTTTGTTGTTTGTTTGTTTGTTTGTTTTTTTTCCTTCAATCCTTAACTAATATTTCTTTGTATGAAGGAGTATAAATAATTTTAAATTATTTCTCTGGCAAGAAGTCAGCTATGTCTTTACATGTGTCAACACATCAAAACCAAGGCAGTTTCAAACATAGTATTGTAATGTGTAAATAGCAGTCTTTGACCTTTGAGGAAATTCCTGCTGGAAATGACAGTGTAATTCAAGAATTCAACTTTCTGGTTTAGCATGCAGTATGCTGGGCCCTACTGCTCTGTAGAGCTCACTAACGTCTCCCCCCTTTTTAGATCTGTCTCAAAATACAAGTTGCAGACATTGTAAATCTATGAGTTAACTATTTAGAGTAATAATGTCAGGCTGGTATCCTAGAGAGATGAACTTGCTCTTGATTTTGGAGAAACTGGAAATGCAAACGTATATGGTGCCTTAAAAAGTTAAAGTGACATCTAAGTGTGTCACAACTACCATCAGTATGGTATTTGTCACCCTGTACATTTTTTAAAAGCCATTTGTACCAACAGAGTGCTGA
>JAVJGJ010000001.1:12801119-12821074 GCA_035590215.1 Microhierax caerulescens | reverse complement strand
AAAGTGACATCTAAGTGTGTCACAACTACCATCAGTATGGTATTTGTCACCCTGTACATTTTTTAAAGGCCATTTGTACCAACAGAGTGCTGATGATTGAGATGTAAATTTTAGAGAAGTTTAGGAGTAAAGGTTATTTTTTAAGGATGTGTGAATAAATGAATCCAAAATGCTCACGGGAGATGAATTCCTTGAAACTTGTCCTCCGACACAACCCTTAATCTGTGAGCTTTCGTTATTTCTGGACTCTGTCATTCACGTGAAAAGAAACATACATATATATATATATGCGCGCCCCCCCCCCCATATATATATATATAATTCCTTATAAAGGGGTTATACTTTGTTGTCTCATGCAGGTCCCATGCTATTAAAGTATTCTTTATTTGTCAGAATGGCTGTTTCAAAATCCCCTGAGGAGTAAAGCGTTGTCTCTTGCTTAGATCTCTAATTTGGGTATTAATCCAGAACTGCCACCTTTTCAGACAAGTTTTACTTACATTGGAACATCTCCTTTTAACTACAGCTCATGCAGATTACTTGGCATTTATCAGGCATTTCCCGACTAGGAAATTTAATCATTACAGGGCTAAAAGTGATTGTCCTAGATTGCAGAAATCTGTTTTCTCCTTTGACTTAAACTATGTTTTGTTGCTCTTTGCCTTGCCTTTGAAGTGCATTTTAGTCTGGTTTCCTTTTAGACATGTGAAAGAGCGTGGCTTTTGCTTTGCTAAAAGACGACCTCTGGTGTATTGGAGGAACAGTGCTTTGCTTTCTATGTTTTGTAGAGGACCCTCTTTTTTGACAGGGACAGTCATTTTCAAGATTTGACAGGCACTTGTGCAATGAGAACCAATTGTGAATCAGACTATCATTTAGTGTACTGGGGAAGGGGATAATAAAAACCTAATGCAATCATACAGCTCAGTAGTACCCTGCCTGCTTTTTTTGAAGGCCATGTTCTGCCTCTTTTGAGCACTACACGTGGAGAGTACTACTGTGGTCAAACCTTTCTGCCTTGCTTGTTGATTGTTTTTTTTTATGAATCTGTGCAGTTGATCAAAACTACGTTGCTTCCTCACTCTTCGCCGAAGGCTCCGTGCTTGGCATATGTAAAGGGAGGAACCCAGCTCTTCTCAGACAAATGAATCTTAAAGGCTGTTCAGTTAGGCAGTTGAGCAATAGCTTTGCTTGCAAGTCTAACTATTGTCAGTCTTTTCTTTTGTTAGTTCCTGTTGTTAATATATCTGTCTACTGCATCCTGTCCTGGCACCTTCATCATGATTGCCTTTATTATGTAATATTTTCAGTTGAAGAAGAAATGAATAGTTTCATTCACTAGCAGTGTCTCATGGGCAACATGGCTAAGGCCGCATAGTCAATTAGCTTATAATTAAAGGGCTGTCACCAGAGAAGTTTATGTGAAAAGAGACATCCTTATTGCAGCTTCTAAAACTGCACTGTTTTTGAGATGTACTTGTGTCTGTATTAACATCAGCTAGCTTGGGTGGTGGTAACAATATAGTTGTGGGGACCTGGAGTCTTGTCCAGGCTGCACAACATGCTGAAGAAGTAGGATGGATCACTCCCTACTGTTGCCTGGGCTCCTGTAGCTCGACTTCCACCCAGATACCAGAGTAGTTGCTCACAGCTGCTCAAAGCAGCTGTACTGCAGTGAAAGAAGCACCCTAAAAGACTTCAGGTTGTACAGAACCTTCAGGTTGTATCTGAACCTTGTTGTCTGCTGTAGTTGCTGGACTCAGTGTTGCTTGACTGCCTGCCTTTGTTCTGCAAGGGAAGATGTATATGATGACATGGATTTGGAGTAAGGCTGAGCAACAGATGAATTGTCTTTACCTATTAGAGACAAAGACTGTCTCTACGGTGTTGTAAAGTAATACTGCACACAGAGGATCAAAACCACTTAACGCTTGACAACTGGTGTAGCAGTGTGTAAGTGCCTATGTCAAAGGAAGCAACGTGTGCTGTTAGAATAAAAGCAGATGTGGCAGACTGAAGACTTTGAGAGGGACTTGGCACGTTAGTTTCTTTTCATCTTTCTGTGGTATTGCTGATGCGCTTTTGTACATTTATTTTTGAAGAGGTGGGCAAAGTTAGGAACCAGCAGAATATATTTTATTTATAAAAATCTCAAATTGTTAAAGGTTCTAGATGTTTCCTGTGAGCTTATAGTGTAAAGAAACTCAGTGACAAGAAAAAGGAGGCCTGTATACCATTGGCTATTCTGATTCTTCCCCTGACCTGGTACTTAAACTTGGAACCACTCTATTTTTGGGATAGTGAGAAGCCTTTGAAGGAAATTAAAGTGTTTGCATCTTTATTAGATACTTGATATGACAACATTGGGAAGAGGTAAAGGAAGAGATGTTTTTTAGCTCTGTTTCCAGGAGATGTAAACCCTTTTGTGGTATTCTAAAATACTAACATTACCAAACTAAATTACGGCTTTGGAATCAAAATTAATTTTTATATGAATAAATTTTGCAGTGGAGTGATGGACAGCAAGATTCTTTTAAGACTTCAAGCATTTATTTTGATGTTTTTCTCCTCTTCTTTCTTCATTTCTCTCACCAGACGACTAAAGTCACCTTCAGGTTAGAGTATAAATACTGTTAATAGGTGGTGCCATGACCAGAATAGTTTTGGACAGAAGGTAAAGTGGATAATTGAGAATCTAAAGCAAGAGCTCTGTCTTTCTGTCACTAGACTACTGCAGCATCTCAGAAAAACAGAATTCTATGTGCTGTCAAGAGGCATGGTGTGCTCAGTAAGGAAATGCAGTCTGTTTTGGAAGAATTACATTTTTATAACTAAATATAGCACTACATGGAAAAGATAGAGAGACGTTCTCAGATACAGTTTCACAAATTAAAGGAGTTTAAAAATATTGATCAGGGGTCCTCAAACTTTTTAAACAGGGGGCTGGAGCATGGATTAAGTGGCAGGCCGTCATCGGGGGCGGCTGGGTGCCCCCCACCAACACCCGGGGGGGGGGTGGGGGGGGGTGGTGTTCTGTAAATACCGGGGGGACAGATTGAGGACCCTGGGGGGCCATATCCAGCCTGCATGCCATAGTTTGAGGTCCCCTGATATTGATCAAGAGAAGTTTGTAACTTAAGGAACCAGCTGTTCTGAGCAAAGCTAGAAACTCACTTCTGTGACCTTGTTGCCATTGTGTAGCTTGTCTAGAACACAGAGATGGTGGAAGTCAGTTATACACAATTGTAAATAAAACTGGAGGAGTGTGATTTTTAGCAGTGAACGTGCTGAAACAGATTGTCTGACTTAAGCAATGGATTAATGTATCATCAAAACATAAATACCACTGATGAGGTGGTTAACACATACAACCATGCATTCACTTCTTCAGTGGAAAAACGATGCTTGTGAGCTGTCCGTTGATCCAGTCAGCTCTTGCATCTATTGTACTTCAACTGTGCAAGTAACTGGGGTTGTCCAGGCTGAATAGCAAAGCTGCAATATGAAATAGGCCTGCTCTAACATGTCAGAGGAATTGAAACCCACACTCAGGAAATGGCTATTATTGCTGCTGGTAATGGCAAGGCAAAGTTTCAGTATAAGCTTTAGCATTTATTTTACTTTTTCGGAGAAAGCAGAAGGGTATACAGTTTGAAAGTCCTCCGCTTAATGCACTAGTCCAGCATGAGGCTTTCAGTAAAACACAAAAGACACAAAACTTAGAATTTCTTTAGTACTACAAAACCAAGGGGTGGGCAGAACTTACTCTGAAATAGATTACTTATGGTTTTCACAGTGGTAATTCTAACCAGATTTATCACTTCATATGCAAATAGGATGATGAGTGCAGCTGGCATCTCAACTCCTGGGCATGATCACTTATCCCTACCCTCTGTCAGCATACAGCATTTTCCCCCAGCAGCACTTGTGTATCTTATTTCAATGACTCCTAAATAATCATGCTCTTTTAGCTGCAAATTAAGTGGTTAATGATTGAGGTTTTTCTGGACAGCATATTGATCTTTCTTACAGTAAGTACTGCTAATATTGTTGGTATTGCGGGATTCCACACCCACCCACCCACCCCCAACTTGTATTTGCAGTGATGTCATAGAGATATCTCTTTGTGCTTCATCTGATGACTGCCCTGTCATCTCTTTCTCCTTGGACTGTTGGTAGCAATTTTCTTCCCACTGTTAATTAGTCATCCTCTGAAGGATACTAATCGTGTTATGCATGTGTATTTTCTTGAGATATAACTAGGTTACTTTAGCAACCAGCTGTACATTCCAGAGAGCAGAGATGTATTTTATTTTTATACAAGCCTGTCATCCCCAGAGACAGGAAGAGTGATCTTGAAGCTTCTCTTAGGTAAAAATCAGTGGATCTTTACTTACATGTGGTCCAAATGTTTTGGACCTCTATTCTGTAGAGATTCTTTCCATTGCAGTTTACCAGAGTCTGAGCATCTGTTTTAGTCACTACTGTTGATGAGTGTCCCTCCTAATACATACCTGTTTCATGATTGTGTAACTGTGCCCTCATTTTGCAATAACATGGATAATGTAATTTCTGTGGCTGTGTCCTTCAGTATTTAGTGTTGTAAGGTGAATTTTACTGGGAATCCACTCTGCAAATAGTTGTGGGAGTAACATCTTCGTTCTTTTGGTCTCTGGGTAGAGGTGCTCTTTACCCACCAGTATACTGAAGCATTCCTGCTGACACATGAATGGGACAACCAATTAGTAGTATTCATGATAAACCAATTAATAACATATATTATGGAGCACTAGCTGGAGGAGTGCTCATTAACACTGTTCAGTGCTAATACCAGTCTTCAAATGTTTGTCTCATTTGCTTTCAGGCATGTTTTGCCATGCAGAGAACACATTGCTGTCCTGTTCTTCTCCCTCTTACAGTTGCATTTACACTCTTAATTTAAATGTACGACTGAAGTTTTCCTGTATGTTCTAAAGCTGGATTATTCCTAAGCCTTTATGTGTGCCTGACTGAAGGTATTGTTTTCAGCAAGCTCGATTAGCGCTGTGTTCAGTGGAGGCAGAAGCAGCGGTGATGTGCACTTTCTTCTTCCTGCCCTCCTCAACATCTGCTCCAGGGTGGAGGAAAGAAAACTGTACTGTTCAGTGTTCTGCATGTAGCACAGGTCTGAATGTAGTGTTCTCTTATGTAATGTGTCCTTTTGCCCACTAAGGAATAGCTGCACCTCAGTTAATTAGTTTGTCTTGACAGACTGTACATTATTATTTATAAACTAAGTTGCTTTGGGATAATAATGCTGCTGCGATACCAATGAAATGAAGAAAAAAAAAGAAAATTGAACGTTATGTTCACACATATAGGTGTGTGAGACATGCAGGCTTCTCCCATGCCCCTTGTCTTTAGACGCTACTAATTTTCTGTTCTGTTTCGACAGTGTACAAAATAGTGTGCTCTGGAGACAACAGGGCTATGGTGGTTAATTCCTTTCCCTTGCCAGCCCCCTGGAATCACTTTTGGTTTGAAAATGGGAAGGAATGAAGCTGTGGGAAATGGAGTTTCTGTCACTGGTTAAAGAAAAAGCTACCTCGCAAATTGCCATGTAGGCCAATACATACGTTGTGTGAATTTGTGTTCTGGGAAGACATTCACTGATGTGCTGTAATTTCCCCCACTAACAAAAATAAATGTTGCCATTTCAATGCCATTTCCCAATTTTGGGGCTAGTGCTTGGTTTTCTTCCCAAACAGCTCTGTGAACTCTGAGCAATGAATGTCTTTCAGTCCCTCTGCCCATGTAATTTGTTGCAGCTACTGGATCTTTTTCAGTTCTGGGGGATGCTGCATCTCCCTGTTTCTCTGCCAGATTAACTTCTTCTGGCTCCAGTGGGCTTAGTGCTTGGAGCAGTGCTGAATGCCTGGTCAGAATTGTTACAGTTTCAGGGAAGGTAGAAGATGAATTTCCAGACTATTTCTGTTGTGGCTTTTTTTGTTTGATTGATTGTTTGTTTGTTTGTTTTCCCACTTTTTATTGTTAAATAGTCATTGGGATTTTTAAATTTTTCTCTCAGTGCTCTATTCCTCCATACAGGTAATGTTTCATAAAATTCTCCCTGGTGCCATGGATTGGTCACTGAAACCACGAAGCAACATTCTGGCTGTGTTTACAGTTTAGCCCAGTTTCGAGGAAAGTGACCGGCCTTTCTCCTCTGCTGTCTTTATGTGTGTATGTGTGTGTGTGTACACACACCCAGACTAAGAGCACAGGCGGCATGCTACTGCAGCATAGAGAACAGCGAAATATTGAATGTGGCAGCACTCAAGACTCAAACATCTACTTGTGTGGTTTGCATTTACAGCACGTGTGGTTTGTGTGCATTGTAGTGGTACTGAAATGTACAGGGCAATGTATAGGCATGACTGATAGAGAAGGAAGACTTGTTTACTGTGATTCATCTAAGAATAATACCATTTTTTTTAGTAGTTTTAATAGTAGAACAGTAATGGAAATGATATAATATTCTTTTTGCTTTTATTCTTGAGAAAATAACTGTTGAAGGATAACATTGTTATGTGTTTCAAGGCATTTTAAACAGCAAGACTTCTACACGTAGACCACATAGGTTTGCAAAATAAATGAGTATTTGTAACTACATTCTAAAGAAATTCGTACTCCTTGCAGCCGTTCGTCTTCCTCTACAAATAGTGATCACTTTGCTGTATTTCTTTCTTTAATATGTAGAGAAGCTGTTTCCTTCAGCCATCTTAACTTCTTTTTCTCTGATTTAAAAGCATAAATTATTCCTAATGTAGTTCTTCCTTAAACATTCATTGTATGCTGATAGGCTTAGCAGAGATAGGATTACCGGGGGAATGGATGACTCAGGCTTTTACACACTGAGTCAACAGTCACAATGAGTAGATTCATATACTTCTGGCGTGTAAGTACAAGCTGTCACTTCATTTCACTGAGTTTTGTTGATGAGTTTTTTCAGAATTAATTCAAGCATAGTGAAGTATTGAGAAGTTATGTGACCTGTGTATATGGTCTGCTTGGGCATAGGTTATGATGGAAAGTGTGTTGATGTTGTTACCTGCTTTCGCTGTGTTACGTTTGCAGCTAAGAAACCAGCCTTAGCATGCCTTTCATGTTTATATTTTCATCAGCTTCTTTTTGAGGAGTATGTCAATAATGCTGAAGAGATGTGTCTAAATATGTAACTTATAGCCGGTATTCCACTTTCACAACCATGTCATGTTTCATGTTGTCAAACGCTATTGACTGTTTCTTTGAGAAGACCCAAGTTTTTCAAACATACTGCTAGTAAAAGAGTTCAAAGGGCAGTCATGCAGTGTGGGGCTGTGGAACTTTCCAGGCTGTGAATAGGGTATAACAAACTTCTTCTGTTCTTTGGCATCAGCTTTAAAGTAATCCTTCTGTTTTCTTAAACATTTCAGTTGGGCTGTTTTTAAGGGAAGTGATGTGCTGTGGCTCAAACTGACAAATTCTGTGTCACACCAACTACTCAGCTGTCCGCTGGCGACAACCTTATTGAATATCCTTTCTGATTGAAATGGTGGTTGTGAACAGTAGTAACCCAGTGTCCAGCAGAGACAAATAATTCTCTAATCAAAGGAGATGCAGGTTTCATTTATTCTTCTGCACTGGGATTTCCCAAAGAGTTCTAATACTTTGTGCTGATCCCTCCTCGTTGGAGATATGCAGATGAATTATCTTAAATTTCATTGCGTAGAGTTGACATTAAGATCATATTGCTAAGCTGCCTTTTTACAGAAAAACGATCTAATGACTGGCTATGACCACAAAAATTAATTGTCTCCTATGTTCAGATATCACTAAGGTGGTGACCACTTAGTGCAAATCTTCTTCCTATTGTTAAAGATTTATCAATAGGAGAAAAGCCTGTGCTCTTGGCTGCTAAAAGAATTAGTCACATCTAGTTCGTGTGTCTGAGACATGTCACAAGTAAATAAAACTATTATTTTGGGGGGATTTACCTCCATTCATCATGTACTAGTACTTTTTACAAGTTCAGCTGTAGGGTTCCTGCCAGAGTCACTGGTACGTTTATTTGTTTTTGTTTTTACAAGGTTTCTGTCTCTCTCTGTTTTTTCCTTTTTGATGTATTCTTGTAATCTTTGGAGGTCTATTGAATTGTGAGCTGGCTAGCCTTCCTCTGTGGTGGGTGTGAAAAATTCGACTATATCTGTCAATGTTCCAGCTTCTCATAGTGAACATGAGCTCTCTTGCCGTTCCTCTGAAACTCTGCTTTACTGTGCTATGTTCTAAAAACATGATTAGAGTGGAACATTTGAAGATTGGGTGGTGGTGTAAGGTCAGGGTCTGTGGCTCTATCTGGAAATTTCAATGATCGGATTCTGCATCTGTGGTGAGCTCTAAAGAGGATACAGTTCAAACAGCTAGGCATCTGCCCAACCTTTTGTGCTTTGGTAACAGTTTTTCAATAAATCTTCTCATATTTATATTTAGGTCATATCAAGTAGTGCTAATATTTAGAGTAATTTCAATAATATGGTGAGCCTTAGTAGCAAGGAATTGCTGGCAACTTGCTATTTGACTCTGGTGCTGTTATATCACCTGTTTCATAAAGACTTAATCATGCACAAACTTTATTCTTCTTGCACTTTTACCTGCAAATTATGATAGGGTCAGCTTGAGAGTGTCTACCAAGAGATTTCATTAGCAATTTGGGCTAAAGTAGAATTTCAAAATACTCTGTGAAGGTTAGATGTTATAGTTTCTTTGTTACTTTTTAACTATGGGAGAACAGTAAAAAAGCTTCAGCCAGATTTCCTTTTATTTCCTCAAGCAGCAGATCCAAGCCCAAAGGGAAAAAAAAAAAAAAGTATAAACCAAGCTGAGTTGGCCTTTTGTATGTATCGGAGCTTTCCTTTCCTTGGCTTCTCAACAAACCAGGTTTACTTGCTGTGAGGATAATCTGACTCACCTTTTACAATGTTAAAGGTCGGCTGCACTTGAGGAAGCCCCTGTTGGCAGCGACTCCTAGAAAATATCCTTGGCTCTTTCTTGTCAATTAGCCTCTCTGAAACCATAGGTTTTTCTTTTGTTCCATCGGGCTTCTGCGTTCCCAGTGTCGTTTGATGCACTGCAGAAGGCACTGGGTAGATCCTGTCGCAGTGTTCATGGTTGCATATTCCATATGGAAGAATGTAAGGTGGACGGGTTTTGCTTTGGAACCCGCGCGTGCCCTATTAGTGCACGTCCCTTCTGCAGAGCAGCTAATGGTGCATTTGTTGCTTTCCTCTGCCTCTTCTGTTTTCTTTGGTGCTTTTGTCCTTTTGGTTAGAGGGCATGAGGTGTGTTAGTCTAAAGAGTGAACTCAATCACCTACCTGCATGTCTGTGACCCCAGGATAAAAATGAATTATTAAACAATAACTGAATTTCTTTATTTTTATTAGGTAGAACAAGTTTTAATAATCATGTCGCATAGCCAGAATACAATTATTTTTCTCATTTTTATGCAAGTCACCGACAAAAGAATTGGTTATTTTGCTATCTGCTTTTAGGTTTGTGGATTTTTACTCGATTAATTCTGCTGAAAAGTTCAAAATGTAGTATTAGGCTATATAAACCTAATCACTGGTAGCATTTAACTGGTTCAGAATGTGTTTAAAATGGTCATGTACAGTGCAAATTGTCAGACAAGAGATGATCAAATTAGGCGGCTAAGAGAGATTTTGTGGCAGATTAAATGAGTGCTTATGTAAAATTACCTACTATTGCAGTGTGTGTAAATTCATATACTGGAGCTGATGAGCCTCTGGCAGGGAGCTTTGCAGAAGCTGCAAGTATTTTTAGTGGAAACAAAATCTCAGTTCAGTTATGCAGCATGTGACTTCCTATTTCTGTAAGTTACTTCCAAGGGACTTCCTCTGTTAAATCGGCTTGTCTCTAGAGATTTAATCTGGAGCCGGAGTGTAGTCTGCTTTGTCCTGTGCCTGTGACAGCATTTTCCCAGAGTTTTCTTTTGAGTATTTTATTTTTATTTTGTACTGTCTTCAGCATGCAAGGATCTAGTGGCTGCTACCCGTGATCGGAAGCTGAATACATTTATACAAGTCTCAGTGGTACATCCAGCAGAGCACATTTTGACGAGGTATTCAAGCACTGAAATCGTGGAGGTGAGTCTTTCTTATTCAATTAACATGTTCATTAATGAATTGCTCATTTCTTCCTTAGTGAACGAGAAGTAAAACAAGTTAGTGCACAGTCTTAGGTAAGACAAGCACACTCTGCCAGTTAATAAAGCATACCTGAATGTGCTGTAGTTCTTGGCATTTAACCAGGATAAATGGTTAGAAATGAACTTGGCTTTTCATGAAAGCTCTGTTGTTCCAAGTAGAGGCATAGGGAATACTTCAGTTCTCCAGACGTAGATCTAGAATGAAACAGGGAATAGTTGCTCTCATGAAAGGACAAAGCACTGCAAAGTAAAATTAAATTAAGAGTATACAGTGAGTAAGGTATTTGTAAAGTATTTTTAAATTGCAGAAGAACTTCGGTATGTTATATAGTCTGTTATCCTATCTGTTTCTTGTTCTATTTTTTTCATTGGAAAGTTGATGCTTTTGCAATTTGAAAAATATTAGCCTACTTTTATAATTAGGGAAAAGTGTGTGTGTACGTAATGTCTGTGACTTTATGTAAAATAATTAGTAACTTGCATCACATTACAGCAAAAGTTGTCTGAAGCTGCTTTGCTGGTCTTCACTTTGCCCTGTAAGCATCAGTGTCAGAAAGAGCAAAAATGGTTCACAGAGGAAAATTAAGTGTGAACAGGCAATGTAGGTGTAACTTGCTTAATTTACTGTAGAGATTCATTAAGAATGGGAAAGCCTTATTGTAAACACAGAGGTGATTTTGCGAAAGGCTTGTTTTAAATGTTAAATACAATGAGAATATTTCATGAGCTCTTTGTGTGGTCAGTTTCAACCAGCTACTAATTAAATTGCTATAGTTTCAGCCATCAACCATCCTGAAACTTCTTAATTCAAACATCTTGTTTCTGATTGGGGTGTTTCATTGCTAACTGGAATGATGTCGTGCAGAAGATGGAATAGATTATTTATTTATTGAATAGAAGTTGATGCATTTCCTAACACAATGTCCTAGATCTGAATAAATCCCTGAATTTGTTGTGTCAAGGTTCTCAGCTTCATGGTCAAACTTTGGGGGAGCGGAAGGCAGGGGCACAGAAAAGTTATTTTCTTTAAGAGAAATTATGCTTATCATGCAAAATCCTTTATTTTACTTAATAGAAAATTTAAGGATACTAGCCTAAGAATCTTTGGAAACTAAGTATAATTAAACATTAAGAAATTATATCCAATGTTTTATATGATTCATTTAATTGTTCGTATATCTGAAGCTATGATAAGCATACTTCTGTGTTCATTTTTTTAGATATAATCATAGTGTTACAACATACAGGAATATTTATCTTATTCCTCTGCTGCCTGAAGAGGGATATTGGAATACCCTTCCTGCAAATCAGTATCCTTAATGTAATACAGGGAGTCTTTATACCCATTCTGTAGACATTTTACTGTGACTTAACAAAGATCTCTCTTTTTCTATGTGTGTGTGTTTTCATTTAAATTATTATGAGATTTTAGAAAATATTTTGGGATAAAGATCAGGTTTGTTTATTACAGGCTGCATTGCCCATGCTAAGACCTGCTGGCTGAGCTGTTTAGAGGCATGTTGCTAGTTTCTGTTGCAGAAGCACTCAATATCTTTTCCAGTTAAAAAACTTTTCAGAAAGCTTTTTGAAACTTTTCTAACAAGGTTTCAAAGTTCTCTGATTTTCTGACTGCTTGGGGTAATACTTAGCTGTTCACATCTCTCCGCAGTAGAAAGCTAACTTCTTATAAAGAGCCCGCAGTTTCTGTACATCCGTAATGGCTTACTACACATTGCACAGCTGTTAGCTTACTGAATGTTTACTCCTGTTACACAGGGTACAAGAGATCCACTGTTTTTGACTGGTGTGACATTCCCACCGGAATACCCCATCTATGAGGAAACTAAAATAAAACTAGCAGTCTATGATGTCAAAGATAAGTCTCAAGACACGGTAAGTGCTTTGCTTCATTCTCGCATAAATCATACTGAGGACTTAAGTTTGTCACTATGTTGTTCTTCGGTTCTTTTTAGCAAGTTTGCAAATTGGGGGAATAGGTTTATGTAATTTTTTTTTGCTTTTTTCTTATACCTATAATGTACTGTATGTTTTGTTGTTGTATTAGAGAACAGAGAAAAAGAACCATGCACTTAAGATAGACCCTTTGCTATTGTTTAATTGGTTACATGAATCAGCACAGGTATTCCTGACAAATAAAAATTACTTTTGTGTGCTTTTTGATGGTGGAGAACATAAGAAATACACTGAGATAACACCACTGTGAATAGTTTTCCAGAAATATGTTTCTGATATTATTATATGCCTAAACCAGAATCATAATAGAGCCGTGTAACCTGATGTTTGAGAGAGGTAACCACATTTTATTTATCTCTTGCATACCCGCAGTTCTTCTGTGGCTGCTGCTATTATCTATTTGTAAGCGTCCAAGATTATCTGTGCCACTGCTAAAGGTGAATAATTTTGGGTTGCAGTGTATGTTTCTGGTTACACTCTCATCTTTTTTATGTTAAGAAACAGTTATTCACTTGAGATGATATATGGAGGTCAGTGGGGCGATCAGAGTGATTTAACTGCCAAACATAGACCATGAGTGCCATTTCATGTGCTCCAGGTGATCTAAGACAGACTTACAGAGCTAGAAGATACCATAGGACCTATGGGAGATCTGCATTTGTCTTCTGTGGCAGCTGGAGTCCAGCTGATAGCTTTCTCTTGGGCATCAAAAATGGTCCTTAATGCCTGTATTTAATTAGCTGAAATGCTCTGTACACATCTGTAATTGGCCCCCAGTACGATTAAAGACTGTGCAAGTTCATGCCATGACTGTATATGCGTTCATTATCCATAAGAAGGAAATTAAAGGCATAACTTACAACATCAGACTGTCTTTGCTTACAAAAGTGAAGTTACAAAGTTACAGATTTAGAAGACTTGTAATTTTTTTCAGGTAGAAAATAGTTGTTATGTTTGTTTATGTTCGGGACCTTTGAGCAAACAGGTTGGATCTGTCTCCTTACTGTCCTCTTTAATGGGCATATACACACATTTTCAGAATGTTTATGTTTTAATTTTTGGTTATGGTTTAGACTACAGGGGCTTAAAATGGGATCTGCTATTTATTCAATAGAATTGTCACCCTTGGACAGATACAGGAATTGAGCGAAAGCAGTTTGACTTTGTCCCTTCCCTTCTGGTTTCTGTTGTGACTGACAGGCAGTTACAGACTGCCTGTCTGTAAGCAAAAAAAAAAAAAAAAAAAAAAAAAGTGGACTTGATTCATAGAGCTATCCCTCTATTTATGAGTATATATATATATTATCCCTCTATTTATGAGTATATATTCATACTACTATTCTTCTAGTTGCAGACCTTGATGCTGCCTCATATACAGGACAAGATCTAGCCTCGAGAATTGGATATAATTTGATAATATTTTACAAACTTTTTATAACTGTTCTTTACAATTATAGCACAGGATTAGAGTCTCTCCCAGAGAATCCCATTAATGTAGCTCATGCCACAAGAGAGAATACCTTTCTCTTTTGTCGTAGTAGTTATGTAGCTCCTATGTAAAACATCTAGACTTAGAGCCTCTCATGCCTTTTTGTAAGGAAAGACGTTAATCCCATCCCTGGTTTATATATATTTAGCTTTTTTTCAATATCCAGCCATTTTAAAACAGGATGTAGATAAGAAAAATAAATTAATTCAAATCTTAAAGCTTATTTAAGGTAGATTGCTGCAAGTGTCAATGACCCTGGGCCATCCACGTAGTGACTTTATTTTTGGCGATATTTGGACTTCTGTTTATACCCTAGAATATCAGCAACAATAAAATTAATGGTTTGACTTTCTTTACTGTAATTGCAAGCCATCACACTTTTCTATTCAGGTGACCTTTTTGTGTCTGGAGGTGTATATAGATTCATAAATGTCAGGTTTAAATGAGCTATGCTTGTTACTATTACTAGCGTAGCTGCAGCTGCACAGACCTCAGTCTTTGCTTCATGATCCAAGAAGTGGGCAGTAAGCCTGTTCCAAGTGCTGTGGCTTCACAGTTCTATTATCCAGGCTACAACAAAGCTGACTTTCTTGTTTCTCAAAAAAATGCTGCCACAGCTTATAGCCACAACATGGAGCCCCACCATTTCTCCAGACAGGTAATCCATTTGGGTGTAGAGGTGAATCCAAGGGTGTTAGGTATGCTCTGCTCTTCTAGGCCATGCTTCCAGAGCAGTCACCAGCTCATACAAGGGAGCATTTATGGCAGAACCAACTTTGGATCTGATTGCAAAACAGTTCGGAGAAATTGGGCAAAAAGCTACAGTAATAAAATACCCACAGCATCAGGGCTATACTACTCCTGGTTACTTCAGTTAACCAATTCAAAGCAGCTAATATCCCTCATCCCAAAAATGTACTTATTCTTTTTTTATTTCTCTTGTAATTAATGTGAAACTAAAATAAGTGAATTCTATGTATGCATTAATTAAACTCGACAGGATTTTACTGCCACAAATAGAAGACTGTAGAGAAGGTAGGAAAAGGGCAGTGACTGTATCACAGGGTAAAGCATTTTTATGTGTTTTTTTGCCTAAACCTGCCTCTTTCTGTACAAGAGAATTAGGTCTCATTTTCAAACCCACTAGATTTTTACTGTAATACAAAACCAATTAAATACTGCTTGGTTTATGCACACCAGTCAT
Organism: Microhierax caerulescens; assembly: GCA_035590215.1. Classification (NCBI taxonomy): domain Eukaryota; kingdom Metazoa; phylum Chordata; class Aves; order Falconiformes; family Falconidae; genus Microhierax; species Microhierax caerulescens. The sequence goes on along the minus strand of JAVJGJ010000001.1, from coordinate 12,806,162 downwards.
AATGCTAAAGTGAAAGGGGATGCTCCCCACTGTTACACAACCAGAATGCTTTTTGGCACTGCTGACATGCTACTTGTGCTGCTCTTTTTAAAAATTTCAAAATGACCCTGCAATTCTTGCATTCCTCTACCAGAAAGTGGATAGTTAACTTCACTCTTGCCTGTCATTTAACTTATGTTATATAAGAAGTGAAGTTTAATTATATTAAACTACTGTGCAGCTGGTATCACATTCACTGTGGTTGATGCAGTGAATGTTCTAACTGCACTTTTCACTTTCTATGCATCTCTGATGTTGATCAGAAATCTTGACACAGCCAAAATATAATTATGTAATTGAGGCTTTTTAATATAATGAAACAATTATATTTTTTGTTTTGTCTAGTCTTCTTAAGTTAGGGTGATTGGTTACTGTAAATTTTCATGTAAATAAAACTTTTAATAAAGACTATGCTATTCCTACTTTACTTTGATATAGTTGGAATAAAGAAGTTAATAGAGTATGTTTATGAAATGTAATTTAAATATATCCAGTGAAGCCATGCATACAAAGCAGTGGGTAATGCATAGTCTGAAAAATGTACTGTGACATCTGTTTCTACATCACAAAAATTTTCATCCGATATTGCCGTGAGCAAATTTATGTTTCACTGGCTTGAGTTGCACTGTCTTTAAGATTTTTAGATATTTGGGTTTTGTCATAATGCTGAGGGTGCACCTGTTCTTTAAGTCATCGTCCAAGAAAATCAAAATTAGAGGCTCATATGCTGTTGAAGTATTAGCTCTGTACCACTTCTGTACAGGCATGCTATTTTTATATTTACTGTAAGCATGCAGGTTTGCCCGGTGTGGTCTAGCAAATTTTAAAGCTAAAGCTGGATTAATTATCTTTGAAAATACTGCTTAGCACAAGTTAGGTACCACTGCCACGACAGACCTGTGGAAAATACAAAATACACGTATTTGCGTTACATTAAGAGGCAGGGGTGCCTAGTGACTAATTTGGGAGGCGACAGTCTGTCTGTCCTGCATTCAGAATACATATACTACTTGCGTCCTGCAGCGAGCATTCTGAACTTCATTGTGTAGAGCAGTATGGCTTTATTTTTAGGCAAGTACATAACATTTAGCTATGGTGGGGCTTTGCTTTGCTTTTTTTCCAAGACCGATTCTTCTGTGGCCCAATCTTCATCTGATTGTGTTTATTTCATGCAGTTACATGTACTGCTTAAATTCTTACTACGCCAACTTTTTTATCTGTAAAGTGGGTTTGAAAATGTTTGCATCTTGCGTGATGAGACTATGGTTTAATGCAACAAGATCTTGAGGTAAACACTGTTCTTGTATGACATGCAGTGAGTTGGGCCACCTCCCTTTGATCCACACATGGAGAAGTGTCAGAAGCAGAGGAAATTAGCAACTTTATCTATCTGGTTACGACTTTCTCTACGTAGTCCCTGCATCACCCCTTCACAGATTCCCCTTATTTGTAGGAGGAAATGGAAATTGGGAAGCCTGAGAGGAAGCTTCAAAAGCAGAGATTTTGTATACCAACTAGGGTTAGGTATTTAACAGTTTTCTTGCTGTTTTTCTTAAACACCAGCAGGTAGATATAATCTCCTTTAGATGGATATAACTACTGGAATTCACATGTGATATTGAAGATATAACCAACAGTGCTAAAGCTCCTGAGAACCAGGAGAAACCAGATGTATACAAGGCAGTTGAAATATTACACATTCTACAGTCTGGTCTTGCATTACTTCACAAATTTTCTCTTAATCAACGAGAATAAAGTCGGATTAGCATGGTAATTTTAGGAGTGGTAGGCATGGAAACACAGTATTAGATACGGGAACTGGTTATAAAGTGACAATTTTAGATTATTTAGGCTTCAAATTACACTTTTTAGCTGTTGAGGTTTGAATTCTCTATTGAACATACTCATCATAAATGAAAATTTGCAAAGGGTTTTTCTTTGTATGTTTCTTGATATTGCAAGTATCCCTGTTATAACTGAATCACACCGGGGTGAGTGGAAAATGAAGACTGTCTGTCATGAAAGAAGCATTTTGAGTTCAGTTGTGAAGCCAAATCGGAAGTGGCAGCGTTTCATGTCCCCTTGTGGGCATCGATCTGTAACACAAAGCCACTGCACAGTTTCGTGGGGTTTGCCATCTCTGCTGAAGAGGCCCACGGCTTGGCTACTAGGAACGCTGCAGAGCAGTATGTGAAATGCATTAGCAGAGATAAATGTAAAAGCTTGCATGTCACCTACCTGCACTCTGCCTGTAGCAGAGTGCTCTTAGTCTCTCACTCTTGTGAACACTGGAACTACTGAGGCTGTTTTTCTTTTAAAACCTGTAGTGGTGTTGAAAATGCTCTTTGTTTAAAGAAAAAGCACTTCAAATTCTTCCATTTCTCAGTTCCATTCACTGTCATCTCTGCAGAATTTTTAGAGAAATACTGCTTTAAGTTAGAAACTCGTATTATCTCATTGTTAGCAGAGCAGTATTGTACAGTACTGTGGTCCTACCCACAGAAATATTTGCAATAACACCTTAGATATTCATGTTTCTTTTCAAAATCATGTGTTTTTTCAGGAATATATATTTGATGATAAATTTAGTTTTCCTTTTGCATCAAACTATGTATTCCTACTAAAAGCCACTATTAGAAATATTGAGCAGAGGAATGCTTTGTATTCTTCTGGGAACAAGCATGTGGAATCCACTTAAAACATTATTGTCTATCTTTCTCAGTATTTTTTAAAAGTCTGGACACATAAAGGGAAATTCAAACTGCTGACTTTCATTTGGGTTTATACTGAAATAAAACATTTCTTTGAAGTGGCTGAGGGTGTAATAAGGTTTTGTATATCTTAGTGTATCTGCGAGAGAGTTGGGGATAAGTGTCAAGACCAGGAAAGTTACAGGTATAGACTTAAAGTCCATTTGTAGCCTTACTGCTCTTTGTGCCTAGCCCTTGAAAATTCAGTGGGAGGATTTGACTTCACAGAAATCTTTCTCTCTTTGAAAGCATATTACTTTTCCTCCTACTATTTTATTATTTTTGTACTAATTGAGGCAAATTCTCCTGTATTGCTGTGTCTTCAGGGAAAGTTGTAATTTACTGTTCATTAATTTTCCATTTTCTTTTCCTTTTCTACCTACTCTGTCAATCAAATACTACTGCTGCCTCACATCAGGCAAAGGTTTTCTCCAAGAGCTGACCTTTTGGAAAACTGCTGTAAAACTACATAGTGATGAGACCAATTGTATTCTGTAAAAATATAAAGGGTTCTAAGGGAACCAAGTAGTGAATGATAACGTTTTCCTGTAGATTTTATTTTAACCAGCTAAGAATTTCAGTAACATAGGCATGGTTGTTCCAGTCTCTGTAGCATGCTCCAAAAAGCTTGCAAATGTAGCATTCTTCCATGAGTACTTTGTATGTATGTATTCATAGATATCTTTCATTGATTGCTTCATCCCTAACTAGACCAGCACAGACCACATCAGAATAGTCAAACAAATCCAAGGTGGTTATTGCATTGCTTTATCGTTTCTAGCGATGACTTTTAGGGTTCAAGGGACATGTGCCTAGTATAGAAGGCTGGGTTGTTTTCCTCAATGTGCATGCTGCAGTGAACAGAGAAGAGGAGCATGGCACAGCGTTTCTTTAGTCAGTGTGGAGCAACCCAACTGTGAGAACATGGCCTCAAGTTGAAGAATATGCTTCTGTCCTTTCAAAGGGTTGATCTGCTTTCCTTCCCGGTGCCTTTGACCCTGGCATTGCCTGGACAAGGCACTGGGGGGGCAGCTCCTCAGGAGGAGTGGCTGGTGCTCCTGGTAAGCTGGGTACTGTAGCCCTCCTGGGTAGCCCAGGCACTGCAAGCATGAAGGATTTTCTTGTACTAAACACAGCAAGATGGGGATGTTGAATGGCTCAAAGGATAAGATTTGTCTGTTCTCATTGGTGACTTCCCTTTTTTTTTTTTTGTCAGGTGAATGATCAGTTAGTCCTGTCACACCAACACAAATTCTAAAAAGTACAAAGGGGAACTGACATTCAAGAAAATAGTGATGTTTGCCTTTAGCTGTAGCTACTTACAATTATACATACAACAGATGACATGTTTACCTATAGTTGATGGGTGGTTTATAAATGAGAGGCACTTCCTGCAGGTGAAAAAAAGCAGAAGACTTAAGATGTTTTTTCTAGTATGGAAAGCTCTGGTTTTGCCTGTTGGACTAATTTTTTGTAGTTTCTTTACCTGGAAAATAATTCCTCAAATCAATGCCTCTCTTGTTCATGTAGAAGCACTTCTAACTTTAAGTGGACACATTGAACTCCTTGAAAAATTGCAGATGTGAACTTCTGTTCAGTGCTTCATATTGTGTGGGTTTTTGTCAAATAAGACTTTAGAATAATCTTTTATGAGTAATTGTATTTATACTGCAGGAGAAAATGTTTGTGTGCCCTCCTTAACTTGCAGCCAAATTTTTACATTAACAGAAATGAATTACCTGTAGAAAATGTATTAAATATTGAGGGGGGGAAAAAAGAAAAAGAAATGCTTACAGTGTAGCATCTGCCCCTTAATCTTCACTAAGGAACTTCCATTTTTCTCAAAGCCTGGTTCAGTACTAACAGAAATAGTTCAGTGACTTATTTTGATTTTTACTTTATAATATTTGTTATCTTCATTTTTTAGCACCTTGAAAATCTAACATATCTGTTCTCATAGAGTCCAACCATGGAGTCATAGAATTGTTTAGGTTTCGAAAAGGCCTTCAAGACCATCAAGTCCAACCATCAACCTAGTACTGCAGGGTCCACCACTAAACAAGTCCCTAGCTACATGTCTTTTAAATACCTCCAGGGCTGATGACTCAGCCACTTCCCTGGGCAGCCTGTTCCAGTGCTGGACAACCCTGTCAGGGAAGATGTTTTTCCTTAATATCCCCTTAGATGGATTTGGAGGGGATATTAAGTAGGATTAGAGACTATACCTCTGCAGTTGTTACATTAATGGGGCTAC
>JAVJGJ010000001.1:12764446-12779270 GCA_035590215.1 Microhierax caerulescens | reverse complement strand
ACACTAAAATATTTTGTGTTGTCCTACTTTGTAGCCAGTTAGCCCCTGGTGGGGACTTCAGTTTGCTTATTGACTACAGCTTGTTTTCACTTTTTTTGAGTGTCACGTTGTTGCTCATTTTAATATGCAAACGTATGGAGATGATTTTATTTATTTACTTATTTAAACTTGAGATATGGGTGTTAGACTCTCCTCATCTATTGTACAGGAATTCCTGTAATTTGCAGGAGCACAAAGCCATTTGTGAGAACATTTTTTTTCATACATGGAGAGAACAGATCTTATTCTCTGTAAGTAAAAAGCAGGAAAGTCAGGACTAGATTACAGAACAATCACTTAATTCAAACTGGTGTGTGTGTTTTCATGGAAAATTACTTATATAGTACAAGTACAGCAATTAAATGTTTATACAACAAAGAATTTTTATGGAACCCTATTAAAAATGCTGGAATCTAACACCCAGGTATATGTTTGGCCCCATGCTGTGGTGAGTATTAAAAGAAAGCTGAAAGGTGTATTTGTGAACTTTATAATAATATTGAATTTGAAACGCTGCAGGTCCGGTTTGCAAAGGCTTTAATAGAAAAAAGCTGTGAAAGTGGAAGTTAGAAAAGTGGAGAGGACTTTCCTTTGTGAGATGAACTTGATGCCCATGAACTGGCTGCTCTAAGTCAAGCATAGAGCCTTGTTCAATTTCTGGTTACTAAAAAAGAAAAAAAATGCATAAAGGAGTAGTGCTCTTTTCTGAGAAGAGGTTCAGCATAACCATGCTGACTCCTAGTGTCTCAAGAGCAAGTGTTTGTGCTACATTGGCCCTGTGCCACAGGGCAACCTTTAGCTTTGCCCTGCACAGAAGAGGAATTATTTTGCCAGATGATTCATGGGTTGCCAGCGGAGCAGGATTTATAAAGAATGTCTTGGGACTGTTTGTTATCAGTGGAGGATGTGGGAAAGTTAGGGGAGAAAAAAGTGAGAGGAAAAAATATTGCTGTTAATACAATTGAACTGCGTAATTTGAAGTGGCGTTTGTTGTTGCCCTTCTATATGGAGGCACTGCTGGAAATAAACTGTGTGCTCAGGAAGTGTGGTTTTCTTAAATGGTATTCATTAGGTACTGGTGCTTTACAGAGAAATATTTTCAAGACAAAATGATGGTCCATCTGCAGATTTTCTTTCTTTGAAAGAATAGTTTACTGAGATGACACTATTTTTTAGATGAAATGAAGCAAGAATAGATGCTCTGCTCTTAAGAGATCTTTGGCATCTGTAACACAGTAGATTAACAAAAGATTAAAACCATGAATAATTTTCTTGTCGTTTGAAAGAGCAGTTTTTAGCAGGGGGAAAAAAAAAATCTACCGTACTTGACTTTTTGAACAGTTTTTTCTTAAGTTTATTTTATTTGGCTGTTGATGGTAGCTGTAGTACTGGCAGGAGATCTCTTGAGTGTAGGCATTTGTCAGATGAAGTGCACGATTATAAAATGATCTTCAATCCACAGAGGAGCACAGGAAGATTAATGGGAGATCTTTGCCCAGAGAACTAATGATACTAATGGTGATGTTGACACTTCCAGCTGCTGCTTCCTAACATTGTCTTTGGAAGATTAAAGTTTGTTTGAATGTAAATTATGGAGTACTAGTATTTTTAAGTAGAAGCCTGAAGTTAGAAGTAAAATAGGCTCTGTCATTTGGGTAATCCATGGAAGTAACAAAATGATGTCTGCTTTTGGATCCACTTCAGCGGTGGTGAGGCTTTTTCAAAGGCTTCTACCATCTGTGTTTACAAATAAAGCTACAAAAAGGGAAATGGTAATATTTTTTTCATAAAGGGATTTCTCTGCATACGTTTCCTTCTTATACTTATATTATAAAAAAGGGGAAAATGTTTAACTCCTGTTTTACACCTCAGTTGTAAAATGTCATAATAAATTATATGAAAAGAAAACCTCCATGGCAAACTTAAGTGTTCAATTCTTGGTAGCAAAGAATGTAAAAGAGTAGAAGTTTGGCATACCAGCTCAGGAAACTTTTTGTTCAGGGGCAGTGCATATATCCCGGAAAATTACTTCTGGTACGGATCCTTGCTAGTAGTGTCAATGCTGAGATGTAAAAATCAGCTTCCCTCTGCAGGGGCTCACGGCTCTCCATGTTCGTCTCATTGAGGGAAAGAAAATCATTCTCTTTTTCTAGGAGAAAAAGACCCCAGGAAGTAGACACGCTGCAGTTGGTATATGAGCCTTGAAGAAAAGCAGGCTCTGGGTGTTTTCTGGGTAATGTGGAAACTGAATCGATTCTCTCAGAGGCTGAAAATAGCATTCCTCGTGTCTTCTTGAGAGAGATGGAAAGATGTTAAGCGAGGTGCTGTTTCAGGAACTGCATGTTTCACTGTGGCAGCATTTCCTGTACACAGCTGTCATGAGAAGAAATCGACACATGCTAAGAAGAAAGATGCTATGTAGGAAAGGAAATTAACAGCTGAATTTAATTGTGATGGTAGAAACAAAATTTACCGTGACAGAAATGAAAGGACATGGGGAGCAGAGTGTTGATGACCAGGACTTACAGTATGGACTCCCATAGCTTAGGTGTTCTGGAGGGCAGAGTTATTTAGTTTTATATAGATGCTCAGTGCCTTTCCAGATATGAATGTAGATCAGAAAATAATTTCCATGAGGTCACAGATAAAAGGCTTCTAGGTTTTAAGTACTTGCTATTTTGCATGATGAGCAGGCTTCCCCTCTCCTTACAGAGGGCTGGAATTAATTCTGTTGCTTTTGTGTTTTTTCATTAAATTCTTCATGAAATTTCATTTAAGGGGTCTTTGGTTTCTTCTCTTGTATACAAGGAAGAAGGCCAGTATTGTTAACTCAGAGCAACCTTGAGATTTCTTGGGATTTTAGGGGACCTTCATATGCCCTTAAACTGTCCCTCTTGAGATATATGCAACTGCAGATTGCTCACAGGTTTGTGGAGGGATGATGGTGTAGAGAGCAGTGCATAATTCACTGCCTTTCAGTGCCATGATCTCTCTGTAGGAGGATGAGAATTTTAAGCTGCAGTGTTTAAATCAGACCTGTCATGCACATTTCGTTGATCCAAATATTATCTTGAGCTGAAGCCTCCCATGCAACTTGAATCAGTCCTAGGCTCTCCTTTTAAAAGGGTCTTCAGCTATTATTTTTAAATGTGGAGTTTCAAATAGTTGTTAAAGGGAGTGGTGTACTGAAGATCATTAATGCTTGTTTTATTCTACTCTGATCTTTTCAAAACCAAGAGATATAGAATTTAATAAGGTGCTTTTCGTTAAATATGATTATGCTTATACTGACAGTTTTGGAGTTAGGGTTCTTGCAACATTATTAAAATAGGTATTATTTCAAGATCTTTAGTGCTTAAAACTGAGCAGAGTGACTTCATGAAATCACAGGATGCAACAGAAAGAAATAATGTTAGACTGTGTCCATTGAAGGTGTATAAAGAAAAGAATGTGTATACTTTGGTTTAATCTCTCATTTTCATTCTTGTACCTCTGAGTGAAGATGATTTCTTATGATGCTTACAGTTATGTGCAAATAGGAGAAATTACAGTAAATTTTACAAATACGTATGGGAATATTTTCTGATTTTTTATCTTGCAGTTAAATACTTCACCTATTAGAGTTTAAAAATATTTTCCATTTAATAAACTTTTTTTGGTCAAAATACCAAAAAGCATTTTGCCCCCTTTTATTCCTTCTTTTGAGAAATTAACTGCGTATAAATGAATAAATCTTGGCACGCTTTATGGGAAATTTTAAGATAGGGAGAAAAGTTTCATTATTCATTTAAAACAAAATCTGATGATACTAATGCTGTGCAAAATAAACACCAAGTTGGGAAACACATGTGAAGGTGGGATTTTTTGGTCTTCAGAAATATGTAATAATCTGTTATATAGGCAGTTTCAAATCATGTTTATAAAATATATTTACCCCTGTAAGTTACACTCCCTTTGCACTATATTATGTATAGTCTTACAAAGTATTGTTTATTATTAAGCAAGTTTTTTCATTCAGATTAATTGATTGCCTGTAGAACTGAAAAAATCCTTTTTGATTTTCTTTAAGTTCTCCTTTGCTTTCATTTGGGGTAGCAACAGTATGTAGAGAGCTGCTGAAATGATACCTGAAAATTGAATGCTTTTTTGAATCAGGACCTTTCTCTCCATTTCTTATCCCATTTCTCATGTTCCTCAATTTCAGTTTTGAATATAAATAACTTTTTTTTAGCATATTCTTCTGGTTAATTTTACCTATCCTGTATCCAGGTTTCTTTGTGGTCTTTAGTTAAAAAATTGTATTGGGAATTCTTGTTGAAAAGCCACCAACTAAGAAAATACTTAACACAACCCATATTACAATGCAGCAAATTATTTGTTCTTGCATTTTATTAGTAATTTAAGATGATCCGACATGACAGCAATAAATGAAATGGAGTATTACTCAAAAATACCTTATCACTTGGTGAGACTGACTAAATTTATAGTATCAAAAAAATAAACTAATCCCATGCATACATGTGCATTTCAAGTAGTTAATGCTAGAAGAGCAAGTATAACACACAGGTCTTGTAACTACTCTAACATGACTGATTCTGAGTTTAATTTTCTATGTATCCAATTTCTTGTCAGCTGTTTTATTCTCATTAATTCCACTCACAGGTGGAATGAATTACAGGCGTTAAGCAGAGTTTGTCCCAGTACCTCCAGTATTCATTGCCCTTGTTACGTTTTCATATTCCTCTTTTGTCATTTGTAAATGTGGCTGTTACTGTTCTAGATAAGCATCCTGACTGCTTACCTACCTGTAGCAGAAGAAATAAGTCATAGATGTGGGTGTGTGGTGTTCATGGGTGGTTTTGATTTGGCCTTTTGGGGTTTTATTTTTTGGGTTTGCTTCTGAATGGAATTGTACAATTCAGCTGCTGGATGTGGGTTTTTTAACATTGAAAATTGCATGGTTTTTATTAGAAAACTAGGCACATGAGCCTTGACGTTCATGCTGAATTAGTTCACATCTTGAAATGCTTGCTAGAATTGGTTAAATAAAGATTCATGCATTTTATCCAGTGGGGGTTTGTCTTGCTTCTCATTTTTCTTTAAAGGGTCAATCTGCAAGATGGCTGAGTTTGGGCAACTACTATAATAATCACATTGTATGCAGAGGGTCTGTAATAACTTATACAGAATTTATTGTATGAGTTGGAAGATGCTGTATGAATACAACATTATTTCACATATAAGCTGTTATTTGTTGTATATATCTTTTTTACTTTTACATGTAAGTTGTAGAAGGGGAAACCTCTAAACACTAATTTTCTAGAACTGTCACCATCCTGTCAGCCCATAGGATGTTGTGCAGTTCAGGGCACTATATCACAACCTGTCCTCAAGCTGAAGAGATTACCATATTTTTACATGTATAACTACCATTCATATAACACATCTTGTATTAAAATGCTTTCCTTTTATAAAGAATTATTCCCTGTGTCAGGGGAAAAGATTCTACTGAGTGGTGGGGCAAGCAGTGAGGAGAAATTGTAGGCTGCTCTGTACTTGGATGAAGTGAAAGTGAACACCACTGCACTGTATCAAGGCCTGTATTTGCTAGGCTTTGCTGTATTGCTTGTGCTTGAGTGCAACTAGTGCTGCTCCTGTGAAACTGATGAATTAAATTATTTTGGTATGTAAGGGTACTAACACATTTTTGGAAGTATAGCCTTCGTGCTGTACATAAAATCTCCTACTTGTTTTCAAAATGCCTTCTCAGGATGTTGCAGTATCTGTAGTCAGCCATTAAAAGTTATGCACATTTATGTCATCTATTGCAAGACATATCTGTTCATTTGATTTATTTAGACAGAAATAAAATCTGTTTCATCTAATCTACATGACATAAAATCATACCTGCTAAAACGTGCATGTGCTTTTTTTATCCCCTGCTCTTGTTGAATGCTTACTTTCTATTGCTAATATTAATTTTGATCCCTCTGAGAACTGTTAATGATCTAAAATGCAGGTATCTTCTGAAAACTAGTTTACCTAGACCTGAATCCAAATTAAACAGTCTCATACACCTCCCTAAACCAACTTGACTTTAAGTGAGTTGCGTGGTTTTGGGAGAAGACTAGCTAAGGTTATTTCTTGACAGAGTATTTTTTAAAATTGGAGTTTCTGTTCAGTGACATTGAAATACATGCCTTTTTGAAATTTCCAATTCCCATTCCTCGTGTCAGTTGGTATGTATCCTGAGATATGATACAGGCTTTAAATCTCTGCATCCTACAATATTTCATGTCATTTGCTGAGGAAGCAAAGGGTGAGTCAGCAAGTGCTGTCGTCTTGGCAGAGCACTTTTGGAAGCAACAAAGTATGTGATAGTGAAAAATTATTCTGTGCATCAGAAGTGAAAGAGCAGTGTGTAAAATATGAAAGGGGGGAAAGCTGTCACCAGAGTTTGTGCTATAACTTTCCTGGCTGTGGCACCTTCATTTAATGAGCTGTAGTGTTGTGGCTGGCATTTGGATATCTCACAGAAAATATGTCTGCTGGGCTAGATGACTTACTTGGCTTTGAAACTTCAGAACAGACGACGGTGTCTCTCTTTTCTTACATAACTTATGGCAATTTGGGGGTGGTCTGAGGGTCCACAGGAGTAGGCAGCCTTTTTTTAGACAATCATTTGTGACGGAGGAAAAAAGATTTCTTGAGCAAAAGTTTTCCTTATTTTCTGAACGACAATTCATATGCAAAAAAAAAAAAAAAAAAAAAAAAAAAAGTTATCCCTTTCTTTCAATCCAGTATCATCCTGTCTAGTAAAACAGATACTATCTTGCCCAGAAAACATTATCTTGCTGAATTTCCAAATAAGAAGTTGGAAGATAAAAGCAAGACAGAGTCTATAACTGACTTCTAGAAGTAGAAGCCTGGTCAAATTTCAGACCTAAACATCTTTTCTAAGAATACTGTTCCTGATATTTTCTTGTTATTTGTTGATAAACCATGATTGAAACAATCCTGGAAAATTAGTGCTTTTCAGTTTCAGAAAAAGTTAATCTATTCTATATAGTGGAAATAAAACCTAGAAAAAATAGTTTAGATATTTAACTGTATTTGATGTTTACTCTGAACCTTAGGATCTTTTTGCATCATCAGTATATAAGTTCTGAAAGAAAAAATACTTTAAATTATTTGCCTAATGTCCTTATTCACACTTTTGACTCATAAGAATCAGAATTTAATTATGTACCAAAGACAGCCATGACTATCAACTTTCCTGACTCTACTTATCAGTCTGAAAGTGGGGTGCCTATAGCTTATTCAGTTTTAACTGAAGATCTCTGCAAGAGCTTGATCATGCTTATAGAAAAGGATTACCATGTCTTGCAGATTGCAGTTATGCTTTAAAAGAAAATAAAATTGACAATGTAATGGGGGAAAAAAAGGGTTTATCTTAGTATGGCAATTAAGCACAGTGGCACATACTGAGGTGAGGAAAACTAGTCTTTCTGTAAAATGGTTTTGAGATCAAAATCATGCACATTTCATATGGAAGTGACTGTGAATGTAGTTTCACTGATAAAACCATGAAGTACTCTTAATATAAGCTTGTGTCTGTTACAACTTTGTATTGAGAAGTGGAGGAAGTCTGTGATATCTGCCTTTTGCCTTGTCTGGTAGGTACAAAGCTATGCTTAGGTTGCTGCAGAGTAAAATAGGCCCGTGCTGATACCTGCTTCCAGTGATACCTACCTCTTGCCTTTAAAGCAGAAACTAATTTAGATTGTGAGAGAGATGAGATGCTTATCTTGAAATCACTTCTGCAGCCAGCAGTGAATTTAATAAATAAATAAAAAAGTGTATACAACCCCTTTCAGCTTCTCATCTCAGAAGAGAGGGAGGTTCTGCAAAGGTCAGAGCACTATCAAAGTTTGTCTGTTTGTTTAAAGATGGGTGACCAGTAGGTCATTTGCTTGAGTATTTATATACTTAGAAATTTAATTCCAGTTATGCAGGTTTAGCTGTTCAAGAACAAAATGCTTTCTCAAACCAAAAAAAAAAATGAATTTTTACCTCTTTTCTTTGTAGATAGTTTTGGAAATGTTTATATTTGGATAGCTGGGAATGTTTATGTTTGGATAGTTGAGAATGTTTATTTTCCCAGGAACTTCCAGAGGTTCCTGTGAGAAAAATTCCTTGCTCTCCTCATGCAGGGATTGTTAGCAATGAGGACTAAGCATTTGGGAGCCCTAGACACAATCGTAATTCTCATGACAGTTCTGCAGTTCTACAGGTTGGAAGGGACGTTATCTATGGAAGTACAGCTATAAGCTTGCTAAAATGGACATTTATTAATAGATAGATCCTGTCTACTAAGACAAAGAAAGAAGTGCTTGTAGCAAGCCCCCGAAAAATTTATGTTCTCCCTCTCATCTGTCTAATCTATATTTATGCCTTCTACCACAGTAAAAATGATAAACAATTTTACCCAGAGTTTCCCAAACCAGAAGGGAATTACCATCCGTCAGGTAGTACTGCCATCAGACCTTAGACTCCCATATTTTTTAAACGTTATCACAAACTGTTATAAGAACAAAAAAAAAAAACCAAAACCCCTTATTGATAAATCTTACTTTCCCTGCTTTTCTGGAAATACATGTGAGAGTCCTTCAAGCTTCCACTTGTTAGAGAAAAATCTGGTGTCTGCGGAAAGCTTCTGATCTCCTAAGGAAAAAGGGATTGCAGGCTGGGATAATTCTTTTACCTACAGAGGTGTTTCAAGGCACTCAGTATGGAATAATAGAAATGGGATGAAAAACAGTGATCTCCAAGTATATGACCCTATATTTTCTACTGATGTGAACTTTTTGGATGAACTAAGACTTAATGCAGCGTAAACAAGTTATGTGAAGGTAAATTAGTTGGTCAAAGTGTGACTGAGCACCAGATCTAATGCAGCTGAGAGAGGCAAACGCTTGCCAGATGAAACCGGGGAACTACGTTCAATATACACAAGGTAGGCCTTTTCTGGAAAGCTCTCAGTAACGTGATCCTTCATGTTGAAGGAAGATGAGTTAGGACAGGAACAGACAGAGTGATCTGGGAAATGGGGAGCCTATTGTATGACACTGTATTGGAAAAGCTTGCCTTATTAACCTAACAAAATGAAGTATGAGAGGGCATATGATTCCTTTCTTACGAGTACATCAGGAGACCAGTATGAGGAACAGAAAATAATTACTTAGCTAAAAGACCATGTTGGCAGAAGAGCAAATGAGTATAAACTCCTTATGAGTAATGCTGGGCTACAAATCAGAAAATTACTCTGAACTATCGTAGCAATCATTTTTTTTTAAATGGCCTTCCAGTCATGTAGGAGAAGAAATTCAAATAATTTCAAGGTGTAATTCAAAAATGTGTGAAGGGGTTTTTATTACGTGGTGTCTGTGACAGTAAAATATTGAAACAAATGATCTGGAGGTTCTTACAGCCCTGTGTTGTTAATACTTCTTTTTATTAAATTACCAGGCTTTTGACTGCTTTTCAGACTTTTACAACCACTTATGAGGGGAGTGGGGTTGGTCAGAAAATACGTACTCTATGCATATTCTTTCATACAGTAGAGCTGAAGCACCTTTCTCTACTTCTCTCAACATCTCCTACGGGTGTCCAAAATACTGACGGATGGGCGCTGCTTGTAAACATGGCACAGGCTTCAGGGAAATGATGTTATTTATCTTAAGTGTTCACAGAATTTCTTTCTGGTTGTGCTACTGCTGCAGCTGCGTGTAGCAGTAACTGCAGGGAAAATCCTCTGCTGTATTCCCTGAGGGAGACACCCAGTGGGAAATGAAGATCGAGACTGACTGGCTGAGCAGAATTGCTTTAAAAATGTTCGCTTTAAAATTTAAAAACACATGTGAAGAAATTACCTTAAAACAAGGAGGAGGGAAGAAAATCTTAAACTTTCTTTTTGGGTAATCTTATGACAATTTCTGCTTCGGTGGGAGCTGACAGTTGGTTAGTTCTGTACCTCACATAAAAATAACTCATTCAAAACACTGAATGTAAGGCCCCCAGCAGGCGAAGCATTCAGGTGTTGGCAGAGGGGTGATACCAGCTTCTAGAGGGAACTTTACGTGGACAGTATGTACTGGGGACATGGCCGCTCCAGCTGCGGCGTGTTTTAAAGTCTGAGTTCTCATTTTCAGCTGTTCCCTTAAGTCAGAATACTGAGGGATATTTTGTGTACAGTATTGAAAAGTCTGGACTTGTTTAAGGCAGCAACATTTTTTTTTCTGTGTTTAATATGTGAATAACCTTCTGCCATTTGAGTAAATGTTGCTATCTGTTGAGGAACACGCAGTTCCGGTGTTGGAGTTACCTATACTAGACACAAATACAAACGTTGTTTCATGTAAATAAGTGGCTCATCAGTGTAAATGATGTCAATTTTAATTTACAGTAAGGTTTCTGAAGAACTTAATGTTTGGTTGTTTTTTTTTTTTATGGCAATAGATAACAGATTATGAAATGCAGATTTTGGCATACTCAGTAAACTGTATTTGGTAAAGAAAAAATGGGGCTTTCAATTCATTTTTCAAGATAGTCATAGTGCAATTTTTACACAAGTTTTGATGCAGAAGATTGTGTTCTGGTAATTTTATATTGCCATTGAACTCATAATCTGGTTGGTCAGTATTTGTCTTAATTTATGTTGTGCATCATATTCTGATGCGAGGCTGTGTTGACTGGCTGTTCATCAGACAACTATAGGTGCTTTTGACCCTCTGCTTGTATCCTCTCAAGTGTCCCCTGAAGTAAGTGCTTAGAGTACAAGTTCTTTCCTTGGCTTCTCTAGCATCGTTTTTTGGCACAGGTTCTCTGGTACTCATATGGAAATGAGATTCTTTTAATTATTTTTTTTTTTTCCCTATCCAACTGCCTCAGGCCCCTTGAGCAGTGCTGAATACTTCCATTCTAGGAAGGCATTCTTCCCTGAAACTACAGCTTGTGTGCTTGGGTTATAGTCTGCTGCTTCAGGGGAGCAAGATGCTCAGACAGACAGACTGAGAGATTGCCAAATCCATAAATCCGTCATGTTTTGCTCAAGTGATATGCACAATTAAATGGGGAGGGGAAGAAAAAGTGTGAGGGAAAAACCAATACAGGTATTTCTGCAGCCTATTTTCTTAATCATTCTGGGATGAGTATTCTTTGGGATGTAATTTGTCAGAACATCTGGGTTTCTCTGGCTGCAGTTAACTGGTGCTTTTTTTGTAGATTCTGGAGCCTCAGTGATCTTTAGGTAGTGGGATTGTAATAACCAGCCTGAGATACTCAGATCTGAGCAAGTATCATCTCACTGTTGGCTGGCCTGTCTAACTGATTAGCCAAAAAAGCTTAGGAATGCTCCATCAGTAGCTTGCTGACAGAAGCTGGAATTTGGCTTCTGTGACTTGTATTTCACAGTCAAAGCAAGCAGGGAAGAGCAGGCATCACAAGCCCTTTGAAGGGGGTTTTTACCCTTGAGATTTTGCAGGTTGTTCCCAGTATGCAACAGACTTTAAAGGGGTGATTCCTGGAAATTATGATGGGAAGGAAAAAGAACAACCAGCGTACTGGCTGATTGTAACGATGAAGAACTTCAAACACAATATTATATTATATTATATAAAAATTATAACTGGGGAAATGCCTAGAATATTTAATACCTCTGTAACACTACAGGAGATTTCTTCACATGATTGGACTTTGTTCAAAACAACTGTGAGGTGGAGGAAAAAAACCTGTATTTCATTATTTCACTACCAGTGGTTATTATAATGACTGAAAAAATCTGACCTTATAAAACAGAAGGTTGACTAATAAGCACCGAACCAAACCGCAGTGCAATGCCATCTCTGTCAGTGAGCACTTACCACGGGGAGGGACTCCGAGCGGGTGAGTGCTCTGTTGGTTCCCAGTCACGGCCACTGCAGCTGCGTGGATGGCGTTACGGTGTTTCAGACCCCTGCAATGCTTGAACCATGACTTGTAGGGGTTTCTTAATGGGTGCAAACCCTGTGCATTGAAGACACAGTGCACACGTTACCTTTTGCTAGCAGCTGGTCACAAGGGGAGTGAAAATGATCTCATCATGCAAAACAACAATGCTTTGCAGCATAGGTCTGCACTAACTCCTAGCTTAGAGTTAACAGTGCGACAATACATGGCTTTTTCTTCTCCCTGAAAAGCAGAGTACTGCAGCAAATGGTACTGGTGGAGTATCTGTACCCCAAGATTCAATAAAGAGCAAATTAATTATTAGTACCAGAAGAGCATCTATTTTTAATGATGCTAGGGTTTAAATGTTAATTATCTCTAATTTATAAAGACTGTTTTTCTTTGTCACTTTTAATTTCACACATAACCTTAGAGTTGACTGATCTTTGAGTGGAATAAAAAAAAAAAAAAAAAGCTGTCTCAAATAGGTTAAAAAAATTGAATCTTGTGCTCATGCTGTGTACTACATTAACAAGGTAAATAAACAATTTCTTCCTTTCATTTTTTGATTGCATAGGCTGAAAACATATTGAAGATTATTTAGATTTATATGGACAGATTTGATAGCTTCTTCATATTTACGTTGACTCCAAGAGATAAATCAAACTTAGGACTTTGCCCTCAGGGACTAGTTATTTATCTTATGAATAGCTGTGGAAGAGAATAGACCTAGATATAGGGAGGTTGTTTAAAATGTGTGATTTTCATCTGTGTATTTCAGCTTTGGAACATATTGTGGAAGAAGCAGTGTATGTGATCTTAATGCTTTGTGGGGCAAAGACCATTAACAGGAGCTGCCCTTTTCCTTCCTAGCACAGCTTCTGCACTGTCCTTACATTAGTTGTGTTTGGTAATTTGCAGACTTGAGTGTCAGCAGCTGAAGCTTTGAGCCATGCTGAGCTGGGCCCTGTACCCAGGCTGTAACATCCTCCTGGCACGTGAGCTATAGTGGGACGCTGTACGGATACGGTCGGTATCGTTTTGCATAGAGGCGCAGTGCAAAGTAGTACAGCTCTGGTATGGCTGGCAATTATGCTGAGTTAATAAGCCTTGCTGGATGTGATCTGACTCTCCGTAGCATGTCCTGAAGCACTCATAATGTATAGATTTTTCTGACACTTGGGCTATTCCAGCTTCCTTTTGGAAGTTGCAAAGGTTTTTTGTGATGCACTCGATACAGAGAGAGTTCCGATGTAATCTTATTTCTGAATGGTGGTTTTCAGTTTTTTTTAAGGCAGTTCTGATCATATGCGCAAGCTGTAAAAAAATAAACAAAACTGTATTTGTAATCAAATACTCAAGGCTTAGGTGGTTTTCTTGTTATTTACACACCTAATTATGCACCTCCATAAGCTGTTAAATTCTTTTAACCTCAGACTTTGCTCAGGGGGATCTCCTCATGCTTGTTTTGTGCCATGTGTCTGTACTCTTCTCTAGAAAGCGTACCAAGATGCAGCATATGCAGAGAAGAGAAAGATGTTCACTTGTAGAGAAGATGGCAACCAAAGCAGTTTATGATGATTCTTAGAGACGGAGGAGTTCGTCTTTTCCATTGTCCTCATATTATTTCTTGAAAAGTGTGCCTGGAGGTAGTACGTAGTCTCAGTGCTGCACAGATGAATGATTCTGACTCCACACTCCATGAGTCACAATCAGGCACTGCCTATAAAAAGTATCCAACCGTATGCAGATACGCCTGCCCTTCTATTTGACCCTTTCAGATAAATAAAGAGCTGAAACTGTCATTTGGTATACAGCAAATAATAAGGACCTACATATAGCAGGGAAATATATACATATTCTTTTATAAATTTTATTTTATCTTTTATTAACATATAATCAACATTATATATATTATACCACTGCAAAAGCATTGCTGTAGAGTCGATACAGCGATATAGTTTGTGTTCCCTTTACTTTTCATCTTTAATTTAATTTTAACATTTGCTAGTGTCTCCACATAGCAACTTTTCCATTGGAACTGTAAACCATGCGATACCACATATATGCCTATTGGAAAAAAGATTTTCTTTTCAGCTTTATGTGGACTCAGAAATAATTATGCACTGCAGGCTGGAAAATTACTCCACTGGCATTGTTGTCCATCCAATAAGCAGGTATCCAACAAAATATTGATGGAAGTGTTTTACTTTGCTGACTATGCTATGTTGATTGAACTATTTAGCAAACTGTTAATCTATATGATGAAAGTAAATATCTGGTAAATGTGCAGTGTCTCATCAATATCTTCTAAAAATGAATTTGCTGCATGTACTGAAATGGGATCTATCCTATAAAAGCTGATCAATGTTGTTGCAGAACCTAGTAACAATTTCAGTGTTCTTGGCTCATCCAGCACATACACATGAAGCTACAACTTCTTTGACTGAGAATCTACGATAAATATAGTTACTCCCTGACTGTGATGAGTGGTACCTCGTGGCTGGCAGGCAGGAGGTGGTGGTGAGGAGGGACTCTATCCATAGCAGTCATCTGTGGAGCTGTGGTGGTTGTGTTAGCAGAGTTCAGTGCTTGCTTTCTGTGCAAAAGGCCCTGTGGGGGAAAGGAAAAGTGCAGATGGTCGCTGTCCCAGAGCGCTTCCAGTTAACGTAGAGGTAAAATCGCCTCCACACATTGCGTTCTCATACAACTGCCGGAGTTATACTGAGGGAGTGAAATTGTGAATACCTTCCTGGAAGGTGCCGTATGGAAAGAGTGTAAGTCAATTTTCAGTGACTCG
>JAVJGJ010000001.1:12727709-12764346 GCA_035590215.1 Microhierax caerulescens | reverse complement strand
AGTCAATTTTCAGTGACTCGGTAGTCTCTCTTACCCTGTGCTTTGCCTGATGTGGTGTGTACCTAGTTGTTGTGAGGTGCTGGGAGCATGTAACAGTGGTGACAGAATAGTGCATTTGAGCAGCCTACAGCAGTACTGGGCACTCACTGTAAGCCACTAGTGATTGATGAGGTAAATCTAGAATAAGTGATAAAAGGATCTAGCATTATTTCTTTGCAAAATTGAAGTGCCTTCTGAATGTGGCCTTTGAACATAAACTGAAATGCAAATGCTTTAAGGGCAGGCACAAAAGTTTCAGTAGTGATTCAGTCTTCTGAACTTTGACAGCCTGTGTAGAAGTGGCTTAGACTACCATGAATGACTGAAAGAAATGTTCTTTTTAATCATATAAAGCTGCCTTATATAAAGGACAGTTAATTAAAGCTGAATTTAACATTTACGCCTGGAGAAATTTGACACTTAGGTAGGTCTGTGATAAATACTCTAGAAGTGTAAGGGTAGCTACTCATTTTAGATTCTTCTACATGAGATTTAAAGAAAACGAAATGTGTCATGAGTATCCACTCTAATGCCTGAGAGTTCTTCCTGGTACGACAAGCTGTGTTGTATACAAGATAGCTGTATTATTCTACAAGTTAAATCACTGGAATGAATATTTGTCAAAAATGTTTTGCGTTTGACCTAGGTCACAAGCTGTCTCTCTTGCTTACGTTTTTGATCCCTTCATACATCTCTTGTCTGGGAAGGTAGGGCTGTAATGTGTGTTATTTCAGGGAAGTTCAGTCTTACCCCAGTTCTGAATAAACTCACAGTCCAGAGGTTTGCATTTTGCTCAGGAAAATTTAGAGCAAATAATGAGAAAACTGAGATTCTATCAGAATAACAGATGCTTGAGATTAAAGTCTGACTTTTTGTTTGTATATATGTTTTGTAGTTGTTTTGGAATACTGTTGGGGACATTAGGAAAAAGTTGGTTTATGGCAGATTTTTAAAAAGTACAGCAGTTTGTTTAATCAGGTAATGCACTAGGAGAATATTTACTTCTTCAAATCCTCTGTATTTCTCTTTTTCTTCCTCTTTCATTTTGTTGACTGGGACCTGAGCTGAGCTGTTCCTTACGTTTTATGTTTGGTGGCAAACTTTTGACTTTGTGCGTGTGTAGTGATGCTGCCTGGGCATATGTGGGCATCTCATAATGGGACTCTGATAACTGCAGTATTCTGAGAGTTAAAGAATGTTTGGAAAGTCAGCCAAGAGACAACATGGAACCAGACTATAACTCCCAAAGATGTATTTACATACACATATGACTTCTCTTTTTAATTAATATATTAAACCTGTTTCTAAATAAAATATATTTACATGCACATGGATTAAAAATTCCAGTTTCCTTTCAAAAGAAGAATATTTCAGGGAGAAGAGAGACACAGTGTAATGCCAGTCCCACTAAATGTAGTATTTATATATGTTTGGCTATATGACTACTGATTATAAAGTGGTTAAAACCAAAAGAAAATAAACAGACAAAAAAACATGTAGCTGAAGTGAAAAGTATTTTAGAACTGAAAACTGAAGTTTGTGGATACTTTTTCTACTCCTCTCATTGTGACACTAATGAAATTGAGCTGGGAACTTCAAACAAGCAACAGAATATTTTTTTTCCATATTTAACTCTGTTTGGAATTATAAAATAAGTTTTTCTTATATTGAAGGCTTATACTGCAGGTTTTTCAGTTGTTGACATCCTTCTCCACTTCTCTGCTGGGTCAGAAAAACAGAAATAAGTTCTCCCAAACGGAGACTTTATCCAGAAAAAGAAAGAATGAATGAATAAATGAATTTTCTATGGTTCTAAATGTGTGTTTATTCCATTGATTTCAATAAGCATAAAAGATACTTGGACTTCCTCTTGCTTTAAAGGACGTCTTAGGATCATGCAAAAACAATTACACACATTTTAAAATACTTGCTGAACTTCTTCTGGCTTACAAACGCATCTTCTTATAAACAGTGATGATGAGGAAGATTCATTCTTAAATTATTTGTTCATGTTTCTGGAATCAATATCCATAATAATTAGAAAATGGAAATACCACACTTCCATGTTGGGCCATATGTTACCCGTTTGAGGCTAGCATATAGAACAGCTTTTTAGCATCTTAAAATGATGTAGAATTTGTGGACTGGCATTGATACTCCTTCTGTTTTTTAAGAGACACATTTGCTGTAAGTTATTTCCCCAATTTCCCCAGTCCCCAAAAGGGTAAGTCAAGTATCACCAACAAGGAAATATCGGTAATTATATTTTCATTTTTGCCTTAAGGTATTTAAAAAAAATTTGTGCTACTGTTCTGTAGCCAAATGTTGGAGTTGCTAATGTTATACTAGTGGAAAAAAATCTAAATGTAAAATTACATCCAAGTGAGGACTCCTACAAATGTCTAAAATATGCTGATCCTCATTAAATTAATTATAGCATTTCTTTACTATCTTCAGGCTTTTGTGGGGGAAAAATATATTTCTCACTGCAGAGAATCAAGGGATAAGAACTGACTGAGAAAAGCTGTGGTTCTCTTTGGTCATGTCTCTGGTAGATTTTTGCTTAGCTGTTTCTAATGATATGTTGTATTTAGTATAACAAAGAGACAAGTAAAATTATCTTTGTTTTGAAGGAGAGTTTTCTTTTTTGTGTGGTAAGTTGCAGCTAGAATAAAAGTATTGAGGGACATTTGAGGGCATGGGACAAAATGAGTCTTTTGCTGACAGATTTGCAAAAGGAGTTTGAGTTTTATTTTGAAATCAAGCCAAAATTTGCCCTTAGGTGGCCATGCTGTAAAGGAATATCTGTTATTTAGGCTAGGTAATCAAACAGATGTGAATGTGCAGTACATGCCTCCCTTGTGTGTTGCTGAAGCTGGCAATACCAGCAAGCTAATGCAGTGGGCTGTTTTGGCTTAGGCAGACCACATCAGAGGGGTGTTACAGAGGTTTCCTTGTACTTCTGTCGCATTTTTACTGTTTAATCAGTTCTCTGTTCTCATTCAACAATTCCAAATTCAACAGTAAAATCATATAGACACTAAACCTACACACACACACACACACACACACACACACGCCCCTAAAACCTGTGCTGTATTTTGGGAAATATTTTTAATGTACTGTGTTCTTTTGTTTGTGGTTGAAAATTTTGATTCCAGATAACAACTCTAGATGGAAGAGTCTGGCATTCAAGTTAGAGCCAAAGAGTCTTATTTTAGGAAAGGAACAATTGAGCACAACTTCTCTCCCTTTAGAGAATCAAGATAGTTCAGAATGATAAATGGGTAGTGGTGAGAGACTTTCTCCACAGGAACCAGAAGAATATTGTGCTTAAATTATTAATTAATTGTTTTTTGATTGTATATACCTCCCTTTAAATTTACCTCCAAAATGCAGAAGGTGTGAGGAGGAAAAAGATGCATGAGCACTTCTCTCATTCTTATTAGAAAGTAACAGCAAAAGAGTAATGTTTCTTTTGCCTTTTTTTTTTTCCTCTCCCCTTCTCAGGTCCGCACCAGTGTCCTACCTGATCACAAGGAGCCACAAGCAGATGTTGGAGTAAGCAATTTTTTTTCATTAATTGATCTTTTTTACCTCTTCAGTAGACACAGACACCCAACTAAGTGAAATAGCGTTCTGCCTAGCTGCTAAACAGGAGCTGGCTAGCTTTTTAAATAGCAGAAGATGGGTAAAATGGATAAAAAAATCAAGGCAGAAGAAATAGTCTCAGTGATTGATGTAATTCCATTCACATATTTCTTCAAAATCTTTTTCAACGGAAATTATCCTGCAGCAAGCATCATTATCTAGACTTCCTGCTACTGCCATACAAGCAGTCTGGATGAGTTTGAGCTTGGAATCACATTGCCTCAATGAGCCTGGCCTTATGGTTTTCATGTGTAGAGTATAAAAAGTTCTGCTCTGGGGGCTGGTTTTGGGTTTGCTTTAAGAAATTACACTGGTGACATATGAAGAGCCAGTTTTTCAGTGTAGGTCTGCAGAAATTCTGACAAAGGTTGTCCTTCCTGGGTTTGAGAAGGCTAGAACTCCCTAGGGTGGGAAATGCTGGTCCTGCTAGAGCTGAATAAAAGAACACCATCTGGTGCAGGTGTCAGACCTGTGTCTGCAAACATTTAAAATAACAGGAATTTAACATTTTTAGCCTAAGGTGTTAACTTTCTTGCATTACCAGGGCTTCCTTGGCATAGTTTCCAGGACTTCAGCTAGTGTTTGAAAAATCTATAGCTTGGCAGCAAGTTCAATCTAGGTGAAATAATCAATGTGTTTCAACTTTTCATATAGCTATTGGCTGACTGAGATTATTCATCAAACTACTCAAGGCACATATTTTAAGATGTATAATTTTAAGTACCCCACTAGCAAAATTAAAGAGGAACATTAGTCTATAATTAGTATTACAGCATCAATTCTGTTTAAAGCCTACTTTTCAAGCCTCTCCAAGTCACCTGTGCAAAGTTAGATTGGTTTGTAGGCTGCCAGTTCAGGCCCCAGGGTAGACTATTTGTATCTGTATCTGTATGGAAAAAACATTCTCCAGCATTGTTTGAGATTAGACCCCTTGAACATTAGCATAACTCTCATTTGAGTCATGGGATCATTCATGATTTTATTTAATTTTGCAAATAACTCCTCATCAGTTTCATTCCAAATATCCCTCTCCCTCTTTCCAAATGGTAAGGTTGCAAACACAAGCACTCACATGCCATGAAATGCCAGAATAAAGGCTGCTGTACAGATGTTGTGCTGTAGAATGGGTTTACTAGACTAAGTATATACTCTTCTAAGGAGATAACTGATCTGGGCTAAATGTGCCACCATAAAGTTTTAGTGAAAAAACACTGTCATGTTGACTGGTCTAAAGGAAAACAGAATACCTGGACATTCACTCTAGCGAGGCTGTGCATCATCATGTGTCACACCTGGACATATTTCTTGTGAAAATACTTGTTTCATTTTGGCAGTGAAAACTAACCATGATCTTTGCTTGTACAGCTGCAGTATTATTCTCTATGCATTTCCTATAGGCCTTTTTTTTCCCCCCTTAATTCCTGTTCAGCACTTCCCAAGTCCACTGTTTTCCCAGCTTTCCCTAGACTCTCTGCATCCATTTTTTTTTTTCTTTGCTGCTTAAGTGCCAGCCAAAGCACAGGAAATCTAAGCCTGTGTCATTGATAGGAATGGGCCATAACAGATGACTTAGTTTACCAAATTGGAGACCAGTGTTGATGGTTAGCTAAAATAAGAACTGTCATTTGAGCTGTACATTTTATATGCAAGAAAACCTCTTATTGTAAAACTTTATTGTTAGCGTTCAAACACTCATTATCTATTAAGCAGGCTGCAGGGCTTTTTTTTCCAGATTATGTTACGCTTCTCAGTAGCAACAAATTCTCTTCTCTTTTTCCCTGAAGGGGATAGTTGCTTTCTGCATGCAGCCTGTGTTGACTCAGAGCAACTTGATTCTTTTTTAAATTGTATATCCAAGAACATATATGGTTTAGCCTGGAATTTTGCTTTGCCATTCCAACAGTAGAGTAAAATTAGTGTAATGTAATAAAACCAGTCTTTGGGTACTTCTTACTGTATTCTTGCAAAAATTCAATGTAATCTTATGACGTCATTATCATTTGTTCAGAGTTAATGATATTGAGTTGTATATTTGAAAGATAAATGGATAGAAGTTGGCTGTAGAGCAATTTTCCTTCCTGTTGTTCCCAAGGCAAGAATACTGCTGTTGGCCACATTGACCAAATGAGATTTTAGCAATGTGCAGTGGGATGTGAATGGGGGTTAAAAAATATCAAAAATGCAAAAGAAGATGCATTTGTTTTCCTCTTTGCATTGTTTTCTTGGTAATGTGTGAAGGTGATTTTGATAGAAGGAAAAGATACAGTGATGTAGCTTAATTAAACTGTAGACTTTCTAATTTCACTAGCACATTTCTCTGCACTTGTATTGCAATGAATAGGTCCTCCTTACAATGGAAATAAAGGAAAAAAGCACTGCTGTAAACTAGAGGAATGTAACATTTCTATTAATAAACTTGTGCTGAACTCAGTGTAAAAATACCTTCTTAGTAAATACATTCATCTTTGGAATACATAGATGGTAGTGCCTAAGGCTTGAGGAAAAAACATAGCAAGAACAACTTTAACACGCTGAAAATTTAGCATTTCTTGTAACCTAGAAATTCGAAAGAAGAAGATGCAGAATGCAAGTGTACTGAATAGTTTTCCTGTGGCTATACGTTTTACAACGTGTTATTTTGTCAGGTTGTCAGACTGTTCTTAATGAAAAAGAGAGAGGTTCCTGTCCATAAAACCAGAGTTTAACAATTTACTGATAATCATGCTACAGGTGCATAAAAAATTTCTGCTGCGTAGTGTTGTCAAACTAGTATATTGGAATGTAATATTTTTCTGTGTACCAAAGAAAGATTTCCAAGTGTGAGACCAAATAAGTTAACAATTAAAACTTCAAAAATGAATGGAGTTGTTATATTTTCTTTCTGCTTTGTTTTGTAGAGGAGCTTCCTGGGCTGTACAACTTTTAGAGTAGGAGACTTGGTAAAGTCAAAGGAGCAACATCTGACCCTTACCCTCAGGTAAGTGTTTTTCCTCTGTTGTGAACTGTGTTGAATTAATAAACCATGGCATTTCGCATCTAATGGAGAGCAACAAAGCTGGTGAAGGGTCTAAAGAACAACTGATATGGGCAGTGGCTGAGGGAACTGGGTTGTCCTGGAGAAAAGGAGGCTCATGGGGGACCTTATTGCTTTTCACAGCTACCTGAAAGGAGGTTGTAGCAAGGTGGGTGGCAGTCTCTCTCCCAGGTAAGAAGAGATAGGATAAGAGGAAATGATCTCATTTTACACCAAGGGCAGGTTTAGATTGGATATTAGGAAAAAATTATTTGTTGAAAGGGTTGTCAAGCATTGGCACAGGTTGCCCAGGGAAGTGGCTGGGTCACCATCCCTGGAGGTATTTAAAAGACGTGTAGATGTAGCACTTGGGGACATGGTTTAGTTGTGGACTTGGCAAATTGGGCTTGATGATCTTAAACCTCTTTTCCAACCTAAGTGATTCCATGATTCTGTGATTGCTGCTTAACTGTGTTTGAAACTTGATTATTACTTCAGGTGTATTAGATGTCAGCTTGAAGTGCCTCTATTTATACCATGCACAAAGTCAAAATGAAATACCAGTTCTTTAGGCTGGAGCTTGCCATGTGTCAGATTAGAAAAGGTTGCAAGAATTGCAGAGAACGTGAAGTAGGGGATGTTCTTTCAGAGTTTCCTTTAGAAAGGAGAATAGGTTCTCACTTTCATTTGATGTATGTGATTCAAAGAACTAACATTGTACAGTTTGCTGGTTTGATTACGAAGCATATTTAAAGATGGTGGACTTAATGACTCAAGGCTTCTTTTATGTGACATCAGTTGCAGTATCCTAAACTTATTCTTATATGCAGCTAAACTCGGAGAGCAGGGGGAGTGGATGTACAATTCTAATTAGTGACACAGAGCCCAGAGCTGCAGGAGAGTCAGAGCCAGCGCTCAAAATCTAGGGCTGGGCTAATATTTCTTAAAGCTGTGCACTGAAGAAGAAAGTCCTGTTTTCACCCCTGATGCTGATATGCATGGCTTAAGATGAACCTAGACACAAGTCAAAACTTTTTGAAGGTTAGGGGAAACCGTTTAGGTGGTGATTTTTAGAATTAATTAATTGGACTTTATACAGTGCAGGGATTTTGTTGAGCTCAATTTTGCAAGCAGAGTGGAGGCTTATTTGGGATTACTGGGTAGGCACAGGTAAGCTTCACAGAGCAACTGCCTAAACTCACCCTGTTTCTACATAGGCAAAATTTTGGGAGGAAAGAAGCTGTGACTAGGAAAAATGAGATATTGGTATGTGTTCTGCCAGAGATATTGTGCTTATGTTCTGTAGAAAAGTTGTGTTATGTTCTTTATCCCGTGCACATGAAGCCAGCCTTGATTTCACTGAAAGCCCAATTTACAGTCCGTTCAGTGATGTTGTAGTTCGGTCACTATGTCAAGGACACTGCATTATTTTGGAAACAGAAACTTCTTGGAAGTATTTTGGTTTAGTACTATACCTGTCTCCATATCATAACAATAGTATTTGCGTGTGCGTGCAGTTTACAGGGCAAAGTTAACAAAATGTCTTGATTTTAATTTCTCCCAAACACAGAAAATGCCCTGCCTAACAAGCAGATACCTTTGTTTTCTAACAAACAAAACTGACTGGATAAAATGTGAATTGACTAGTCTTTGTGGAAGTGTATGGCTAGGAAAACAAATACTAAATTAGTAAGAGTCTGTTCTTACAGAATTTCAAGTTGTCTCAAGTTCTTCAGGACAAACTTTGCCTCTCTGATTGACAGATTGAAAACCTGATGTGAAAGAATGCCTCTGACAGAGGCCATAATAATTGACAGAATGTAAAATTTCAGGAAAGTTTCAGAATAAGTAATTTGTATCTAACTCATCTAATTTGTAAACAAGAAGTTCAGATAGATAACTAATAAGCAATAGATGACAGACTGCCAGGTTAATTTCAGCTGAACTTCTAAGCCTTTTCAGACTTGCTTTTAATTAATATTTTTAGTATTGTATGTCCTCTTCGTGCAGCTAACACTAGAAGACAAATATTGTGCCAATTCAAATTAATTTGCAGACACATTATGTTGTAGGCTTTATTTGGTTAGATTTTTTTTAAAGAAAAAAATCCTAACCTTTTAAATGTGGGATTGTTTCCTGATTATGGATATTCAGTGGCACAAAATCAGTAGAAATGATCCACATTTCCTCAGTGGCAGTTTAACCAAGCAGTCTGCTAACCTAAAGTTGTTTTTTTCTAATTGTCCTATTACGTTAGTACACTTCAGGAGAATAGAGAATATACCAAAGGCCTTGAGATACTCCTTTTTTTAGATATGAAGTAGAGATTTAAGGATCTGGAAATAGCTCTGTGGTGTGCCCTATAAATATTGGCTCAATTATAGAATCTGATTACTTTTTCACTTTTTTTTTTTTCCAGTTGATATTATTTTGCAATTTTGTTTCTGAGGTACAATGTAACAATATAAAAGTGTTTGTAATGGAATATTCTTGCATTTTTCTCAGTTATTTTCTGGAAGGCTGGTATATATGTACAATTCCTTACTGTTTATAAACTGTAGTCTATATTTTCCCTTTCCCCACCATTGTACCTTAATAGTGCTTAGGGACGCAAGTTACAAAACCACTGCAAAAGAAGTTTTTATTTTGATTGTCACTTCTTCTCTGTAAAGGTGCCCTAAGCTGATCACTGAGTGTTTGCTGTAGATGTGTGCACCTATATCTAATCATCAAAACTTGAACAAGTCAATTTGTAGAATTGCTCCAGTGTTCACAATGTACACAACTGATGTTGGCAGAGGAATTTAGTTACTAGAGGCTTGGGATTGCAGTTTCCAGTATGAAATTTATAAAAACAGAAATGCCTTCTATATGTTTCATTTTACAGTGGTAATGCAATACCACTTGTTTCGAGCTTTCTCATAGGATTACGATGAAGAACAGGATGAAATGGGCTATTCAGTAAAACAAAAGCCATATTCACTAGCAGAGTATTTCTTAATATTGACTATATGTTGCAGTGTATCCAATTAAAAAAAAAAAAGCTATCATACATCCTTTTTCCTTTGTAAATGAGAGTTAGGTATACTGATTGCTAATTTATAATTAGAATCATAGAGTCATAGAATGGTTTGGGTTGGAAGGAACTTTAAAGATCATCTAGTTCTGCTCCCCCTGCCATGGGCAGGGACACCCCCCACCAGCCCAGGTTGCTCCCAGCCCCATCCAGCCTGGCCCTGAGCACTGCCAGGGATGGGGCAGCCACAGCTGCTCTGGGTGACCTGTGCCAGTGCCTCACCAACCTCATAGTGAAGAATTTCTTCCTCATATCTAATCTAGATCTGCCCTCTTTTAGTTTGAACCGTTCTCCCTTGTCCTGTTGCTACATGCCCTTGTAAAAAGGCCCTCTCCAGTTTCAGTACTGCTTGGGTTTTTTTAAAGTTGCTTTATATTTTAAGTTCACGTTAGAGAATCTTTTTTGCCATGCCTTTCTTTTAAGAACAGTATAACGTGGTTTTGGCTTGGTTGAGGTCTGTGGCCTTTTGTAAAGGGCTAGCAATTAGAACTTCCATTAGCTGCTTCCCCTGTGGTGGTAGTTTGCCATGTTTCCAGGAAGGTCCCTTTTAGCTTGGCTGATTTTGGTATGATTTCCAGTAAGTTACATGTAAAAAGCAGCAAAGAGAAAAAGTAATAGTGCTGCTCTAATGTGCTTTCTGTAAAAATAAAGTCCATCTGTCTGAGATACTCTTCTTAGACAGTTCAAAAGTGTGAATAGGCTGCTTCAATATGAAACTAGCGTAACAGCAATACCACTTGCCCCTCTTGGCCCCTGTAAGCAGGAACTTTATAGCAGTGGAGCTAACCGTACAAAACCAAGAACTAGGATGAAGTGCATGAATTATACAGAATATTTGAGACAGTGTGCCTGTGGGCATCTGGCAATTGTGTACAATACAGACTTCCTTTAAACACGGGGCTCTACTTGACCTCTTGGACATTGTCAATCTGATTATTTTTTTTAGCTGTCTTATTTTCGTTAATCTAGGGCAAGACCAAACCCATTTACCTTTAAATAAAGGAGATAAACAATATCTATTTTTTGAAGGTTAAAAAGAAACGATCTAAGACTCCATTAAAGAAAGTCCCCCTAACTTCCCTCACTCCTAAGACTGTTCTCCAAGCCCCTTGTAGTTCAGCGGGCCAGAAGACGTGTAGCTGCACTTCAGTAGTAGTTACATTCACAACATTTAACTAGAGAGAATTTGAGAGCAGCACACTAAATTTTGCGGTCGTTTATGTGCACATAACTTCCTTAGCAAATGATGACTATAAAATACTATATATTTAGCTGCTTTTCCCTATTAAAATTCAGTGCAAGTCTGCCTACAACTAATTTTACTTGGTCTCTGTGCTGAAATTGTTTCTTGGCTACTTCATGTCATATCATCCACCCACCCCAGGAAGCAAGTAAAAAATGGCTTGGCTTTATAAGACAGGCAAATCTCCCGTACAGTTCTCTTGAAACTTGTTTTGACATGAAGCTTAATCAACCATACGTTGAGATAAGGAGAACTGAGAGGGGTTGAATGGCACAAAACTTTATTTGCCTTTGAATGCAACAGTATGTTATTTACCGGTGGACTTGGTCAAGAACAGCATTGATTGCAATAAGCTCCACTGTGATTTCACGGAATAAACATTTCTATGCAAGTATAGTAGTTTTGTGCTTGAATATTTCAGAATCAGTGGAGAAATTAATTTTATGACAATCTGTATGCTAGTCTGTACTAATCGCATTTACTGTGTATTATGCATTGGAGAAAGGGGCTGCCTGGTAGGCTGAAAGCATGCAGTTTGCTTTTCAGGCAGTCACTCACCTTGTCATTTATCATTAGCGTCGCTATGGAAATACACAGTCTGCTTTTTTTTTTTTTCTTTGTGCTCATGAGCCTTTTTTGAGTTTTTGTTTTTGGAAGAAAGGTATGGCCACGGGAACCAATTAGCAGGCCTAAACTTGCATAGTCAACATGCAGCAATGAGATTTGATGAGAACGTCATTGGAAGCAAATGGCTGCTGCTCTCAGTCCATATAACTCACCTGCTTTTCCACTCTTTCTCTCTTGATGCCTGGGTCGACCTTTTATCAACAGAAGTATTAAGGTGGGCACATATTCCTGCTGCTCATGATAGTGCTGGCTAGCTCCTTCCCTCACATTTGAGGGAACTGATACTGACCTGGTGATCCTTAAGGACTTGGAGTGATAAGGAAATCCATGTGTATAATAAACTTTAAATTAATATTAGAATCAGTAGCAAGTAATTGTGGTTGTAAACCTAAGCAGATTTCATGACACCTTCAAAAGTCTCTGGGTTTGGCTCAGTGAGTAGAGTAACTATGCTGTTATTAACACTGATAGAAGTTTTTTTTTTTTTAAGTTCAAAATACACTGTTTCACTCAGAAAGTCCTCTGCAAGGTGCATCAGAAGATGGGTCCTTGGTGACTCCAGTTTAGGTAAAAGTGGACTGTCACAGGAATATGGCTGTGGTAGGTGGAGTGAGCACCGCAGTATGCAGTCGTGTTGGACTGAAGGGTTAAGGATAAACTGAAACATTGCCAGCTTTGCATCCTATGACACTGGATTCTAAATCTGGGTTAGAAATCACTATTCTGACACTTTGTGTTCTTTTCATTCGCCATATTCCAAATGCAGATGCACTGTGGAAAGGTATGAGGCGATTGGTGCTCCTTGTGCCAGGCTGCTAAAGAAAATGAGTAATTTCCCAACTCCGTAAGCCAGCTAGAATTTGTCCCATATATGGCCTTCTTCACAGTGACACTTTTTTTTAATCTTACTGCCATATTCCCCATTGCCACTGTCCCATACTGTGCAGGTTTGTCAAGGTGCAGTCCTTTGTCCTGTGGGTCTACAGTGGCTCATGACTGTAGGCAATTTGATATAGGGACAGTCTGCACTGCACCATGTGAGTGCGGTGTGCTTTTCAGCTTTCTTAAGCCACAACAAATAAGCTGATTCTATCCTAATGAAATATCCTAAAACCAATTAATGATTCTCCTGATGCTCTGTTGAACAGTATGTATGCGTGAGATTGTCTCTTCGCGTTTGTCCAGGCAAATGGCGTGAAGTTTATACATACACACGCGTGTGTGCGTGCAGTACTGTTTCTGTTAGTACAAAGTAAAATAATTCACATTTTCACCTTATTGAAGTATGATTGTTAGGCTTTTTTATTATTGTTATTTTTCCCACTGCATCACTTCTGTTTCTCACTTTTAATTTTCTTTCAAGTGAAATTTAATCTTGCGATGTTGCTTGCAAGTTTTAAATGCATGGCATGTCAGTTGTTTGAAGACTGTCATGCACCAGTGGTGTTTTAAATTCACAGCATCTGACACAGTTAATGGCGGTTTCTCCCTGGGCATTTATAGAGCTCTTTGTTGATTTGTGTGCCTGTAATATTCAAAAGAAACTCTGCTTTGTTTTTTGGTTTTAATTTGTGGTTTCATATTTCCATGTGGAAAGATAAGAGAAATGGAGGAAGGAGTACAACTACAGTGCAACAGTCCCACTGTTTAGTTTTATTCTGTTGCATTACCTTCTCTTGCAGATACTGCATGTTTCAGATTGTAATATATATGTATTAGACCAGAACAGGAGTGATTTTGAGAAAAAAATTATTGAAAAAAAATCTATAAAGTTAAATTAGATCAATCACATTTTTCTAAATGTGTATGGAGAAAGCTTCCAAATATGTATTGCGACTTGTGCAGGCAAGCAATGCAGTACTCACTGCTGTACTGAGGCCAAGCCTCTAATAACAGCAATGACTGGGAATATTTAATGTTCTAAAGAAAGTAAGACGAGGACTGAGAAAACATGATTGGCATTTCCATTTTTGTTTTGTTTTACTCAAGCAACATGCCTTGTTGGCTTGTATCAGCTCATTTTTAAATTCAGCTGTTTTGCTCAACGTTTGTTTAGAATCTTAACTTACCCTGATGTAATTTTAAATCAGATCTGGTTTATGTAGGTCATTCTCAGACTTACAGGTCTCTTTGCCCTTATAAAAATGTATTTCCTAAAAAAAAGGATGGGTAGGGTTTTGCTTCTGGATGGCAGATGTATGCAATGTTTTTGTTTCAGACCAGGGTAACAGCACAATGCTGTTGCGTATTGAAGTCAGCCTAGCAATGAGGTCACCCACCTGACACTTCGATCAGCCCACATTAAGCTGTTGAAAAATTTTCAGTCTTATCACCACACATCTACTCTGAGTTTTAAAGGTATATGTGATTTGCTAGCATCTTTCTCCTTGGAAATGTGGTAGTCCATTTTCGGAGGTAGCATAGTTTGTGTGCTGCTTTGACACATGAAGGAGGAAACAAATTAAGTCAAATGACTAAGTTTTAGCAACTCAGAGGAATGTTCTTCCTTCAGAAGAAGCTAAAGTTGTTCTCATGTATTTCAAAATTATTACGTCTTTTTGCTCATAAACACCCTTTGGACATTGAACCCTTCTTCCTCATTACTTTTCTTTTGTACATTTCATTAATTAATGTGGCTTCTTTGGTTGCAAGGCGATCTCGAATTGGTTTATTTTTAATTATTCCTTTATTCTAGTGTCGGTAGTAAATTTGGCTCATAGCAAATAAAGTAGTGAAACATGTAAAATATGAAGAATTGTGTATTTTGCAAGGTTTTATATAAGAATATTTAATTTGAGTAGTTGCAAGATGAGTGTATTCTACTGAGTTGCACACCCAAGCACAATGATTTGCAACCAAAGTAATTATTTTAATTTGAAGCTTGGGGGTAGCTATGTTTTGAGACTCTACTGTTAAAAATGAAAGTTTTGATTTAGCACGATAAATAAGTATCCATGCCTGAAAAGCCTAACCTATGTGCTTAACTTTAGTCGCTGTAAAGAGCTGGCATGCTTTCACTTAATTAAGGCCTTATCCTGCATGCAGAAACACAGACTGTGTAAAGTTGTGGGACTTCAATGCAGAGACAGGCTCCCGGGGCCTGAGCAGGTCCCTGGGAAAGCCTGTGCGTGGCAGAAGGCAGAGCAGCAAAGCTGAGCTGGGCCTGCCCTGCCTGAGAGCGGGGGACGATGGTGGGTGCTGCTGGGGGGCTCCCGGCAGGAGCTGGCGCACGGAGCCATCCTGCGCCAGCAGAACTGGGATGGCACATCCACACAGCGTTGCACGGTGCGTCGGGGTGTCCGGCGGCCGCTGCTCGGGCTGCAGTCTGTCTCCTGGTTGGTGAAACGGGGAGGAGGGAGTTTGGGGGATCTTTCCTTCCTTTACTGATATAACAGGAGGACTATTTTTGGAAGTTCTGGAAAGGTGTCTGTGTTAGAGGGGGGTTTAATGTTTTCCTGCCAGCGAGGATTGCCCTACGAATGTGGCAGATTTTAATGGAAACACTTTTGTCTAATATTACTGTTTCTGAAAGTAATTTTTTCTTTTTTATTGCCAGCCCTCTAGTCCCTTTTCTATGTGTTCCTTTGTCTTGCTTCATCACTTTTCATCTTCACTTCTGAGATTATACACAGTATTGCCCCAAACCCATTTTTCATTTTTCTTCCTTTCCGTGCTTTTGCAATTCTGCTAAACTCACTCTCGTCATTTCCTTTTGATGATTTTTGCTTGGTGGCTGTTGTCATACTTTCCTCATTATTATTAAATGATCTGTTACCCTTCTTTCCTTCCTTTCAAAAATTCCAGCTGTTCAAAAAAAGCCAGGGGAGATAGACTGTGCCATTAATCTTGATGTTTAGCTGCCAGTGTAATCTGTTTGGAGTTTAAACCCTTGTTTCTTCTCAAAGGTAGTGAGCAATGCTTTTGTTTGGAAATCTGAATTGCTACTTATTTTTGCTTAATTGAACCATTTGTGGAGGTAATAATGAAGGAATTCACCTGGAACTATATTATCTTCTGCTATATAGTTAAAGACATGGGACTGATTCTGAATAATTCCTCTATGGAGAGACTACAAAAGGAGAAGTGATATTGAGATTAGTTTCATTATTTTGGTTTAGCAGAAGGTTTATTAATATACTGAGCATGTCCTTCCTTCACAGATTATGTTGGGAAGCAAAGTAGTGTACTGTGCAGTGAGATTGCAGTTCATAAGTGGCATATGGGTACAGTGTTAGTCCTTTCTCTGATGGTCTGCAGACAGAGTAATGGCTAGAATGAAAACCTGCAATGTTCGTAGATTCTTCCAGCATTTATAGCACTTACCCATCCTCAGTTCCACGATGAAAACTTTCATTGCTATAAGGAATTTGGAGAAAATATAATGTGCCTTATTGTTAGCATTTGTTTGTCAATAGTAAGTTCAATACAGGTGACTACAGCTATACAGAATGGAGAAGGGACTAAAAGTTTACTGACAATATTTTTACTGAGGGAATACAGTACTGCAAATGGCCCAATGTCATGGGGTTTTTTTCCAGGACTTCTGATGGTGGAAGGACAGTTGGTACCGTTGAAGTCAATCTTGTGAAGATGGGTGAGCTAGAAGATGGGGAAACGGACCACATCACAACAGATGCCCAGGATCAAAAGGTAGAAACTCAGTTTATTGCACAAAGTTAACTAGAATGATCAGCTGTACTAAATGCCTATATTACTAATTCCAAATGTGGTTAAGAACTTAAACAAAAATTTCCATTATCTCCCTAAAGTAAAAATAGTTTTTCATGGAATTGTACACAGTAGTATTCTATCCTCAATTTCCTAGTCCCTCCCCTTCTTTAGGAAGAAAAGAGCTTGCTTTGACCTCAACTGATCATATTTAATCAATCCTGATCAAAAAACTGTCCATAGAGACGACATAAATCTGACTTCTTTTTCCCTTGGACAGTTCCTCTGTTTTCTGCCCTTGAAGTCCTGTTCATGTGGATTTTTACGTGCAACTTGTGCCCACAATACTGAAAACCTGGAAAGAATGACAGACAGGCAAGCCAAAGAAGAGGTGAATCCCCTTCCAAAGGGGCAGGTTCTCTTGCGTTTCATGGGAGCACACAGTGGTGGGGAAAATCAGCGGGAAGGGTGGCGCAGCAGTGGTGCCACAGTGTGCTAGCATCGGGCAGTATTGACTGGAGGGTGTATGTAGGGATTCGGAGTTGGGGTGCTCATGGTGTAGGACGAGGAAGGACAGAAGGGCTCAAAAAGAGTTTTTAGCATTTAAAATGCTTTTAAATAGGCAAACTGTTGCAGGCAAAAGCAGTGGAGACTGGAGCTGGAGATGATATGGGGGGAGTGGATTTGAAAGGAATGGAGAACCAAAGGAAAGGAGGGTGAAGCAGGTGGGTGGTCTCTATGATGACAAGAGATTTGGGGTTGGGAAAGATTCAGAAATGACTGCTCAGAATGAGGACGTCAGGGTTTGAATGATTTGCAGTTAATGAAAAGGTCTCTTTAACTGCATGCCTGACTGATGGCAACTGACATACCTGTATAGAGTTGCTTCCTCCTGGTGTCTGCCTCTGCAGCCCTGTTCTCACTGACAGATTTTTTGCAGCTCTAATAATCCGGTGTATGCTATACACTATGGTGTACTCTGCTTTTCATGGGGAAAAAAAAAAATTAGATAATGCTACAGGGAATATAAAATTAAGGACTGCATTTTTTTTTTTTTTTTGTATGGAAGTAACATATAAGAATGTATTTTTGGAGAAAAGGGCATTGTTCTGAATATCTTTTCTACTTGGCCAAAACAGTCTCCTTTTTTGGGCCAAACTCTGAGGATAGTTTTTACACTTCCTTTTTCACCGTTCTTCTCAGAGTACTTCAATGCCCTTTTAAAACAAGGAACCAGTGGGACCAGTTCCAAAGAAGCCAACAAACACTGTGAAATCTTTCTGGGTTTATGCTATAAAAGTTCCACAAGATATGTGTGGTGGGTTGACCCTGGCTGGAGGCCAGGTGCCCACCAAAGCAGCTCTATCACTTCCCTCCTCAGATGGGCAGGGGAGAGAAAATGCAACTAAAAGCTCGTGCGTTGAAGTAAGGACAGGGAGAGATCACTCACCAGTTACCATCACAGGCAAACCAAACTTGACATGAGGAAATTTGTTTTATTTATTACCAATAAAATCAGAGTAGGATAATGAGTAATAAAACCAAAACTTAAAACCAACTTCCCCTTACACCTCCCTTCTTCCCAGGCTAAACTTCACTTATGATTTCTCTACCCTCTCCCCTCCAGTGGCACAGGGGCATGAGGAACAGGGATTACGGTCAGTTCATCATACATTGTCTCTGCCACTTCTTCCTCCTCCTCACCCTCTGCCTCTGCTCCAGCGTGGGGTCCCACCCACAGGGGACAGTCCTCCATGGACTTCTTCCATGTGAGTCCTTCCCATGGGCTGCAGTTCTTCCCAAACTGCTCCAGCGTGGGTACCTCCCACAGATCACAGCCTCCTTCAGGCACCCCCTGTTCTGGTTTGGGGTCCCAGGGGCTACTGGGGGGGGGTGCTCCCTGCTGCCCCCCATAAGCTGAGGGGCACAGCCTGCCCTGCCAGGGGCTGCACCGGGGGCTGCCAGGGAATCTCAGCTCTAGTGCCTGGACAGCCCCCCCACCACCACCACCTCCTGCCCCAGCTGGGGGGCTGCAGAGTTGTTGTTCTCACATAGTCTCACTCCTCTCTGGCTGCTGTGGCACAGTAACTTTTTCCTCTTCTGAAATACATCATCTACCACCCTCACTGATGGGCTCAGCCTTGGCCAACAGCAGGTCGCTCTTGGAGCCATCTGGCATTGGCTTCATCAGACATGGGGGAAGCTTCTAGCACCTTCTCATAGAAGCCACCCCTGTAGCCCCCTGGTACCAAAACCTTGCCACGCAAACCCACTACAGTATGCAGCATGAACTGTTTTTTCAGCCTTCTCTTTCATTTCACTGTTCTTTGATTTCAACATGTGGAATAAGACTATTCACAATTATTTGAGATGTAATTAATGAACTGTGTCTAGCTTGGGGAGCAAGAAGGCTTTAGTAGTGACTTTCTAGGGGTTTCTAATACTTGCCAGGAAAGGTCAACCTTGTGACAGCTATATTTTCTGTGACCTTTAAAGGAATCTTTCGTTTTCTGGAGTCTTTGTTTATACGTTCATAGTGAGGATGTGATTGTGAGGGTGTAGAGTTCATGAATTACTTACAAGAAATAGGTTCTAAATTAGCTTTGCTAAATCGTTAGATAAACTATATGCAGGGAATTACTCCTGGAAAAGTACGGTGATAGTTAAATTCAATGTGAGGTATCAACTGCCACCAGGGGAGGTTTAAATTGGATATTAGGAAAAATTTCCTCACTGGAAGGGTTGTCCAGCATTGGAACAGGCTGCCCAGGGAAGTGGTTGACTCACCATCCCTGGAGGTGTTTAATAGAGTGTAGGTGTAGCATTTAGGGATATTAGTTTAGTGGTGGCCTTGGCAACATGAGGTTAATGGTTGGACTCGATCTCAAAGGTCTTTTCCAAACTAAATGATTATATGTTCCTACATCATTCTCTGCTTCAAGCTCTGCAACAGAACATCTAGAAACTGGGGAAGCCCTGGGAACAGAGCTCCCTATCATCTTTAGGGGGATTTACTTTAATCACAAACTGCAAGCACATTTTAAAGACTTTTTGTGGTTTCTGCTTTGCCCTTGTTTAAAAATTCATGGAGTGCTTACTGACACTGTGCATGTGCAAACTTCCTTGTCAAAAGACATCTCTCTGAAAGCACAGAACCTGTAAGAAATTATTTTAACCTCTGCCATTGCATTGGTAGGAAACCTTTCTGGTTTATTATGGAATAGCTGATCTTACCTTGCCGTTTTCTCTGCTATAATTCTCATTATGTTGAAGTATATTGGAAAAGAAATATAAGGAGAAAAATGTAAATTATAATTAAGGGTTTAATATCAGTGATATTTTTCAGTCTGCCATTTATAAACTGTTCTGAATTTCCTTGTAACAACTGAATGTGTTACATGTGTGGTTGCGTTTCTTTTGTAGTGTGCATTGGTTCGTGAATGTACAGCCAGTGAAGGCATAAGTGGCAAAGACAACTTGCCTTCGTTAAATGCAGGTAAGTATAATATTTGTAAAAGATGACTGTTGCAATGCAATGTCACGTCCTGAAGAAATCACAAAGTTCTGCGGCAGGGCTCTAAAAATGCTCTTCAAATAATACACTTTTTTTTTTTTTAAGATAATTATTAAAAAATTACAAAGTCTAATATGTTCATGTTTTATACATATTTAACAATATTATTTTACTGAGAAAATATTATTTTAGTGAGAAAATTTTAGCTCATACTTTTGGAAATGTATGTCAATTATGCTTTCTGAAACACCGCTAAAATCTCCCACTCCTACATCTTTACTGTTTAATGATTTTCAAGACTGTCAGTGACTTCAGTGGGCATGGCGTTAACCTCATAATTTTTTGTCATGTCATTGCATGACATTCTGTTAAAGTAATTATACATTATTTGTAACTGAATACCCTGGAGAATTAATCTCTGTCATAGCTGATGAAGTAGCAATTTCAGTTTGATCTGGAAGCTATATGTCCTAAAATGAAGGAAGCTGTTGGCAAGGTATTCTCTCTCAATTCTAGGTCAACTCTGTGCTTGAGTGTGTAGTGTTGAACTAGATCTATTTCTCTTTCATTATACTGAGAAATATTACATGCTGATGTGCTGGACCATAAAAGTTTTATTAGCCTAAGTTTATGAATCTCCATTACTCTGCAGTAACAATGTCACAAATAAGTTATATGGGTCATCTGAAACCACAGCGCTGTCAAGAATTCTGTGTATTTGTTGCATACAGTTGAGGAGAAATGTTACTGAAGTTTTAAAACTTTTACTGAAACTTTTTCATATGGCCTCACTGATAGGACAGCCTTATTAGAGGAATTTTGAGTCTGAATGAAACACTAGAAACCTCTGAAAAATAGTTTTTTTTCATGTATGTATGAATGCTGTAATTTTTTTTTTCTGTGATTTGTTGAGACTAGATCAGAAGTAGTGAAAAATTTCTTCTTCAGAACTGCCATTTCTTTTCATCAGTTCAGTGTGAGGCTAGATATGTTTGTGGAAAAGTTATTCATTGAAAATTACTAAATGCACAGGAACTGCATCTGGCTCCGGAAATTCCTGAACTGAAAATAGCTGGAGGCAGGGAGAGTGTCTTGCATCTCTAGGTATCTATTTACAGCTCTTGTTGGAGACAAGATACAGAGCCAGTTGAATGATTCGGTCTAATTCAGTGCAGTCATTCTTTGATTCTGATTCTGTATG
Organism: Microhierax caerulescens; assembly: GCA_035590215.1. Lineage (NCBI taxonomy): Eukaryota > Metazoa > Chordata > Aves > Falconiformes > Falconidae > Microhierax > Microhierax caerulescens. The sequence continues at coordinate 12,743,314 of JAVJGJ010000001.1, read as the reverse complement.
ACATTCAGATAAGTGGGTCTTAAAGAAATGACATTTCTGTTCAGAGAAAATGTTAGATTCACAACTGATTATTTTTTTTTTTTCAGTTTGCTGCCTCTGTTTGGGTGAGTTTGTCTTAGGATTTCTGTTGAGGTTTTTTGAATGGGGAAATGCTGAAGTTTGGGAAATGTATTTTGTCAGAACTGTTTGAACTTCCAAGGTAGATGTCAGTTTTATGAATTATGAAGTCTAGATCACTTTGTCAAAAGTATTTGCACATGATTCTACAGTGCATCAAGACAGTGCTCAACATTTCTACATTTATTGTTCTCATATACAAACACACAATATAAAACCAAAACCCCCACCCAACATTGGTAAGGTTTATAAAGTCAAACATCCCATGAAGGGTTTTGTCATTTTTTGTTTTTTAAAAAAGCAGAGGGGAGAGAGCAGAACTGCTCACGCATATGCAAGAAGCGACAGCACACAGGATATTGGAAAGAGTTTTCAGTCACAGGAAGTTTGTTCTAATAAATACTTATTCTTCAGTCTGTTTCCTGTATTTGTGACTTCCTCTTCTCACCCCAGTGTTGCCTCCACTTCCCTGCTGACACCTGGCACTAGTTCCAGGTTTTGTCAGTCCCACTGTTTTTACTGAATTCCCAATTCCTTTTCTCAGAAAATTTTAGCTCTTCTCAGCCTTTTTCCAGACTTTGTCAGACTTCTGACTTTGTCATACTTCTTCCCCAGCATGCCTCCATGGCTGGGCTTCATGTGCATCAAGCTCTCTGTGTTGCCTGAAGATTGACTTTCTCATTTGGGTACCAGCGCTGCCCTTAAGCATGTTGTACCACATGCTAGCTCTGCCCAAAAATGTATTCATCCACTCTGTACCATGACATGTGCACAGTTTTGTTGGTGTTAGAAGCTGGGAAGCATGCAAGTATTTTCAATAAAGGTAGACCGTTGGTGCATGTATGAGGTGTTAAGTTCAAGTTTTAAGTTTTTATATGCTGGGATTTCTTTCCCAAGGCTTATGTTGTTCTCAGATCTGGGTGTATTGCCATGGATATAGTAAAATGCATATATCTGTGAAAGATTTACTGTCAGTATTCAAGTTTATGAAGCAGGTTTCTGGCCTCATTTGGTGCAGCTGGACCATCTTAACTGAACATTTTTAAAAGTAATCAGTTTAAGCCAGATTTCAGTGTGGCAAAATTAGAGGCAATTAAAAACTAGGATTAAAGGGAAAAGAAAAAGATCGTAATGTGGTAGAAGTATGTTACAGGCAACCTGATAACATCAATATTGCCTGCACTACTTTCCCTGCTGTGTACATACGGAACTATCTACAGTTCAGTATGTATTCCATATACATACGTATTTAGTACATGTGTATACTGTTGTATTTCTGGTTCTTTCTGTCTCATGTTGTTTATCAGGCTTTCAAAACTATGAAACTGAAAAAATACCCCTGTGTGAATCTATAAGCCTGTAGGCATAGATGCACGTTGGCATTCTTCTGAAATTTAAATCTTAATATAAGGAACTCGCAGCCCTCAAGTGAGTTATGAGGCACTTATTGAGTGAGTGGGAAAATGAGTACCGTATTTCACAGAGGCTTATCTCTATTCCATTTATACCCCAAGAGATTGAATTCATGTGTCTCAAAATTCAGTTATTTATTTATAACACTGGAGAGTTTGACAATTGTTTGCATGTAAACAAATTGCACTTTACAATAATAATAAAAAAAAAGTAATTGAAATTAAGGAAAGATTAAGTAAGTTGAAATTTATCTTCATGAAATTATATTCATAATGCACCTATGCTACAAAGGAAGATATAGAAATACCTTTAGTAAATTAGTATATGGCAGTGTTAAATTTTGATCTATGTTTGATTGGGAACAAAAATGAAAACAGAGTATTCAATCTTTTATTAATTTTTTATTTTACTTGCGGGGAAGCAGTATAAAGGATATTGCATGGAATAAAAAGCACAGAGGTCTTTAAATTTAAAAATGAGAATGTCAAAAAATATGGATGGTTAAATATATGGCATTGGCTTTTAGGTTCCATGCTACGGAGAAAGGCTTTTAAAATAGTTTTTTCTCTTTTTAACCACAGCAGTTCATCTGGGTTGTTTTTGTGGCTTTTTCCACCCCCAGTGCCTTTCATGATCACTGTCTAAATACAGGAAGGATCACCTTTATGAAACTTTCACTCATTTTAATAACTATCTTCTACGAAAACAAGATCTAGTCTTGCCATCCTTACTCTTTGGGTGGTTTTACATGCCTTCTGAGTGTCTTTTTTAGACAATTTTAATTTTTGTTTAGACAATTACAATTTGAAAGCAGTTATTGTTGTAATCTGAAAGCAAAACACATCTGAGATTTTTATGGAATCGCATGGCTTCAGTAGTTCAGTTTATAAGAAAAACATACTATGCTACTCTCATCGACAATCTCAAGCTTTACCAATACTGCAAATGGGAATTATTTGGATTCCTTGTGAAAACAAAATTCCCAGGCTTTTTTTTCTGAGTTTGTAAATGCAGTTTTCTTCAAAAACCCACGGAGATACGTTTTGGTCATTTGCTAAAACTTGCAACACACTTGGAATTATCTTCATCAGAAAATTCAGGCTCGGAGGTAATACCTGAAGAGTAGTTTTAATAATTCTGACAATAAGAAAAGTCACAACTTTGGATCCACATTTTCAAAGTGATTCCTAGTCTCCCTGACTATTATCCTGCAGTCCTGTCGAGTTTTTTTTTTTGTGTCTGGTTTTGGTTTTTTCCCATTATGGTAGTGGTAATAGTGAGGAAATGGGAGGAAACAGATTGTGGAGCCGCACATGTGCATTATGTTCTCACAGACAAATGTCAATTTTTTAATGTAATAGTTTCTGAGTGCAAATTTAAGGGCTGTTCTTGGAACAACATCCTTTAATGCCTTCTTAGGAAGTAGATATAAAAAGGTAGAATAGAGAAAAGAGCCTTTTGTGTCTTGGGCATCATCATTTGAAATGTCCTGGTAAAAACGGTCAGCCTGCTTCTTAGCAAACAGGTGGTACTACAACAACAACAACCACAACAAAAAACCCAATTCAAAATTATCATCTGTTTTGGCAGGTTTCTGTTTAAGGGCAGACTTGAATTAGCCCTTAGTTTCTTGAGCTCTTCCTGACTGTCATTCCCTATCTTGTTAATGGAAGATTTTCAGTGCCATATATCTACTTTGTGGATTGACAGAAGCTTTCAATATTATTGACAAAACTGATTTTGTTAATTAGAAGAATCTCAGCAAAAGAGCAGGAAAATAAGGAAAGCATTACAGCAGATGTTAATCAAGTAATATAATAAAGGCCAGGCACTGGGTGTAAATTGATCATAGGTACAGTACTTGGAGATGCTTTTTTTTTTTTTTTTTTGGTAGGGGATGATAGTTAAGTCTGTGTGGTGAGGATTCTGAAGCCATAATATGTGTGTAAAGATGCTTGAACATTGAGGTATTTTGGTTGTTAGTAGTAAAGAAAAATTGCTGGGTTTCATATGGTATAGCTATAAGGATCTATTAGGCTTCTTTTATCACAGTAAGTCAGAATTTCATTTTTTTAAGTAAAATCACTAATAAAGGCAAAATTACTCTAAAAAGGACTTCTAATTTCTCCTCAAATACCAGTGATTAAAGAGATCTCAGTAGGGTGGTGAGAACAGAATTCATCTATAATGACTTAAACATTATTTACAACATTCCTTTCTTTATGAATTGCCAACAACCATGTTATTGCAGGTATCCTTGAATCTGAGGTCTTGTTTTAGGCCTTTCCCAAAGGACTTCTGTTAAAAAGCAGTTTGATTCGATAGGCAAGACAGTTTGTGTACCTTCAGTAACTCGGTCTGTGTTTTTCATTCCCTATAAATCAGCCTACATAAGCAATAATGGTGACAGTGAGTTGTGAAGCTGAAATTCCTATTAGTAGATGTCGTTTTGACAGTAACAGCTTCCTCGCAGCACACATGGGAAATGCACTCCTTTGAGTTATACGCCATTCAGTGGCAGATCAATGGGAGCCTGCTCTATGGCAGCTTTTTCCAGAAGGCTGATAGGAGGGCACTCTTGGAGAATTTGGATAGCAGTCCAAAGTCGTTCTGAGTTAGGAAGCAGTGGATGTGTGTGCTAAATGACAGTCATTTGTCTCCAAGTAAGCTTGTCAAATAATTAAACAAAACTTGTCTTTCTCAGCTTTTCCCCCATTTGCACTTTCTGGAAAATTAATTAAGAAAGGTGGGGGGTGGGGAACAGGAGGAAAGGAGAGAGTAGAAATTTGCCATCTTTATTATAGAGCATCATTGTAAGATCTGAATGGAAACATAGCCAACATGTGAGAGTTTAAGATAAAATACGTGGTGGGTTTTAAGCATAACCTTCCAAGACATCAAGTAACATGATTTTCCTATGTCAAGTTACAATAATAATCTGAGAACAGTGTGTGCGACGTATTTATTTTTATATGTGTTATATTTATTTTTGTGTAGTGGCAGACCATGTCAATGTTCAAATTGACTTCATAATGGTGTCCTTTTGACCATGTCAGTAGTCAAGTTTCCTTTAACGTAGGTGCACACCATCTATTTGTATTAATGACTTCTGTGTGTGCATATCATGGAGAAGATGCTTCAGATATAGCTAAACTCTGAGGCATGCTTCACTTGTCCCATGTAATTTATTAGCAATGTGAGTGATTCTAGCAGATGGTAAGTGATGGCATTGACTGTATGTGAATTCATTGTTTATTTGTGCATTCTGTTTTTCCTAACTGTGCCTGAAGTGTAGGAATAGAGAGCATAATTTACATTCTCACTATACTGAAATGCTAAATTAACAGGATACCTACTGTGCGGGTAAAATGTGATTTATACTGTAATACTAATACTTTGTCCTCCACATGCTGCTATAATAAATTACATAAAAATTTAATGTTTTTAATAGAATTTTAATGGTTCTAAAATTAATTCTGGAAGCAAGGGGGGGAATAATGTATTATTTTTGGATGAAATTGTTGTCATAAATTTTCAAAGAGTCATATAACCACAGTAAAGCAATGATATAATTTTTCCTCTCTGCAGTGTTAAAAAACCCAATATGTAAGTTATACAGATTCCCTACTTCTGACAACAAGTGGATGCGGATCCGAGAACAGATGGCTGAGACCACCCTCTCTTTCCATGTTCCTAAAGAACTGATTAATCTGCACATAAAGGAGGATATGAGAAGGTAAGGAAGAAGAAGTAGCAATAGTAAATACTAAATTTTATTTTTCTGAGTTGGAATAATTTAAGTGATGAGCTAAAATATCAATTTGTGGTATGAAATAGGTAAAGTATAGTGTTCTTTTTGGCTGCTAAGAATTTACAGCTGTAACTGAACGACAGAATTGATTCCTCAGAATTTTTAGGACTCCAGTGACTTCATGAGTTCTAAGCAATGAACTGTGCTACAGCGTGATCTTTAAATGTGTAAGCATCAACATTTTGTTAGCATTATGAATACTCTGAAAAGTTAACATTTTATAAAGAAACAACATGACAAGGGTGTGAACTATATTGTCATGTGTTTGGCTTTGTGATTGGGCAGTGCTAATGTCACATACAGACATCATGCAAACAATGGAAAATGACGTGTTTGTAGTTAATAAATGAGCAGTGAGAACATAAATCGCATTCCTTTAACTAATGTAAATTGTTCTGCATTAGAAAAGGATCCCAAGTGACGTAAGTTTGAAAACTTTGCTTGATTGGCCTTGTAACCAGCAGGGACATCTGAGGATCATTACGATATGCATGGCCTAGGAAAAAAGAGGATAGTGACTACAGGTGTCCCAAAATTCTTTTTATGTCTGAATTCCCACTCTAGTGACTAAAATGGCAGTCTGTCCTTGAATGCTTGCAAGCTGTGCTGATACAACTGTGGAAAAAAATACTTCAGGCAGTCCGGGGCTTCCTTAAAAGCATATATTCTTTTTCCTATGATACTGGATGATGTAGAAGATAATGCCTCTTACCTCACACTTGGGTGGGCATCTGGCCTCATGTGTAAGAGTAACACTGTGAGCTACTGCTGCATCCCAAAGCCATCCTGTGTACCTTCAGGCAGCTCCCTCCATCAGAGGGGGTTGCCTGTGGCTGTTTACAGAGGTGGTTTGTCCTGCAAAAGGAGCTGCTTTTCTGTTTACTCAATCTGCTGCTTCTGTATGATCTTTTTATGCCAATAGAACAGCATGTGGGAGACCAGAATCTTGCTTTTAATAAAGTCAACGGGCTGATACATACTTATGTGTGGTGATGATGGCTTATAAAAATCATATGAATTGTTATAATACTTTATTTTATTCATTTAATACTGTGTTTAGGCATTTATGGCATGATCTTGTTTGAGAATACTAATGTGTGAAGGTTTTTTAGTAAGTAATAAAAATAGATTATGGTTACTTGCACAGTTCATCCACTTCCCAGATTTTAATTTGCCCCCTGGGTAAATGCCTTTTAAATGGTAGAGGATTACTTTAACCACTTTTACTACTACTGTGTTATTCTCTCCAAAGGCATAATGCAAGGAGTAGCGCTTGCTGTTATTTCATATTATAGCATTCACCTCCTTGGATGAAGGCACAGTAAAGAATTACCATGGTTTGTTTTTTTAATGATTATTCAATACTCGCCAAAATAAAGAAAAGCTTTGAGGAAGAAACAGAAGTAAAAGTTGCTCTAAGTTTGAGGCAAGTGGTTCTGATTTTCCTGACTGCCAATGTCATTTGCTCTTCAAGCCTAGTAGGAAGTGTGGGTGTGAAAGGAAGAGAGACAAAGTGATTGTATCAATCTGAGTGATAAGACCAACCAAGAGGAGCAACAGCTTGCGGTAGAGTATTAGCAGACGGTGGGAATATGGGCATCTGTGTCAGCAGTCATTGTGTAAGGGTGTAGGTTTGAACTTCAGCTTTGTATGGGCTTTGCCTTTGGAAATAATTGCAAAGATGCGTGCTCTTGTGGACTTCTTACATTTGTAAACTAGAAAAAAAATGTTAGCAGGATATTGTTATGTTAGTTCTTGAACTCATATAAAACTTACACTTATCTTGAGGCTGTTCTCTTTTAAAGTATTCTTCTCTGCATCTTTTTTTGCTGGTTAGTATAAAAGAAAAAATATTTTTGTCTCAGAGGCCACTTCTTCTCAGCCTGTTTCATTTTATTCCTATTGCGGCTTCAGTGAAGCCATGTCTGAAGCAATTACCTAGAAAAAATATCCAAGTGAAGTGTTAGTGCCATTCAGTATTGTATTTTAAATTATCATTTAAATTCCCTTTTCTCATAGCTCATAGGATCATTCGTCTTTGACACAACTGCAGTGTTCATTGTTAACCAAACTTTTTCATTTACTGACATGATACTCTGAAATATGTAACCTCTAAGAATTTTTAACTTTGTATTTCAGCATGAAAATATGTTTTAAAAGATATGCATGTATTAAAGATTTTATCCTTCAAACCTCCCTGGAAGAAGTTTTAATAGGAGCTATATGATCAGTCATTTTTATTGTTTTAGTAAGAGTCATGTAGCCTGCTTTGCTGTTTTTTTTATGAAGAAATTATATCTGTTTCCTCTTCAAGGTTTTCCAATGAGCCCTTTCCTCTGTTTTTAATATTTCTTCACACAAATCTTGTTCAGATATTTTGCATCTATCATGCCAGATTAGCCCAGTAGTTCTTCAAACCTAACGACTATAAAAAAGACTTAGTAGTGTACAGTAATTGTTCAGAAAGTTAGTTGACCCATATAATCTAAGCGTGGAGTTGTAGATATAACTTGTGTTGCACTCGATCAGCGCAGCAAGAGAATTAGGAGGCTGTAGTAGAAGCTGCAGAACCTGTGTCTCAGATTGGCCACTAAAGCTCTTTTGAGTCCCTTGGAACCAAACTCACCTTTGGCTGGAAGGCAATTCCACCTACTTACAGCTCAATTTAGCCCATGGCATTTGTGGTCACAACCCATAAACAAATTTCAAGGATAAGTTGCTGAACTTTCCTTGAACCCTTTCTCTGGAGTATAAAACACACTCCAGCTTTCCTCCTGTATCAGGGATGGCTGTCCTGTCCCAACTCTAGCAGCCTTTTCTTGTGCAAATCTGTGTTGTTTTCTGATTTGTTTCTTGTAACATTACAGAACGAGGACAAAGTTCAGACTGTCTCAGAGATGTATGTTTTTCTACTGCCTTTTAATATTCAACTTCTATAGAGAAATGGAGCCCCAGGCAGAAATGCTGCATGTTGGGAGCAGGCATTGATTTTTCCAGACGTTTGTGTGTTATTTTTTACATTACTTATTTTTGAGCAATTGCACTGCAAAAACGTTGTATTGATAAGAGGTAACAGCATAACAGAAGTTATTCTGAGTAAACTGACCATGACTTTTGAAGCTTGCAGTTTGAATCAACCACATTTCGACAGGCACTGTTAACATGCTATCCACTTAGTGGCTTTTAAAACCCCACTTAAGTAAATACCTAGCATAAATGTTCAAAGTAATATTTTTTAACACTTAAAATCCCCAAGTGTGTCAGTAAAATGTAGTTCAAATACAGGCATATGCAGTATTTACCCCATTGTGCATCAAAAACTATGTAAAATCTTTATTTTCTTATTGTCCATCAGTTACTGCATAGAGGAATACAAGTGTATGAATGCAAGTGTAACCTGAACTTTGGTGAGAGGTGTTTAGACAATTTGAGCTCTCCTCAAACATGATAAGTTTAAAAAACATTGATTTATAAACTAAAGGATAGAGTATATTGTCATGTGTGAACACTACGTAATTTTCTGTCCTTTTGATCTTGCTGTTCATAACTAATTTTGGAAAAGATGCTCTCCGTGAAAGTCTAAGAGGAGTTTTCGTATTAGACTTAATGAAGTAAAATTTGCTGGGCTTTGCTTCGTTATTGGGTATTTAAAGTGGTAATGCCTTGGAATGGAGTAACATTACCTGGTTTGTTTCGTGATAGTTACCTCTGCACAACACGACTTATTATTCAGCAGTGTTGAAAGCTACAAAATGTTAACTTACATTCTGACTGTCCTGTCAGGGAGGGTTTTTTTGTTGTTGTTTTCTGCAAAATCCAGGTTTTAAGACTCCAGATTATCATCCTGTACCAGTCAGCAATGCTTCTTAGAGACTGGCTGCTAAAATTTCCAGATGTTATATTTGTGCACAGCATGCTCTAGTCTTAATGAAGTCCATATTGAGCAAATGATATAACATGTAGGTGTTATTAGAGCCTCCCACATCATGGTGAAGGACAATACAAAACCAAAGCAAAAAATAATCTTGTTCTCAAGATTATAATTATTTTAACACACTCAGATTCTGTCATCACAAAAAGCATTTAAATTACTACGTTGTTAACTTGGGATTTTGCACTTACCAGTACTTATCTGTGGTTCTAATAGCACTAAGTTGAGTGTAATTTTGTCAGTTCATGTCGGCGGGGGTGCAGAGAATATAAATTAGAGGCATTAAAGTGATTTAAAAAGCTTTGTATGGTTTTATTATGTTGCTCGTGTCATAAAGATCCTTACTGTTTATTTTGAATGATGTACTCTGATTAATAAATTGGGGGAAAAATAAAACAGAAACCTACAGAACTGTTTAAATACTTGAGTAATCATGCAATTAATGTGATTAATCTTGCCACATAGATCATTCCAAGCTGAAAGAAAGAAATGAAATTATAAACTAGGAGAGTAAAATGTTTTTACTTATACCATAGAGCTGAAGCAACATTGTTGTAAGCTGATTCCAGTGTTTCCTGATGAACAGTAAAATTTAAAAACAACAGCAAGATAATTCAACCCTAAACCAATACTATACTCCATTGCTAGTTACTAAAATATAATTTAAGATTAAAGTGTAAATACCACAGATGCCATTCTGAGTATTACTGAATTTGACACTCTGCAATTGTGTAATGCAGGAGAATTGTCTTCTGCTATTAAATGCAAATCATAGAATTAATCTCGATCATTCTGTTTGAAAGTCTTGAGTCTTTCAGAGATATACCCAGTAAGAAACTATTGAACAAAGGGAAAGTTTTAAGGCAGGAAGGAAGAAATGGGTTATATAGCTTATATGTTGTCTATGCTTTTGGATAATAAAAAGGAGATGGTGGTGGATAGAAATGCAAAAAGAACTTAAAAACGTAATTCTCAGGAACGATATAAAATATTCTCAAACCTTGGCAAATCTCAGTCCGTTTTCCACATACACATAGAAGAAACAGTTTAAAATATTTTTGATGTGTTTGGTGGCTTGGTGGTTTGGGATGATTTGTTTAGTTGGTTTGGTCTGATTGATTTGGGGTTTGTTTTTTTTTTTTTGTTTGTTTGTTTGTTTTTTTAAACAAATGTTTAGGCATGCAAAAAGTAGGGACAAGCTACAATTGAGTTTTTAGTAACCTGTCAGATCAGACTTACCAGAACCTGAAATAGCTTTGGGAAGTTCTGTAAGAAGGGAAAAATGGGAATTGCTTTAAGAGATTCTAAATGAAAACTATTAGGAAAGAAAGGAAAATATCCATTTATTTGTCTTTGTGGTAGCTTCCTCAGAAGGGATTAAATCCTCCTTAGTAATTATTTGTCTGTTTTAGAAACTATATTGTAAAAAGACTATGATTCTTTTATTTCTGGAAAGAATGTTAAATTGTTTTGATGGGTTATTGCCTGTATATCACAGGACCATAACTTGTGGTAAAGAAAAATGAGAGTAATTTTATCTGCTTCTATTCTACAAAAAAAGATTATATGACTATCCATAAACATGTACATTTTAAAGTGAAATTTGTTAGGAAAAATAATTTCTGTGCTGCTTTCCTTAAAAGGAAGCTACTAAGCTTCCTTTACTTATGAGTGATTGAGTCATGGCCCAAAGCTTATGGCATATTTTTGCTCCAAAGCTCCTGTTTGATAAATATTCAGAACTTTATCACCTTTAGAATATTATAAAACTTTTGCAAATATAATCTCAGAAATGTCTCATCTTGTTTTGAATCCTCCTAAGCACTTTCCTTCTGATGTTTTATGAAAGTGGATTTCGGAAGCTAATTTTGCTTGGCAGAGGCAAAAATCACTTTCTTTTTACAGTTTTGAATTTGTCGTGTTTGCTTCGCTTCAGGATTTGCAGTAGTGGATTTTTGAAGCTGAATGAATCAAAAATCACTACTTCATCTTCATTTTGTGGTTTATGTGCTTTTATTGTATGTCCTTTTAATGTTCTCTTCTTCTTATAATTGCACTGATTTTTTCAACTTCATCTTACAAGTTGTAAAGGTTTGTGCTGTGTCCTTAATGATGCAAATGGCTATTCCTGCTGTTCCCTTGTCTGAGATAGAATAATCAGATCCAGAAAAGTTCCTTGAGGAAATGCCCCCTTCTGAGTCATCTTGCTCATCTTACCTTGCTGCTGTTTTTTGCTGGATTTTGATTTTATTGTCACAGACCACAGATTTCCACTGTGCTTTCCACAATGGTGTCTGTAGTGTTGAAGCTAGCATTAGTTTTGGAAAAACAAGTTCATTTGGAACATGATTTCAGTATTAGGACTTTCTTCACATATTTTTTGGACATGGTGCATGCCATTAATTCGAAGTACTCTTTATAGAATTCAGTATTTTGCATTTTCAGCATTGAATATGTTTCCTTCAGACTTCTAAGCTGTTCCTATATCCTTATATCCAGTGATGAGAAGGAGTGTTTGTTTTATGATTGTTACAGTGCGTGGCACAAAGCAGAAACTGTTTTAAGTAGAAATTATCAACATTAATAATACAGGAAATTGTTTGTGCCTCTTGCAAGTACTTTTAGTAGTTTGCTATAATCATGCAGCTAAGGTGTTCCTAAAAATAAAAAAACTAAATGCATGAGTTGATAAATTAGAAGGCAGAATATTAATCTGAGCCTTGGGTGCTCAGCTGTCGTTTGGTAATGGGCTTCATTGAATGTTTTCTTAGAACAAAAAAATTGCATGTAATCTAATAGCAGCAGTATTTAACTGCTAGTAATGTCAGAAATTTATCCAGTCACATAGTGTTCACAGATCTCTAGTTGCTTTGATGCAGTTGTTCATAAAGAAAAGCGCAGATATTTCAATCCAGGCACAGATCCATCTAAGCCACTCTGCATACCAGTGTAACAGCTTCTACAATGACTGCGCTTTCCATCAGGAGAGGAAGGCTGGGTAAAACTCAATCCCCTAAAGGGCCAAGTCCCCACTAATTGTAGCTATGTAAATTAGTATATCATTCCAAGAAAAATAAGTTGTTGGCTTTTAAGTAGAAGCCTGAAATGAAGGTTCATGCCATTTCTAGTAGTTCTGTGGGATCCTGAGAAGTCTCATAACATATTCTTAGATTTTTTTCATTGCTTTAAAATTGTGTTGTGTTAACACCAATGATCGTTAATCTTTAGACTAACAGTCAGTGTGTTATATCGTGCCTTCAGTAGATCAGGATCCACTATTGGATTTTTCTGCCATAATAGCAGAAAAGAGTTTTGCAGAAAGTCTAACAGCTAGATTTTAGATTTTTTTAGTGGGGAACTGCTTTCAACCATAATGGGAAGTGCTTAGTGAAAGATGGCATAATTAGTCTACTAAAGGAAAGAATGGATGTGAAAAACAGAAAGTACCTGAGAAAGGCTTAAAAATAATCTAACTAGCTAACATTTGAAGTAGAGGAAGAGGGATGGGACAGATTGTATACATCCTCATTGTGGCTAGATACAAGTGTGGCAAGATTATGTCAAGGCCATCAAGGAAGACAGTGAAGTAATTGAGGCAGGAGACAATGAAAGTTGAGATGTGCTCCTTGGTGGGAGTTTCTGTTGTGCATTGACAGAAAAGGCTATCCAGGAGACAGTCTGAAGAGCTGAACAGCAAGATGTAGACAAAGCTTGGATTTGATTCTGTAAGAAGAGTTGAAATTGATGCTGAGTACAGGACCTGTCATGGTGATGGGTGCATTACCTGGAAAAAGACTTGGAAAAGACTTTAAGAGGGGATTTGGGGTGAGAGCAGATGATAAATAGCTCTGTTCTAGCACTAGTGAGTTTGCTTAGAGTTTACCGCTCTGTTGACAAGCTGTTCAAACTTCCACGGCTACACTGAAAAGGCACATAAGTGATTTGTCCACTGTAGAACCAATATTTATTATAATTATTACTTTTATTGTATAGTGCAATTGTTGTTTGACACAGTTCCTGGTCAAAGTGCATTTTTAAAGGTATTAGGTTATAGCACAAGTATTATAGTATTATTAGAACAAATGGTTTTTTAAGATTGTCGTTGTGGGTGTTAGTATGAACTATAAACTTTCAAATTTGAAAAATATTATGTTACTTCAATCTGTTTGTTTACTGGGAGGAGCCCTTCACAATAATGATAATAAAGCTTGGTACTATAGAATAATCTTGATGGAGCTTAGATATAGAAAAGATAATTCTTTTTTCAGCCATAACTCAGACTTGTACCAAGTCAACAACAGCAGTGACAAATAGTAAGAAATCACAAGACACAAATACTATCTAAATCCTATGTCTTATATATTTGCATTTGGAAAAAAAAGATGGAAAGTGTGCAAGAAGGCTGTTTTTGGAGGAACAGTGTCTATGCCATGTAATCCTGTTATACTGTATTTTTAAATTGAAATAAATTTAGAAAATGTGCTATTTAAAGTTTCTGTGCTATATATGCTCTAGATTAGTATAAAACTGCATGCTTACTTTACTAAAAAATTGCAGATAAGCTGTGTCTTTTTATGACATACTAGTGGCTGTATTTTGACTTCAGTGACACGTATGTGTTTCTGAGATGAAAGCCTTGTCAACGATAAGAGCAGGATTTCACATTCCTTGAAAACATGTTAAAGTTAATATGGTGGGATTTGAGCTTTCCCTTCCCATTGCTGATGTCATCAATGGAGTTAACTCATAGCTAATTAAACCAGTTTGGGTTTTTGGTTGCATATTTTAATCTGAGATGAGGGGTTTCTAATCCTGCTGTTGCTTGAGTTGTTGAGGGACCAACAGCTCCAGGAGTGGGCTTAGAGGCAGGAGAGCAGAGGCCCAGCAGTGGGTTTTCCATGGGATAGGGGGCTCTGAATGTTGTGCTTTGATGTGCCCACCTCTCATTGTCTAGTGTTTCTGCAGTCTTTGCAGAATATCTCTTTATAGGAGGAACTGTAAAGTTTAGGAGCTCATCCAGGTCCAAACATTGTTGCTGTTGTTATTAAATAAAAGAACCTAAATATTAAGGGCCAAAATATTTTCACTGCTAATAAATAAAATTGTATACCCTTACAAATCTTATGAGCTTTTCGTAGGAGGAAGCCCTGAGATGTTCATTTAATGGGATGTCTTATTTTAAGCTCCTACAAATTTTGAAGTAAAATAGTGGTTGAAAATTATGATTTTGTCCTGTTACTGCTGCTGATTGTCATGTCACAGCATTGCCAGTTTGTATTCATGGAGGAAAGTTGATCTGTTTCATCTGCTTAGGTTCTTCATGTTGAATGAAATGAAAAAAAGTAATCATACATCATTAGTAAACTCCCAAGTTAATGTATTGTAATCTTTGTTTCTATTGTGTTACTTTTAAGGACATGTATGAACAAAACATCTTAATTCTGCTTCCAGTGCAATCTGTATGATTTTGGTTGTCATATTAACGAGGAGCATAATTATGCCTATATAGCTTATTCAAAAAGCTGTATAGGGCTTCTTCAAGTACATCAGTAGGAAAAGGATGACTAGAGAAAATGTGATCCCACTGCTGAATGAGGTGGGTGCCCTGGTGACAAAGGACACAGAGAAGGTGGGCTGTTGAATGCTTTATTTCAGTCTTCACTGCCAAGGCTGGCCCTCCAGTTTCTCAGACCCTGGAGGCAGGAGAGAAAGTCTGGAGAAAAGACAACTTTCCTTTGGTAGAGGAAAGTCATGTTAGAGATCACTTAAAGCAAACATGACACCCACAGATCCATGGGCCCCAATGGGATGCACCCCTGAGTGCTGAAGGAGCTGGCAGATGGTATTGCCAAGTCACTCTCCATCATCTTTGAATGGTCATGGAGAACAGGGGAGGTGGCTGAGGACTGCAGGAAAGCCAGCGTCACTCCAGTCTCCCAAAAGGGCAAGAAGGAGGACCCAGGAAACTACAGGCCAGTCACCCTGTCCCTGGAAAGGTGATGGAATGGCTCATCCTGGAGGTCATCTTGAAGCATGTGGAGGAATAGAAGGTTATCAGGACAGTCAACATGGATTCACCAAGGGGGAATAATGAAATCCTGCCTGGCCAACCTGATAGCCTGGATGGATGGAATGACTGACTGGGTAGATGAGGGGAGAGTGGTGGATGTTGTCTACTTTGACCTCAGTAAGGCTTTTGATACCGTCTCCCATAACATAATCATACATAAACTTGGGAGGTGTGGGCTAGATGAGCGGACAGTGAGGCGGACTGAGAACTGGCTGAATGGCGGAGCTCAGAGGGCCGTGACCAGCAGCGCAGAGCCCAGCTGG
>JAVJGJ010000001.1:12713167-12726896 GCA_035590215.1 Microhierax caerulescens | reverse complement strand
CCGGCTGCCCAGAGAGGCTGCGGGGTCTCCTTCTCTGGGGACATTCAGAACCCGCCGGGACGTGACCCTGTGCAGCCCGCTCTAGGTGACCCCACTTTAGCAGGGGTTGGGCTGGGTGATTGCCAGAGGTCACTTCCAAATCCTGACCATTCTGTGGTGCTCTGATTTTAATACTGTTCACTCTAATGCAAAGTTAATAATGATGGGGAAGACATCAGTGTATCAACGTGGGGGTTTTCTGTTTAGCAAATAATTTTAAGACTTTTTGGCTGGTGGTCAGAACTGTTGCCCTAAGTGTAGCTCTATGTTCCTCTGCTGCAGACTCGTTGGTCTTTTTGTCCCCCTTTTTTGGCCCCTCTCCTCCTGTTTTACCTTTTACTTCAGTAATTTTTCCTATATGCAAGAGCTGTCCTCTGCAAGTCTTTTTTGGGACTTCCAAGAATGGCAGTGAAACAGTCTGCTTGCTGCTTTGAAGAAAATGAGAAAAAAATAGTTGATTGTGTTACACAAATTTTCTCCTGAACAATTGCAGTTCTTTAAAAGCAAGCCCTCCAAGTGGCTTTGAGGTAGATACAGGATGAACTTAATTTGCAAGTGAAGAAAACTAACAGAAAGCCCAGTGTACTGTTAACTATGCTTGTTTGTGTAGGAAATTAGAGCAATCTCTATTTCACCCAGGTCAGCTCTCAAGGGTGTACAGGAAAACTGATAATTTGCTAAAGGATTTCCTTTTGGATTTTCAGTGACATGTTTGGTTACCATAATACTGCTGTTTTGACCTGAGTTCTAGGGGACTGATGTGTGTGTGTGTGTTCGTTTGTGTGGGGTTTTTTTTGAACACAAAAGAAATGTGATGAGGGCTGGTGTGTTGGTTAAACAGACCATTGCAGAAATGCTGCTAGAACTGTGTTTATGATGTGTATGAAAGTATCCAAAGAGCAGAGTGTATCATAACAGCTATGTTGCAGGTGTTGGAAAAGGAGCAAGCTTTGTATTCTTTGCAACAGTTTTAATATTTCCTCACAAAAAGTTGCTGTGAACACAGCTTTCTGGAGCCTGAAAGCCTTCTCACCTCCAGGGAAGAAATAATACTTCAGTTTGCAGGCTATTGCATTTGTACCAGATGAGTTTTGAACACAAATTACTTTGTTATTCACTGATTTGACGTTCTTTATTGTGTAGGTGAAATCAATAGATTTTACAAGAGCCCTGAAAACAGTTTTTATTTCAATTAGAAGGTGATTTTGCGGTGTTTTTTTTTTAACAAACTAGTTTTGGGTTAATTTGAATGGATGTTAATAGATTAATGAGTTTATTAGTTTCTTCTCTTTTTGTCTTTTGATTCAGGAATCAGGAACTTAAAGACTTGGGAGAACTTGCTCCTCACTGGGACAATATGCGCAAAAGTGTTATTGCCCACTGTGATCAGATGCTGAGCATGTACCAGGATACTCTTGCAGAGCTTGGAAAGCATACAGGTATGGATCTATGCTTCTTTGAAAGTAGCCTCTCCTCTTCTGGAGCAGGTAAGAATTAACTAGATTCCTTGTTATTAAATACTGGCATATTCAGCAGAAATAAAACACGTAAAAATGAAATATGAAATATTTGTAATTGTATTTCTGAGATACTCACAGATGCCCTGTTTCCTTATCTAAATAATTTCCATGCTTTCCAGCAGTTTTTCACAGTTAACATGGTACATGGTTACACAGCATCCAAAAAAAGTTGGAGAAATGGGGGGGGGGGTGTTTTTATTGCACATTCCCTTGAATACGCTGCTCTTCTAGAATTGAATACCATCTGGCACTTGAAACCAACCTTAGAGTTAGTTTTGTCAATTTTTCTTGAAACTTCAGTTACATTTAACACTCTGCAGGATAACAGTAACACCTAGCTATGCTTTGCATATCCTCAGCATAATAGTCGTCATTGCCCACATTGTGCCACATAAACACAGAATTAATATGGGATAAGCAGTCTGTCCTCAGCCTACAAACAGCAGTATGTGCTTCCTTGCTTTTTCATGTGGGGACAGAGGTCTTATATTCTGATGTGCACTGGGTGTTTGTTCTGCTAATATCTGCTCTGTAGTCCTGTGGTCAGGGTCTATAACATATCATAGTGTCTGCATGCCAGTGGAATAACACATCATCAGTGACAAATGTTTCAGAAAAGACAGCAAGTCTTTTCCTCATGTATTAATTCTTACTCATAAAAAAGAAAAAGACTGCAGAAGAAATTATTTCTCCCTTTGAATTTCTTTTGTTTTGATCACAAATCATTCAAGAAACTTACTATAATTCTTCTCTGTTTTGTGAGACTACTGGAATTATTTCCTGAATAACAGCTGTATTTTGGGAAAACAAAGATTTCCGTCTTTTTATAGGATGCCTTTCTTCCTCTCCCCTAGTTTTAGAGATGTTTGGGAAGGAAATGGGCACATTTGTTCTGTATTCCTACAGAGGCCTTGTTGCTGCTTTGTTGCTGGTGTCAGATTTGTAACTCCAGTCCTCAGTCACCATCTCAAATATGTGTTTTCGATGACCATGCTTGCCACTGTTGCTTGCATATGCTCTTTCACTCTATATTTTCACTATTAGATGTACGTACTGTGGCCTTACTCCTATAAGTGTGTGTGTAGGCATAGCAGTGCATGTCAGAGGTAAATACTGGGCATTGTGTTACAAATACATGGGTTTGCAACCTAGAATATTTCTGAAAAAAAGAGATACGTTATGGTCATGAATATTTGTAAAAAATAGAGGTCTAAAGAATGATAACAGCTTTTGAAATATCTGGTATATATATTTATGGAGAATTTGCAGTATTTTCTTAATTATTTCTAGCTTTCTACATAGTCCAAACAAAACTTTGTGTGTACCAAGAAATAGAGCAATTCGGGTTTAGTTCAATAGACAACTAAAATGCATAGCAGAATAATTTCTATTTATAGAGAATTGGGTACATTTACTTTTATTATAATGAATCTGCTGCATTTAGTAGGTGAGGCCCAAATCTTTCTCTTCCAAAACAAGCATTAAATCTATACTTTCATCCTATAGCCAACATCTTCTAATAATGGTATTTCCCGTTTGAGATTGCTCTGTGATAGCTTTCTTGGTCACAGGAAAAGAGGAATTGTGTTTTAGTGTATGAACTAAAAACAGCCTCTAACTGAAACACTAAGCATTTTGGGAGCAGATGATCACCTGCTTAAATTTATGGGGGAAAAAGCTCATCTGTTACTTTAAATGTTGTCTGATAATTTGCATTTTTGTTGCAAAAGTGGAATTTCTTGTATTTGTGGTTGTTTACCATCATCAGAATATTCCAGTTCCGATTTTGGCAGTCTGATCCAGTATGACACTTCTTATGTTCCTCTGTTTTAACTAATATATATACATATATCTATCTTTCATACTTTGTTGATTACACTTTGAAGGCACTTTCAAGTGTCACGCATAAGGCAATACATACAGATTATGAAGGCATCAATGTAATAATTATAATTTGCAGGAAATTTTTGAAATTAACTTTTGAGTTAAAAAAAAGATAATGTAATCTATTAAGCCCAAATCCTTCAAGACCTGTATTGTGCCAAGTGAATTTAAAAAGTGTTGCTGATTTTATATGACCTGTCTGTACTGTGATTTGAAAGAACAGCAGTGGACCAGGGAACTTGAGATTATTGTGGAAGACAGTACCAGCACATATACAAAAGAGCAGGAACATTTCTCCAAAAACAAAACAAAGCAGAAAACCAAAGCAACCTAATAATTGTACTGAGGAAGAGAAATAATGAAGAGTTGTTAATTTGGAGGTGAACAGTCAGGTACATACCTAAAGCTCATTTATTCAACAACCCTTTTTCCCCCCCTTACTAATGTAGTGCTGGTAAAATACTTGGTTTATACTTGGAAAACCCCTGATCGTTCATCTTGTGTGAAAAGTTACTTTAACATTTGAAAACTTACTTTATTGTGATCAGCATGATATGTATGTGTACATTCTAAAGCCAAATAATAGCCCAGTCCTTCTAATGAAGACAGTATTTAGTTTTAACCCTGCACTATATTTGCATAAAAATGCACTACATTTTTTAATTATAAATATAAAGGGTGGCTGTCTATTGTGTATATGTATGTAGACCTAGACTAAAACCTCAAATCTGCATTTTGATCCTATAGGCAATGTAGGATTGGCTGCCCAAAAGTAAAGCAAAATCTAGAACAGTTTCTTATATGCTTCTGCTGTCCATTACTTGTCTTTAACCAGATTTTTTTCTACCTAGTTCATTTGCCACAAGTAATTGCAATTCTGAGTAGAACAGAGATTAATCTCCCTGCATACAGTTTTCAGAAACTTGTCCCTACTGCTTTTTTTCAAAGGAGTAGAGTGGATGCGGATAAAATTCATTGCATGTTTTAGGATGTCCTGGTTCCTCTTCTATTCCTGTTTGGGATTTTTTTGTCTCTATAAACAGTACACATAATTCTAGAAAGCAAGATTATAGTGTTTTATAAGAAAAGCAAGACAGACATATATTTGACTTCATTCTGTAGTTGCTCAAAAAATAATGTTGACAGAACATTGTAAAAATGGGAAATTTAAGTGCAAGATAGAAATGCTAAGAGGAGAGATGTGAGTATAACTTATATTGACCTGAAAGGTCTGAACTAGTATCAGTGGTCTTTACTTTGCCATTGTCAAAGATTCATGCCAAAAAATATTTTGCTTTACAGTTCAGCCTGTACTACTAGGCTTCTCTATCATAGTCAGCACATTACCTGAATTTGGGTTGAAGCAGTTCTCTCCATTCTGAAACAGCTTGAAATTTTCAGTGCTCTGGAGTACCTGTGCATCTGCACTGGAGATTCAGATCTGCTCGGAAACAAGCAGCCGTCCTAGTAGGGATAGTTTGCAATCAGCAGTGCTTCTACTTAAGAACTCAGTAAGGTTGATGTCTAAACTAGATCAGGCTTTCATTACCTGGCCTCAGATGCAAAATTCCTGAGTCCAGTTGCTATTTCAGGAAACCTTATTTAAAGACAGTGCCAACTGGCTGCATTCTTCTAGGAAAGCCAAGGAGTGCTTTTGCCGCTGCCTTTGCTTCACTGCCATGTTGGCAGCCAGAGATATGTGGAAGGACTAACTCATTGACATTGTTCTCTTTCCTTGGTACGTCAAAAGTAGGGTTAATGTTAACGTGTTTAGCATTTTTGCTTTGCTACTCACTGAAAAATTGCTTTCCTTTTATAAGGAGTATTTTACATCTGTTTGTCACAAACAATTGTGAAGGACCGATTCCATGTAAGTCATCTAGGTGCACATATCTCCGATCTGCTTTTGTATAAGTGCTAGGAAAGACACTGTTCACTCATAAGCAAGCAGTTTATAGAAGGGGAGATAGCATCTGCAGCTAATTTTTTTCCAAACTGTTCCCACATTCCTTCTATACAATCATATATTGTGTTTTCCACGATATACCTACTTAAACGCTCAACTGAGCTATGTGTGAAATTTAATGGAAAAAACTGTTGTTAGTAGGCCAGTTATTTTCTTTTAAAAACTGAGATATTTCTGTGAAAGTATCAGGTTGACTGCATTAGTATTAGCAATTTTGGTTTAACAGCATATTTACTTAAAATGGAGGTTTAAGCAAATTAAGACTATTTCAAGTTTATTTTGACAAATGCTTTTATCCTCAAAAATGGGTAGAATTATAGAGAATGCTAAGTATTTTTGTTTCAAGGAAACATAACAGGAGTCTGAAAGGGTTAGGTAACATCAAAACAAATAATTTTGGGTTAATCTAAAACATGGATTTGTGGTTTTGGGAAGGAGTAGAACTTTGAAATTGTTTTGTTTTATTTTGACCTGAAATGATTTCTACACACACAGTATTTTTTTTTTCCACTTCAGTCATCAAACTGATTTTTTTTTCATTCATTCAGCCCTAGAAGGAGACAAAAAGACAATTGAGGTTAAGGCAATTTAATATTGCTGTGGATAATTGGACACTATCCCTGCCTTTGTCACAAAGTTCCTGTGTGACAACAGGCAAGTCAGACTTCAGAAGTGGTTAGTGTATGGTGCTCTTTTTTGGAAGCCTAGCAATAGATGCAAGATGTTTTGCAGAAATATTCAGAACTTATGGATGTAATTTAGCTCAGTGGGAGCTGTGCTTCCAAAATGAATGTGATGTTGCATTAAACGTGTGCTCTGTAGAATGAGATCCCCTGTATCTCATAGTAATGCATTGTTTCCTAAATGCTTCAACCTTAAGTTATTTTCTGCCATTAGAATGGATAAAGTTATAACCCTTTTATTCAGTGAGTTAAAATTATTCTATAAATATTTGTAAAGCCCTTAGAAACTGTGTTATGCATGTGGTAGACCGTTTTGAGGAAATTAATAATCCTGGTTTTGTTGGACCCTTGAGCAATATATGTGAATCCAGATAGCAAAGTAAAAGTTGGAAAGAAAATATTGACTCACTGCTTCTAAAATGAGCAGCAAAGACCCTAAACATTCAATAAGCTGCAAAAAACTATTATGTGATGTGTCATTGAAGGCTGTATCGCAGTTCCTCTTCAGGTGGATGTCAAATGAAGTTTGCATCTATATTCTGGTATTTCCTAACTCTGAAGAGTTTAATCTTGCATCAATAGCAACAACAACTATTTTAATAGAAGGAATCTATTTTTCTTGGTCCTCCAGTACAACTTACCAGGTTGTATAAAAACAAGCTATACTGAAAATTAGCTTTATAATATGCAGATTGAGATATTAATTCCACTGCATGGATCTCTCATACCTGAGTAAAGAGAATAGCCAATAGCAGTGGGTGGTTATTATCCCATATGTTTCTGCACTGGGTGGGAAGGGATTAGTGTTTCACAGATCTTTTCTGAAAAGAATAACAAAACTCAGCAATGCTGCATGTGTTCTACTCCAGTTCAGGATAGATGTGTACTCCAGGGAGAGCAGACTTCTCCTCTTTTCCCTCCTACTCTTCTTTTGCCTGTCCCTTTTAATCTGCTGTCATTTTATTCTCTTAGTCTGTCAGTCCTTCCTTGTTTCAGATCCAGTTATCATTCCTTAAGCTTTGATCTTGATCTCAGCTAAATTCTTATAAATAATCTGCCCCTTTCCTGTTTTCTTTCCTAATTATTTACAATCTCCTCACCTGCACTATTCCCATTTTGTTTCTGATATAGTTCGAGTTCCCTTCACTGCTCCCATAATTTTGCTTTTCTGCACTGTCCAAGTGCAGGTTTCCCACTGCTGTTCCTTATCATCAGTGACTCCTGGTTCCTGCCTACATGACTCCTGTCAATTGGTTTTTTTGTTACCTTTGCTCTTAATCTTTGTTAACGTTTTGCTTTCAGTTACTAAGCTTAGGTGGCAGCCTAAGCTGGGTTGACTGGTCTGGAGCATCACTGGTTCACTCTGGCAATGTGATTTGCACTGGGAGCGTCAGTGCTTAGTCCTGTTGGAATCTATGGCAATTTCAACAGATAACCTCTAGCAAGTCTTCATGGATCAAGTAAAAAAGACCTTGTCTTTTGTTTTGTTTTGGTTTTTTGTTTGTTTGCAAGAAAAGGTTGAACTTCTCCAAAGATACTTTATTTTTAATCCTATCTGAATCAGAGGAATTTTAGTCCAAATGATTAATGGTTGACAAAATGATAGGGTGCTGAAAAAATGGTCTAGAGTAAATGTTGGGCTGACTGAGTGAGAGGATAGGACCACCTCTCTTTCTTAACCTGCACCGTTTCTTTTTATATATATGCTGTATCAAATATCACCAGGTAAATTACTTTTTCATACTGTCAGGCTTTAATTATATTCCTATATACCACCATAGGGTTATTCATAATCTCATACTTTTGAAGTATGCAACCAGATGATTTTTTTTCCCATAGCTTTGTGCTGCTTGTGATTCTGCCTTTTTAGAAAGAAAATAAATTTACAATTTTTCTTAAGCTAGTTTGTTTCTTTATTTGAACTTTATAGGAAGAATGCATAGCCTAGTGAATTAATAATTTAATACTTTTTTTGAATAAAAAATGTTACTTGGTGAAAATGCAGTACCATCATAGCTCTGTACCCCTGTGTCCTTAGCACAGAATAAACATAATGCACATTAACTGTGACATTGTTTCAGTAGGCTGTAGACCGATTTCATACAGAGGGAAAAAATGTCTATCACCTAGAATAAAAAAATTACATTGTTCTGTAAATTAAAAGCTGTTTTGTTGCTTTCAATATGGATACATGCTGAGACTCAAGTTAGTGAACCATTCTTCTCCTAATGTACAATTACACATTAAAAGTAAATTAAAGACAACTCCTAACATACAAACATTGTCCTCACATTAAAAAGAAGACAAAACATCTGCTGGGTGCTTAAGGTAATAATTCTTTAAACTTTTGTTTTTCAGGTTCTTCCTTCAAATCAAGCTGTAGCAAAGGAGAAAAAACATTAGAATTCATCCCAATAAATCTTCATCTGCAAAGAATGCACGTGCATAGTCCTCGATTGAAAGGTAAAGTATATTCTGCAGAAAAATTCCCAAAGTATGACGAAGTATCCATTGAAATACAATTAAAGCTGCAGCTGAGAGGTATGGTTTCCGTTTTAGCCCTTGTAAAGATGTAAATATCTTAATTTATATATCCAGTTTCAAGGATGAGCATTAGGTGGACATGCTTTCACACGAAACTTTAAAACCGTGATAGAACTGAAAGATGCTGTTTAGAGAGTTGAATCTCGGTCATTTTGAGTTTTTCACTTAATAGTAGGATATTGGCAACAGTTTTGTTAAACTTTGTAGGTAGGATGTAAAGGTGTTGCAGATAAAAAACATGGAAAGTAATAGTATTGAATTGATTATTTTATTTTTTTTTTAGAAAATTCATGTGCAATTTGGGCTTACATGGATTTGGAAGAATGTCGAGGAGAAAAAAATATAAAAAAATACGCTTGACTTTTAAAGAAAATTCTAAGATTTATTTCATGTTGCATGTGTTTTGCCAATCACTGAAATTAGCTTGTTCACAAGATTCATGCAGTATGGCTTGATACAGAAGGTTTCTTGTATGACTAGATTGTTGCTTTTTTTTTGTTTGTTTTTTTTGGTGGTTGTCTTATTTTTTTAATAAAATAAAAATCAAGCTTCCAGATTCTTTATTTAAGAATACATACTGCTGCACAGGCTTAAAGTGTTTAATTTTTCATTTTAATGGGCTCTAGAAACCTTCTGTGTGGTTATTTCCTGCCTTTGTTTTGTGTACTTATCTGGAACCTGTCTGTCTTCCTGAAGGATTTGATTTCATTCTCTCAGGCCTGCGTACTTGCTTCTAAAGCCCAAGCTTTCTGTTTTGGGTGTTGTTTGGAATCTTTCTAGAGCAACTGTGTGTGTACTGTCCATGGAGGACCACACTTAAGTAAATCATGGGATCAAAGAAGTGACTAGCTTGCCCATCCTCCACGTTTCTCTACAACAGGGGTCCTCAAACTTTTTAACCAGGAGGCTGACGCGCGGATTAAGTGGCAGGCAGTCATCTGCGGCTGCTGGGTTTTCCCCCCAACCCCTGACAGGGGTGGGGGGTGGGTGGGGCAGGGTGTGTGTGCTGTAAATACCAGGAGGCCGGATTGAGGACCTTGGGGGGATGTATCTGGCCCGCGGGCCGTAGTTTGAGGACCCCTGGTGTAAAAGTTCTGTAACCTGCACCTGGACATAGTGCCACTGAGATTGATCAGAAGTCCTGAGTCTGTGCTGAAACTTGGGAATCAGGTCCAAAGTTAAAGCTGTGGAAGAGATTTCTCTGCCTCATCTGACACCACAAGTTTTGGTTACTGACTGCAGATCTTGGAAAACTGTGGAGTGATTACCTAAATTTCTTTTGAGTTCTCTTTTTAAAATAAGTATCAGGGGTGTTGTGTTCATTTTGTTTCTGTGATACCTCAAACAAATAAGTAAATGCAGAATATATGTTGACTGAAATGTATTGGTAACCTGTGTGTGGCTAAAAGTATTCTGTTGTGGCAGTGCAGAACTAATACTGCCATAATTCATACTGACACACTGCACAATGTTTAGTAAGAGCCACGTTGTTCTAGGGCATTGGCTTAATTCTTCATTGTGATCCATAGTGTCAGTGTAGTCTAAAAGCCAGGCTTACCTGTCTTGTTTCTAAGGTGGCGTGGGTATTTTTTCCCCACTGTGCCAGCAGAGATGGTGATAGAGCACGATACATTTCCTCCCAGAGATTGCCGGGATGCACTCACCAGCCTGTGATGTGAGTTACATGGTTCCATTAAGGACAGTGCTTCTTTTGAACTTAGTATGTCCTATTTCTTAGGAAGCCTTAATGAGCTCAGTGCTGCTTGTGCCTAAGCCAACTTATTCAGTGCTACCCTGTGCCACGTAAGCATTTGCTTAGCGTTAAGTGAAAATACCTCACTGATTACGCTGAAAATACCGTGAACTTCTAGTACCTTCGGGAAGGGTGATAATTTTTTGTAATGTTTGTGATTCTGTTTAATACAGAATAATGTTGCTGCTGCTTGCATATAATTTTAGCAGCATCATTTACAGATAAAAGATTATAATGATACGTACATATAAGCAAATCATAGTACGGTGAATAATTTGTTGATAAATTGAGATCTGTTAAATTTGCTGTCACTAGAAACAGGGAAATTACACTCTGTAAGGTTTTTGCCTTATAAATACAGTGCATCGAAGAAGATTGTAAAACAGTAGGTACAAGCAGTGATTATAGGAGTATTATACTGTGTATGGCTGATGTTCATCCACTTCCAAGTTGGAATGCAGGGACTTCTGATTGTTAGATACTATACTGGTTCAATATTTTGTTGCTTCTTTTAATGAGCAACAGTGCCTCCAAACATTTTAACAAGATGGGGATTTATAGTGATAGAATATGACACCACTGTTTTAGTTTAGCTAATGTTTTGAAGTTAATTGATTGTTCAAAAGCATTTTTAGATTTCTAATGACCACAGGTGGTCAGAACCTTTATTTTGTGCCTTTTCAAGAAAACCTCTCTGGGGACAGGGCATTGTATGTTTATTTGCTAAATAAAAAAATGGGATGAAATATGCCATTTAATCACCCAAAACACTACCCGAGTTTTGTTTTGTTTTTAATGAATTTTCTCCTTTGTCCTTCAAAACCACTTTACTTGTGATGTATGCTTAATTAGCGCATAATTTCAAAGGGCACAAAAAGAGATAAATGTTAGAATCATCTGAATTTAGAACGTTGTTTAAATTATAAAACTCTCCTTTTTTTTCTTTTGCTGATGTTTACTCCACTGACATGAGAATTAGAGAACACAGTTCTTGTTATGCTCAAGTTTAGAGATTTTGAAATGTTAATAAAGAGAACTTGTGTTAAAATCAGGGAATTTCTGCTTACACATATTCTTGGAAGGCTGACACCTTAGTTACAGGGAGCTCTTTTCATTTCTTTGTATACAAAATGGGTTCCTCAATATACTTAGGATATTTTGGTAGCCCTATAGGATAAATATAACAAAAAGTAATTGATAATTGTTATTGTGTTCACCTTGAGTTGGATAAATGATTTCTTTATCTATTACATAGCCACTGGTCCATCTATTCAGTCCACTGAAATGAGTTTCATTTTATGAGCTCTAAAGAGCTGTGTCTTTTATTAGATACATATAGTTTGAACAGTTTTAGTAGTTGCTAATCATTCTGGAGTAAGCAGCACTGACATCAAGTTGGTCTCGCTCATCTTATGTTTTGCTTGGCCTATATCAAAGGGCACCTGGAATATAACCAGGAGACTGCTTGGGGGGGGGGGCGGGCGGGTAGAAGATAAAAAGAAAGCATGTGAACATTCACAGAGGTGATCATTAAACAAGCTGATGAGCCATAAAGCTGTCATTAACCCTTACACTGTCGAATGTCTTGATTTTGGAAATGCAAGATAGGTTTAGGTTTTAATCCCATCCCATCTATCATGTGTATGCTTTTTTGTTCAACATGCTTAGTAACAGGTGTACTTTTACTGAGCTTTGATTTGGGTTGATATTGGGTACTGGCATGGAATAGAAAATGCCTGTGTGTTTAAACTTCTTGTAGGAACACTTTTGAGAAAAATATTATTTCATTATAGGATAACTATCCCTATCCATTGGTGAACACCACATTTTGCTTTGTTCATCATACTACAGAAGTTAAATTTATGTATTGCTATAGCTTTGCTTTTGTCCCTGTTTATACATTAAGTGTGCTTGTTTTAAATAAATTCAGGGGACTGAAAATATTTTTATTTTGCTTCTGACCAGTGTGAGACACTGCCTGCTGCGAAAGCAAAAAGGTTGCTTCAAATTTGAGACTGAGCTGTGCTTGACATAAAAATCCTTTAGCTCTTTAAATTGGTCTGACAAAGCTTAGGTTTATGAAACTTCTTCTGTGTCACTGTGGCTGCCACCGTGTTGCAAAAGCTCTGTGTCTTATTCTGAAGAAGTGATGAGCAGTTAGTTTTTATGTCTGCATGGTGAAGGAATTGTTGGGTATTGGCAAGTGTGTAACTGGTGTTAGTGTTTCACTTGTATAAGTAGGAGGTGAGTATATCTCTGGGTCACAATTAGCATGAAATGATGATTGATTTAGAGCTCAGTTTCCTTGCACTCTAATTGTTTGCATTTTCTTCCTTCAAATAAGTATGTATTTGAGGAAGGGTTGAGGGTTTTTTTAACATCTATCTATTAATAATTTGGGGGGAGCACACTGATAATATGATGCAGCTCCTGTGACTGCTGCATTTTAAGCTTTTCCTCAACTGTAAACAGTTGTCAGCAGTAGCCTGTTCGTGAAGTGGGTAATGGTTGTGAGTTCCTGGAACATTCCTGTACCAGTGCATCCATGCTGCCTGTCCTTCACAGGCACCTGCATTCATATGTAAGTGGAGCACGTCACAAGGCATTCCTCCTGAGTCTTGCAGCGCTTTCCAGTGTACTGTGCTCTGGAAAGTGGGAATGAGGCTGCCCCATGCCCATCACCAGGGTAGTAGACATTTTCTTTTTTTGCCATCCTCACTCTCCCTCGTTCGCTTGCATGGGGTAGGTGCTCAGCTGTTCTGGGTGTGCTTGTGTCTCAAACAGCTGCTCCTTGACCATGCTGAGAGGAGGCCACAGGCTGAATGAAAACTTCTTTCTGGGTAAATGCAGCCACCACCACCGCCCCTGGAGTAGCTGTAAGCAGGGTCACTATTTATTTTTAAAACAGAGTCATAAAAAGCACTAGGGTTTAGTCTTTCAAATGTGTTCCTTTATTTCATGAGTTATCTGTAAATATATTCAGAAACCATTATTCAGTTAACTTGATGGGTTCATCTCTTATTTTTGTTTCAAGCCACCACTATTTTAAGCAATAGAACTACTTATTGTCAAGTACTGATGGAGCTCCAATAGCCCAAGATTATTTATGGTGGATAAATTTCTATGAAGACCTGAAAGAATAGGCTATTTAAGAATCCTGAAGCTCACCTTAGGCTAATGAAATTATGTCACTTTTCCTTTTAAGTGGAAATTGAAGAGTCACCAATTCATTAGAGTTCAAATTAATTTGAGCAAATACGCTTTGAGATTCAGCTCTAGAAGTAAAACATAGTTCATTAACTGTGAATCATTTGTACAGTGTTCTTGCTTCTAGGGATAT
>JAVJGJ010000001.1:12700678-12713067 GCA_035590215.1 Microhierax caerulescens | reverse complement strand
TGTTCTTGCTTCTAGGGATATTTATCATCAGAATGCAAGAAAAGTTCTATTTTAGGAGAGGATTAGATTTTAATTTACATGGAAAGCTTCCTTGCTGAATAAAATAGTTATATATATATATATATATATATCTATATATATATCTCCTCTAATATTTCCTATAGAAAGATATTTCAAGAATGAGGCATTCTGCTCTGTATTTTTATACCTTCAGTAAGCTTGGGCACAAAACAATTACTGCTTAGCACAAACGTCTGAAAATGTAAATTTAAACTTTGAAGGGATAGTTATTGTGGTTTGGGTTGTAGCTAAGTCTTCATCTCTGCACTGACAATCAATCACAGGCAAAAAATGAGAAACTATTTTTGAAAAAGATGTTCCATCTCTCCAGTTCTGTAAGCATACATCCATAGTAAAAGTTCATCCCATATGTCCCAAGATATCAGGTACATACAGAGTGTAAGAACAGTTTGTTGTCTCAGCAAGAGTTTCAATAGTATAGTTCATTTCTGGTGGCTTTTCAGCTGAAAACAACTGACATCCCTGCATTTTTAAACGTATATAAAAAGTAAGTATATGTCATAGAACAAGGCTCTTCAGTTTGGCATTAAACAGGTAGTTATATCTGAAAGTGGAAGCTAAACAAATTGAAACTAGAAAAGAAGTGGAGATTTTTACTAGTCTGGTTGATTAATCATTGCAGCAACTTCTCTGGGAATGCAGTGAATTCATTGTCACTTGAAATCTTTAAATCAAGATTAAACGTCATCTTTTTTTTTCTTTTAGAGGGAAAAAAAAAAAATAGAGATGGCTTCACTCAACCAGAAGATACAAGCTTGATGCAGAAATCACTAGCTGTAATTCTGTAAACCTGTATTATTGAGGCAGGCAGACTATTCCATCATAGTGGTCTCTTTTGACTCTAAAATGCATGAATCCGTGCATCTCAACATGACTGCAAGTTAAATAATGGAAGGGGTAGTAAAGTGAAATACATGAAGGGCCAATTTACTTGGCAGCTTTGTAAACTGCAGAGCTAGAATGTTGTTCTACACTGTGGCATATAATTTAGGTGTAGCAATAAATCAGATAAATTTTCTAAGATGTGCAGGTGGCTGTATGGAAAGATTGATTAGCTCTTGGGCCTCCCTGAGACACAGATTCTTGATTATTCCTTGGAAATAATACAGACTTGTTCTCACGTCTTGTAAGGTAGGTATCAGTGTTGCCATACCTTGGACATAGCTGCATGCAAATCTCTGTGCTTGTCTGTTCCCGTTCCAGATGCTCTGTATGATGTCATCACTGTGGGAGCCCCAGCAGCGCATTTCCAAGGATTTAAGAACGGTGGTCTCCGAAAACTGCTGAGTAAATTTGAGGCAGAAAGACGGAAGTAAGTATTTTTGTAAGTAGCTAGGAAAATACTAAAGTTGCATTACAATGTTATGAACTCACTGAGTAACAAAACAGTTTACCCTGCTGAATATATGGAATACTAGGTTAAAATCTACTAGGGCTGGACAAACATGCATTCATGAAATTTTTCCTTTATTTTCCCTCCTTTGCTGGACAGCAAAATTGCAGCACAGTTTACTATCAGTGTCAAGACTTATTTTAAACACATACTAAAAATTAGTATTTTTGAAATTGTCTTTCCATACTATAAGAAGCTGGAGGAATATCAGTGCTTGAAAACACATTGTTCAGAATGAGATACGTCTTCGGTAATTCTTGTGCTAAGTGAAAAATAGCTATACACAATTTTTTCAATAAAGAAACAGCAGCCTAATGTAGCATCTTCTTTTCTGACAGCCGTTGGCATATGTGAACAAAAAATATTTTTAGCATGCCTGTGAAATAAATAAGAAACTGCTCTTATTCGTCAGAAAGCCAAAATGAGACTAGGCAAAGATACAGGCCTTAACTGGAGTTTCAGTTTATTGCTGTACTCAAATGATTTGTTAACCACTCAACACATAAAGAAGTGTTAGTTGTATGTTTTTCTGTCTCAGTATTGAGCATGTTTGTGCTTGTTGCTATGGCTGGTAAGAAGTTTCAAGCAGCCACAGCTGACACTGGCAGCACCCATAGTTGTGACTGCTCAGCACTTGGATGAGCTATGCCAACCCCATGCAGTCAGTGACAGCATTCGAAAGGGAATGCAGGAGGTACTGTATGCATACTGATCTAAATCATTGCGACACTCCTTAGAAAATGAATCCCGTTATATTAAAAAAGTTTCACAGGTACAATATTATAAAGAATAAAAGAAGAAATTATAAAAATCTACTGTTGATTTCTCAGTTAGAACTAGAAGCTGGCATTAATGCTAAAAACAAGTAAAACCCAGCAGATATATTTCCTTTGAAAACTATAATATTTTTTTTTCTGTTTGTACTGCATGACATAAACCCCCTATTAAATATTCTAAAATATTCCATTTCCCTGGCCACCTCTGGTGATGAAACCTGCCAATAAAACATGAATATCATTGATCATCAGACCTACGAATGGACTTTGTGTTAACCACAAGTACCTATTCTGTTGTCAGCAGACTGGTATAGGCAGCCTTATCCCCGCGATATGGAGGCCTATGAAGTACATGTTTCTTGATGAAAAAATGTCTAAAGGCATTTCATAAATTATCTGATACTTAATTATCTGATTAGTATAGTTGCAATAGCATTTAGTGGGGGTTTATTACGTTTCATAAGAAATTGAAGTCGTAAGTGATAAAAAGACTTTTGCAGTTCCGATCCTCACAGTGTTCAGCTTTCAGGAAAAGAACCGTTTCTCATTTGCACAGTCCTGCTGCATATCCACATTGGCTGAATGTGGTTTCCCGAAGTGGAGGATAGTGTGAGGCAAACTTGAAATTATTATCTGTGATTTCTGCTCATTGGAGAAAAAAGGGAAAATGCCTTATAGGGAAGAGACCTAGTCTTTGAGTTCTTCCTGGGAGAACATGTATTGCAGTATTTCTTAGGAATGAATGGACAATACCCTTGTTTCTTAGTTGCCCATAACAGGGGAGAGGAGAAGATGATGGGCCAGACTCCTTTCTTTGGTTCCTGTGCAACGTCACCTGTCAGAAGGTTAGGATAGCAAAGGATACTCAGTGCAGCGGAGCCTCTTCTCATTTTCATTCTTTCCTATTTCACTGACTCAACCACGTAGACCTCTAGGATGATAGAGGATTGTGTTCAGAAGCACTGGGTAAACCTTTGTGCAGGTTTTACTAAGGCATTTGATACCTGTATGACAGTGCATACACATCACCTTGTATCTTCACTGCTGCTTGGACTTCTCTGCATCCCTCGGAAGCACCCGTATTTTGGTGACCTTGGAGGACAAGATGCTGGACCTTTACTCTGATGGTGCAGTTTTCTTTGTGTTTTTTTGTTCCCTTGGAAGAGCAAAAGTCTGTCTTTAGGATGATACAACTAGGATAACGACATCACTGTCCTGTCAGTCCTCCTAAAAAAAGAGTCTTAGTCAAGCTAACAAACTTAAGTTTGAGCACTGAAAACAGGGGACTTCAGTTTTTCACTAATTGCTTGCCAGACCTGAAGAAAGTGGTCACTTAGTGTATGATTTCCCATGAATTAGAAAGGAGGAAACCTCCGAAGTTCATCTTTTCTTTTATCTTTGAGGGCAGCTCAGAGAAAAGTCCACGTGGGTTTCTTTATTTCCTCAACCAGAAGAACTTTTGTGAGTCAAAAAACTGGAGCAAGCAAGTTCTAAATGTGATCTCACATATTTGAATATTCGAAGTGAGTCTACTTTAAATAGGTACATAAAAGGACCATTCTCATTCTTACCATGGAGAAACTTCTTTCACTGTGGCAATGACAACTTTATTTTGTATGCACCTGTTTGTTTGGCTGCATGAGGATGCTTTGAGGACACATAGCATTTCCAGGGGCAGCTTTTACAATTTAAATTTTCTGGTGTAGAATGAGAACAGCTTTTCTGAAGGTTTGGTTGAAGGAAGAAGTGACACCTTGAGATATCAGTCAGAATATAAAATGAACAGAAAAAAAATGCACACTTAGCAGCCGTTGCCTTTAGGCTAACTGAACTGAAGACCTAGAGGAAGATGTGGGAAGAGATTATTTCGCAAGCCAGTCCTGGTATCTTTCAAGACATTGTCAGTGCACATGACAGAATGCCTTGAATGCCTTTGACCTTCAAGCTGATTATTAGAACAGTTTATTGAAATATTCAACAGTGTCAGCATATGACAAAATATTCTTTGCTCAAGCCTATACTTAAGCAATTAACAGAAAAAAGGAACTGTTAACTGGTAGCAAGGTTATACCCTATCTTGCAAGAGAATAATTGCATTTGCAATTGCTAAACCAAAACATGATTGAAACGTAGGTTTCATGAAAGTTTATCAGACAGAAGAATGTGGAAAATGTGTATCTGAAGATAGCTCTGGCATATTTTCTATTACACAGAATATACATTTCTATGCAGATGAAAGAGGGAAAGGTGGTGTATAATATTTATTAAAAATGCAATATTTTTCTAATTCTTCTCTCATTTGTTACCACCAAAAAAGTCATATTAAAAGGGAAAAAAGTTAGTTTTTGAAAATATGATCTCAGATAAGGGGGAGAAAAGTTCTTCTTTCAGGTGAAAAGCAAGACTTGATGGTGTGCGATCTGAAGCCAGGTCTGTTGCTTTATTACCCATTCACAATCTGTACTATTTATCTGCAACAAAGAGAGAGATAAAAGGCTTTACCACTACAAACATCAGGCATGTCTATAAGGCATGACTTTAGTATGTTCCTTTAGTAACTAGTAGTGAACTTCGTAAGACCAGTAAGAGCAATGAATGCTATTTTTAAATCTTGTTTAGGCATGATAGTATTTAAATTCAACTAAATGAAGTATGATGAATAAAGTATGCTAAATCATTGCTGAATAGTAATTACCTGTGTTTACCTGTGTATGATATATATTTATTTTAGAATATTTTTCATAATGCTGTATTGGTTTGTTCTTTTTATTTTTTTCCTTCCTTATTTCTAGCTAAAAGAGAAAGTCAGTCAGTTGTTCAGATTCAGTCTTCTGCTGGCCTGCAAACAAGTATGGATTACATCTCCTTCCAGCAAATGGAAGCGTTTATCTTCTCATCAGTCTAGATGGCACACCAAATTATCACTTTTAGAGTTCAGTTGTGCAGGAACATTTAAGGCAGATATTCTGTAAGTTATACCCACGTAATGCCTCACTGATTGAAATGTTCATAAATCACTTCCAATATACACCAAGGACTATTTTCTTATTTAAAATCTAATTTGATGATCTCTGCTTTAGCCAAAACACACGGACTTATGATTACAAGATTTTTAATGCCCCAGTACTAACTATCAAGAAAAACAGGTGTCCCACAAACTATATTAGGTGCTCTGATTTGCTGTGGTTTTGTACACCATTTCTGGCAAGTTCTTCAGAAATTATCCTGCTTTCAATTAATGCAAGCTTAAAGCTGGAATAGTACTGAAAAGGATTTTCTGTTGATCTTTTTTTTTAAAGCCATACTAATTTGATTTGGATTTGAACTGTCTAGAAGGACCCTTTTTTGTTTGACAAGGCCTAAATTTTTGGTCAAGGTGTGCTCCTTTGCTAACGTACCTGTTACTAGAGATGTTATTAATGCTGAGATCTTCAGGGTTCCTGTTTCCAGAGTTTCATAGCCTTCAACCCACTTCCATTCTCTGAGGAACCTGAAATGGTACTGTTTCACAGAAAGTCAGAGAGATGTTGAAATAGTAATGATTTGTGTTTGATCGAATTGTAACCTTTATTCTGAAAGGTAAACCACAGCCTGTCAAGCACAGCATTTCTCACAGAGACGTTATTCTTTGCTCACTTCCCATTTTTTGTGTCCCTGTGTATATCTATGTGCGTGTGAGAAGGAAATATTAGACTTTATGAACATGAAGATCTTTTCACTGACCATAAAATCAATGTATTAAGGTCCTTCGAAGTTTTGTTGAGAAACTGCCAAAGTTTGTGCTATTCATTGAGACAGAAAAATCTCATCACAGTACTTTCCAGCCGCTAGGCTCTCTGAACAGAAGAGCCTGAAGTATTCCCTTAAGCATGCACAAAAGAAAGGGGACTGGGGATGGAAAAAGAAGAGAAGGAGAAGTTGAGGGAGCTTTGCATGCAAAGGTTGGAAGGATTGCAAGTTTTGGAGAGCGAGAAACTTCCCTCTACACGGACTCTAGGAGTGGCAGGAGGAGAGTGGATCCTGGCTTTGCCATTGTTTTTTTTAACACATTTCAGCTGACCGCCAGGAAAAGGCTGCACTGAAAGGCACTATTTAGCCTCAGGCTTATGGTGGGGCACAGTACCTTTTTCCTTCTAATAAGAACTGTGCTCAGTTACCAGGCATGAAATTCTCCCCTATTTCAAAGGCTATTTGCATCTTTCCACCTGTGTAAGATACTCTAAAACTAATTTGAAGAACTGTGGAAGGCTTTCCCTAGGCATTCAGCCTTCCTGTAGGGAGTCTTCCTAGTAAGATTCACCATGAGATTCATGTATCCACTGTGGCATCTGTCTTACCTGGATCTCTAGAAAGCTGATGATGGGCACGTTGACCTTTATTTTCACTGAAGCTCATGTCCCGTTACCAGCTGAAGGCATTGATGCAGAGTTATTCCAAGGGTCAGTTAGGAGTGAAAAGGAAACAGAAGAGCAGCAATAGAAGGTCTGTGCATACAAGCTTAGCCATTGCTTCAAGATGAGGATTTGTGGAGATTTGGACTTCATAAGTAAAGATAGATTAGACAAAAATAATAACATAATTTGATTTTCCTCAGTATTCAAAATTAGAATTTCCAAGTTTGCAAGGGAATCTTAGGGAAAAAAATAAATTTGGACTTCTGATCTCTCTCAGGCTTGTTTTCCAAACCTCAGTACTGATCATATGGTTTATTTTTGTTTCCTGAGGCAGTGAATTCTCTGAGTTTTTTAGGTTTTTTTATGTAGCAATTTATTTTTAATCATAACTTCCCACTTTAGACAGAATACATGTGATGCATAAATAAGCCACCCAATTGGTATCTTCAGTAATGTACATAAGCTCGAGGTTATCTGGGGGTAGATGTTCATGCTGTGTATGCTTTAACTGTATTCTTGATGTTAACGTCTGCAGTTTTGACTGTGAAAAATGCAAGGTCAAATGTTCATTGTTCAAAGATTTTAACCCAGTCCCAGATGGTGACAATTTAACTCAGTCACAGAAATTACTCAGTTAACAGCAGGAGTGGAGTTACATGGAGTGTCATTAAAAATTAGACATTTAGCATATTGCAGTATTTATTCTCAGGCAAAAACTTTGTTAATTTTAGAGTTAAAATTGCAGATGTAGTCAATGTCATCTTTATTTAAATTACATGACTATGTCATTAAAGCAATTTTAAAACTGAAATGACCACTGGCAGTCCTGTGTACATAGTTAATGATGGTGCCAATATATGGAAATTATTAAGCGTGGGTTTATATGCTTAGTAGAAGCTTTGAAACTTAACCTAGAAGACATTATTATAGAGTTTTTCAAAAGGTGCATGACTAATAATATATTTTACATATCAAAGGTAGGTTTTCATAGCACTGCTGATTTCCTGCACTGCACCTGCCCACGTGGCCTTTGTCCTAATACAAAAGTTTCTTCTTTCTTGTAATTCCCTTCATCTAGTTTCTGTGTTAGGACACCTGTGAAACATTTCTCCATATATTTTATCACCACCTGCTTCTTTTAAGTAATACTACTTATATATCATAGCTATAAAAATTATTATTTATAAGGAAAGTAATTGAATTGAATTGGGAGTTAGTAATGTCTTTTCATAAATGTGAAGGCCACAGAAAATCTCAGGGTAGTCAGCCTTAACAGTGTTGAGACACAACAATTAGAAATTTCAGATACTCCCAAACCTGTTCTTTTTGAAAAATAATTGTGCATTATCTTGGGGAGAGGGGGAAAGTTGCCCTCAAATTCTGAAAGAAACTGAATATTTGGAGTTGTCTCATGCTTTCTGGAGCTTAGGAAATGTTAATATTAGCTAAATAATGAGGTCTGGTAGAACACTTCATTCTGAAGAAAGTCATTCTCTTCACTATGTCTTTTAGTTAAAAGCTGTGATTGACTCTATTAGAATGAGAACTACCCACAGGTTTAGAATCTCTCTTTCCTCTTTTCTTACAGAATTGGCTGTAGCTTTTCTGCTGCAATATTCAGTGAAGCTTAGAGCTGTGGGAGATCAGTGAAAATGACCTGGGAATTAAAGGCTGAGGGGAATCCCAGAAGGGAGTATGTGCATGGTGAACTTGATAACAGTGTAAGCCAGATTCAGCCCGCAAAAAAGCTGTTTGATAAAGGGAGAGAGAAGCCTGAAGGGGAATTAGAGAAAGTTCTTCCATGCTGCGAAGTATCAAGACTTTTAAGACTGTGTCTTTGCTAAAATTAACATAGACTGTTACTCTTCGTCCCTGCCCTGTCTAGGGAGTCTGATGGCTTGAGAGTTGCAGTGGATGTAGAGATAGATGTAACTTTGGAAGGGAATTTCACTAACAGCGTTGCCACCTTGAAGCCAGATCTGTGTCCATTTCCTCATTTCTCAGAGGGACGGTGATTTTTTTTTTTTTCTTCTTAACTCATTAGGACAGGCAGTCTATACAGTTAATTTTGTTGAAATATTCAGAATTCTGACCACTGCACTCAGCAGTCTAGCAACTCATATAATGGACTGTGTGTTGGAGACATAGTGATTTTAATGTGGCTGGTAACATGACTGATCATGGCAAAGCTTTGCTGATTCAGATGCTATTAATTCTGACTGCCTCTACAAGGAATTGTATCTAAAAATGGAGGCACTGGTGAAAGACAGAAAACCAGGATGGAGTATTGTGGAATTTGGGACTGTAACTTGGCCAAGTATCGAAGCAAGAGGCTTAATTTTAAGACTGCTTGAATCTGTCTGTTTTTGCCAAAAGGTTAAGCCTTTTAAGTTTTATGGAGGTGACTTCATTTGGACTTCTGAATGTGTATTGCATATGTCCTTTATTGAATTAAATATCTAAATTGTAGAAAACCATTGAGGAGAAACTGGAAGAGACACTAGAGGACACAAAGGGGAAGTGGGGGAGTGAAGAGGTCTGAAAAAAGACTGAAATGAAAAGCAATATGTGAAGTTCAAAGGATTGCATGAGTGTCAAAATTCAGGTCTTGATATGTGAAATGAAGAAAAACTTAAGTCATTGGGGAAAGGGTGGAAGAGGCTGAAAGATGTATGACAAAAAGACACGAGGAAAGAAAGGAGATACAGAACCAACTGGAGAGTAGCATCTACGTTGCTTTGGCATTGGTAATGTTCCAGAAGTTCCATGGTTACATTTTTTTCCTGCATTATGGGTTGATCTGAGACTGCAAAAGATTTTGGTTAGTTGCTCTGAAAGACTGAAGCAGGGCTTTATAGAGGGAAGGATTATGGACAAGAGTTTTAGATGGGGAAATGTATACTACAGTGAAGAACCAGTAGGTATATGCATGCTGTCTAAAATGGAATTTTGGAATAATAGTATAAAAGGATACTGCATAATTAGTAAGTTTTTTTGGGGAAAAAAAAAAACAAGGGAAAGGAAAAGAAGTCATGCAAAAGAATTCCTGTAGTTTCTGAACAGTTAAAAGGGAAGTAGGACGTTTTCAGTGTGCACTTGTGTGGTTTTGTAGTAATTAACTCTCACACGCCATTTCTGTGTCTTTTCTTGCAAACTAAACACGTTTTTTATTGCAGGTAACTGGTTATCTGGTTATCGAGACGTAGTGTGGGCCATTGATCAATTAAACATTAATGGCTCATTTTGAAAGACTTAGGTAATTAATAATGTGATGGGCAATTAATTGGAAAAACAAGGAGCCTTATGCTCTTTGTGATTATTACCTGACTTAGTGAAACCTGTTTCTCTAGAATTACATTTTTGAAAATAAATAAATAAACTCCCATTTTTCTTATATTAATATCAATTGCTAAGTACGTTATTAGGTTGAACAGTACTACTTGGAGTGATTGGTGGTGGGCAGTCTGTTACCCTTTACTGTTCAAGCAAGGATTTGGTTTTACCGTTAAAGGAAGAAGGATTTCAATGATATCAGTGAATTTCGGGTATCTGTAATTTTTTTGCAAAACTAGTACTAAGATTTTTAGGACATTAAGCATTGTTATTAATAGCAGAAATGATTTTGACATTATGTAACTCTCTCTCTCTTATTACAGTACTGGATACCAGTGTATTTACTATTCACCTGAAAACACAGCCAAGGCAAAAGAAGTTCTCAGCAACATCAATCATCTACAACCTCTCATATCAAGCCATGCAGACCTGCTGCTTAATTCTGCAAGCCAGCGTTCTCCAGACAGCTTGAAGAATTCTTTAAAGATGCTTTCAGAAAAAGTAAGATTCAAATCTTTGCTGCAGTGGAAAATGGAATAACCAGGTCTTTAACTGCTGGGGTTTTTTCTGCATAAATTGACTTTCATAGCATCAGGAAATGTTAAATAAGCTCTGCTAAAATAAACTTCAAAATGTCGCTATTA
Source organism: Microhierax caerulescens (assembly GCA_035590215.1). NCBI lineage: Eukaryota > Metazoa > Chordata > Aves > Falconiformes > Falconidae > Microhierax > Microhierax caerulescens. Next base: position 12,702,446 of record JAVJGJ010000001.1, on the reverse strand, counting down.
GAAAAAGAATATTATTTAGCATTTGTGTAGGGTTTTTGCATTGAAAAATTAAGGAAATCTATAAAGGTTGTCTTTATTTGAAAGTATAATTAATTTAATTTCATGTATCATTGTTAGCCTCTAGTGTTCACATACTGGGGTTTATAGAAAATAGATTATTGTAATTAATTTTGTGTTACGATAAAAAGTTACTTTGTTTCTCTTTCTGTGATATATCAAACTGCTACTTGTGGGACATAGTTCAAGCCAGGTTTGTGCATAAGGTTTAGAACAATATAGCATTATCAAAAATGGTGATATAGTCTGGAAGAAGAAGCTAGGAAGTTGGCACCAGGAGGTCTCAAATTTTAATTTCTCCTATTATATTCCTCTGTAGCTGTAGGCTCTTCCTCATCTTAGTTTCTTTAGCTCTAAATTAAGGAAGATAGTGTTTTCCACTTGTCTCACAGAGTGATATTAGAGATTAGCTGAAGTCTGAAGTACTTCTAAGCATATGTTAGCCTATAAAAATATTAGGCACTATAGCTATGACCAGAGGGCTTGAAAAGAGATTCCCATTGCTTCATGGGCCGTACCTTCTGTAATGTGATCTCAATATGACTTAATAACACTATCAATAACCGTTTCAATATATCTTCAGCTATTGGGAAGTGGCAACCCCTGTGGTCCGTTGAGCACTATTATCCCAGCAGTTCAACAGGAGAGTTTCAAACTTGAATATTGAGCTCTGCTGCATACTGTGAAGGCGTTGCATTGGAGCCATGGGGGAGATAAACGTTGCTCTCAGTTACAGATGTGTAAATCCAAAGTAACTCTGAGAACATTGAAGTCACTGTGAATTACAGGGATGATATAAGAAAGTAGAATCCAGCCTGGAAAAGAAAAGGAGGAATTTAGGAGGGGGTTGTGGCAATTATAGTGTACCTTCCCATGTAGTACTGGAGGCCATTCTTTATTGTGCATAGAATAGGTGGAGCTGCTCTATTGGTGGTTAGTTCAAAGAAATATGCATGCACAAGTAAAGCAAATCAAAGAAGTGTTTGTTCTGAAGATTCAAGACCTGGTTTGCTGGGGAATTTGTGTGTTAGCTATAGCTGTTTGTTTTGCTCTTCCCATCTTTGCCTGTCTGAGCAGGAGGAGTGGATGATTTCAGAGCGGCTGCAGGGAGCTATGATACTAACCTGCTGTTCAAACCGTGGCCTATTGGAGAGTCTGGCTACAGAAAAGGGCCAACAAAGACAATCCATTCAGTTTGGAAAAGTCACAGATGTTTTAAATTTATAGCTGGTGATTTAGTTGTAAATGTTCGTATCAGCTTTTCAGGGCCAGGATTAAATTGCTGGTTAGTACCTGAGCACAGTTCCCCAGATGTGGAAGCAGGAGTCTCACCTGACGTAGTCCACCTGACAGCCCATACTGTCTATCCAGCCTCCACCTTTTGCTTGGAAGAGATGAATGCAGTTGTCTGAACAACTGCTGAATGAACAGTTGAATACCTGCTTCCCTGTCTATTCCCAAATGTACTCTGAGGAGAGGGCAGATAATTGAGAAAGAAGGTGGAACAACTGCTCAGGAAACTAGTGTGGAGGGATAGCTGCTTGTAAAGAAGGGAAGAGAGTTGAGGAGGAAAGGAAAGGCCAATAAGCAACTTCAGAGAAGGGCTCTATTAAGTTTCAAAAACCCAAATTGTGTGAACCCACATATTGCTGCAATTCGATCCCTCATATTTAAAACAAAGCATCATCTTAATACCCTAAGATAACCTATT
>JAVJGJ010000001.1:12682931-12700578 GCA_035590215.1 Microhierax caerulescens | reverse complement strand
AGCATCATCTTGATACCCTAAGATAACCTATCTGTATAGGTTATCTGTATAGGTATACTCTCTGGTTCAGTATTGGAGAACCAAGACCAACAGAGTGTTCCTGGTTATATTTAAGATAGGTTGGCATGCTCTTCTGAATAGAATTACATGATGCCTACCTGTATGCTCGAGGCATATGAGATGCTTCTGCTCTTACACCTTTCACATACTTTCTATTTTAAAAAAGAAATGTTCTCATAGTTTTAACTTGATAGAAATTTAGAAATTAAACCACTGTTTGAAGAAGTCATAAAAATGATTTGCCTGGTGATTAAATTCCTCAAGTTTATTAAAAAGCATATCACTTTTTATTTTAAAATAATGTTAAGCTTTATATATAGAATAATTCTTTCTAAAAACATTAGGTAGCAGCGAGTATATCTGAGCTATCAATAATGTGAATTACAGTTAAGTATTTACGTTAGAAATGGAAGGACTGGCTCCATGTATTGAAAGTGGAAAATTAAATCAAGTAATTCCACTGCTGCTTCATAAATTGAGCTTATTTTCTCATATTAAGCATGGTTTGACTGCTCCATAGATGATTTGCAGTTTACTATAGTGTTTTCCTGAGACTAACCTTTTATCAACACTTTCTGTTAATTGATTAAGGAAGCCTTTAGCTGTCGACAAGTATATCAGCATTTGCAGCTTGCAGAAGGCTTGATAAATTCATTTTCCAGCTATGCCTATCTTTGTTTGCAGAAATATTCTTTAGTCAAGTATCTAAAAGAATTTGCAAAGTTTTCATTTCTTTGTATAGACTCATTTTGTGATTTCAATATGATTTTATAAATAGCGATGTTCTGCAAATTTAGCTGTACTGAGCTGTAAGAAAATGCAGTTAAAATGTAGACTGTTGTTAAACCAATGGAATCCCTGAACGGAATTTAATTACAAAGCATTTTAGTTTCTATATGGAAAAAAAGGAGGTTCACTTCCATGCCAGTTTGCTTTTTAAAATTATTTTTCCCTATAAAATATTTATATTATATTAAATTACTTAAACTTTTCAGCTAGTTACCTAATATGCATTACAGCTATAGTGGGCATTCCATACTTCAAGGTATCCAATACTTAAAATTTTTCTGAAATTTAAAGCTTTTTTGAGTCTACCGTGCCTGGTGCAGAGACCTGAAATGATCTCAAGCAGACTTTGAGGGGGAGGGGAGCTACAGACCCTCAGCAAAACCATGACGAACTGTAGAACAGTCTTGAAGAGGAGCTCTGTTGTTACTATGCAAGAAAAGTCAACTCCACAAGTCTCACTTTGCCTCTGCTTTATAGAAGTTTGATAAGGTTTTATAGCAGTACTCCCCAAAGAGTACCTATTATCTGAGCACGCACCATGTGAAGGCGAGAAATGTAGAAAACTGAAATTGTCCTATAATGCATTTCAGGGCAACCGTGAGGCAGACCTGAAGGGCTCTGTATAAGAAAACCGCATCTGTTTAAGCACCCATTCCCTCAGGCACCAAGTTAGCAAGGAGGACACAGAATAGGTCTGGTGAAGTTGCCCAGGAGATGAATAGTGTCACCAAACCTAATCACTAAAGAATCCCAGATCAACTCTAAAGGAAGTCCTGATGTGGTTTAAAAAAAACATAACTTTGCCTAGATATCTCTGAGATTCTTATTTTTAAGACTTTGGAGTTTTATTTGCAGCAAATTTTCAGCCTTTCTATGTGCAACCATGTCCTAAACATCATGAAAACAGGAAGAAGGAGAAACTTCTCAGTCATGTTCCTAACCCAGCAGCTGGAGCTTTCAGAAGGACACCAAGTATTTAGAGCATTATGGTCTAAATTTCAGTAAACTTCTGAGGGCTTATTGAGGTAGGAAAGCAAGAAAAATAAATTGCATAGGAGTAGAGATGTCCAAAAGGGGAGTAAGTGCTAGCAAAAAGGGATGCTCTAAGAACAGAAGTAAAAAGTGCAGAAACCAGAAATTTTGAGAAAAATTTACAGGAAGATAGATGTAGAAGAATGAAGCTGGGTTAATTAGCATTGATAATATACAGCTGTGCGTTGGCTTCAGGGGCTGTGGGTTGGTCAATGTAGATAAGGTGCAGCTGTGGCTGGTTCTGTTAAGTGGTTGAGGGCCTGTGAAGAGAGAGCAGCTGAGAAAGAAGCAGAAGGAGGTGAGAGAGGAAGAAGTAAGAGGAGAGCGAGCATGCCCTGAGTGAGGAGGAGAGATGAGGAGAAGGTAGCAGAGGGACTGCATGAAGAGTGTGTCAGTATGAGATGGTAAAAGACCTTGTTGCAGCTTAATAGTTCAGAGAGTGCTGCCACAGATAGACGCTAACACTTGAAATTTGTTTGGTTTGGAGCTTTTTTTGCTACTTCTCCTCCAGGTTTTGCATAAGAAGCATGAAAGGACTGAATGAAGCTTGGCTGGGCAACCTTTATTTCTATAATTTCCTAGCTTTGTGTGACTACTTGTTCAGGCTGGCTGCTCTGACTCTTAGCTACATATGCCCATTTAATTAAGATTGTGTGCATAAAGGCAGTTCAGCATCTGAATCTGCACATGACAATCCACTATGTTTTGGGTAAATAGGAAGGCAGCTAAATCCTACTGCTCTGCAATAAATAAATTCAGGTAATTGGGCTGTTGAGAAATTGAGAAAAATGTGAAACTTTCATCATCACTTGTGAACCAGGGCCTCTGACTGGGGAGAGGAGCTCTGGCAGCCTGGGTGAGGTGTGATAGAGGTGGTATAGTGTCGGGGTACGTGCTCCCCCTGCTCGGACAGATGAACCGTGTTGAATGTTCAAAACTGTGACTCACCCCAGCTGTTTGTCACTGTGGCTTTGCTAGTGATTACCACCTGTAGTGAAAGGAAGCATCATTGCGCTCACCTTCTCCTGTTCAGTAAGTTGTGTCACCCAACTCCTAAGTAAGAGGAGCAGTGGAGACAAGGCCACGTGTTGTGTGACGGCAGGAGATGGGTGTGCATGGCAGACTGGTAGCAACTGCAAGTGCTGTTACATAGAGACAGTCCAGAGATGCTAAAGACCATATGCAGTAACTGTTTTCCTTTTCTTGTTGGGGTGGAAGGAAAATAAATCATGCAGGGGAGGTTGGAGGTTTTTAAAAATACAGTAAACTTCCTGCTGTCACAGTCAACCAGAAAGATTTAGAAAAATGATACAGTGATTGAATGACATCTTTAGAGAGCCCAGAAAAACTGCTTCAAGGTTTCCTTTCTTTAAAAATGAATAAAATAAATGTAGAAATCAGGTGCCATTGCCTGCCTTGATTTCTGGGTTGATACCTACAGGTACCAACATTTATCTCTAGAAACACTGGATTTGCAGATACTGCAATCTCAGCAGTGTAGAATGGTCTGGTTTTATTTAAGAAGATCCTTAAATTTGTTAATCACATCTTATCTGACACTTACTTGGAAATTATTGAGCAATGGTTGGTTAGTCTTGGAACTTGTTCTTGTAAGAGGCTCATCTCTGCAGGCAAAATTTGGAACTCAAATAGAATAGGATTGTATGAAAAGATTGACAATATCTATGACAGATACTGTACTTTTGTGTTAATCCTTCGAACTCTGGCTTTGTAGAATGTGATGATGTCCCTGAAATTTTTGAATTGTTCCTCATTGTTCATTGGTCTGCTTTTTTTTCTGCCTCTCAGGCCAGCCTGAAACAAATAACCGCTTGCCTAAGGGTAATTCAGTGCTATAGCTATGTTGCAGTGTTGCATTCTTTGGTCTAACCTTTTCATTCATTGTTTTTTTTTCTAGACGGAGTTATTTGTGCATGCATTTAAGGATCAGCTGGTCAGAAGTGCCCTTTTAGCACTATACACAGCCCGGCCTGGCTGTGTCCTCAAGAAACCAGCTGTGCCTAGAAACAGTGCAGAAGAGGAGGGTGATTTGCAGCATCAGGGTCATCCTTCTCAGATTAAAAGACAGGACTCTATACCCCATCATTCCGAGTACGATGAGGAGGAGTGGGTAAGTAGTCAGACACTCTTGCTTGGTATTCGGTCCTTAACCTTACAAATCAGCATAAACAAATACAAACCTTAAATGTCCTTCTCACCTGTTACTGGGGTGGGGGTGGCCTGGAGTGGGGAGAGGGGGTGGCAGGAGGGGTGCAAAACTGTGAAATAATATTTTTCAGGTGCATTGTATATTTTGAAACTAACTTGAAAGGATTTTTCTAAGTACAGTGTGTTTCTGTGTGACTGTTTGGTTGTACATGTAGCAGTGAAGATGATGAGTATCTTCTTGCCCAGACAGGAAAACAGCCTTTCTTGCTCTTTAGTTCCTTTTGCAAGCTAGGCAGATTTAAAAATACTGGAACAACATGTGTTATTATGAAGGAAAATTCTTACCCCCCACCCCCCAAAGCTGAACATAAATGGTTTAAAATACACATGAATTAACCCTTAGCAAAACAAAGCTCTTTTCAGTTACTAAGACTGTTCTTAGAGGATGTCTGAGACTGCATAAAAGAACTAAACATGGCTTTTAGGTTTTAACATTCTTAGCATATCTTTCAAATACTTATATTATGTGTTTGGCTGAAATTTTGTAAATTATTTTGATGGATGTGTTCATAATAGATCTGGGTTTTTTTACATACACCCTGAACTTAAGCTATTTTTACTTGGTTCAGGCTCATACTTTCAGATCATCACTGCGTTCTTATAAATGTAAAGAATGCCAGCATATGAATCTCTTTTCTATATAATTAATTACTTGCGCACTACAGTACTTAAACCTGAACTGTAATTTTTATCTATACCACAAATAATGAAAGATAAATATATTTCTTCTAGAGAAAAGAGAATTATTTCCAACCCCCCATGCCTTAAGTAGTCATGAGATTTAAAGAATAAATAACTCATTCTTTTCTGTCATCTGGTTTTAGAGGCTTGAATTCACTTTTTCATGTTTTCTCAACAACATGAGGGGCTAGAATGGTTCATCTTTCCTTGAAATGAAAGCCAAAATGTTTGTTTCCAGCTGTTGAAACAGAAAAATAAATACCACAATAGATTTGATAAAAAGGAGAAATTTTGCATTGGAAAAATTGCATCTTTGTTCAAGTTATATTTTAATTTAGTACTTTAATTTAGCTTTTCTGCAGAGAAACTATCTTTCTGCAGAGAAACTAACTTTACTGTGTTTCATTATCGATTTTTTTTCAAAATTTATTTCTGCCAGGTACTTGGTCCTTGTCTATTAAAACATGTAAGCATATTAGTTTAAAGTGTAAATATTTTTTCTGCTGAATTAGTAAGATTACCTGCTTGATCAAAATTAAGTGTATCTAAGTATTTTCTGAGTTAAACTGAGTCCGAGTCACTGTCAAACTTGAGAGAGTATAAATCTTAGAGAAAATTTCTTTTTTTCTGAATGTGAAAGATCATGCTTCCATTATTTTTCAATTCTTTCTGTCAATGGTGATAATGAATATATATTAATATGAGTTTTAATGATCAAATTGTCATTAGCAGGATGAAAAGAGAAAGATTAAATGAGTTTAAAATTTGAAAAAATGCTTAATCTACTCTGAAAAATATAAAGGAAAAAATCTTTGAGGTACATTGTTTTATATGAGCAGTACTATATCCTTCTCTGTTGTTTTCCCCACACACTATTATCAAGCACTAGAGTTGCAGTTTGCAATTGGAATTTCAATTTTAGTTTTGCCTGAAATCTAATCAGTGACATCCAAAAACTCTTCAAGCTGACCTTGTTCCATCCACTTCCAATGACTGCATTACCTTACAACCATCATGAAAGTGCATACAAGGCAGCATTCAAAAACTAGGTGAGATCCACTCACTTCTCTGGCATCCAAAGTTGTATCGAAGGAATAACTCCCATTTTCTTAACTGTGCAGGGTGCCCTTTCACTGAGTGACGAGTGTTTTCCAAAAAGACACTTTCTTCATAGCAATGCTATGTTGTACCTCTCTTTGATACCAAGTACAAACACTCATCCCAGGGTAACTGACAGCAGTATGGTTTCAGCTGTTTACATTGGTACAAAGCATTACTGTTGAAGGAAAAATCATTAACTTGAGAGTTTTAGATTGCTTCTGGGTAGATAGTCTCTTCCCTTGCCAGCTAATTCCACTATCCTAGAACCTCGCTGCAGGAGGGAACAAAGCATGTTGTCATGTATAGCACAAGAAAAGGTGGGCACGTTGCCATGTGGAGCTGTTTCTGCTCTCATTTCTGACTGACCACTGACCGTGGTTGGAGCTACAAAGAGCAGGTAAAATGGCATTTCCAATAAGTAATGTACAAATACTGACATGGTGCTCAGACAGGCGTCTTGAATACTGGCCTGTGTGCAATACATTCTACTCCAAAGCACTGTCACATCACAAAAGGGTGTTAATCATGCACATTAGTTAAGATATTTGCTTTATTTATAAGCATACCTCAAAAAGACTTTAAAGCAATATGGATCTATCAACCCACATGAAGGAGACAGGACACGCTATCTTCGCGGCACTGGGGAATGCAGTTGCTGTCTCATACTTGACACAAGTAAAGCATGCAACTGCAGTGGTGTATGTAGAGGGAAAAGAGATGTCTAAGGATCTCTGTAGTGAATTTAGAAAGCCTGAGAATCCATTAAAAAACAGAAAGACAGCCTCTGGGACTCCACTGACCTGTAGTGCTTAGGAGGAAGACATCCAGTCAGGTGCAATGACAGGAAAACAGTTTCTACTCCTGTTCGGTGAAATGAGGGAGTTGAATTGCCCTTTAATGATAATTACAGAGCGAATGGAAATTATTTTTTTTTTTAATTGGGTGGATGAAATAGAATTCTTTTACAGGTTTACTTTTAAATGTCCTAAGAAAAGTGTCCCTCCTTCTGTGATGCCCAAGGCCTAGGTTTTCATGGAGATCATTATAAGTATGCATGCACGCGTGCCAGGGCTACAGCAGAGGTGGCAAGAGAAGCGCAACTATGGTCATTTCTAACTAGTGACACCTAGCCACATGTGCTGGGACTTCTTAACATGCAAAATGGCTCTTGAAAGTTGGAAGATGTCAATATGTTGTTGCCTTGTCCCAAGGGGGTCAAACCCTGTTATAGATTTCTATGTTTTCTGTCATGTGTTTGACTTTTGAGCTTAAAGAAGCAGTAACAAGGGGGAGCCAGAGACTTTGTTTCTCTTGTTCTTTTACACCGCAGTCGTAGACTTACCATCCAATTAGCTCCAAAGCAACTAGTGGGAGAACTGGTGTCAGGGGAGAAGCATCCTGCTTAGGAATCTAAGGTCTTAGTACTTCAGCATATCAAGAAATAAGACATTTTCTTCTGATCACTCAGCTCACACCGAGGCCTTATAGGACTGCTTACTCAAGAGGCTGTGGTTGATTTTGTTCTTTAACCTGGCACATGCAGCAAAATGAACACTTGTGAGGTAGTTCTTAAGTAAATTGAAAATAGACCACTTAGGAAGGCAAAAGGTGGGTGGAAAGTGTGCTAGGCTACAGGAAAACATTATGGGAATAGTAAGGATGGCAAAGAATGTGAACTGGATGGATATCTTATCACAGAGGATAATATGGAGTCACTTTATTTTCGTTGATTGGAAACTGCTCTTTTACTCTTTAGTTTTACTCTTTTTAGTCTTTTTTTTTTTCTTTTTTTACTTTTAAGAATTGTTCTTAACAAACTGCAGAATTTCAGCAGCTCTCTTGGAAAAATTTGGCCACCTTTGGTTCAGACAGAATAACATCGCAATGAATGATAGACACATCTACTTTTTCTGTCTTCCTATGATAGCTTCTAATCCCAGGAACCTTCTATGTAGAGAAAAAGAGCTGGCTCCCTCTCACTTGCCCATATGTAAAAAAGCCAGCTATATGATAATAAGAGTGAGCTTTCTGGCAACAGATGTTTATGAATTTGCTTCTAAACCCTCGGGGAATGTTTGTGTGAATATTGTATAGAGATCATCTCAGTGCTGGGTTAATAGTTGGTTTGAAGAGAGAAAAGTGTTCTTTCCAAAATGAAACAAAGACTTGTATTTGTGTTGCTTGTGCAATAACTCCAGATGCTCATTAAGAGCTTAACACTCTTTGTGTTGGGATTAAACTCCCCCAGCAGAGGGAGGAAAGGGAAATTATGTTGTTGAAGCCACGCTAAGCAACTTGAGTTCATATACCTCAGCAACTTCAGTGACTAGAAAGCCTGAAGTTCCCTGCTACTCTCTAGTAAAATTTGCAGCTACCTGGGGCCAGAATTTTTGCTGTTTGCAGTATTTCATTGCTCTTCATAGAATCCTTCTTCCCAAAATAGTATTTGTGGGTGGTGGAAATCAATCATTTCACCCACATTCTAGATGTTTTTCAGGAATGCTTGAGGTACATACAGGATGAAACTTTTGAAGGCATCTATACCTCTCCTCTGGCTTTAAATTGTATCTATGCTTGTGAATGATAGTCATGTGTCTAATGGTTTGTTTTGCACATACCCCTGCAGATATTTCCACTTGTTACATTGTACATGCAGTACTTAAAAAAACCATTTGTGACTTAAATGCAGTTCTTCACCATAGTGACCAGCTTCTGGCCTCTTGTAAATCAATACCTTTTTCATAGTGAGGGTAAATCATGGGTTTATGAAAGGACAGGATCAAACTGTAGTTTCTACATCCAGCTGTAACACTAGATGCTCACTTGTCCTTAAGGCAGCCCTACAAGAACTTTCCAGGAATCAAATCTGGGGAGCTGGAGGAGAGGCTCTGTCTTGCTGTACAGATTCAGCAAGTACATGCTTCTGTCTGCAGGCCCATGTCATGTCCCTCAGGGCAGGATGCCTGCTTGTCACAGGGTGTGCTCTCAAGTGGAGGGAACAGGGAAAGATCAGATTCCTCTAGTCAGGATAATGGCCTAAGAAGTGTGGTATGTAATTAAAAATAAATCTTAGATTAAATGTTTGCCTCGAGAGTAGTTCTGACTTTGCCTTCACCCAACTCCCAGGTGTTACCATTTATATGGAACAATGGTATTTCTCTGAGTTTTCAGTTTTCTTTAACCTTCTCTCTTGTTGTCTTTTGCAACTCCATTCTTAAACATCAAGGCCTGATGTATACATAATGTTTCTGGCTATTATGTCATAAAGTAGGAAGAAGAGCAGTGATATTCCCATTTTTAATGCTTAAGCAAACTCTGGTTGCTCTGCATCAGTTTCAGAATGACTCAGCATTGAATACATATGTGGTGGGGTGGGTGTTGCGCCTTTGTTGTGTTTTGATTTTAGTCTGATTGCTAGCCTTGTGTACAGCTTCATCTCTTGTACAGCTTGGGTTTTTTTTCCTTTTTCTTACTCAGCCCCACAAAAGTAGGTGCAAGATCTTCAATTTCTGCAGCATCCAGCACCTACAGAAGGACTTTTTCTGTATCTGTGTTCCATAACAGCTCGCTCTTTCACTCCACTTTATCTCTTTTGTTCTGGGCTTGTACAGAATTTCTTCTGTCAATCTACTGTAATTCTCGTATTTATTATAAACTCAGTTAAGTGTGATGGTTGCAGTTTGTGTGAAAGGTGAAGAACAAAATAGAGATTGTTACCTAGTAAACATGTTGTGACAGCAAGTTTCTAATCCCAGTATAGTTTTACTTTTTCTGATCTTTAAATTTTCTTATTCTGATCATTTGCCTGATCAGAATAACTGATGTGATAAAATAGAGGGTATGTTAAATTGTCAAAAATAGGTTGTCAAGTACTATGGCAAAACTGGCAGTTGCACACAAGATTTGATTTGGCAAGGCTTTAAAGATCTACATTCTTGCTGTATTATTTCAAACAGACTAACTGCTTGGTTCCTTGTGATTGTACCTGAAACTTGACATGCATTTTCATGTAGAATTTGAAGCATATGTGTTGTCCAGTGTCTAAAAAACCCCAAACAGTTTCAGTTCAGTCATTTAGACTGCAAGAAAAAACTCTATGAAAAAGGCTTATGTTCGTAGCAGGTGAAGAATGAGAAAAATAGTAATATGCTGACGCTTAATATTTCTAGTACTTTGCGTGCCTCTGTCTCCACTTTAATGTGTTTAATAAGGAGTTTGTATTGTCTCTCTTTTTTCTTCTTCAGTAATGTGCAATGATAATTATTATCTTTTCAGGACAGGGTTTGGGCCAATGTGGGAAAGAGTTTAAACTGTGTTATTGCCATGGTGGACAGACTCCTTGAAAAAGACACCAGCAACATTAAAGAGGGTGAAAACGACCCTTCAGCAGCAGATTGCAAGGTGTTGCATGCAGGTGGTAAGCAATCTTTTTATTATTATTATTTTTAAATCATTGACTAAACTAAATAAAAATTGGAAAGTCACACAAAAACAATACAGAGAAGCATCAATAGCACCTTTGATGAAGGTTCTGATAGCAAGGTTTTGCACAGCTGTAGCCTTGTATGATGGAAGGCTATTTATCAAATTACAGCTCCATTGTCTGCTCAAACTGCTTGCCATGCTCGATTTTTTTGTGCTACAATGAAAACCTTTTAAAACCACAGTGTTTTCCTTTGAAGGCTGATGTAGTTTAATTTATTTTAGATTTTACTAGAATATACCATTTTATGGAAAAAAAAATTGGAGTGTATCTTACCCCATAGGAAACTTGTAAGAAAAGGTGAACGTTCTTTTTCAGTGTCATTCTTCTGAAAAACCTTCCACTTTTCTGAAGTGGTAGACTGATTTTTGTCTTCTGACCTGCTAAAATTCATTCTTCCCTGAATACAGTTGTCAGTCTGTGTTAATGCTGACAGCTAAGCAGAGTGATTCCATGAGATGATGTGAGGAGGACTTTGTCCCCAGCAGGTCCTTATCACCAAATCTTCTGATCTCCTATGGCTGCATTTCTTGTTGCTTTCTCTAAGCACAGATTAGATCTGCTTTCTAAGTCTGAGAAGACTTTCTGATGTGCAAGTGTGTTGCAATAAATGAAACAGCACCCTAGTGATAATGGCAGCAGTCCAAATACGAGGAAATCAGAACCAGCCCTTGTGCCACTCTTCAGTTAAAACAACCAACAAAATAAACCCCACAAAAAATGCCACAACCACTTTATTTTATGGAGATTTGTGTAATTTTGACTTTTTTTTAAATTGTGTATTTTGTCCTATATTTTCCTTTATATGTTCTTCCCCCGCCTCCCATGGATTTAATATTAAGGATTGTAAATTTATTAAAACTAATTCCTAATTTCTTTCTTACGTAACAGTAATTAATACTGTTTTTTCAGCTGTATATCATTTGCGTAGTTGAAACTGTAGAAACTGATGAGTTTCGTGCAACAGATTTTGGTTGTAGTACTAAGTTTTAATGCAGCTACAAGGGAAATATTTTTACCAGTATGAGAGATTTTTGCTGCCATCCTGGAATTCTTGCTTTTAGTGCCAAACATGTTGGACTTTGTTTTGTATGAATAGTCCAGAGACCACAATATTTCTCATCTGTTTCCTTCTCTGAATTTCTGTCTACCAGGCCAGTATTCCTGCAATGTTAGTTAGACGATATCATCTTTGTTCTCTAGTGAAGGCTTGCAGGTGCTAAGTATCAACACAATTAGCTTTCTGTATTTTTCAGACCTTTTTCAGATAAGAAGGTACAAATACTCAACAGTGGGGTAGGTGTAGTTGTCAACTTGAAAGAACCTCTAGAAAGTGAACCCAAGCATACTGATTTTGATTAATAGAACAGAATTGAACATTTAGTCTTGTATCTAACTCCCTTCTCTTCTCCTGGTGCCAACAAGCTTTTCTGCTATTGTTAGCAGAAGTCCAGTATGTCTATTAGAAATGTTGTGCAGCTAAAGTAGTAGTACACTTTCACCCAGACTTCCCTGAAGTTACTGCAGTGCATTTGTGTGTGTGTATATATAGCCATGCATGTACTGGGGTTTATCTGTATTCTGTAGTTATGGAAAAGAACTTCAGATTTCCACCTGCCTCCCCAGTCTTAAAAAACCTCACGATTTAGGATAATTCTTTTTGGATGCTTTCTGACATACTTAGCGACATGAATGTTTACAGATTTTCCTTCACACTCTTCAGCCCCCTGAACATGTCCTCTGTTGTTCTGTTTAAGCTGTGAAATGTGTTCAACCAGTCCATTTGAGTCTTTCATTTTAGTTATAAAAAGGTGTGCTCTTAGCTTTGGTTCAGGCTCACACCCTACACAGGCAAATGAAATATTGGTTAGAGCTTTTACCTCACAAAGCCAAAAAAACTTAGAAGTTACTTCCTTTTACGTACTATAATAGTCATCAAATAGAATGAAAAGTACCTCTTGCTAAGCAATAATAGTAATCGTAACGGTTATAAAATTATAGATGTGTTTTATTCAGCTGAGGAGTTGTCTTTTAGAGTTGGCAGGCCAAGGACAAAAAGATATCGAGAAGTTATGGCACTGGAATAAATTCTTTTTTTCCCTCATTTCATGTCCTTCTCTATTTCTCTTGAATCAGTACAAGTGCCCACATGTGAAAGCAGAGTCAGTGCTTCTGCTGAGTTGTGCTGGGTGTTTGGTAGCACCCCATCACATGGAAACTGCAGGAGATTTGTGGGGCAGATCACTTTGTTTTCATGTTCTGCTTTTTGAGGAAGACATCTTTCCTAATGATGTTCTCATGAGGGCATTGTGCAGTGCCTTTGACAGCTTATAGGACTGTCAAGGTCATGTAGAAATGGAGATGTTTTAAAATCAGTTATTTATAGGACTAGATTACAAGATGGAGCTTTCTGAAGAACCATCCAGGTGTGTGCCAAAGTTGGTTGCCTAATGGTTTTCAAAACTATTGCCTTTGGGGCTGGAATTTTTCATGCTTGACTTCTCTATGAGAGTGTGTTTTTATATGTTTGTTTTTGTCTGTGTCTCCCTCTCTGAAGTTTGGCATGAAGCCCCAAGGACTCATGGTGAAACATCTACATAGGGGCTGAGATTCTAAGTTTAGGGTTATAAATTCTGCCTTAATTCTGCTCCTTTTTATATTTAAAGCATGTCTGTATGAGTTCATAATTCTTTCCTAAAGAAATTTCTAAAATTACAGAGTTTTATGCTACACAAAGCATTATTCACAAGCATTATGTACGTGAAAAGCTTGCCTTACCTTGCAATTTTATGTTATACCATAATTTGAGCATAACGTATTTCATTAACACTGCAAATGTATGGGCACAGATGGATTTCTTAGTCTGAAACTGCCTCAAGTGCTGGAGTTGACCCTAAGAAAAGTTGTGCTGGTGTTTGTAAGAAAAATGGGGAATACCCAGGGTTTTGACGAAAACATTGGAAACTATGCTGTAAAGTATGGGATGAAATGCATGCTTATGTTAGTGAACCTGACGCTTTCAATACTAATCTTTTTTTCTAGCATATAACAATGAAAAAGATGTCAAAGAATGCATGCGTGCTCATTTTAGATGACAGAAAATGTTATGATAATAATTTGATGCAATAGCATATCCCTGTAACTATAGATGTTGCCATAACATATATTCAGACATCCCTAAGATAGGTTTATATTTGCAGTCTCAGTGTTGATATCATGTGATCTTATTCTTTTTTTTTGCCAACATGGTTATATTTATTGTTATGGAATCTTTGTAATCAGAAATATCAGTGGCGCTTTTTTCTTGTACTTACCTTTCAACATGAATTATACCCTTCGTAGCCTAACTTTTCAAGCAGTCTGACCTTTGAGTGTATTCTTAAGACTGAATTTGAGTTATCAGTTACCAAGGTAACGTGCTATGGTTTCATCAGTTGCAGGATTATGACTTCTGTGCAGTATAAATCAGGAAGAGTAGATGGATTTGAAAAGGGTGTGTGTGTATTCTTTTAACTCTAGGCCAATTTGCCTTGAAGAACTACTTAAAAACATTAAATTCTTCTTATTTTACCTTTTCGTTTTCCATGGGAGTCAGAATGTGAAAGCCTGTCCTGCAGCATTAGAGGTGCCAGTGAAACACAGTAGTTTGCTTTTATGTTTACACAGCCCCTGACAGATCTCCATGTTTAGCTGTGCTGCTAAAAGAGGCAGTTGTTCCCATCTGCTCCTTGTACCACACCATCAGAACTATCACCCAGCCATTCCTCCGCTGGCTCTGTGTGAGTACTCCCTAATTTGCTACATGCAAAACTCACCACATTATCTCAAACAATTTAAGCTGGCAGTGTGATTGTGCCTGGGTTCTGCCTTAAGTGAATGATGGAATCATAAACTATGTTTATGGGCAGATGAATTGGCCAAAGGTAACCTTAAGCACAGGTAGCAAAGAGCACCTGGGCAACAGTGCCATATTTCCTAGCTGGAATGAAGTAGAACATCTGTTCATATCCACATGGCTATAGGCATATATGGGTTAATTTTTCTTGAGGAATCTGACACCTGACGGGGCATCATAAGTCTAGATTAAACTGCTCTGTTTTTCAGTGCCCTAGGGATTGGCACTGCATCCTTTCAGTGCATCCCTCCCAGTGCAATGCTGGTATAAATGAGAAATAAAACTGTGTTCTGCTTTTGTTTGCATCTTCAGAAGAGCTTTTACTGTGAGTTATCATTTAGTCAGGAAGATGAAAAATTCTCCCTTGGTCTGTGTTCGTTTGAGTAGCAGGCATTATTCTTTTGAGGAAACAAAATGCTTCTGAAAAACTGTCCCTTCCCTTCCTTTTCCTCATGTTTTTTCTCCTGTTCTCTTGTCTTCACATCAACTCTATTTCTGCACTTTTTTTTTTCCCCTTTCACTTTTGTTTCATCCTTTTTTTTTTTTTTTGATAGGGTTCTTAACTGGGCTATATGTAGCTCAGCATGTGAGACAACCCCTTCAGCAGTACTTTCTCAAAGTAGTTCAGTTATTGATGGAAGCTTAAAAACGTATAAAGGAAGGAAAGACTATTTAACTGAATCAACAAACTTTTTTAAATGAGATGTCAGATTATTTCATTGCACAAGACTTCTAGAGCAAGGTTTATGCATTACTTCTTTGTTTTGAGTATATTAGGTTTCCTCAGGTTTATGTCTGGTTTTGCCATCACCTTCTTTTTCTGTTTTCATTGTGACTAAAGCTGCTGAGACACTTTATATATGTATGATTAGATGGTTTCCATTTTCACTATTAATCTATATGACAGTGTAGAAAATCTCAGATGATTACAATGGAATAATAAATCTTGATGAATTCAAAATTGTTCTTCTGGACACCCTGACTGTGCAAAGTAAAATGCTTCTACATGAACTGCAGGAGTACCAGGGAGACTTATGCAGGGTTTTTGGTCTTTCTATGAGAAATGCTGCAGAATTATGAGCATAAAACCTCATTCTTTCTCAAAGAGCTTAGCCCTCATGCTAGAGTTAAACTGAGCTCCTAGAGCTGAGTAGCAAGGGGAAGAAGTAGGAGGTTGACCATTTTGTGGTGTACAGTTAATACATGAACTCTATGAAGTCAGTTTCTAAACCTTCCTAAAAAAAAAAAAAAAAAACAAAAAACCAAACAAAAAAAACCCACAAAAAACAAACTCAGAAGAATGTTCCTATCCTAGGTAAGTAAATTCAGACTCTGTGGGTTAATTATTTCATGCTGGTTTTGAGGGGTTTACTGCTCTTTTGTGTTGCTTGGTTTGTTTTCCTTGCCTTTTTTTGTAAGAGAGAGTTTGTCTAATGTTTGATTTGTGTTATCAAGACAACTCATTTACGTTGTTTGAGTTTTATTATTTCAATCGTATCATGAATTGCCTGTGTGTTCAGGTATAAGGGAATAAGTGGTTAGCTAAGTCGTGGGTAGCTCCTGTTATATTTATCACCATCTGTCTGCAGGGCCTTCTGTTTCTTTAAGAGTACGACATTATGCTTTCTTCTGCTTTTAATTCCATGTTTACTTTTTAACTTGATACCATGTATTTATTGAGATGATTTGAACCCATCAATGCTTTCCACTGATTTTTATATGACACAGACAGCAGTGACAGAATTGACTTTTTTCTCTGTTACCAGGGCAAAAGGAGACAGGAGTGGTATTCCAAAGCTTTAGAGCTTCTGTTTGATTACCAGCACATTCTAATAAGCACTTCAATGGGCCTGACTTTGAAAAGAGCAGGAGCTTGCTTTTGTGCCAATCTTTATCAAATTTAACATGCAGTTTGACATACTGAAACTTGAATATTGGCATGTAAAAATGACTAGTCGGGTGCTAAGCAGGTCATTTGCCTGTGCAGGCGTGTTGATGAAGAGAACATAGAACTGAAGAGCTTTTTCCAGCAGCTGAAGGGCAAATCCCATCATTAAATGAACTTCCACAACTCTGTTAGCAATGGAAGTGAAGTATTTACTCAGTGCTTTGCTGCACATAGTCCTGTTTTAATCTTACACTAACTACATAGTGATGATACTACTACCTTTAATTTCATCCTTTCATTTTCCATTTTAATATGTTTGGCTTTTATGCCTTGTAGTTTCCTTTCTAACAGCTGATTAGCACATTTTTTTAATTGAGTTTCCTTGCTTCATCCATAGGCTTTGACTCTTTTGCTTGAATGCTAAATATTCCAAACAGGACAGGCTGCCCTTATAATTTTAATGACCTGACAGACATGCTGTACTCTCCTTGTTGCTTCTTTTCTTGCTCCTAATGTCTTTTTTGATATGTTTACTCATTCATTTAATTCTTCAGTCTTTTCCAAAGGATTTTCCACTGTGTTGAGGATGCAAATCTTGCAATTTTAACTTAAATTTGACACCTGAAGTGTCAACATGTGTCTAAGTCCTTGAGTGTGTTAAACACATAAGCAATAATTTGTACTATTCCCTTCTCTACAAAGGGAGTTGTAGGGATTCTACAAAGCTGTCGTCCGTCTCTGTAGGAGTAGAGATCCTGAGCTGTGGTTGGCCCCCTGCATCTTGTTTACAACAGCTACTGATTCTGAGCTGGCTGCCGGGTTTCTCATGAAGAGGGATTTGTAGGGCATCTCACAGCTCTCTCCAAACTTTCAGACATGTAAGCATTGACTTGTAACCAAGCAGTATCCTCACGTATCAACAAAGTTGTGGCGAGTTCAATCAACCTGAATCGAGACCAGTATTTTAAAGGTCCCTTTACAAATAATATCTCTTTATGAATTTTATTAGTATTCCATATTTATCCCTTGCATACAAGACAACTTTATTTTCCAAATTCTACTGAATTTACTTGCAAGCTTCAACATACAATGACTTTTTTTGTTTCATAAGCTTCAGTTTCACAGTGCTGCTCAGTTTCAAAGAGCAACTTAAAAGCTGCAGTATTTGCTATAAGCAGGTGCTTCTGAGGGATGTTTGGAGCTTTGTGCATTGTTAATGAATGGCCCTGATTTATATTCTTGCTGGAGTATTTGCAACAGGATATCCTGCGTAATAGGTGACATGTGGCAATTTTAACAGACCAAAGATTGAGCATCTGTATAGACTTTTTTTCTAGAGTTGTCTTTCTCGAGACCTCAGTCTGTGATACACCTCTTATTTTGATCTTCACACACTAAACTTGCCTTGTAATAAAAGGTTAAGCATGAGACTATACCGGTCCATTCATAAATATTCTGCTTTCAAGAAACAATTCGGTCCGTCTTGGCT
>JAVJGJ010000001.1:12661395-12682831 GCA_035590215.1 Microhierax caerulescens | reverse complement strand
ATCTGGCTCTGCTAACTAGCTCCACCTTCTGGGGGCTGGGCAGCCTTACTAACTGTGAACAAGAATTTTCAGCGTGAGCAAGTAGATGATCGTTATGGATAACTTAGGGTGTGGTTTTATCGTCTTTCCTTTTAGCAAGTACAGTTCTCTTTATATTCCATAATAAAATAATTTACCCTTTCTCAGTCATTAGAGTAAGGTTTCCTACAAACTTACAATTTTTATTGTTTTCTACAAAGCAGAATACATATGTAAGTAAAGCTCTGTATTCTTTGGGACATTAAATACTCAGTAGGATTTATTTTTAATATATCTAGCATGAATATCCTTTAATGAAAAAATGGCCTTAAGAATTTCAAGTCTTTGAATTCTGTCTTAATACAACTATTACTGACAAAACTTACTTATGTTAGTTAGTATTCCAAACATGTAGTGTCCCCAAAAAAATCCTTGTGAGAAAATGATCTTGAAACTACTTTGAATTACGTGCAAAATAATTTGGAAAAATCGT
Source organism: Microhierax caerulescens (assembly GCA_035590215.1). Classification (NCBI taxonomy): domain Eukaryota; kingdom Metazoa; phylum Chordata; class Aves; order Falconiformes; family Falconidae; genus Microhierax; species Microhierax caerulescens. The sequence continues at coordinate 12,682,320 of JAVJGJ010000001.1, read as the reverse complement.
AATAGAAAGTAGTTATCAGTTGTTTACTGCCAACCTGGAAGGCTGCATGAAGTAGAATCGACTTAGATTTGTCCTGGGTCCGGTATTATTAAATATTTTCATTACTGACTTGGCTTATGAAATATGGATGATGCTTATAAAAATTGCAGATGCTTAAAGCTGGGAGAGGCTTTAAGCACCATGGGAGCAGGATTAGAATGGATCTTGATGAAATGGAGCACTGAAATATCAGGATGCGGTACAGTAAGAACAAGTGCAAAGTTATGTTCCTAAAGAAGCAGAAATACACAGCGCAGATTGACCGGTAAAGAGGCAGCTCTGTAGAAACAGATCTAAGTGTTATGTGACTTGTGGCCAGTATGTGACCCCTTCTTTTATGAAAAAAAGTGTCAGTGAAACTCTTTAGCCCTATCCACATAACCTGAAATTGTAACAGCAGGTTCACAAAGTGTGGTTGATTCTAGGAATTCTGCTTTTTCTGCTTTGCCCTGTATGTCAGTGTACTTGCAAGATCCTCATCCGTGTCTGTATCCAGCTCTGCTTTCACATGAAAATGGAACAGATGTCTATTAGCTGTACCTTCAGGTCTACTTTAAAGTGGCCGAGTATGACCTTTTTCATTATTTGCTCAAGTCAGAAGCAGACAACGAACTCTGTTCTTAACACACAGCCTTGTTCACTGGTTCAGTATGCCTTACATCTTTTGATCTCATTCTGCTGCAGTTGCCTGCCTTGACATTTATTTATTGATTAATTTAATAAATTGCTGTAACTTAAGACTCAAAAGGAGAGTTTAAATTGTCTGGTCTTTCTAGTCTGATTTCCAGTATGTCACGCCTTGTGGTCTACCTTATTTCTAAATTTGACTGTGTCTCGCAGCAGCCTCTGGCATTTGGTTGTTCTGCTTTTATTCCCTAGAATAAACAACCCTGTTAGTACTTATTATTTTCTCCTTATGTAGAGGGAAATTCAAGTTGCTGCTCAGCCTTTTTCATAGGCTTAAGGAGATTAAATTCTAAATCTTGGTAGCTCTCCTCTGCAAGCTCTCAGTTTTTTAGAGTGGTGTCTTTAAAATGTGTATGCCAGACCTTGGCACGCGGTGTATCAGTACTCTCTTAGTTGATGGTATGTATAAAATCACCTCTTTTTGCTGGAACATGAAACTGGGGGTGGCTTATGTTCTGTTTTGTTCATGATGGCTCTAACTTCGTAACTGCTGTTTTCCAGGGAACGGTTCTTCAGTCTGTATTACTCACACTTAAATATGTATGACTCTGTTAAAACACACCTTGTCTGACTGCGAAGACATTATTTGCAAAGGAACCCAGGTTGTTCTCTATGACTGCTTTGTCCTTGTTCCTGTTTTTTCTCCTGTGCCTTATTTTTTTCCAGTTTCTCCTGGCTTTCAGAGTTCTCTCCAGTCTTCCGGGCTACAGTTTTATTCATTTACACATTTTTCTGGAGCGTAACCAAACTGACTTTGCAACAGCTATGTCTTCCTGACTGAAGAACTTCAATACTAATGAGTCTTTCATTGGCCTGATTCAGAATGTTACCTGAATGTGCTGTTATCTTCCAACTAATTACAACTTAAATGGAACAGATTTTAATTATCATTGATTCTTAATTACACTAATCTACAGAAATATGAGTCAGTGATGGACTATGTTAAGTCAGTTATATTCCATTTTCAGATAGATTCTTCTGGAGTGTTGATTTCTCTTTCATTTTAAACTACAACAACAAAACTGAGATGCAGATTCTGAAGGAGGGTAATTTCTTCATTATTTGCTCAACTTAGGTAAAACCATAGGTAACTACAATGCAGGTTTGATTTTCTTAAATCTGGAAAAATTCAGGAACAACTTGGTTAATAGGGCAAGTCTGAGTAAGCTGTTCTGATTTTCTTCCATTCCTTGTTACCACTTTTTTTATTTATAATGTATTAAAGAGTGCCATTTTTCAAGCATTTCATTAGCTTGTTTTTTCTGATATTCCTAGCATATTATTTTAACACAGCAAAACATATTACAAAATAGTTCTAAATCTCTCTGCTCGAAGTAGCTAAAAAAATAATGAGTTCAATATCTCTGAATATTTAAAGAGAACAATATAGAGAGAAGCTAAAAAGAAAACGGAGTGTGACCTGAAGGTTAGTTTTTTTCCAGCCTAATCATGAAACAGATAATATACTTCTAGATATCTGTTTGTTCTTCTGTTTTGCCTTCCGGCACCCAATTTTTCTTAAATATAGGCTCTCCCCCACCCCTTTTTTTTATGTCAGTGTTGTGGTTTGACACTGGCCAGCAGCTGAGCATCACACAGCTGCTCACTCACTTCCCCTGCAGATGGATGGAGGGGAAGATCAGAAAGGTAGAAGTGAGAAAACTCATGGGTTGAAATAAAGATAGTTTAATAGGTAAAGCAAAAGCCACTCGCTCAAGCAAAGTGAAACAAGGAATTCTTTCACCACTTCACATCAGCAGGCAGGTGTTCAGCTGTCTCCAGGAAAGCAGGGCTCTGTCACATGTAATGATTACTTAGGAAGACAAACGCCAGACCACCGAATGTGTGTGTTGTGTCCCCTTCTTCCCATAGCTTATATATGCTCAGCATGATGTCCCATGGTATGGGATATCCCTTTGGCTAGTTCAGGTCAGCTGTCCTGGCTGTGCCCCCTCCCAATTCCTTGTGCCCCTCCAAAAGTCCTTGACTTAGTATAAACTTCACCCAGCAAACAAGTGCTATCAACATTGTTCTCACACCAAATCCAAAAGACATCACCGCACCGGCTACTAAGATGAAAATTAACTCTATCCCAGCTGAAACCAGGATAGGTAGTATTTCATATGTTTAGACAGCACATTTCCAGTGCTGGAAAGAACAGGAGATCTTCATCTCCACTGTATTCATCTTGTGCTAAACAAGTTTTCACATGTATTGCTGCGTGCTCTGTTTATGACACTTTAATGCAAGTTTTACAAAGAAGTTAGGACTGTTAAAAAGTTATTGTTTCAGGGTACAGCGTATAGGTGGTTTCAGGCCAAGGATTTAGCCCCAGCCTTGCTGGTAAGCTGGAGTCCTACCTCTAAGCATATTCTCCAGTGGCATTTGCTGTACCACCATGGTGAGGATAGAGCTGCAAGGTTGTTTTAAAGCGTAGGGTGCTCTACGCAGCCACTGCAGCTGCCTTTCCTTTCTGAAAAGGATTTTCACTGTAAGTGTTCTGTTTTGGAATGGGTGATCTGTCTTGTTTTAGGTGACTGGTATGAACAGCTTTATCCCCTGGTGATTACACTGAAGGACTGCATGGGAGAGGTGGTGACCAGGGCGAAGCAATCGATGGCATTTGTTCTGCTCCAGGAGCTTGCCTGTGGCTTGCCACAGTGTTTGATGCTGACTCTAAGAAGAGACATCGTCTTTAGTCAAGCAGTAGGTTGTCTTGTGTCATTTATCTTCTACTGTTGCTGTAATTAACCATACTATTCATGCCAGTGTTTGTGGGTTTCCTTTTTGGGTTGGGTTTTTTTTTTCTTTTTGCAATTTAACACAAGTTTTTCATGTATTTTCCATTACATCCATTAAAATATTTTATAATTTGATAGCGAAAATTATAGTAAATGGAAATCCATAGTAACGGTATCACTAAGTCAGAGAAGTAGGTCTGCAATGGACTGGAAAATGTTACCTAAACTCCCTTTTGCACAAAGTATGAACCATAAAGCTATTTTTAGTCTTCCTAGATTATATGCCAGTTTCCTCACCTGTAGGTGACATTCTCAGCTAGCCTTGAGTTTTCCTTGCTTCTGTTCAAGCTAGGCTAAGGTCACCTTGGAAATTGAGAACATTTGGGTGTTTTTTTTTCAGTTTGTACCGGCATTTTATGTGTTTGAAGACTATGAGCATGTCTTTTCTCAGACGTGGCTTGTCTTGGTAAATAACTGCAGGTCTTTTGATCTTCTCCTGTACATCATGTTTTCCAGATAGATTTTTCCATAAATTGTCTAATTTCTCCCTGAACTTATATGGTTTTCCTAACAGAAGTAAGGACTTAAGGTGCAACTGCCAAAGAGATTCAGTTGCATTAGTTACCGAACTGCTTTCAAATCCATCATAATTCACAGCCTTACGTGTTTATAGCCTAAATGAAGCCTATCTAATGTAAAATAAGGGAATATTTCATGTTTAAAAAAAATGCTTTTTACACCCAAAAAATGCTTCAGTAATATATTAATATAAAATTATAGAAGTTTTCTCAATATCTAAATATAAATACTATTGTGTGTAATGATAGCAAGCCTCATTTTAATGATGTTATAGCAGTACATCTATTAATTTCACATTTTTTCTTTGTCTTTGTAGCTTGCTGGATTGGTCTGTGGGTTTATAATCAAATTGCACACAAGTTTACATGATCAAGGATTTTTACAACAGCTCCATACTGTTGGATTGCTTGTGCAATATGAAGGACTTCTTAGTACGTATAGTAAGTATTGTTCTTGGGCCACGTTCCTTATGCATCCAGACCAGAAGTTTACTCAGAAGGTTCTTATTTTAACCTCTGTTCTGCTTCCATCAATTGGGCTCATGAGCCAACAAATACTATCCTTAGGAGGCAGTAGGCTTCCATATAATAGCACAGGTGAAGTCATTGATACTGCATTGTCAATTCTGCATTAAAAATTACTCATTTATTTTATTCTCAATTCCTCTTAGAACAGTAGTTGCTAATTATTCCATGCAGAGTGCTCAACTATGTTGTCTTAAATGCAGGAGACTCCTTCCTCAGTACAGCTAGTGGAACTTTTGGTTTTAATAAAAACTGTCTCCATTTACATAGGCGTTTTCCCTGACCTGAAATAGCAGGTTTATAAAGCTAACCCAAACAGTAGACTTCGTGTTACTGACAGTATCAGCCTCTGCACTGACCACACCAGTACTGGTCATGTGAAGATGGCTTGAAAACTGTTTAATTCCTAGCTTGTTACACATGCCATCATTTGACAGGTATTAAAAAGGACATTTGGAGGGGAAAACTGCTGTATGTTTCAAAATGCTTTGAACTAGATGTATTGGAATCCTTCCCCAAATTAGAGATTTTAACCAAAGTAGAAGGATTTAGCATTTGTGAAGCTCTTTAATGCACAGGCAATTGCAGATCCTTGCTTGGAGACTGCTGTCAGGCTCCCTTTTGCATGATGCTCATTGTTGTTATTCTCAAAACCTTTGTCCTCCATCAGCAGGACAGTCTTTAAAAACACTACCAGAGTAGGCAAAAATGGCTTTTCTGAGGTTAATCTATGCACATATAGAGCAGGCTGATTTTCAGAGGTGCTTAATGCTCATAGTTATCATTTAGGCACAGAGAATTGTCAGCAGTTCTAAAAATCAGTCTGCTTTTATGTAGGTTACTTTAATATGGATTTAGGGCTGTGATTTTTAGATGCACAGACTGGAAAATATAATCCCTGTATTGCTTTACTATAACCTATTCAGTGACTGATCTGTCTACTCTCTTAATAGCCTCTGTAATCTTTCCATATAGGTGAAGAAGCAGGGATGCTAGAAGATATGGCTGTGGGAATTTCAGATTTGCAGAAAGTAATGTTTAAAGTCATTGAAGCCAAATCAGAAGATTTTTTGCCTATCATAACTGGAAGGCGGTAAGAACTTCGTTTCCTGGAGCCTATGGCATGTAGTTGTAATCTGTAGCACATGAAAACCCAGGTAATGGTTTTCCTGTTTCTGATTTCTGTTATGTGGAAAAAGGCAGTAAAGCTGCTTTTCTAGAGGTGGATGGAGGTGTAATGGGGTAGTAGGGATTTGTAGAGCTAGTAGTAATATTGGCTCTGGGTTACTTTCCTGATGAAAAACTGAAAGTTCCAATTATTAATACAAATTAATCAAATGTGGGTTCTGCAGAGTTTCTGCTGCATTTTTCATGTATAAATACTGAATCAAAAGAGAAGTGACAAGGTTAGTATTTACAGAAGTGGCCTCTAACTGAAGAAACCTTAATTTTGAGGTGTCCAGATCTTGTATTTCAGTATGACAACTGAAATTGCATTTCTAAGAGTTAGGTCTTGATTGTCTTAATATGGAAGCTGAAAAACTGAGATGCCAAAACTTAGTGGTCACTGAAAAATGATGCCTCTCTTAGCTGCTGAAGATTGCAAAGGACATACACAACCTCAGAAATCCTTGGACAAAGCCACTACACTAATACATTGTGCATCTCACATAAGCACTGCTGAGTATCAGGACATAAACTGAAATACTTCATTAATTGTGGCTGTAAGAGTGCTAACAAGATTGTTACAGAGGAGGAATGGGGTTTTCATCTTCATTATTATTCTAGTCTGAAGCTACAAATGTTTTTACTTTTGCAGAAATCTCTTCCTTAATAGTATCATTAGTCTTAAGATGGCTGTAAATTAAATTCAGCTAAAAGCAGCAACTTTTAGAAAAGATGTTTTCTCTGAAGGGGGCTTTCACCAGTGATTTACTTAATTATTCTGGATGATTCACTCTCATCCTATGGGCCTTCCAAGAAAGGATTGAAATAAATAGCAGGAAGGCCAAAGTATGATAGGCAACACGTCAGGAATGATTAAGAATAATTGTGGTGTGTAGATAAAACAGAAGAAATACATCCTTTGAAAACCCCAGCAGTCAAAAGTCTTGAAAAATCCAGCAGCTACATTTACTGGCTTGCTGCCATTACTGCGGTACACTGAACTGTCATGCTAGGAGGTCCTGGCTTTGAAGGAGACTTGAGCTTTAAGCTGCTGCAGGCATTCTGGATCAATGAAGTAGTCTGTCTTCAGGAAGAAGAGTTCCTGCCTGTGATTGCTGTACTGTACTTACTGGCAGGTATTCGCTGGATAGAATCGGTATCAGGGAAAAAAAAAATCTTTAAGGGTTATGTGGGGGAGCCCCTTTCCTGTTAGAGCTGTGATTAGATAGATCCTATCAGACAACATTGGGAGTCAACCATAAAAGGAGAAGACGGTGGAAAAACTAGTTATTTTCTAATTAATATTTAAGAACGCCCCAATTTTTAGATTACTTTGGTTGTAACATAGTGTGGCTCGATCAAATGAGACTAAAGGGCTGTAGAAATGCAAGACAGAAAAATAAGCTACAAATTCTTATCTTACAGAGTCGGAGTATTCACTTGTAATTGTTTTCCTAGAGGAGTGCTTGAAACTGAGATTCTAGGCACACAAACAGATCAACCCAAAGAGCACGGCATTGACTAGCATTGTGCTGGCCTGCTGATGTGGGTGGCTGACCCCAGCCATCCAAGTGAAGTGAAATTGTCTTTGGGCACTCAGGTTCTTTTATTATAGGCAAAGGTATTTAATACTTTTATAAAACTCTTCGATAAAGTGTATTTGATTGTGCAGATGAACTCTGAGGCATCACAGGGTTTGGTACCATTTTTCAATGATCAGACTGTCACTTAGAGCCATGTTGAAGTGATCTAAAAAGTTGTCACTTCAGCTGAAAGAAGAGCTGGGTAAAGCATCTCCATTCTGAGATGCAGTGGCTGACCACGTGTATGTTTTCTTTGTGTTACAAACCAAAGCAAAAGTGCATGCTGCAGGCTGGGGGAAGAGCAGCTGGAAAGCTGCCTGGAGGAAAAGGCCCTGGGGGTGCTGGTCCACAGATGGCTGAGCATGAGCCAGCCCCGTGGCCAAGGAGGCCAACAGCATCTTGGCTTGTATCAGAAACAGTGCGGCCAGTGGGGCCAGGGCAGTGCCCGTCCCCCTGCACTGGGCACTGCTGAGGCCGCACCTGGAATCCTGTGTCCAGTGCTGGGCCCCTCGCTGCAAGAGGGACACTGAGGGGCTGCAGCATGTCCAGAGACGGGCAGCGGGGCTGGGGAAGGGGCTGGGGCACAAATGTTGTGAGGAGCGGCTGGGGGAACTGGGGTGTTCAGTCTGGAGATGAGGAGACATGGGGGTAATTTTTAGCAGCCTTCTGACAGGACTGCAAGTGTTTGTCTGTCTTCATACGTGATGATAACAAATATTAAGAGAATAAGGCAAATAGTCAAAGAAAGGGATATTCTTAACTGGTCTGGTTTTAGTGAAATCATATAATTTAAATCTTTAAATTTATATCTTTTGTTTTGAAAGATACGATGATTTATTATTTACTCTCTTAAGCACACTGGACTTCTCCACCGTTTTCCTGAGAGGTCATTAAATGATAAAAATTACGTACTGATTTTTCCTTCTCGTTGGAGACTGTAGTAGCCACGTTATCCATCTCACGCTAGGATCAGCTGTTATCTCTGCACTGACTTTAGCCATAAAAGAGAGAAACCACATGGTGGTAAAATGTACTGCTGTATAACTGTTTCTTGTTTAAGTAGAAGCATAGGACCTTTAAGTTTTTTTGTAAATTAATGTCAAACAAGCCCTCTAGATTTCAGTACTTTGAATTCTTTTTTTCTTTTCCACACCCAACTTCAGTACCATTCCTGGACTTTATAGACAGCTCTCTGTCACAGCTTAATAGCCTTTTCCTTACATGATTAGATATGGGTTGTTTTCATTGTGCAGTTGGTTACAGATTTTTAAAAGTTACCAGGGATTATCTCTGAGATTATAAAATAAGATTTTAAAAAATAAAAAAATGTCAAGGGGACTCTCAGATGCTACTGATGTTAGTTTATCATGCCTAAAGATCGGCATTTCCCAATGTTCTTCCACACACTGAAAGTTGTTGTAGTTTTGAGGGTGTGAAACGTAGCAATGCAGTGATTTGGTGGCCTTTTGGTTCAGCAGTGTATGCTCTTTGAGTTAGACCAAACCAGCTTTTCTTCTCAACCTCATGAAAGCACTCCATCACAGATCAGTGTTCTGGTACCACTTGACATCAGCTCGGAATGATCACGTGCTGCCATGCACAAATCATTTGAACGGAGTCCTTCACTGTCATACTTGCTAAGCCTGTTTCCTTCATATGGGTAATTTAATTAAAACACAAACCAAATAGACTTATCTAGGGAGTAGAACTTTTTTTTACTTTTTTTTTTTTTTCTTTCCTCTCTGAAACGTGTATCCTCCATTCAAAATGGAGAGCCCCTTCAGCAGGAGCATCTGGCATTTACTCAAAGATTACACACCAGTTCTAGCCCATACCAAGGCATATGCTGTTGCCCTAGCTGGATGTAATTACAGTTCAGTCACAAGTCCGTACTGGGTCCATTTTCTTTTGTTCTCAGATATGTGGGCAGGATAGAGGTTCAAACACAGCCACTAGCTCTTCTAAGCTGAAGCTGTTTATCCAAGCACCTGCTCTGAGATAGTGCCGCTCATCACTCCAGCTTACCACGGGTGTCATAGCTACTGCAGAAGCTGCCCTTTTTCTTCAAGGTTTTCTCCTTTTTCTCACCCAAATTCTACCCAGAGATGGGTAATCCAGATTGTATTTTAATTTCTCAGCAATAATGTGATTGATTAAAATAAGGGTTGGAAGGACTTCATGATAGATTATTTTAATAGGTGCAAACAGTTTTCCATCTTAAGTTTAGACACAAAAGTTGTGTGACTTCCTAGGCCTGGTTTCTGTAGGTAGGATAAAGATCCTCCTTCTCTCCTGTTGCTGTAATATTCTTCCTTCCTGATGGTATACCAAATGTGCTTTGCAGGTGAGAAAATTTCAGTCTTCATTATCGGTTGGCCCTCTTTGAATGATTAAAATGCCAAATCCTGGAGACAAATGGACTTGCTTCTAGTCTATTCTTTTTTTATTAGACTGATAGTTCTAATAACAGAAAAAAAGCTAATAAAAACTAAGTTAGCAGCATGCTGTTGTTTCTGTTGCGAGGTCAGGCATCAATCCTCAAAGACAATTCAACTTGAGGGTTCCACACAATTGGAATTTGGACTGGCAGCCGAAGTAACATGTTTTTCATGAAGTCAGACTAAACACAAACATAAAACCAGTACTTCTATATATCATATCCTTTCTCCTAAAATAGGATTCATGTTTGTGTAATGAGCCTTCAATTATTATCTTCACAAAGTCAATGTTGTTATTGGTGATGCTTTCTATCCCCAGGGAGAAAATCCAGCCACTGAAGAAAATGGGAATTTTGCATTGGGTTTTTTTGAAAGGATTTTGCTCATATTACATTTAGAGTGGATACAGGATCAAGTTATGACTTCTGAAAGGGAGTTGTTTCTGAAACGCTGCAAGATGCATTTTGAGAGTTGAGGTGTTCTCATTGATATTTTGGTAGCAGAAGACTTTTTTTATTGCTTTCATCTTTAGTCCTATTTTCACTTCAGTAAACAAGTCGGTATCAGGAGTGTAGAATTAAATATACCTGCCTTTTTTCCTATAGCTTGGTTATGCTTCTAAAACAAGCAAGCTGAATCATCACATTTTGTGGTTCAATATAATTAAGGGGAAAAGGGGGGAACTGATTTATGAGTCTACATGTTCTTTATAATTTAGGAAGGTTATAATTTCAAGCAAATCAATCAATATTACCATCCTTATTCCTTTTTATTTTTCCTAGTGAACATTACATTATAGAGGTCCAGCTTCCAGCAAAGATGTTTGAGTTGCTGCCACAAGAGATTAAAGAAGGAAAGTTGCTTCGCATGTATCCAGTACTCTTTAATGTTGGAATCAATGAACAGCAAACACTTGCAGAGAGGTAAGGAAAAATCAAGCCTCATTTTCTGTCCAAGTATGCCATGCTAGTTACGTGATATCTCTCAGTATTAAAAATAAATCTTTTTTTATTGTTTGCTCTTGGACTGTCTCACGTTGACTCAGTGTGTGTTTTAAAAAGTGTTAAAGGAAACAAGCACAAGCTATGAAGCCGTGCAAAATAATGAAATAGTCCAAGTGAAGAGATGACCATATGCAGGACTTTATTTCACACGGTCAGCACCAAGTTTCCTTTGGATACATGTGCAAAATGGGTTTCTATTTCACGGATGTAGAAGTTTGTTTGTATACAGTACTTTGGTCTTCTGAAACATGAGTTTGAAATTTTGGAATTTTTATTAACTTAAAGGTGAGGTTGAAGATGCTGGACAAGTCACAAGCTAGAAAGAGACCATATTTCTCAGCTTTTTAGGGCTTTTTTCCAGGGCTGAGGAGTGGTACTTAATAATAGGGAATGTGTTAGTAATGTGTTTGTGGGAACATGAAGGCTGATGTTGAAGTTCTGACGTGTTAATATTGCTCCTCTGAAAAGATTGCTGGAAACTAATTAATTGGTACAATAATAGTCAAAGATTCATCAACCTATTAATTTTCTCTTCCAAGAGAAGGGTATCTGTCAGTCATGTTAAATTACCAAGTTTGTGCAATACTAAAACTGCAAGGTAGACATCAACAATGAGACAGCTACTTTTTTGTTTTTAACTGGTTCTATTAACAGAGCGTACAAGAGACATAATACGTATCTGTAGATTGCATTCATTACAAACTGAAAAACCAAAAGCAAAATTGTAGCTGGTGAAATAGAGGGAGACAGCGAAAAAATATTAACTGTGCAATAGGCAAGAAGTTAAGCACAACAGCAGTTTTACCTCCTGTTCTTTGTGGACAGCAGAGTGAAAGCAGTCTTTTAAGGAAGACTTCTAAGGGATGTTTATGGGAGACTCCTTCTGAGTGGTGATGTGTGAGAAAATTTAGGTAGAAAATTTAAATGGGAGACAGGTTGAATCAGAAGACAGTAAAAACTGGCATTTTCCTGGTGAAAGGGTTGAGTAGTTGGTTTGAGAACTTGAAACGTTCTTGAAAATGAAAATAGCTTACTCTTGATGCCATAAAGAAGGGAAAAGTAATGCTATGAGAGGAGTGACATGGCCAAAGTGGTAGCATAGAAAACAAACAAAATCACTCATGACAATTGTGACTAGGACACATCATGTTTCTCCAGAATCAGAGGAAAGGAATATGCAGTAACCAGGGACAACGTTTATGAGAGCTTACATGGGTGGGATAAACAGGAAGGACTATATTTTACAGATGCCCTGAAGAAAGCTTTGACAAGGTTTAGAAATGGCCTGGATATATGGGGACTTGTAGGGGAGTCAGTGTGAAAAGGTGTCTGGCTTGCAGATGGAGTGGCAGAAGAATGGTTGCATTGTGCCCAAAGGAAGCCATGAATGAAAAGTTAATATCTGTATATCTATAAATGTAGATATATATTAATAACTATATCTGTCAAGCAAATCAAATTGGATTATTCCATGTAGAAACAGCTTTTCTGCATGCACTTACAGGTGTAAACAATAGCCTTCATTCAAAATATTGCTTGACTCCTAAAGCTGCACACTAGTCTTTAAGATTGGAAATAGTGCATGTGCTTTTGGGTAAAAAATGTTTGGGTTTTTTTTGTGGGAAAATGAACATAAGAATAGAAATAAAGTTTTGTGATAATTTTCTAGAAAATGTTACTTAATTAGATGAAAACATCTCTTCTTTCAATAAAGCACGGTTCAGAATATATCTGATTTTAAAGAAATATTCTCATGTGACTGCAGCAATGGCTACTGAGGAATTAGCTGAGTCTTTTCTTTCTTTGGCCCATTTAGATATTTGATTTCCTTCTGCATGATGTAGCAGTACCTTTGATATCTTCTGATTTGTGTCCCCTTTTCTCTACCTGAATTTCTCACTTAACCTGTCCGTGCCTCTCTTTCTGTACTCTTCTATTTCCTTTTCTTCATTTCAAGATCAGTCACAAAACTTGGTCCTAACTGCCTAAGGGACATTCCTGCCTTTACATTCATATCTCTCATAGCAGAGGTATCAGGAGATTTTTTTATTAATATTATTATTTTTTAGCCTATGTGAAATTTGGCTATGGAAATTTGGAAATGTGGACATTTTGGTCTCAGAAAGATACTTGTCTGTATAGCTATAGTCAGTTCATGGATAAGTGTAATGGCATCCTGATGTCTGGGTTTTCTGTGAGGTGCAGGATAAAGCAGATTTGGACTATGTGTTCCCAGCAGACTTGACTGCTGCACGAAACACCAGAACGTGCTCCTGAGCCAGCCACAGCACTGCAGAGTGACTGCTGAGGTCTGTGTGCTGCAGCAAGCTAAAATGCAGATGACTGATGCCAGCTAGCCCATGGGTCATAACTGTGAAGCTTAATAGTGAAATCACTGCTCAATAGCAGAGAAACCGTTCTCTCATTATTTTCAGATACAAGAAACCAAGATAACTAACAGCTCAGGAGCAGCATAGGGCAGAAAGGGCCCAGAGAAGTAATCAGTTTGGCTATTTATAGCAAATATTCTCAGACCAGAGCAGAAATTAGTTCTTCAGAAGGTTTTCTACATGACACTTGCATCTTTTCCATCTTGTGTGGCTTCAATATTGTCCAAGTCTGGTAGAAATTAATATACCTTAAGCAACAGCAGCAGTAAGAGATGTAGGAGTTGGTGTTCTCTGCCTGTGGTGCCATTTGAAATTCCCATAAAGAGCTCCTGCATTTATTTATTCAGGATCTGTGAAGGGAAAAAGAATATGTGCCTTTACTGAATGTTTGTCTGTAAATGGATTACTTTGTCCATAAGTTTTTGGAAAAATTATCTGTGATTGATGGCCTCATTCCGAAATATTAGTTTCAAAGCACATGAGAGATTAGCAACTGTATGTTTGACAAAATCTAGTACATTTGATACTAGAAAAAAAATAAAATTACAGTTATTTCTTCATGCAGAGAAATCTGTCTGAAGGATAATTTAGCTTTGTTTTGGGTTTGTTTGGGGTTTTTTTTCTCATCATTTTATTGTGCTTTTTTATAGGTTTGGAGATACCAGTTTGCAGGAAAACATTAACCAGGAAAACTTGGAACTTCTGAAAGAATATTACAAGCTGTTTACAGAAAAAATGCCTTGTGATTGTGAGTACAAAATGATGCAATATCCAAATGGCTTTGAAAAGGTTTGATACGTGAAATATAGGAAACTAATATTAGCACAATATTAGCATGCAGCTTTTAGATGTAGGCCTCAGTCCCATAACTTGTTCCATAAGGTTACACACTTCGAGCCCGTACCCTGCTTAAGTCAATAGTGATTGCAGGCCCAAAGCCACAGCAGAAACTACAGGGAGAGTCAAAGAGTAATGATGAACTAAGCAGCTATTTTAAATTATTATTATATGCATTTTAATATTTCAAGTAGAGGACATTCTGTACATACTACATTTGTACAGAAATACTCGGTGGGAATTTTCATCAGTTTCAGTGATTCCCTCCATTCTTATTTTGAAAATGTATTAAGGGATGGCAAAACACTGAGAAATCTGCAAATGCAAATGCAAGCAATGAGCCACATCATAATGTCACTGATATGAATAACACAGTTCCATTAGAATAGGCCCATATCCCAATTTTATAGAAGTTCAGTATCATAAACATTACTATTCTGTTACAGTGATTGTTGAAAGCAAACACTGAAAAGACCATTTGTATCAATCTAATCCTGTTAAAGTAGCTTTAATGCCTAAACTATATTCCCAAATGCTGCAGGTTTTACAGCCTGATTTTTAAATAGCTTGGATTTAGGTCTGTGCCCCTTCCCTTTGGGTAGGGGAGGGGTGAATCTTTTGAATCCAAATGTCTATCATCCTACAGGACATATGTGTAATTCCTTATGATTGATACTGCTGGTTAAAATCCCGTGCAAAGCTGCTGTTCTCTTACACAGCACCTTGTGCTGATTACTTTTGCAAATTATCCATTAAATATATGTACTTGTAGTTATATCTGATGTGTCACTGTATATGTGTACATGTTGGTCTTTAATACCAGGATGATTTTCATTTGTTAATAGTTTTGACGGAAATGAAAACTCTGTTCCTAAACGGTGTGCAGTATCTCCATCCATCCACCCACTACAAGAAGTTAGTAATTAATTTAGGGGAATCCTGCCAAGAAAGCAACCTGAAAAGCTAACCTCATCTGGGGTTAGGTCTCAGGTAGATCTGCTACCTCATAAATGGATCGGATTGTATAAAAGCAAGAATTTGCATGCAGATAGCACTGGCTGCTTTTCATTAACAGAAACTAACTTTGTACTGCCTTCCTGCAAAAGAGCTATTAGTGATCTTCTTGGACTTCTTCCAGATTGTGCAGGCTTTTGAGAGCTATGCTTGTCTAATTCATCAGGTCTCTTCTGGTTATTATTACGTTCTTGCCTTTTGTCTACCTCTGAGATCTGAGTCTGTTCTGTGTTCAAATTTTTACAGAACACAAAGCACCTTCTGGTACCATCCCCCTTCCCAGTATCTCCCTGCCATTATATGGAATCACTTTTCTGGCTTGGAGGAATATGCCTTTTAAAGCAGCTCCCTGGAAAGAAGTTAAGCTCTTCAATTTGCTCAGCTGGGGGAGAGCTTCAGTTCCTCCCCTGGTCTCCCACCTCTTATGCTCCAGTTCCTAGGAAGATAAACCTCCATCCAAGCTGGCAGCAGCCTTGGTGTTGTAGCCAGGTGAGAGCCATTCAGTATTGATGGCTCTGTGATGGTTTTGCCACACCTTTGCAGATAGTTTCCTAAACCACCACAGCTGTGCCATAAAATTAATGCAGGACCTGGTTCACAAAGATGCTAGTTACACATAATGCTCATAAAGCCAGGCAGGATTTGAGGACTCACGGCCCTATTAGCCAGGCTGTTGCATCAACCCTCCTTAGGCAGCCTCATTTGCCTGCTGCTTTGTTCATGTATTCCATTTCAAAAAATTCAATTTTCCACTCCTATTAAGGTGTTGCCACTTTTGCTGTTAGTTTTTTCTCTTATCTCTGAAATTCTGATTGCAAATAATATTCTAGCTTTCTCTTTTATTCCCAATTATTAAAAGCCTTCAGCTGCATGTAACTGCCTACACCAAATGCTGACTTTCTATCTTCTTTCAGATCAGTATGCCCTCTGTCACTCACCTGTTTCTTAATCTCTTTAATTCTCTAATAGGAAACTCCGAAAACAATAAATAACAATGTGCTCCCACAACAATACTATGTTTACCTAGTGATACATTCTCATAATCTGGAAGAGTCTTTTTAGACTACTCATTGTACACTATGTGTTTCAAAGAAACAGATATAGGATAAGTATAATAGTCTAGTAGGCTGTGATGTGTTTTTATATGCTCTGCATTATCAAATTGTATGATCAGGATATACACAGATAAACGAATCCTCATTAAGATTATTACAAAACTAGTTCAAATGTACTTTTTCTGCATTTTTTTTCTTTTTGGTAGCACAGTATGAGTAAGGCAACATAGACATTTTTAAAGTAGCTATTTTTCAGTATATTTAAATTACTTCTTACTATGAATCATGGATAAGGGAAACTACGCAATTCATTAAGGATAAAAGGTAAAAGCCTGATGATAAGAGGGATCATTCCAGCTGTGATCAGGTTAGGAGAATGGATGTAAACCTGTGTTAATAGCTGCCTCATTTCTGCTCTTCAAACTGAATTTTAGGTTTCAGATTTGGGGCTGGGTTTGGAATTTTTTTTCCTGCTGAATGAAATATCCTACTTTTTCTTGTTGACAAAATGTATTATCAATTTGGTTTAGTTTTGTTTCAACTGGTTCTTAAGCCTTTCTTTGGTGATAAGTATGATTCAATTTCTTTTTACTTCACTACCGTAAGAAGAAATAGTTAAAAAAAAAAAAATTATGGTTCTTTCTACTGATTTTTAAAACTAATGAAGAAAAAGGTAACATTAGAACAAAGCCTTCATATATACACACACACAAAACAGGCACAAATTAAATTGGCTCCTTCAGAGTTGTCATTTATGATTTATAAAATGTCATCTCAGCTGCCATACATAGGGAAAGTAGGTAAAATTCTGGATTTTAAGTAAACTTGGAATTATTTTTTATTTCAAAATAAAAGTCCCATTTAATTTCAGGCTGAAAAATATCCTTTGTTAGTTTTTGGGGAGATACTTAGCGCTATTTAACCCTCCTGTTATGTTATATTAGGAAATAATTGAGATATTCTGTTTTGAAGACAAAAGCAAAACATTTTGACTCAAAGCCAAAAAAAATCATCCCATACACTCAGTTGTTTTTCTACTCAGTGCCATTGAAAGTCTATAATAGTTGCTAAACAGAACTACAGCAGAGATTTGAATGTTTTCACCATCCATTTAAGTTGAAGACACTGTAATTTTCCATGGTGAAGGTTTTAGGGAGGAAAACCCAATACTTAGAAAGAAATAAACTTTGCTTATTCCCTAAATATTTAGCTGGTGGTTTCCATCCTGAGTTCCCAAATAAGGCCATAAATAATAGACCTGTTCTTTGCTAAGGACATTCTTTAGTCAGCACAGCCGTATCATCGACCTTATCATAACAAGCCACCTTATCATCCTTTTTTTTCCAGGTCTACCACATTTTCAAGAACAAAATGATTTAAAGGGATTGCTAGAAAATCTCCATCAAAATATCCAGGCCAAAAAGAGAAAGAATGTAGAAATCATGTGGCTGGCTGCAACGGTAAGCTCTCTTGTTTCAAATATGTTCACATGATAAACTAATTTTCACATGTCTGCTGATACTGTAAGTGCAATGGATTTTAAAGATATGATTGGAAAACTCAATTATTAAAGTGCAGAGATATGTTGAAATGGCTCTCTAACATTTCCATTCTGATTGTCTGTCATCCAACTCATATCTCTTCTTCCTACACTTAAACCACAGATACTTTCTTTTTTCCACTTTCTTTACTGGTAGAACTGCCTGGAATTCAAGACCAGAGATGGCGTTGGTCATTTTGTTGTCCCCTACATTCTCCAAACTCTTTTCTGCAGATCTCCTAGCCAGGCTGTCCGTGGCCTGTGCTGCTGCTCAGGGTTGTTTTGTCCCAGAAGCAGGATTTTTCATTTATCTCAGTAAGTTGTGTTAGGTAAAATTTGTGTGAGGGTAAAAGAGGTTTGCTGTTTGTTTGGGACATGTTTTTTCTTGAACTAACTGAGTCTGGTTTTAGGCAGAGGAATCCCTTCACCCTCAGTATGGACAGAATCAATTCCTTAGGTGATCACGCGTAGATGTAAATGTATCACCTCATATGAGAGAGACAATAGAGTATTCAGCTACAGCATTTAACTTGTTTGTTTAAAATCATATTTATTATTTGATAATATAGAATTTGGTTATTCAAAATATCTTCTATTTTAGTTTCCATAAACCTGGAGGTATGATGAACATGATTACTTGCTCTGGCTTTTATTTCATACTGCTGCACTCAACTTCTTATTTTCTGTAATTAAGGTACTTAGGTTTTATAAATAACTGTTTAATTGTATCAGTACAACTTCTAGTCAATCATGGTTTATGGGGTTTCTTTAGCCAGTGTCACCACGACAGCCACTCCAATGGCACTGATAGCAACATGAAATAAGCTAGATATGCAAAGGACAGACATTCAGACAGAGGGAGAACACAAAAATGTTTATTGAATAATGAATCATACTTATGTCTTGATTTAACCCTGGCTGGCAACTCAGCCACATGCCCCCTGGTTGGATGGGGGAGAGGATCAGAAGGATAGAAGTGAGAAAACTCATGGGTTGAGCTAAAGACAGTTTAATAGGTAAAGCAAAAGCCACGCACACAAGCAAAGCAAAACAAGGAATTCCTTCACTGCTGCCCATGGGCAGGCATGTGCTCAGCCATATCCAGAAAAGCAGGGCTCTGTCACATGTAACAGTGACTTGGGATTACAAATGCCATCACTCCGAATGTTCTCCCCTTCTTTCTTCTTCCCCCAGCTTAATAAGCTGAGCATGACGTCCCATGGTATGGGATATCCCTTTGACTACTTTGGGTTAGTTGTCCTGGCTATGTCACTTCCCAATTTCTTGTGCCCGTCCACCCTTTTCACTGGCAGGGCCTGAGAAACTGAACTGTTTTCTGACTACTATTTACATATGACTAGCATATATTGGCTAGTATAAATATTACTTAGCACCAACTAAAAAATCAATGTATTATCAACATTATTCTCACACAAAATTGAAAACACATCACTGCACCAGCTATGAAGAAGAAAATTAAATCTATCCCAGCTGAAGCCAGGACAACTAACTTCCCTTTATGCATATAATTGCTTTTTGTTTTCCAGTTCTGTGGGTTTTGCACTTACATGTCAAAACAAAACAACACAACCATTACATGTTTATAAAGAGCTCAAGCTTTTCAGGAATATGAAATTCAACCAAGTAGTTGTCCTAGATTACAAAAGTACCCTTGCTGTCTGCTCATGTATATAAGCAGAGACTTGAGTCTTTGGTATCCACTGAAATTGAAGCAAGACCTTGTGTTTTGAGGAACTTTCAAATGCATATACCCTTCAATACAAATAAATATTTGATAAGAAAATATTAATAAAATTTTCCACCACTTTTCCTTAACAGCAGGAACAAGACAATATTAACTAAGTCTTTGTATTAATAACACTACTTATTTTTTTATATTGCTAATAGCATTTTTCCTTGTGGTTGATAAATATTGTCACATGCTATTGCACTATAAATCTGTTGTGAATAAAAATATAAGCTTTTCTTGCATTACCAGTTCTGTGATTACCATGAACATTACTTTTTAAAGAAGTAAAAGATAAATCAGGACAGAATA
The DNA here is from genome assembly GCA_035590215.1 of Microhierax caerulescens. Lineage (NCBI taxonomy): Eukaryota > Metazoa > Chordata > Aves > Falconiformes > Falconidae > Microhierax > Microhierax caerulescens. The sequence goes on along the minus strand of JAVJGJ010000001.1, from coordinate 12,662,663 downwards.
GTGTAAAATGACCTACAAAGACTATGACAGAACTTACATAATCTTTGGATATAGAAAGTTGTCTTCTACCTTCTACTCAGGATTACCTGAAAATAATTTAATGAGTAAAAAGCATTCTTTGGACATACAAACTGTTTCAGGTTTTTCCTTCACTGTATTCTATTTCTCTTTATGCTACTTTACTGTAACCTTCTGAAATGAGTATTTCTGGACCCATTGATCTATATACTGTGATACGATGTTACATTTATTTATTGGAAGGGATGTGAGGATATCACTTTGTTATTGCAGTAGATGTATGAGATTCTACCTGGATGCGCATATGTATCTGCACCTGCATGTAATCCCTGTTGTAATGAGACTGAGAATACATCTGCATTTTGAAAGTCAACTTTTGCAAATTGTTGTCACAAGCATTCTTATTCTAAATACAATGGGACAAAGATTTAAATGTTATATATTTTTATTTGCTAAGCTTCATCCTTCATCTTCTGTCTTATATCAAGAGAAATAATGAGTATTGATTTATCCTTGACTTAGTCTTCATGGGTTTATATGCTTTTATCATCCTTGCTTTAAACTTAATCACAAACCTAATCATTTGAATTTGTGATCGTAAGGGAGACTTTCTAAAGCTTTGATAAATGTTAAGTGTATTCCTCCTTCTCTGATATCTTTATTATAATGGGGGAAGAAGTAAGCAAAATTGAGGATAAAATTCAGGCTGGACACTAATCGTAAGCTGTGTGTTCTGGTATTACTACATATTTGGTATTGCCCCTTATTAGATTTCTAGAGCATCATTGTTTGCCCATTTCAGTTATTTACTTTGTTTAACTGCTGCTGCTTAGTGAACTGAGTTATTCAGAGGATTTATTTGGGCCAGCGTATCAGGTTAACCTACATTTCTCCTTATATCAGAGTCTAAGGTTTTTTAATCTGTTTATTTAAGTTAACAGATTGTTTTCGATTTAATCCACTTCAAAATGATTGAGACATCTGTACTGAATTTTAATGCAAAATAAGCTTGTGGTTATGGTCATTTTCTTGTTGCGCCTAGAATGCTGCTGCCACTAGCCAGTGCTTTATATGTGTGCTGTCAGCCCAGATTTGGAATTTCTCCCTTCCCTGCATCACAGGCCATCACTCATCCAGAATTGTCTGTTTTTTTCTTATGACTCATTCTTCACAGAGCCCAGCAGAGGCCGGTGCCAGGCCCTGCCCCTGGGGGGGCACAGCCCCACGCAGCAGCACGGGCTGGGGGCTGC
>JAVJGJ010000001.1:12640146-12651475 GCA_035590215.1 Microhierax caerulescens | reverse complement strand
CTAGTAATAATCTCAAAAAAAAACCAAACCACAAACCTTTGTTTTTTTCTTCTTTAAATGACATTGTAAGTTTGAATTTTATCCATTCAAAATGAGCTAACAATTGAAAGTAGAATTGTAATGGAAAGCTTTGTGTAACCTTCATTATAGTTGCCCTTCTGCTGGAACCTATAACCATATTCCTGGACTAATCACTGGGGAGGAAGGGAGTGTTCAGGGGAAAACAGTAAAAACCTTTGCCACTCTTTGCAAGGGATATTTAGGGATGTGACCCAGGCTGTGTTACTGAAACGCTGAGCTGTTCAGCAGGCAGTAAACCGGAATTTCTGAAGTAAGTACTTAGTTTTCCTGACAGTCCGTGGGGGAAAGGTAGGACCATAAGCAATCTGTACTGTCTGTAAATTTTGACACCAGCGTTAGGTGGGTGAGTCCTTGAAATGCACCTGCTTCTCCTCCAGTGGTTACACATGCAAGGGGGCTACTTCAAGAGAACTCAGAAGCTTACAGTAAATCTTAACTACCAAGGAGTAAAACATACTAATATATCAATTGCAGTGTGTTACAGAAAATTATAATGCTGCTTTTCCATTGAAAAAGAAAATGGTTGGCCGTGTGTGGGTATTAGCTTTCTGACAACAAGACCTATGATCTTTTCGCTGAAGAGAGTCCTTGCCCTTTGACTTAAGAACATCTGTGACACAGTTCTCCAAAGGAGAGCCAGATTTAATGGAATTCCAATCAAAAACTCACCCTGCTCAGAGTTCTTCTGCTCTGATTTGTACTTTCTGTTTGTCAGATATGGAAAGGGTAAATATCCCTTAACTAGCCCATATTAGTGTTTGCCATATCTTGACCCAAATGAGAGAGGGAATTGAGATATGCCTTTCTTCTCAGTCAATGTTTTTAATTATTCAGTGTAGAGAGTGAGAAAGGTGTGTAGTTAATTACCAGGTGTACACTATGATCACTTAGTTTTCAAGACCAGCCAAACAAAAAAGCCTTTTCCAATAAATTTGCTTTCCGATTCAGTACCACAGTCTGTGTTTGGATCCTTAATAGTGCAGCAGTGAATTTAAATACTGCATCCTGATTAATTAAAAAAAAAAAAAAAAAAAAAAAGTGGGTCCACTATTTCCACTCCTAAAAAAAACTCTTCTAATGTAATGTCTCTGGGGTTTTTGTCATACATAGATTACAGGACCTTCCTGGACTTCGCCTGCCATGGTTAGGCCAATCTAGTATGCAAGCAGTCAGATTACCTGAAAATATTGTTTGGTGTTGACTTTTGAGATTTTTCTAGTTGCCCGTGGAGGACTTAATTCATTGCTGCATTCATGTTTAGTGCTTTAGTGCTTATGCTATTGCTTCTTCAGAACTTCCATGAAAGACTGGGTCTTTCGTGAAATCAGAAACCAGATGTGTTACACTCGCCAGACTGAGTTGTACTAGGTTTCTTCCTATTATTTTTCACCTCTATTAAGAATTTCTGGGAAAGTGTGGGGGAAAGTCCTGAATGCATATTTATTATCTGTTAAAACTCCACATGCCACAGCTGAATTACCATGGCTTGGACCATGTACAGCTAAATCTCTCAGGAAAAGCAACACTGCCAAGTCTAAAATTTAGATAAGAAAGGAGCAGAAAATGAGAATTAAGCAGGTAGTAATAGCATACAATAGCTGGTTAAAATTATCATGGATCCAATCTCTACAAGAATTTATCTGCCCCTGAAACAGATGTAATTCTTCTCAGAATAATATAACATGGGCAGGGAGAGCTCATACTTCCTCCCTGCAGTCGCAGCCATGAACAGACCGTGGACAAGCTGGAAGGAACACAGAAAAGAGTAGCAACTAGCTGCTATCCTGGAAGGGTTATTTTGTAATAGAGGATTTCACATTCCTTCAGGAGAAAGGTGATGCAGTGTCAGGCTACAGCTTTAGCTGGGTTCTGTAGAAAGCAGGTAACAAACACTCCTAGGCCTATTTTTGCTCTCATTTTAGGCTCCTGTAATCCCCTCATCCAACTTAGTTTCTTTTGTAAGAGTATCAGTATTGCTCAGATAATCATCGTTTCTTCTCATCCAGCATCTCATCCACCCTGCTCCTGTTTTCTTTTGTAAGCTCCATGCCTCTCCCCACCCTCACTTCAGTCTACTGCTCTATTTCGTCTTTTCAGTGAGGGTTTCCCTGTTTCTTTCTCTGCTGCAGTATCCCCTTGGTGTATGATATTTTGAGTAACTCCTTTGACAGTAGCCTTGCTCAGCTCAGTTCAGGAGTGAGTTTTAGTAGTGGTTTCTGGTTGTTACTTTCTGTGGCAGCTCTGATTTGGTGAGTGACATTTCATAAATGTGTCCTCATCATTACAGCAACCACTAGCTTAGCTAGCAGCAGCAAGCTGTTTCTCAGTGTTTCCTTGCAGCACAAGTCCTGGTTGCTGTGGAGTGACTAAAGGAGTTTCCATTTGGACTATGGTGTACTTATTATGGATTTCCTACTTCCGTGTTGTTATCTGTAATTGTCTGGAACTACACCCAGTAACAGAGCCAGCAGCATTATATTGCTATCCTGTTTTCTGGATCATTCAGAGATAAATTTGGGAGATAATTTTGGGAGCCTGCATTCTTAATAACCTAAGTCTCTACTATAATCTGCATGATAGGAAGTATGTGTTTATAAGGATGTTAACGCAAAGCAAAGGTTGAAGTCCTCCCAAAACACGCAGCCAAGTCACAGCTGACTCCTACTGTTACAACAGTTAAAGTGGTTTCTGCAGTCCTGGGACTTACTGGTGCTGTAGTTGTGTTGTGACTCTAAACATACCTAATGCTGAAATCACTGGGCACAGCCACACGCTGTGCATCTGCAGTGCTCTTTTTGTGGACTGACTTCCCTGCCAAACCTCGCCTCTCTCCCCAGCCTGGATGTTGCCACATGTGTATTGTCTTCCAGCAGTGGCAAAACCACCTGGCTTTTCTCCTCTGTTGGAAATGTTCCTAATGCTCCAGGAAGGTGCCAGAGCAGAGTTTCTACCTGTGCAGGGTCCTAGGATCCCAGGCAAAACTTAGCTGTGGTTAAAGTCCTATAGACCAGGGAGGTCAGAGGTTGGGAAGGGAATCGCTGTTCCTTGTAACTTCTGTTATGAAATAGTTTGGGTATATGACCCAGCCTCCTGGTTAGATTGCCTATTTATGAAGCAGGAGGTACCTCTGTCTGTGGTACTCCAAAGCTTCATTTACCCTTGTGTAAAAGATTTCATAGTATTGTGGCATAAGGGGGGTCATTGTTCTTTCTTTTTGAATCAGATAATTTGTAGCCTTTCTTTTTTTATTCCTTAAAGGAGAAAATAGCACTGTTGGGGAGTAATTGTATAACTCTTGAAATATTCCAAACGTCTGTAATTTTACTATAAATACAGTTATTGACAGGACTAAAGCTTACCATACTGATATAGTTAGCTCAGTGAAGGAGTACGAGGTCGTGTTTGTGTCTCTTTTTAGGCTGATTAGAAATTTTCTCTATCCTTCCACAGCTTATAGACTTTCTGGGGGAATAATTGTCTGAGGCCCAACGGAAGGTTTCCACAGTTGGGCATTTGTAAGAAATCTCCTTCCCTTTCTACCCCTCTCGTTCATCGTATGGGTTTCCCGATATATAAGCAGCTTCAGTTTCGTGCTACAGCCTCCCCCTTTGACCATGTCTCACTGCAGCTTGACTTTATATCTCCTTCCACTGGTGAGAATATAACTTTCTTTGAGGTTTCTTATCCCTCACTGCAATTTAGCTCAACTTGGTCAGTGTGTCCCCAAAGGCTGTGAAGATGCACAGATAAATCTTCCTTCCCCTTACACCAGGCACTCAACATGTAACCTTTGCTTCTATAGGAAGACAGACTAAAAAGGTGGCAGCTAATTATTATCAGCAGTAGATCAATGAGCTGCACCTTCCTTTGAAAAAATACATATTTTCTTCTCAAACACAGACTTATTCCAGTCAACATTGAACTTATTTAAATTACTAAAAAAAAGAAAGACTAAGGAGCAATCTGATCACTTAGTCACCTTGCTTTAGGATCATCTGATTAATAGCTTGTGTCTTAGGTAAACTGGCAAGTCTGAAAATGTATCGTTCTTGTCAAAGTCATGTTGTTTGTTATATGCATTTTGCAAAAATTACTCCTCGCTGCTCCACATTTGTTGTTTTTTTTTATTATTTAAATCCATTTATAACTCATTCATAACTGTTGACAGTGGAGAACCTACAGAATACAAAATAATTAGCGACAGAAATGTTTGCTGAGCAACTTCTGGCAAATTGCCTTGTGGTGGTACAATAAGCAGAAGATGGGAGCATCCACAGTAGGTTGTGGTGGAATGCTTTTCATAATACATTTCAGATAGGAGATAAAAATCAGCACCTTTAGTCTGGTTTGTTTGGGGATTTTGTTTGTTTTGGAGTTTTAGCTCACTTAGTTTAACCAAGAGTGGCGCGATCTCTGTTCAAAGTTTATTTCAACTAATAAAATGGCTGTTACACTGAATGCCTCAGGAAGGCTAATAAAAACGGCTAAATTGGCACTCTGTCAAAGGCGTTATTGGCTGGTTTTGAAATGAAGGCAAAGGCAAGGAATTACTGTAATATCTCATTCTCAAAGGTCCACAAAATGATTCTGGAAATCCAGAAGAGTCTGCTTTGATAATACTGGTTATAACTGGTTAGAATATTTATTCATGAGTTTTTTAAAAGGTGTCTGACATGTTCAGTGTTTGTTGTTTCACCTTTTGTTGTAATCAGTATGCACTTAGAAATACCTAGCAACATAAACTAGCAGCAGCATACCAGTAGGATAAAGCACATTCTAAGATCTCTTCTCTCTTATTTCAGATCTTTTTATAAAAAAGATGTAACATGAGTTTGTTTCTTCAAGAAAATGAGAAGCTTTCTAATACCTTATTGCTTTTTATTTATATTGTATTCTTCACTTGCTCACCTGTGGAGCAACTGCTAACGTGGTAAGCTGCACATGTACTCTTTCATTTAATCATCACTACTTAAACATACTAGAATTCGGTCAAGAGCTGAGATTTGAGCAGATGTGCAAACACTTCTAATGTCAAATGTTCTCGACTCAGAAAGCTGACAATTGAAAAGCAGAGGGTGATAAGGAAATGCACTTGTATCTTTTTCACTTTTCAATGGGAGAAAGATTGTATAGAGAAGTCAAGTCACTCACTTGTGCCCACACAGTCCTCCTCTGTTGAAATTGAATTTGGATCTACTTTTTCTTAAACAGACTCTTTTCATTGTCTGGTTTGTTTTAAATAACGGTTGTGCTGCTGTATTTGAATGTGCAATAGCAATGCTCATAAATAAGGTTTATTGCCTTGCTGACATTCACTGTTCTGCATGTTAATAATTCTCTTTTCCCTTTTTGCTACTTGGGTTCATGCTGACATACCACAGGCAGCAGCGCTGGCTGCACAGTTAAAGCCTCTTTCCCTCCTGGACATTGCTGAACTGGTGGGTGAAGTGCCAGAGTGTTGGTGGATAGTCCTCCCTCAACATCATACTGAATAAAGCCCTCTCCCGCTTTCGTAAAGCGTTGCTGCCTGGGGCAGGAGGCTGCTCCCTGTGTCCCCTTTCACTGTAAAAAATTGCTGCTTAATAATGGTATTATCAGCAGATTTGTAGAGAATTGCTGGAGATACAATTTGACATTTCTGTTAACACAGATTAACATCATTAGCCGCGTGAAGATGCTACTTTAATTCATTTTTAAAGGGAGACAGTGCACGTCAGACCACTACTGTGCTGTTTATTCTCCCTCTTGCGCAGTGGAACTGGCCCAAAAGGTGCTGCTAAGTAGAGGGGTATTCGTTTTACTTCTGTAGGATTGGGTTTGCCTGTTAACCTGCCTTCTATAGGATACTGTCTCGTGTTCTCCTTGCAATGTACTTCCTTCTGCTCTTTCTGGAAGAGCAAACTATGTTGTTTCATGGAGCCCTTAAGGGCAGATATGGCCTTATGCTTCGTGCTTACTTTGCTCTACAGAAGTATTAGGGTATTTTCTATGACCAAGGTTGTTTGTCATGTAATTTGTATAATTTTAATCCAGTAGATTAAAAGTCTGTGAAGTATTTTTCTGACTAAAGGAGATTGAAATCACCTTTTGGTGGTGTCTTGTTGACAAGGCAACACTGCACACAGCAAAGTTTTGTCTCCTAAGTATGTTGGTCTGTATGGTATAGCACATTGGTAATTATAGTCCAGTAAAATGTAGAAATGTAGGAACGGGTGCATTTCATTTTGTCGCATGTTGCTGTTTTATTATGTGACTTAATGAAATGAATGTTTAAAAATGGCTTACAAACCATACAAATATTTTTCAAAAAAACAGTTTTTAGAATGCTTCTTTATCACTGTGGTTGCTGATGGTTTTGCATGCTTTGACTGGCAATTAAAATTTGAGACCTTCATGTTTAGTGTTGCCCTGTAGGTTTAGTATCTTTGGGTGAAGATACTTGTTTATAGATGAAGAATTTACTGAGGTAGAAGTGGTGGGGAAATTTGGTCAGTTTATATAATGTGATGGAGCTATTGTTCTTGCTGCTTTCAGGGAGGATAATGAAACTGGAGTGTACTAGCATTTTTCAAATCAGACACTTTTCTCACTTTCAGACAATGGGTATTCACTGGTAAGAGGGTGCTGAGTAAATATATAGCACGGTAGTCTAGAAAGTTATTTGTAGTCATAGCAGATTTTTTTTTTAAATTATTTTGTGACAGAGGTATCTCCAATTCTATGTTTTCAGTCCCAAAGGCAATCATTCTTCCAGCTGTCATGAAGAATTTTTCTCCATGCAGCACAACAGGGATAACAAAACTCATTTCAGTCTCCATTTACCAGAATTCCAAGGTAAAACTTGAAATGAGCTGGTAATGAACTTGAAATGCGTGCTTAAACAAGTGCTGGAGACACAGTACAGGTATTTTCCAGATGTGGTTCTGTTCTGAGAGTGTTTTCTCTTGAGGAGATTAAAACCTGAAATTTTCTGCTTTGCAGTTAATATAGTAAGAACATTTGGAATTCAGCTTTTAGGTTTGATTCAGACCTACCCAAGTACATACACCCAAAAATAAAAGATAATCATTGTGACTATCATGATGTGATAATTCTAGGAAATGATGAGTTACTAAGAGAAAGCGACTGATCCTTTGAAACAGAGAATGTTCAAACCATTTGGAAAGCAAAACTCACAAACATGTTTCACAATCTCAGCTGTGCAGCCCAGTGGTGTGGGTGCTGTGGTGATAACAGCCATCATCTCCCTCAAATTCTTTGAATTTGGACATGTATGTCTTTTCTAAAACGCTGATTTGTGCCCCATACGATACTCATTGATGAACAGCGTTTACCTGAAATAAAACTGGAATCTAGCAAGGTCAAAAGAACTACACCAACGAACGCTGCTAGGAATTTGCCATCAGAGGTCTCTGGTAAGCCCTGTCTCATCCCCTGCTCCAAGCAGCCACAGCAGCCCTATGGCAAGCACGGAAGGGAATGCAGTTCATCGTGATATTTTGATCGGTCCTTTCTGGCCAGTCAGTTCTCCCGTAACAGTCCATGCAATTAGTGGAATTGCAAAGTGTCCTCTCCCCACGCATTTTACTCTTCTAGGCACAGACAGGTAACAAACCTTCCCAAATGCAGCTTTCTGTAGCGTGGACTTCACTGGTCTCTATGACAGTATATCATCAGATGGAATAATGAGCCTGCACTGGGCTAGCAGAAGTCAAAAGGCCTTTTCCCAGACAGGACCAACACCTGCTTTATGCAAATACTGCCATTTTGTTATTACTGCATTACAAAATACATTAAGCATCCAATTTCCTTAGTAAATGAAGCAATGTATTACCGCAATAGCTACTTTTGAAGCTATCTGCAACTTCAAACACAGATGTTAAAACTAATGGAAGTAAATGAACCCTCTCTGAATTGTAATCCTTGAATAGAGAAGTGGGTTTAGTAGGGTTTTTTTAATTATGTTTATTAAACAAAATACATATTACAGTGGAGAGGAAAAAGTCAAATGATATTGCACGGCAAAACCAAAAACTTTAAACTTGTTATCTGTACTCCAATGGGTGTGAAATGCCAAAAGAGAAATAAAAAGACATTTAATCTTGTTGCAAAGTTTAATGTTCTGTACCACATTGTAACATAGCCCAAAACAGACAATTACTTGCTCAGAAATCTTTTTTTTTCTTTTATTCACATTACAGAGAAAAATCAAGATTATCCTTTAAAAATAGCCTGTAGTCAAGTGAGCTTGAAACTTTATGTTGTTAGTCATCGTGTTGGACCATATTTATGGTGCTGGAAAGAAAATCTGAGGCTTGTGTCGTTCATTTTCTAAGTGATGCAGTGGTAGCACAAGAATGGGCTGGAGATCATAAAGCTCTGTAAAGATGCGGGGAGACGGGGGACACGGACGGACATCGGGCAATTAACCATTGGATATTTTTTTCCCAAAACCTGTTGAATTCAGTGCAATGCTCATAATCAAGCTGTTCCTGTCATAAAACTTTAGATACATACTGTATCAATGTCTAGGTTAACAATTCACGTTCCCAGGGCACACCTTGAGGGATGGTTAACTACCTGATTTAGGGGCTCTGAATCATCCTGGAGATGTTCTGTAGACACATGGGAAGCCTGGGCTGTTAAATTTGGCACGCAAAGAATTGCCACTCTGAGTTAGGGAGTATATGACGTGTTGCCTTTTGAAAGACTTAGATCAGGTCTTGGAAGTGTATTTTGTAGTTATCCTAGTAAACAACTGCAGGTAAAATAAAGGTAGGAGAGCAAAACTGAGCATGGGGGAGATTTTGCTGGTGTGATCACACTACCTGTAGTGTTTTAAACATGAACTTGTCAGTAGACACAGATTTATTTATTCACGTGGGGTCAGGGAAGCCAAAAAAGAAAAATAACTTAAAAGCGCACTGTGAAATTGCTGTTTAATCTTCACCTGCTGCAACATGTGTGCTGCTTCCTTTGTTGATCTGCTTAGTTTGTATGATAAAATAACTAGTGTGTGCTTTGGTGTTTTGGGGGTAAAAGTCCGCTGTTGTTAGTTTCCTTGTTTATATAAAGAATACCAGCCATTAAGCAATGTACTTAAGGTGCCATTATCCTAAACTGCTGTTTACATATATTTTTATACCTAACGTTTTTAATTTGATAGCTCTTCTGGACATAAAGTTATGTTAGCTTGCATAATTTCAGGAACGCTATGAATGCTGCAAATATTTCGTTATTTAAAGTAGATTGATATGTAGAAGTTGGGTTTTTTTCAAAACGTTCTTGAGTGTTTCAGTAAATGCTGTTTTAATTGTTCTGCCAGCATGATTTGAGGCATTTATTTTTGAAAAAGAACTTGCTTATAGCTAGTATTCTTTAGTAAAAATATGCAGCTAATAATTTGAATGAATGGGAGGGAGAAGCAGCTTTCTAAATAAAGTATCTGCTCTTTAGGGAAGCAGATGTTTGGTAGAAAACTCGTACCTTGCCCTCAGGTTGTCTATTACTTCTTCAGTTGTTAATTATTCTGAACTAAAGAGAATATTATTGGGCCAATGTAAAACGGTAATTTCTCCACTGAAATTTTCATTAGCTGTAATTCCCACATAGGATGGATGGTTTATTGTGGTTTACATTTTATATGGTGTTCTGCATGTATTTTATTACTAGATACCATACCTGGGAAAATGTCATTTATTATTTCACGCACCAGAATAGCCTGTCTGCATTGATGTATGTACTCATCTGACAAGCGCAATCGCTGGCTTGCACTCACATGCCTTTAGCTTTTGAATCTCGTATCAACCATCATTAAGGATTAATGCAAAGAGCAAAATTGAACAAAAATATTTTGGAGCATTTCTGCTACTTGTTTGCTTTAACCATGTTGTAAGAGAGTAGGAAGGATATTATTAACCTAGTGGTACATAAATGGTTGACAAGCCAGCTCTGCCCCCTGTGTATGTTAGTGAGATAAGAGATGTCTGTAACTTGGCAGTAATAACTTTTAAACATTACTTTTGCTATTTGATTGCAGATTCTGTGTTTTATTGATTTTATCTAAGCTGTCAGCAGCAGTCCATTAATAGCATGTTACAGAATTTATTTTCAACTAACACATAGTTAAATACTAATAAAAGGAGACAAGCATGATTCCAGCATCCTTTCCGTGTGTAGGCTGGGCTCCAGTGAGATGTTGTGAGACTGATTTAGTTTTTAGTAAAGGTTAATTGAGAGTAAAGCTATGAGAATAGTTGAGATCTTTTAAAAAAGAACATCGCACACCTGTCCATATACATTTGTGTCCATGGCAGAGGATAATTTAAGCAGTTTAAAAGCACAACATCCTTGTCTCTTAACTGGAGACACATGGATTTGATGGATGAACAACTTGGTGGATAAGGAATTGGCTGGATGGTCACACTTAAAGAATTGTGGTCAACAGCTCAATGTCCAAGGGGACAACAGTGACAAGTGGTGTTTCTCTGGCAGTCAGTACTGGGACCAGCACTGTTTAACACCTTTGTGACATGAACAGTGGGAGTGAGCGCACCCACAGCAAGTTTGCTGATGACACCAAGCTGAGTGTTGTAGTCAACACTCCGGAGGGAAGGGATGCTGTCCAGAGGAAACTTGACAGGCTTGAGAGCTGGGCCCATGCAAACTTCATGAAGTTCAAGAAGGCCAAGTGCAAGGTCCTGCATGTGGGTCAGGGAAATCCCAAGCATAAATACAGGCTGAGCAGAGAATGGATTGAGAGCAGCCCTGAGGACTTAGGGGTATTGGTGGATGAGAAGTTCATCATGACCCAGCAGTGTACGTTTGTAGCCCAGAAAGCCAACTGTACCCTGGGCTACATCAAAAGCTGTGTGCCCAGCCAGTCAAGAGAGGTGATTCTCCCCCTCTGCTCCACTTTTGTGAGCCCCCACCTGGAGTCCTGTGCTCAGCTTTGCAGCCCACAACATAAGGAGGACGTGGGCATGTTGGAGTGAGTCCAGAGGAGGGCCATGGAGATGCTCAGAGGGCTGGAGCACCTCTCCTGTGAAGACAGGCTGAGAGAGTTGGGGTTGTTCAGCCAGGAGAAGAGCAGGCTCTGGGGAGACCTCGTAACAGCCTTCCGGTACCTAAAGGGGCCTACAGGAAAGCTGGGGAGGGGCTTTTAATAAGGACATGTAGGGACAGGACAAGGGGGAATGGCTTGAAACTGAAAGAGGGCAGATCTAGATTAGATATGAGGAAGAAATTC
>JAVJGJ010000001.1:12590781-12631352 GCA_035590215.1 Microhierax caerulescens | reverse complement strand
AAGACACTGATCATTCTTTTTGGCATATCAAAGAATAAGTGTACTGTAGGCTTTTCTATTGAAAAAAAAAAAAAAAGAAGAAAGAACAAATGGCTTTTATCTCTCTTTCCATCATTACATCTGCATAAATCTCACCGATGCTAATGGGACTTGTAGCAATAGATAAAAGACAGTCAGACTGTCAATGAGATGTGGAGCAAAATAGAACAAGGCACACCGCAGAAGTAGGAGGGTTCCTCCCTGTCGGGGCAACCTGCAAGTAACTCAGCCTGATTAGAATAAACCACTGGCATGCAAAGCTAAGGCTCCCCAGAGTGAAGTACTTAGCAGTGGCCATGCGTGGGGCTATGAGGGCTGAGCTAGAGCTCTCACTTGTGGGCGTAATGGGGGTAAGTTGAAACCAGCAGGCTCGCCTCGAAGAGAAGAGGGCTGAGGGGATGGTGCAGTGAAAGAGGCAGACTTGTGGGATGCTGTAGAGATTAAGAAAAGGAAAACCAGCAAGCAGTATGTTTTAGAAGTTGAAATACACAATAAAGGAGAAAATTACTAGAGTACTACAGTTAGTCCTTGCAACTGATCACAAATGGTAACGTTATCGCTGTGAGCAGAAGAGGAAGGAAGTTCTGGGAGTGGACCCTTGGGCAAAGGCATTAACTGGAATGGTCTTGATACAGAAGACAGAATTATATCTTTCAGCGTAAGCCACAGTGTTGACAAAGTCAGCATACCAGACAGATTCATTCTTTGACAGTTTCCTAGACGATTTTGTCTAAAATGCTGTTTGAGGTCTGTCCAAGTTCAATCCATGGACACTTGAAAAACTATAAACCAAAAGCAGCAGACACACTGACACCAATAATTGCTTTGACCTAGATTCAAGTGTTAGGGATTTTATTTTTTTATCTTTATTTTGCTATTTAAAATAGTATGGCTTGTCCTCTGTTATTAGTGACATGTACAGACTGAATATTCGAAGCAAAGAAAGAAATTAAAAACAACCTATGGAAGGCTTTTTTAAAAGGAAAGTCATGTGAGGAATTGGGTTTTTTTCCAGCCCTGTTCCTAGGATCCCACCTTTAAATGCAGTTCTTGCACCTCTCTTGCTATCCAAGCTCAAGAAGCTCAATGTTGTCTTGTAACGCGCGAGTCAGAAAGGCAGGCTTTCTGTAGCTGAAGTGACTGCTGCTGTCTTTGATGTCCCCTTCTCATTTTACCTGGGGCTGTGTGATACTACCTTTACTGTCCTATAGCCTCTTTATGGCCTGCCAGCTTTTTCGTTCTTGAAAAAACAGCATACTTGGGACATGTGCTTCCGAAAAAGCGCTATGTTGTAATCTGATACATTTGGATATTCTTAAATCCACAGAGAAAAACGGTGAGTTATCTTTTCATCCCAGAATATTCATAGTAGATAGAAAAATAAAAATATTAGTCCTTACCACCTAAAGGAAGTCCATGAACAAGTCTCCTGAGTCTTTGCAAATAAAATAAAGTTCAGAGGGATTTAAGATATATAGTTGAAATATGCATAATTCTAATTGTAGAGAAGCTACCAAAACTACAATAGGAAAGACTGGCAGTGATTTTTAAATATCCCTGCTGCTCTGGTAGAAAAGTGACCACGCAACTTACAGTGGTTCAGTAGAGCTTTGCTGTTAGCAGATTAGTGCCTAGCTGAGTTGACTGAACAAGATACAGGTAATTTTCTTACAGGAGTGTAGGTGTGAGCTTTTAAAGAAAGCACAGCGATGTTGACTTCAGAACTGAGTCGCTAGCACTGATGAATTTTTTAAGGAGTCAATTTACCATTTTTTAAAACTATTTTAGAATAGTTGTTAATTCTTTCAAAAAAGAGCGTGTGCCCTTTCTATTTCTGTCTATATATTTCCTAATAGATAGTGAAGCAGGACTGAAAAGCCTGTGAACACCATGGAGACGCTATTTTGTCAGTGTTGCATTGTGACATATTTGTGATCTTTTTTCTTTGCTTCCTTAATTTTCTTTTAACTTCCTTATTTCATTTCTGTTCGGTGTGTGTGTTCATTTTAGTGATAGTATAGTTCATCTCATAAGTTATTTAACATTAACTTACGAATACTGCTCTGAGGCACCTAGAAAGCTTGACAGCAGCCACCTAGTCATCGTGTTTCTCATGTCAGCTGTAGAACACAATAAAGATATTGGAAGTACTTAGCATATATCTATTTCATCGAAATTACTATATAGTTTCACTTTGTCAAAATACCTACGTATTGGCTTTCTTTGCTGTTTAAATGCTCTTCTATTTGTTCCTAACTTCCCCTGTTTAACAGCAGACAAACCCAGGGAGCACTGAATGAATCGGATGATCCCGAAACAGGCTGTCTAACTGATAACAAGCCAACTTCTCGACACTTCTATCCTGTCGCCTTGCTGCTTGTCAGCTCACACTTGCTGGTTGTGTGGCTTATTTTAAGTCTTGCTTTGCTATTAGCCAAATATCAATAAACTTCACTTGTGTTCCTTTCTTTTCTACAAACAGCAACAAATTAACTTTAGAAAAAGGAATTACGCTGTAATATTTCTACAATCTCAGACCCCAAGGATTCATCCTTAAGATACAAATGTCTGAAATGTACTATGTTTTCCTTATTTTTTTCTGAACTCTGAAGTATACTATGCATTGAGTGAATTTATTTGCTCTTTCTGTTCATGGTAAAGCTTTCCCACTGTAATAAGCTCAAAGAAAGCCCACTTACAATGCTGTCACTGTATACAAGAAGATGTGGAATCCTGAATGCTTGAACCCCTCTTTCCAGAGTAATTAGTCTGACAATAAATAAATAAATATGAATTTGCACAGCGCAAACTAACCCCTAGATAAATATTATGGGGTGGTCGTTTGTGAGACTTAACTTCCATTGTGTTATTTTCATTGTTACTAGCTGATGGGATCTTTTTTTGTTTAACAAATGATTATTTCTTTGCTACAACTAACCCTCTTTGGTCAAGTAACTAAATGGAATAGAGTGAGTTCTGTTTTGTAATGATATTAACCTGTTTGTAATTGTTGCTTTAGTTTCTTTTGCTTTCAAGACACTTTTATATTCTTTTTAACAAAGTCCCGTTTATGTCTTGATGCACCACTTTGGCACTTGTGACTTTTGTACTGTATGTGAACAAACATCCTTCCTTTATAAAGCAGAGAGTTGGATTGGGCTGTTTGAAAAGCCATTCTTTCTTTTTTTTTTTTTTTTTCATTGCAAAGCTGAACATATGGGAAATGAAGCAGAGATGAAACTTTCATTCGCAGATCTCTAGGGCCAGACCTAATAAAATGCCTTATTCCTAGAATACGCATTTTTAGGGCAACGTGTACTCTCACATATATAGCAAACAATTTGAAAAAAGTATGAGAAGGTTTAAAAGGCAAATATATTTCTGGAATTAGAACAAAATGTATCATTAAAGTATTTAAATATTTTTAACTAAACTTTAAACCTCAAGGATAAATATACTGGGGGGAAAAAATCTTATCACCTATTTCTGAGGGCAATAACTGTACTGGGCCTGGCCTTGGATTTAATTTTGTAAGATGTATCATCACTTGTGGAGAACAAAAATGTAGAGTTGAATCTTTGTTATTTTTACTTCAACTGTTGCTGAAACTCTGCAATGAACAAATAAAGCATATTTATTTATTCTGTGTTTCATGAAGTTGTACTTTTTCCCCCTTTCACTAGAGAAGGATGCCGCATAGAGAATGTACTGAAGAATGTCAAATGCAGAAAGTATGCATTCAACATGATACAGCTGATGGCTTTCCCAAAGTACTACAGACCTCCAGAAGGGACATATGGAAAAGCTGACACCTAAGTTTAACAAAAGTGTAATCAGGAACATACATCACGCTAATTAGTGAATATAAAACTCACTGTTTATGACTTATTAATTGGGAAT
This sequence comes from Microhierax caerulescens, assembly GCA_035590215.1. Lineage (NCBI taxonomy): Eukaryota > Metazoa > Chordata > Aves > Falconiformes > Falconidae > Microhierax > Microhierax caerulescens. The sequence continues at coordinate 12,627,413 of JAVJGJ010000001.1, read as the reverse complement.
GTGTAACCAGATGAGGTGTTATTTTTATCAGGTTTTATCATTTTACATTAAAATAACTCCAGTTAGTTTTTATGGAATAAAATATCGTGAAAAAGCAATGGACTGGATAATCTCAAAACCAAATATATTCAACTTTTCTTTGTGAAGTTGAAGCTTAGTGTGACTCATAAGCCAGCTGGAATTAGTTATCTGGGTTGTTTGATCAAAGATTAAGAAGGGAGCTGTCGTTTGCTGTAGGAACTGAGGTTAGCCATCTGGAAGGTGGCATTCAGACTCCAAACCAAAACCTGAGATTTGATATAAGGGGTCTCCTACTGCTTCTGGCACCGGCATAGCATTGAGGTCTTGATCACTAACAATTAAATCCTTCACAGAAGTGTTTATGAAAGATGCTCATGTTAATACCTGGGCTAAATATAGTTTTGGTAGTTATATTTAGCTTCTTTGCATAAGAATGGTAACTTCCTAGTATGTTTTTAGCAATTACAGCCTGTAATTTCAGTAATTCCGTTCTGATTCTTTGCAGTTCATTTGGATGTGTCATTCTTGGCTTTCTGTACCACAGCCAAATACCCCTTATTTCACTTCACTTTCACATAAATCACATTGAAATCAGGGGAATTAATTCTTAAGTAAGGTGACCTGAACCTGACCTGTCATATTCCCTTTTTTTGTAAACCCTTAGAACTAAATTTTCTTTAGTGGTAGGGAAAATAAGTTGTATATAGAGGACTTAAAGTATCTTTAGGCTATAAAAACATGTATGTTATTACAGAGCCTAAGATAAATGTTATAATTACGAGTAACCTACTGTATTAGGACTAGTTAGCCACTGCAGCTGATTTATATCAAATTTGTAATGCTGCGTGTAGACACCTAGGATGAAGAACTATCAGCTTTAAAAATGAATGTTAATGCTTCTGCCAGCTTGTGTTAGTCCTGAAATTTGTCTTGCAAAGAACATTTGTGTTTTCTAATTGTATCTATTTATTGCCTTCTTCTGCCTCCCAGTGAGTAATACAATTTAAAAACCTCAAGTATTTACTGGTTACTGACCTTTAGGTAATGCATTCATTTTGAGAAAAAAATATCTAGAGCAGAAGTGTGAGAATTTTATCCTAATGAAACTCCTATGAAAGTCAAAGAAACCTTGATGCACCATGAGTTACAATTTGTTCTTTTTAATCCATAAGCCCATTACTTGGTATAAATCTGTAACTATACTAATGAAAATACCTCTAATTGGGTGATTGCATGGAAATGTTCTATTGTGTGAATAAAATTAAACCCATTTTGTATATTTGAAAGATCAGGCTTTGGGCCTTAGAGACATCCTCATGCCCAATGTTCATTTACTTCAGTGAAGCCAGGAATTCACCTATACAATGTATTTATCTAACTAATTCAAACTTTTTTTGAAAGTATAGTAGGTAATTTAAATAGTGTTTTGGTGCGTTTTGGTGGCGTTTGTTGTTTATTTCAGTTATGTGCTATCATGAATGACTTATTTGTCCTTCTGGAATGTATTACTTCAGTAGTAGATGTCAGAAGAGTTAGAATTGCATCACAGATGAGCTCAGGTAGATGAGAATATAATGCCCTGATTTTTCCCTGGTGTGTACCAGTAGAAGTGGGCATTATTTATTGGGTGGGTTGAATGTGTGCATAAATTTGTGTTTGGGTCTTTAACTTAATTAACAGAGCTGTTCTGTACAAAAATTTTTTGTGGATTTATGGAACACAAATCTGCCTAGGAAAGTGATGTTTTGTTCTGTCAGACTGCCGCACTATCCCTCAGTATCTGCCATGTTTATCATTAGCTTAAAAACCCCTATATGTACAGTTTAGAAATAGTGATAAATTCCTCATGCACCTCTGAACTGATCCCACAGATGTATGGCAGAGAATGCTGCCCTTCCTACAGTTATTCTGAAACAATCTGTAAAAGTCTATGTGGGGATGGTATTAGCTGGTGGTACTAAAGGTTCCTATAATTCCTTATCTTAGTCCTGTGGACATTCTTTCAAGTTCAAAATATGAAATTCTATAGACTTTCTTATCAGGCAAACAGTCTTTCAAGATCTCCTCTCAGCATTTTAATCCCACTTGGGTTCTAAATTACCATTGTCACTATCATGCTACTTTTTGAAAATGTTTTCCATCTCAAAGCCACTTTTTTGATGGGGGCAAAATAGGCATTGGATTACTATACTTTTTGTTTTAGCAGTCAATCCCAGTATGCTTTTGTGAGATTAAATAATCTGTTATTTGTTAAAGATAACTGAGAAGAAAAACCAAAACCCACATCAGTGTGCTGCAGTGAAACTTCATTGAGCTTGGGCCGTTACAGAAGAGTAGGCTGAGTTTTGTGCTCAATAAGGCTGAACTTTTTCAAGCCAGTTTTTTGATTGGAACATCTCTTTGTAGGATACAAGACCCCTGTAAAACCCAGTGGCGTGGTTGCAAGCCTCCTTGAAGAGCCTTGTTGCTTCAGTACTGAAACAGGCTCAAATGATTCCTTGTTTGGTCATGGCCTTCAGTGGGCTAATGCACAGCAAAGGCTGCATCATCAAAGCTGATGTCAGCTAAGCATGGATTCAAAACGAGTGTTTGTTCTGGGTTGCCTTTTATGAAGAAACAAAGGGCATTTTGCTTCAGGTTGACAGTTACACAACCTGGAGTACATTTACTCTTTGTAGAAGCTGCTTCAAGCCCTGTGCATTGTTTGAATACCTAACAGAGGAATTAAATCATCCCTAAGCTCTTGCACATATCCTTGTAGTTCACTGTGAATATCAGAGGAGCAAAATTAAGCAAATGAATTTTTATGAGCAAGCTACACAATTTGTTTTGCAAAGGGTTAAGGGAAGCATACCGATTTTGATGACGGATGCACAGAAAATGTTCCATATCTGCTCTCTTAAAACTTTTGTAAGGCATAAAATATTCTGCTTTGAGGGGAGGGCAGTTCTCAAGGGCTAGAAGATGAACATTCAGAAATATATCTGGCATCTAAAGCCAATTCCTGTCTTACTCATGGAAGACATTATTTGTAGAAATAAGGTCATCAGGATCTGTATCAAGGAATCCTGAAATAAGGGCTTCTAGCTTTGACTATTTGTACAATGCATTACGTGCTTATTATGGGGGTTTTGTACCACAGACCAGTGTCTAAGTAGAGAGCTGGTATAAAATACCTGAAAAAAAAAAAAGGAACGGAAGGTTAAAGTAATTTTTTTCTCAGAGATTACTTTAATACTGTTATAACACATAACATGCGTAGGCCTGACATTATTAAGCAGGCAAGTCTTTTTTTCTGAAGTCTTCTTTTGGGGAATTTGAAATACTTTCTTGTTAATGTTTGTACTTTGGCTTTTATGGAGCAACTAGGAAACGGAAATTTTTAATTATGTTATCTGATTTTTGTGTATGTGAAGCTGTGTATTTTGATGGAATACTAGCAATGTATGTGTCATAAAGAACAAATAATTTAGGAGGACAGCTGAAACAAAATATGAACCGAGAAAGAGCCTTAATGAAGTCCTTTGCAATGTTGATTTTTGTACTGTCTGAATTTTGGCATTACGTAAGTGAAATAAGGAAATTAACAAACACTTTCTGTGTCTAAATCATTCAGTTCCGATGAAAATGCACTTATTTGCAGTGAAATACATTGTAATGATATTATAAATCATCACTAGTAATTTAGGTATAAAGAAGTGCACCATATCATTTTGAAGCCCACTGTATAATATGCCTATAAAGAGCTTCAGAAAATAAGCTAATTTTTATTTCTAGTTTAAACACAAGTTCCAGGAAATTCTATGGTCCATTTATAAAAAGCAGAAAATGTGCTGAACATCAACAAGTGTAATAAATAAATTGCATTTAAAACTATGCAGAAAAATTACTTGCATGAATTAATGTATCTAATCAGTGATCAGTCTTTAATGTATATTTTGTCATTTGGCTATGTTGTAAACTTGAAAGCACTGATATCTATATTTAATGGGGGTTTTGTATTGTAAAGAAGTATGCTGTACAGGTGATGCCATGAGACATCAATTTGCATCTTGCTTTTCACTTACTTGAAGCTTAAAAGCAATTGTTCACAATCAGAGAGCTTTGAAATAATTTACTGTTCTTCAAAACACAAACTTACCTTGTAAATTGCATGTTTAAAAAAAACCACACACAAATGCTTTTGTAAAGCAAAAAGGAAAAAAAAAATCCCAGACTTCAGTCTTTAGAACATTTTTCCTTAGTAACACATCAACTGTTGTGTTGCCAAAGCATTCAGCTTACACTCTGCAGCACTCAAACATTTATTTGCTCTTTTTCTCATAGCTTCTGCTGAATAATGTAGCATAACAACAATGAATTTCAGCATGATACTCATGATCCCAGATTAAAAACTTGCATTTGCTCAAATAAGCATGAAGCTTAATACATCAGAATAAATAAAATGGAGAACACTTGTGAACCAATGTATCCATATTTCAAAGAGCTGAAACATAAAGCATGGGGTTTGCGTGCTGATAGGGAGAAAGAGTTATGGTGGAAACCTGACTGTGATAATAGAGCGTGCTGGGTCTGTGGGGTTTGGAGTGGTGAGATTTGGCCCATGCTGCTCTTAACTTAGATCTGTAACTATTGGCAGCGGTGTTTTGTACTCGTTCCATGCATGCAAAGTACTTCAAAAGTTTTCAGTGCTTCTGTTTTGTTTATGAACAGTCTGACTTTACAATTTCTAAAATCCCAAATTACTTTGGTACTTGTTCTCATTTCGTGTAGCTGTTCCTTGTAATGTTCCTGTCTCACATTCTGGAGCACATGAGGCTATGTATAAGTAACATTACAGGACTTCATAGTGTGTGATTGTTCAGAGAAACGAAGCACAACTATAGCAATTCAACTCTTTTTCTATTTCAGGATTTAGCATTTTTGTTTCATTGCTGTCTGTAAGCCATGTCCATTGTACACTGTGTGTATATTTTTATTTAAATAAATGTGATGTTTATTTTTTATGTTTCTGACTTTTTTGTTTGTTACTCATTTTTCATTTTCATTATGGTGGTGTTGCCCAGAGGGCAGATTGTACACAATGCTGAGAGTGGGTTCCCTCCTAAAAGGATCCAGTGGAAGCCCATCCACAGGTCTCATCGCTGCTAGGAGCAAGTATTCAAGAAAAGTTGTGATACAAGAGTAAAAAGCCTGCAATGGCCCTAAGTTAATTTGTTCCTATTGTTCCTAGTCTTACTACAGCTTTCATCTTGGAACCAGGTGGGTCCCACATTTTCTAACTAAAAAGAAACAAAATATTCACATACCTATAAGGAAACCCCATTCACAAAACTGTTATCTGTAGAGAGTTATTCAGTGTAACAGAGGTGGAATCAACATCTTTCATAATGAATACTATTAAGATGGTGAGGTGGCACACTTTGGCTAGTATTTTGTCTTCGTCATCTTGATGCTGGATGCTAGACCTTGGGAAATAAGCAAGGATTGCTTCTATGCTGGTTTTTTGAGCTGCTGTTTATAACTAGATTTATTATATGATCTGTGACTACAATGAAAGGTAAGTTCTCTGTGGTTGGCTGAAATGTAGCAAATAGACCTTCTTTTTGGGTATATGATAATATGTGGCATGCCTTCTCTGTTATTAGTACTATGATTAGAAGCTTGTTGCATAATTTACCTTCTCTGTTTTTCTGTTAGTATGTTTATTGTTTTACTGTGATATTTTCAGTGACATGTTAATTACCTGCAAGGTTCTTGATAACCTTTAGAAAACACTAGGAACTAATGGCTATTATGGATATAAGTTAAAAAGCTGTTACCATTCAGCCTAGGAATTTTGTCTTTTACTAATAAAAGTGACAGTCTTTAATAAATACTTTGTCTCACTTTATATGCTTACAGAATTTTATCTTCCATGTCAACTTGGAATCACTTTTTTCTCATGACAATGTAAGAGAGAGAAGGAGAAAGATCCTACAACGGTAATGAGGTGATAGAGTAGTATGATAGTAAAAGTATATTTTCACCAGTTCCCCTTCCAACGTTATTTTGGGACATATTTGAAGAGAACTATGACCTGATGTTTCTGAACCATAGGCTGCAGTGGTCTGCACTAGGCTATCTATTGCTGGCACTGAGAATGTACGTTCAGAAATGCTGCTTCTGCCGGGCAAGTCAGCGAGAGCTCTCGTGTGCACTTTGTGTTGAATCTTGTACGGATCACAGCCTTTAGTGGTTCTGTGGCAGCTGTTGTTAATGGAATTAAGGGCATTAGGGTTCTAGATGCAAACTGGCCTGCATGCTGCTTGTTCTGCCCAAATAAGCAGACCCTCTGCATTTCTGTGTAGGCTGTCCGTACAGTCCTAGCCCAGTACTATAGCTGCTCTGCAGCAGGGAAGATTTCTGGCATTGTTAGTGAAGATGATGTAAACTGCTTCTAAATAAACTGGGATAAGAAGTTGAATGCAAAAAGTAGCTGAGATTTTTTTGTATGTGTACATCTATGTATACACATGCATATTATATATGGTAGGATAGGAAAAGACAAATAAGATCAGTTAAAAATTGAACTGGTTTTGTTTCTAGCAGTTGAATACAGTTTTGCTATTGGAAGTGTCGCATAAAAGATAGGTTCACAAGAACAAAGCTTTAGCAGACCCTGTAGTATGCCTGATGGCATACACTGTCTCTAATGTTTAAAGTTACTTCTGGGAAAAAAAATAGGAGAGGGAGAAAAGAGAAAAGGAAGATGTTTCCCAGCGGCTCTCGCTGGGAGATGTTTCCCAGACTGGCACCATTCCTGCCAGGAGCCCTAAGACCTCACATTTTGGCTGGTTGTTCCTGCTCGTAACACTGTTGGCACTGACCAAAGTGGGCCGGGATGAGGGCAGTTCTTTCTGCTGGCAGGCTGTGAGGCTTTGAGTCTGCAATGAAAACCAAAGACTGCAACTGAGGGGCAGGAAGAGGGGGAAGGGGTGAATTCTGTGCCAGTGGCAGTCAGATCTTCTAAGCACCCACCCTAACAGTACCGGGATGCAGGTGCAAGGCTGTGAGAACAACAGCATAAGAACAAGGGGAAAATACTGCTGTTTTCTTTTTATCTTTCCCTAGCAAAGTCCATGTGGATATCCATTTTTCATGCAAGAATAATTTGTGATTGCTGTAATTTACAGGACAAAGCAGTTTAAACTGCTGACTTGAACAGAATTAGAACAACTGTCATACATAAGCACTGATTGCCACAGCAGAAATCGCCCCTTGGGTGATATCACTCCTTAGAGATTTTATTTCAGCATAAAGCTTAACATATTTTGAAACACAGAAAAGTTTAAGGTCTGATCCAGAAATTATTATTCACAAGCAAAGGATCAGAAATGGGGCACTTCAGGTGAGAAACTCCAAGGACAAGATTTTGAGAAAGGATTCAGAAGCATTCACGTTCCTGGACTTTGGTTCAGAACTGTGAATGACAAAAACATTTTGTTTTTACGAGGCTCCACACAAGAAGATTCTCGGTCGTGGACATGGTCTGTGAATATTCTTTTAGTACTCATAAAAGTTGATGGCAGTTTCCTGTAAATTATTATATTAAATAGCTAGCTCCCTAATGAACTTGCACACAGAAGCAAATACATGCCTTTAACACAGTCTCTTTAGAAGGGATGTGTGCAGTAAAACAAAAGCATCTGAATGGGATCTCGTTTTGATACCGAGACACAGATTTCCAACTTGTTTGGGCATTTATCAAAGGAAGAAATACATTGCATAAATAAGAGCTTAATTCTATTTTCCCTGGTGCTACTTAAATCCAGGTAGATTCTCAACACTTTCTATCTGAATGTAGTTTCTGGTATGGCGGGTACTAAGAGAAAATTTTGAGAAGCCCAGGTTAATGAAATGTTATATTTTGGTTCTTAGTATTTTTCAAACAAGACCAGAAAACCAGGAAATAGTGACAAGGATGTGTCAGAAGGATGTTCATAAATTGCATCATCTGACTTGGTTCTGTTTCCAGATAAAGACTTAAGAGTCTTTGTGACAAAGATAAGACTGATGCTACTGTGTGGCGTGCACAGAGCTGATTTCTAGCAGCTGAATTCTGCTGCTAAAATGTCTGCTCTGCAATACAGCAGCTCTCAATCAGGTTCAGCTGGAGCTCAGTAATCCCAAAAGAAGCTTCTCAATAAACCCACCCTTCTTGCCACTCAGTTCCATGTGTAACATTTCAGTGTTGGGGAGCAATGGGCAAGCACAACCACCCCCCTGCCCCAATACTGCCCTATGGTACCTGGATTCTCATTAGGTATAGCAGCTGTATGGCTAGATGGTTATGTGATAGAACTCAGAGTTAAATTTATGGGATGTATATCAAACACCCATCAGATAAACAGATGTAATAAAAGCAAGGAGCAAAGACATCTCCATCTAGTCAGGGGCAGATAAGGAAGGTCATGTCTTAGCCTAAACTCTGCATTTGAGACTGCATTCAACTTTTGTCTTTACCTCAGATATTTTTGGAGTTTGAACACTTTGTCGCTTCATGATGGTGGTAGGAGCTACAACGGAAATAGACTACTGGTTTATCACCATAAATATGAAAAATGTCCTTGAATAATGGATTGTTTTAAGAGCCGTGGCTGCTCAGACAAACAGGTATCATGCACATACATTCTCATACAGGCAAAATGATTTTGCAGAAAATGGTCGTACCGCTTCGTACAGTCTCGCAAAAGCAAGGAACCAAGACAGTGTTTAACTGAGAAGGTAAGAAATGAGTGCAAGAATGTATCAGGGCAATCCTTTTATGATTGAGATGCATTGTGTCTCTGGATTTCACATCAAAAGATTAAAAAACCATTTAAAGATTCATTCCAAGACCTAATATAAACAGAAACTACTTCCTTGTATAGATATTTACACTGTTCCAGAGGAATGTTTGATCCAAACGAAGCTAATTTTCACCCTGACAAAAACCCCAAACCCCAAAACTCACAAAAACCCATTAAGTAATATTAAACAGTACTTTTACCAGCTACCTTTACCTTATTATGACAGACCACCTCCACACATTGTTGAAACAGAGGGTGATTTAAAAAAAAAAAAAAAAAAAAAAGAGCTTTTACTTTTTTAATATTAATATGGGAAAAAGAAGTGAGCATTTCATATGAGTGGAAAGTAGCAGCTGTTAACATGGTTTTTGTGTGAAGCCAGTTAGTGTGCCTATCAATAAAATGCTGATAAGTTAGTTTTTTAAAAAAAAATAAACACCCAGTTTATATTTATATATTCATGGGCATAGTTAATGGCCATCAGCAGGGAAGATGTGCTCCTTCACTTTTTAAAAATCAACAGGAAGGCAGTGCACACAATGCAATTCCCTTTTGCATTAAACTTATTAAGTCAAATCAATTTTTACGAGCATATAGGCCAGAGCTCTGGAACTTAATTCCTTTTGATCTTCCCCCTGCTAAATTCTGTTTCCCGCTGTGCTACCATGCAGTTTATTTTTAACAGATAATTTGTTCGGACATCATTAAAAAGAAAATACTACAACAGCTAGCAGTACTAAGGCACTAAAATGCCTGTCAGGTTGTTAACTGTCCGTATACACACACACAAAAATAGCCATTCACACAAAGGCAAATATTAAAGTAAAATGTCCAGTTGTTCTGTTCAAGAGCACAAAGCAGACTACCTGCCTGATACTGACTTAGGGCAAGTCAGCATCTCAGGTAACTCACTCATTTCTATGCTCAAAGTGCAACTTCCAGTTACCATGGTTGTTCAATGCCTGGAGAAAGAGACTGCTATGAAGTGACAAGTTTTGAAGGGAAGCTCTTGTGACTGAGTCAATGGATTTGTCTTGAAATTACAGTGACACTAACTCAAAACTATCCTTTACTACGATTAGTGCCCTGAAAGGCACGTTTCCTAACTATGGCTTCTTTTTCCAGCCAACTACTACTTAGAATCATAGAATCATTTAGGTTGGAAAAGACCTTTAAGTTCATCGAGTCCAACCATTAACCCAGGACTGCCAAGTCTATATAGAGTGTCTTGTACATAAATAATGCATATCTTTGGGACTAGGGTTTTTATGCTGCTTACCTGTTTCTATGATGATAATCATAACATATTTTAAATATTTCAATTATTGATCATGCTGTGATTATACTTCAGTAGATTTTTTTTTCTTTTTTAGTTAGAAAACTAGTAGTCCAGTGCTATTTAGTGAGAACCCTATGAACAGATCTTTGTTCTTATATGTGTGCTCCACTTGCAGCAGCCAGACCCCTGCTTGCCTGCAGCAGATCCTTGCATCAGTTTGAGCACCAAGGGTTTAAATACCTGCAAAGGCGGATGGATTGCATAAGGCCCTTGAGCCACTGATGTCATGGAGCCTCAGTAATGGCAGTAAACAAGATTATGGGCTGAAACACAGGTTAACTAATTGCTCTGCATGCTCTGTTCAGGTCTGGAAGAAGGGTGGTGGCATATTAACTGGGCCTGGAACTGTGTGGATCCAGTAATCTTTGAATAATTTCCACAGTTTGTGATTGCACCTCCTGGGATTGTAAAAGCTGTCATAACCCTGTGGTCTGCTAAATATCCTGACCTTTTTGTCTTGTTCTGCCTCCTCTTGGCTTCTTTTTAATTAATGATTTACTCAAGCAGATATGAGTTCATGTTCTCAGAAAAGATGGTATTACAAAAGATAACCAGATACTTAAAAAGTGCCTTTTTTGAAGATACTCTGGTGAGTCTGAATCTGAATCATTCATTTTTTAGTAAAACCTAACCACTGTCAACAATACAGGGATATGATGCAACTTTTATCTTCTTGTAACTAGTTTTCCTCTATGGAATTTTTTATAATCTAGCTTCCTGCTTTTGTTTCTTGTTCATGTAATAACTTGGGGACCTAGATGGAGAACCAGGTTAGGACAACTGTTGTAGAAGCTTTGCCCTTTGAGCCCTTGCAGAACTGCTCAAGAGAGTGCTCTTTAAAAATTAAGTAAATGTGGGCTCGGTGAATATTATGTCCAAGTCATGCTACTAGGTGACACCTCCAAAGCAGAGATCAGATGCACCAACAGAAAATTCTGCATGACAGCTTTGCTTTTGATATGCCTAGCCAACTGCAAATACAGGGGACTTCAGTAAAATGTAGGCATAATATGGCAGATTAGCCTTTTCAGATGTAGACTATGTTAAGTAGAACACCTGCTTCTCCAAGGCCTGAAAAAATTATGTTTTAAAATGAGTTTCCACAAAACTTTGTTAAGAAGGCAAGGTTATGATGTGGATTCCAGTGAGAGAACCAAAGTCTGGAACCCATAACAAAATTACTCTAAATATGAGCTAGAAAGATCAGAAACTATTCAGATAATCTTCTGCAGGATAATCAAATGTACTTCAGGAAATGTCAGGTAAAATTGCCACTTACCTTCTTCAGAATGCGTATTTGTTTTATCTATCAGGTGCAAAGCACATTTTGTTCTGACTTTCGTTCCGTTTCTTTAACTCAGGCTTCCGTCTTGCATCCAAGGCAGGATGAACATAGATAAACTTCACATTTGTGGGAGCACACTTCATTTACCTTTTAGCAGAGAATTATTGGGTCCTCCAGTAAAGTCTTGAAGTAACATATGCTGTAAGAATAAAGCGTGTACCCACAAATATGAAGTTAATCTATGCTTATGGTACACAAATAGTACAATAAATATGACAACAGGGAAAAAAAAGTTCTTTGTAAACAGTATTCTTACAATGTTATTTGTAGCACAACCCAACCCAGGATTTTGGTGAAGTCTTTATGTAAATTTTGGAACACAAGGTACATCACTCTTCAGTATTCTATTTTTGTCCTAAATTTCATTTTGGAAGGTATTGTTTTGATTTGGGGTTTTTTGGGGGTGGTGTGGTGGTGGTGGTGTTACAGGTGGAGGACAACTGTTACAGTTTTTTCTGGAAGATTTCCTATTTTCAATTTGTGATAGAGCTGTGAGTCAGTGGAGAATTTATGCCTAATGTACTTCTTACTAGGAAAAAAAAAACAAACTTCACTTCTCATTCCATCTGAAATCAAATATTAAACAAATTAAAAAAAAAAGTTAGGAAAATTAGCCAAATCTATCAGGAAAACTTTGAGTATCCTGGGTGTTGGCATTTTTGATCAGCACACTCGAAACTCAAAAACTAGAATAGCAAACTCAGCCCTCTTGCAGGGTAGTAAAGACCTTTTTTTTCCACTTCAACAGTTTCCTCAATCATTTTCTCTCAGTGCACTGCTCAGTACATGACTATGTTTGACAAGGAAATGTGTCATAATATCTGCTATTAATGTAATGTATTATTGAAACACCAAAATGAAGATGAATAGCAATTAAGGCAACTTAAAATTCTAGTTCAGCACACAAGGTAGATAGAAGTGTGTTATATCTCTTGCTATTTTAAGCAGTTGGATGTTTGTACTTACACAAATTTTGTTTTCCTAAAGCAATCCATGTCACAGGAGCTTGACCTTGGAATGGTTGTGGTATGTTAAACTCTTTTATTACTTTGTCTGGTATTTGCTAGTTTTTATTGGCTGATAATTTTCATCCTCTTCCACTGTCTAGAAAAGGACATAAAGCAAAAGGAGAAAAAGTATAAGGGCAGGCATCAGTGTAGTGCACAGTAATATGTTTTTTCCTTCATAATTATGTATATAAATATATATATTTTGTACACCAGTGGGAATACAGAGACACCACACATTTTTCTCTGTGCCTTATTCTACAGCAAATTACCATCATTGCGATGATATATTCTTGAGGTTGAGATATAGACTTCAGCAGTGAAAATACTACTGATCACAGTTTTCCAAGTTGCTAACTGTACTTGGAATTTGCAAATGATGCAAGATCTAATATATTGCCATCGCAGTTCTGAGACTGCAATATAAATCTAATGTTACTTTATTTTTGTTTGATCAGCTGAAGGAATTGTGATGAATTCCACACATCAATATAAGTTTTCCAAAAGAAAATCAGATGTTTGCATTTCTTTCAGTGATAAATTAGGTATCATTAAGACTATCAAATTTTTAAATGACATGGTTTGTTTAAGATGGATCTTTTCTTTATTAAACTTCCGTATTTTATTAGTTATGTTTGTAGATAGTTGGTAACTCATTCACTGTTTCTTTTCCCTGAAGAGAGTTTTATAACAGGTTATTTATATCTGAACTTAGCACAACAAAGAGAACAAGTAAAAAGATAGTTCAAATAGATGGATATGGGGGAAAAAACTGTGAACTTCTTCTATGTCCTGTTGGATCCTATCACAACTGATAGAAGAACATAAATTAAAAGCAAAGGATTTAATTTTACATGTGTATCCAGCTACCTTAAGAAAAACTGACAGTTTCCTATTATGCCCATAAGTGGGGAAGGTCAAAGTAAATGCTTATAATCCAACCGTACCTGTCTGAAAGGAGCCGGTCGTTACAAAGCAATGGTAAAATCAAGAAAGCATATTTGTGAAGGTATTCTACTGTTATAATTATTCTAGACTGAAAGCAATACCACGATCAAACCCCTTTCACAATAACTTGTTGCTGGATTGAAGTTAAATCATAAAAATAATTGAATGATTGAATTATTCATAGTCTCCCTAACTGCTGAAGAATCTGGTTATCCGAGTACAAAACCCCACTCAAGAAAACCAGCTTTATTCTATAGAGTTGCCTAGGGTTTGAAGCCAGAAGAGATTATTAACTCCTCCATGCTTTATATTATAAGGTGTACTTCTAATTTAAACCAAAATACTTTACTTAGACTAAAGGACTTTACTCTTCAGAAATATAAAATTAGCTGTTTGTAACACCCAGCAATTACCATAAGTGCCTTGGGCCCTTGTTGTGCTATGTCAGGGATCAGGTAAAATATGCCCAGATAATCCCATGTAGTTGAGAGCAAGAAAGTTCCGAAGGCCATTGCCAGGGAAATTCCCATCTGATCATGAATAAGACCCCATGCATGTGTGAAGGCTCATTAGTGGAGTATGTTAAGAAGCACCTGTGAGCATTCTCAGAGCATAGGTCCCATATACTGTTCTTTAGCAGCCATGGTTATTTTATTCAGTCTTGACCACTGAATCCAAACCTTTTATCATAAGAAACAGGAGCTGAAGCTTGACTATCTTTGGATAAAGGAAGAAGCACTGGGCAGTATAGGTCAGATCAGGTTCATTTGAGGTAACTGTAGTTTTGGGATAGGTAATTCAAAACCAAAAAGTTGAAATACATCATCAAGGGGTTTATGTTCAAGTGGAGACTGAGACGTGGGTTTATGTCACCTAACTTTTATCTAATTTTAGTCTAGTTGTCATTTACATTCCCAGGAGAGAAATGCCCACAGCCAGAAACATCTTAAATCAAACTTTTTGAGGAATGTGTGAACTGTCCTCTAAAGATGCTGTTCTCTCCCTAGTTAGGAGGGGACTAGATGGAGAGTTCTGAAAAATAGTTTAGATTAGACACCTGCAGTCAAAGTTAGGGTGTCTGAATCCGAGCCACGGCAGCTGCCAGCTGTCAGTGTTGTTCAGCTGTGGGGAGGAAAAAAAAAAAAAGAAAAGCTGTCATTAAAAAGCTGTCATTAAAAAATCAAGGAGGAGCCTAAAATGTATTAAATAGGTAATTTCAAGAGTCCTGAAGGTATGGAAAAGCAAGATAAATACTGTTTTAAGGAAGTGAACATGGGGTTGTCTGGATAAGTCTGCATTATATTGCTAGTTTGCAAAAATTTAGTACCAAAAATCCTTTTTAATAATCAGGAAGCACTTCTTGCATTTAGCCAGCAACAACATTCACTCTGGAGTGACATTAATAATAAGTAAGTAATTTATGACTGTAGCCCTTAATCCGTTTGCAGACAAGACAGTAATATTGAAAGTTGGCTATTGGTCAAACTGCTTACCTACTTTAATTTTTACTCAGTGAAAGGCAGTTTCCAAATGAAAGGTAAATAAAATACACGCTCTTCAATTTCATGTAAGGACTCTATTGGCTCCTTCTCTGTGTGCTAATTCAAGCAAAGCATGTGCCGAGCTGTAATGCCAAGCTTTTTAACCTGTAAAGGTTAAAAATCATTGCTGTTGAAAGTTGCGTGGACAGCACAGCAGGTATGGCAATCAGTTGGACACCTCCAGTGCCACGACCCTGAGTGGCAGTGGGAGGGAATGCACAACCGCCATTTTAAGAGAACACCTGAGTGGCAGTGGGAGGGAATGCACCACCGCCATTTTAAGAGAAAGAACAAGCAGCCACATTGCTTTAAATGTCTGGATTGTGAGATTAGACTGACAAATAAAGCAGCTGCATGGATACCATTTACTGAATTCCTTTCCTCGGGGACCTACTTCTCTGAGTCTCCAGGAAGAGTAAGAAGTTGGCTAGACTTGCACTGAAATTACAGGATATTTACAGCAGGGCCAACAAGAAATTTGTTGGCAGTTTTCACATCTGCACAGCCATAAAAATGAGTGCCATTCAAATATACAGCAACAGGTTGGCTGCCCGAAATCTCCCCTAGCCTGTGCCCTGCTAAAATGGCTTCCTTTCGTGTTGAAGGAAGAAAGATAAATGAGGAGATTCACTTTTTGGAGGTTGCTGCCTGTCAGTGAAATAGTGAATATTCAGCAGTTCTGAGAAACCTCTTTTAATGACCTTTACTTCTTAGTCGTTTAAATGCTAAGAACTGGAACAGCAGTGGAATAGCTATTTAAACAGAGGGTTTTAGCGAGAATCCCGAACAAAATCAATTCCCCCTAGAATCAGTTCACTCTAGGAATATTAAACATCTTGGGATTGAGCACAGAAGGATTGTTATTTGTTAGGGTTGTATTGTTAGGGGCTGGTTTTGTTTGTTTCTTAGCTCTCCCAGATATATTTCAAGTGTAATCACTAATGAAAGCAGCCCAGAGTTTAATCCCCAGAGGGCCACCAGAGCACAGCAGGGTGGGTCCAGTGCCAGAGGCAGCGTTACAGCGGAGGAAGAACACCAATCCAGGCGCTTTCCTCAGTGCCTCACGGAGAGCCGCCTCACCATAGACAGTGTAGGCAGGCAGGCACATCGTTAATATCTAGGGAGCTGGTGTCTTTCAGTTATACCTTGGTTACCTTGGTAAATTAATTTGTAGCTTGAGAGGTCGTCAGATACGTAGAAAGGAAAAGCTCCCATCAAGAGCCAACATTTCACCCTCCTCCGCACCCCCCTCCTCAGCACATAGCGGCCATCGCGTGGGGAGCTCTGTGACCCACCTTTCTCAAAGACAGGCACTGTGCGTTTGGGGCCGGCTGAGAGGGATTTCCAAGGCTCAGTCTTACTTCGCTGAGGGGTGCACCCTGCAGGTGGGCACGCCTAGCTGTGACCCTCTTGCCAAAGCTCCTCGGGGCTGTTTCACTGCAGGGGCAGGAGAAGGCCTTCTGGAAGGCGGGGGGGAGGTCAGGGGGAACCTTCGGGAAGCTCTGCAGGCTGGGGGGACGTAGCTCCTCCGAACCAGCTCTGGACCCGGGGCGGGGGGCAGCCGGAGCCTCTGAGGCCGTGACAGGAAGAAGGCTTCTCTCTGGAGGGGCCGGGAGGGCAGTGAGGCGTTCCCGCCCAGGAAATGGCCATCCATCAGTGAGGTAAGATCACTGAGGGAAAGGGTCCATCCTGTCAGGACTAACTGGCCAGGAAGGGGAGATCTTTTTTCAAAGTTGTTTCTTCCTTTGGCCTTAAAAATCAGAGCTTTAAGTACTCTCTATTTATTTTTTTTTTTAAATCAGCTTTTTCTAGTGAAACTTGTGGCACAAGGTCTTCCTGCTGCTGCTGTGGTGTTTGTTTCGAGGGGAGGCGCAGGCGGCCCCCCTTCAGAGCCTCGGCAGGGTCGGGGGGCTGGCTATGGTGTGGGGGTGCAGAGCTGCACGCACTCCCTGGGGGCTCCGTGCCTTCCCTGTGGGGTCAGAGTGTGGGCCGTTTTAGCAGGGAGTTAGCATTCCCAAGGGAATCTGCATCAAACCTGCTTGTGCAGTGCAGTTGTGGATGGCAACGCTGCAAGGAAAACTGAACGTGCTTCACAACTTCAGAGTCCTTCATTTTGTAACTTAATGGCATGCAAAAGTGAGTACCTTTAATTATCTTTCCTTCTTTAAAACCCTCTTACAGAATGAAAAAGAACAATAAAGAACAACCTGCCTATGAGAGATTCAAAGAAATATATATAGGGGGATAGTTGTGTTGGCTACAAACCCAGCAGCATTTAAGTTTCTTGAACTGCTGGAATACCACCCTTGCAGGGTTACAGGCTTTGCTGGCTTTTGCAGCAAAACCTGGCAGCTTCTCCTGCCAGGGTCCATGGACTCTTTTCCAACAAATATGCTACATCAGGAAGTAAAAACTGAAAATGTTGCGTCCTTGGCATTGTCTGCACCCTGGTTTTCAAATATTTGCTTTACCCCACAAATATTAGATACCAGATGGCAAAGGAAACTATTGTTAAGAATTAATGAATGCTTAAAAATCTGTAGATCTATAACTTTTTCTCCACCCTGATTTCATGTTCCTGGAGTTTCTAGTGTTCACAGGAGCACTTATTGTGTTACCTGGATGAATCAGTTCTTCCTTTAGTGTGATGGTGAAGGTTCACTTAGCATTTACCTATCAAGGCAAGGAAAAGTTTACACTGTTCAAAGTCTTTTCTGGATCAGACTGTTGTGTACTTGCTTTGTGTTTGAAACCACTTGGCCTGTAGCTTGACAGCAGGGCATCATGTTTCAGCAAGCACTGTAGAGGAAAATGTTATCTTACTGCCACTTTCCTGATACCGTTTTGTCAGGAACCAAATCAGGGTCCTTTGGCATGTGGGATTTAAATAGCCCCATCTGTCTCTTCAGGCAATGGTGGTCCTCAGATTTAGTTCCTTGTAAGCCTGGTTACAGAATTAATGTTGCCTGACAAGGTGTGTGGATTTTGAACACTGTTATGCTGTTTTTTCACATTTCCTGGACATACTGCCTTAGGTGAATACACATGTGGCATATCAAATGTAAAACTTACATAAAATGTTTGTTCAGGCACTAGAATTTAGTAAACACCTCTGTGTTGCAGTGCCTTTTCTTTCGCATATACAGTCTATTAAATCTTTGTATGACATACAAGCTGTAATGACCTGACGTATATGGAATCTAAAACAAATACTTAAGGCTTAATTTCTGTTTTCTTGAAATGAGATAAACTTTTTCCAGGGCTGGAGGCCAGAGTTTGTGTTCTAGTGCAAAACAGAGCAATGCATTGAAAGTTTCTCATACTGACTACTGATTCTTATGCACAGGCTGTCATGACTGCATAAGAGCAAATAAGTCACTGTAGTTAGATGGCAGTTGCCATACAAGTTAGGCACCCTCACAAGTTAAGATTCTCATGTTTCAAATCGTTGCTGGGCTATGTGATAAAAATGCAAAGTGATGGTATATTCAACACAATTGTGCTATCTATCCTTTTGTTCTCCCTTGAAATGGCTGTAAACCCTTGCTGATCTGGAAGCAATCCTGTGTTAATTTTGTTCAGAGACTCTGATGTAATGAAGACTTCTGGTACCCCTTTCCAGTAGCAGTTCAGGAATTCGAGGTCACAGAAAAGAAAAGAAGGGCTTGAAAAGCTCCTGTTCTGCAGTTAGCTAGGATCAATTGCTGTGTGACACTACTTTTTGGCCAAGATTCTGGAATGACTTTTAGTCATGTGGACTACCAGAGCTCTGGCAATGTCACCAGAGTTCACCAGTGAATGAGAGGATTCCTCAGGTGCCCTGGGTCTGAGGACTCTGTACAACACCATGACTTTTCATGGGAATGAAATAGTCCTATAATGCCACCAGGTTTACAAAGTTAAGGCGTTTTAGAGTTATCATTTATCAATGGTTATTTTCCTTTTGGCCATGCTGTGACATGCTTAGCCAACATATCAGATAAACCAATTACATTACATATGTGCAATGAACACACTATGTGCTGAAAACATGTGACTCATTGCATGTGCCTATACTAGACATGCAGGTCTTTAAAGTGTGTAAAGTTCTTCATGCTGTGTTCCACATTAATAAACGAATGTACAATTATAGCACTGGTACTGTAGCATCACAATTTTTGATTAAGGAGTCTTGGGTCCAGAGATGCAAACCAAGCACAGAAATTTGCAATGGACAGTATTTTCAAGTGGAATTACAGACATGTTGGGAAAAGGGGAAGTGCACATTAACATCTGTGCACAGAATTCGAGAAGTGGCCTCTGTAGCGTGGCTTCTACAAAATTTATTGTATGTTTTTGTGCAGCCTTGGTCTTGTGCACCCTCCATGCTCCATGCACAGCACAGCTTGAGACTACACAGCTAGAAATTCATGAAGCCTGTGCAGAGGTCTGTTAAAATATCCCATTGAGTCTAGCAGTTCAAGAGTATTTTCTGAAGCTGCAATGTGTCCTGGGGGGCCACTTTAACTGTTTTTCTCATAGCCTTTAAAAATCTTTTCTGCTTTTCTCAGAAGAGTTCTTGGTTCTACTTACCTGTACAAACAAAGGAAAATTGATTCTCATTTAATTCAATTATCGATCAATGTGTGTTGCTGTGTTTAACAGACAATGGAGATGCTTGTTTCAATTATCAAGTATAAGTAATGAAGAATTTGCTTTTAGCTGTGGAGGAGAGAGAAATGAGAAAGCAGTCACCCGAGCTATGAAATTTAACTATTACTTTGTATGAAAAGGCAGTGGAAACCAGGGGAAAATGGATTGTGACATAGACAGGTCTGTTTGCTGAAGGAAACAACTGGCAAAAATTTGTTTGCTACCCTTTAAAAGGTGTATGTAGTGAGACATACGGGACAATTAAGCAGATAATTGACAATTGATAGTTTAGTTTGGTATTGACCATTCCTTCCTGCTTAGAGTGAGCTATTATTAAGGCAGTGATTTCTCTGCCTTCAGTTTCACATATAAAGATGGATTAGCAGTTACAATCATTGTATTTTTTACTCCCACTAGCTTGAAGTTTTCTATCACCTGGTGCTATGGCGCTTTTATCCTTGATCACTGCATATGAGAGACAATTAACTTTGTCCAGAACTTTTACTTTCTCCTTTGTTCCATGGCTACAGTCTAGCAGCTAATTTCACACCAAGGACCTAATTACTTTACCTTTCCTGTCATTACTCCTCTGTTTAAAGCATTCATAACGACTGCATAACTGTTTCTGAAGTTCTCATTAGAGTAGAGAAAAACTTGCCTGGTGAGGAAATGCTTTAAGAATTAAATGTGAATGCATGTGTATTTTAAATGCTATTGAGCTCTTTAGCCTAGTGAAATTGTATAGTTCTATTTTAAAACAGAAAATCTGTTGCCAGTGCTCTGTCACACACTTCTCTAGCGCTGAAGCAGAAGTGGGCATTAATTAAACAATATTAATTTTTATTTTAAAATCATATTTTAAAATGGTTTAATAAATTAAATATATTATTTAAATTATTATTAATAATTCATTGTTTATCGATAGTTATTTATTAAATATATTTATTATATTTATAATTGTTATCTTAATTATTATTCACAGTATATAATTAATAAATATATATATTTGATAATTATTATAAATTATTGATTGTAATTAATAGTTAATGATTAAATTAAATATTTTATTTAAAAAAAATAACAAAAAATAATTCGACAATTAATTAATAATAACAGACCAATAATGAGCTCCACAGAGCTGTCTCTCTCTCAGCTGAGTTCTCTTTATATTGGAAAAAAAATCGATGAAGATGTATGGGGTTTTAAGGTGGTTTTATATTTTATATATTCCAATGTCTTTCCAACTGTTTCAACCAATAACGGAGTCTGGAGTCTCCTAAAGTCTGACTTTGGCATCCATAACTCCCATAGAGTCAGGATTTTCACATCTGCTGCCTGCTTCACGCACCTCTCTCCCACCATGTCAGTGAATATTCCAGTGTTGTATAAACTAAGCAAATTCCTTCTAGGTAACCAGTGGTGCGTGGCGGCATTGATATCCTGCCACTACATAAAGTACTGCAGCATTAAATTTCTAAGCTATACGCAATGGCGCTTGCATCCGGTGTTACCAGGATATCCATTTCCTGACCCTGCTTTTCACTGCCTGTCTCTTCTCTGCCTCTTCCTTGACCACTTCCTTCTCAGAGGAGGGCAGTGCTGCTTTTATGTCTTCTCCACTTCAGCAGAGGGCTTGTGAGGGGGCTTCTGACTGGTCATGCTCCATCTTTGCTCTGCCATCTGAAAGCACACCCCACTCTTTCCACCGAGTGCTGGAGCAGAGCAGAGGTGCAGAGTGGTCTTCATGTTGCAGAGGGGAAGTGGGTGGGGGAAAGATTGTTCCTATGATTGATTCCCATAGGACCTTATGCTGCTGTCTCCAGTAGGGGAAGTTTTACGAGACAACTCCAGCCTTCCAGTAAGATCAAATCTTCTGGGGAATAGAGAGTAATGGGAGGAGACGAAAATAAACTTCCTCTTGCTTTTCCTGACCAGCTGGCTGAAATGACACTGAACCCTTGTCCAGTGTCTTAATAACAGTAATTTTTATTTATTTATTTATTTATTTGATATTTTGATACATTGGGAGGTATCACCATTATGGAAGATGCAAATGGAACTGCCCAGCACAAGATTGCAAATGAGAATTCAGGTATGATACGAACACAGTAGTTTACTTAAAATGTTAAAATGTGTTAAAACTTCCAAAGGATGGAAGAGAAACTATTCCTGTATCATTTTTCCCCCTTTCTCTTACTCATATTCATATCTCAGCAAGTGTGATATATCCAAACTGAGTCAAACTCTTCTGTCTTTCAGTTCAAAATGATTCCACATCAAAAGGTAAATAAGAATCTCCTTCAAGTAAACCCACATTCTAAAACATGTCAAAATAGATCACTTCTTCACATATTTATAACTCTGAAGTTGCAATTCTGAAAAAATTGCAACGCTTCTTTATAGATTTTGCAGTTCGACTGGCTAGACTATAGAGTTTCCTTCTCTGTCTTTTAGAATTGCATGTAATTTGAACAAAAATAAGGCTTTTCTCTCCGAATTTAGTTGCATTCACTCTCTTAAAACAAAGTTGCAGTTACCAAACTGACAGTGGCATATTTCTTCCTCTGACATAAAAGCAAGACAGGAGTGAGAAAGTAAATTGGAATGTCTTCAACAAGAGATGTCTATTAATGCCAAAATACACTGTCAGTGAATTTTCAGAACAGTTTCAGCCTCACTTACTTGCCATGAGTAGAATCTAGCTGGGTGATTTTGTTTTGGCATTGAAGTGATGAGTTCTGGACAAGTCAAAATTCAGCGCTGAATGCTGAGTTGATGTAATCTGATACACAGTTAATTTGGAATGTCAGGTGCTTTCTGATGAGGAAAGATTTTACCTGAAACCATGATCTGATCTGTCTCCTAAATGTGATAAAGTTCAGATCCAACAAGTTTGACTCTCCCTCAAAACAGATGCTGCAAAAACACATGCAGTATTTATTTAGCTTTAGGTTGCCAACTTTGGGTTGCTAATGATAAATACAATTTAAATATACTCATGATTCAGGTACTTGCAGTTAGACTATGTTGCCTTGTACATGGTGGCGGTGAGGGTGTGGGGGTTTTTTTATTGGTATTATTTAAAGAAAATTCAGCTTGTGGGTATGCAGGGTATACTAGACCTATGATTTTGTTTAAAATTCTCTTCTTTCCCTTGGAATCAAATAGATTGTACATTTCTTTGTCCTAACATCAGCACTAGAATATTTGGAACCTGCTGTCATGCTAACTGATTGTAATAAGTCTTTATTAAAAAACGTAACAGTGAGATAATTAAGTTTGTTCTTCACTTGTACTTAATGACAGAATTAGTTCTATACTCCCCAATAGTTTTCCTTTAAGTGAGGGGTATGACTTCAAAGAAGCTTATTTTGCACTGGTTTTCTGCATTCTGGGGTATGTTAAATTAATCAGCAAGTTTTACAGGCAAAGTAGTGGCTGAAATATAAAAGGAATTATTGCTTAATTCTCCCAGCTGTATGAATGAACCAGCACAGATTTTGTATCGTTGTCAGAACAGAGCCCTCATAGTCCACTGGAATCACTAAGCTTGGGACAGAGTTTACAGATCACAGAATCACAGAATGGTCACGGGTGGAAGGCACCTGTAGAGATCCACAGTGCAACCACCTGCTAAAGCAGGTTCTCCTAGAGCAAGTTGCACAGAAAGCCAACTTCTTGCTTTCACACTGCATTGACCTCGTGCAGATTTCCCATTACGGTGTACTTTGAGCATTATAATGACAAAAATCCAGGCAGAATGGACCGTGTCCAGTTCTAGATGTGAATTTTGCCATTTTAGCTGTTGCATTAAGTTGCTTGGACTGAAGGCAATTGGGGACCCCTAGGTAGCAGCACAGTTTAACCACCCATCTTCAGCCTCTTTGTCCAACAATGTTCAGATGTTCTGCTTGGCACTGCCTTGGAGCCCACCAATGTGAGTGCACAACATAGTATTTGTCAAAACTGTTGTGGAGGATGCGTTCTTGAAAAATATTTCATCATACTGGTTGTGTTTTCTTGCATCTAAGTTACTATTTTGTGCACTTAGGGGGGAAGGATGCAGAAGCATTATAATAAAATTGCTGCCTCTGTTAGATCAGGGTGAGGCCAGTTAAGACATGGCTGTACTTAAATTTTTGCCCAAAAAGGTGATTTACGGGCTTCCCCACATAGAGGAGATCTGCCTAACGTTTTTCCTGACACACAATTCCCATATGAAGAGATTATGTAGCACATTAGGGAATGCATCGCTTGTACTCTTAGAATATTCCTGGAAAGGTGAGAGAGAATCCAGTAGTTGTGAAGGTGTATTTAAAGCCTCTGCCAACAAGATAATCTTAAAAATTGATGCAGATTTACTTGGTCATTTTGCATCCGGCATTTCTGACTTTCCTAAGCAAGAGGCTGATAATACACTAATTGAGGAATGGCTTTATGCCTGCAGGCAAATGCCTGTGGTGCAGGAATCAGAACAAAGTGCAGAAAAACTGCCCCAGCTGCGTGCTGAAGTCTCTGCAAAGACAAGTTCCAGCATCCCAGCAAGACGGCTGCTCACACCTAAAAGGCTGAGCATAGATTTTCCTCAAGTGGACAGTAGTGACGTGTCTCAGCAAGAGCCCAGGACCGCGGAGGGGGCGGTGAGGGTGCTGCATCCAGCTGTCTGCCCTGTCTGTGGCCTGAGCTCCCTGCGACAGGGCTCTTCATTGTGCGCGACACAGCCGAACCTCTGCAGGTTGTAGCTCAGTGTATTAAAGGTAAAATTGCGCTGATATTAGGCTACTTCAGCATGCTTAATTAAGCTTGTTCATACTGTATATGCATTAGCCTCAGCACAAAAAGGAAAAAAAAAAAAACAAAACAAGACAGTGCAGAGAATGGGGTGTGGCAGGCTATAATGCTCTTTTACTTGTGAGGCAACATTTCTCACATCAGCATTTTAGATTTCCTGGCGGGTGTAAAGAACCTTTTAATTTCAACAGAGATCAGATGCTTTTTTTCTTCTTCATCTTTTTCTTAATTCTGAGTTGCCAACAGCCCTTGTAGAAATAAAAAATTCTGTCTGGTTCTGCAGATAATGCCTGACTTTTAATTAACCCAGTGAATGCATATAGATCAGATTTGCTATATCCATTCATCTGTACTTAAATTAAGAAAAGGTATGTGTTCAGTGCTGTAACATAGTAAAGTTTATTTTTAATTAACCTGATTTGCACTTGTAAGTTAAAGCTGATTATTACAGCTCATTCATCGTTCTAGGGCCACTAGGAACATTTTGATTTGCTACCAGATTGGTTCTAGGCCATAAAAATATGTCCTTTACCTGCAACTTCGGGTTTTTTCATTTAACTGATACTAGTATTTGTAGGACATACAACAAAATTTTTCTTATGGCTCGATCCCTGAAACCAGATTTCTGAATCTCTGTCCACTTTAGCTTTTGCAGTATGTAAATTATGGATCTGAGTTTTGCAGATTGGTCCTATTTTTATCCTTGCTAAGCAGCTGCAAATCTTCCTTGAATAACTTCTTATTTTGATGGGAAAGCATATTAAATCATAGGAAATCAGGGCCTACGGAGCCCATCTCCCTCCCTGTTTCACCCCTCAGTGCTGTTTAACTCGCTGTCGTATCATTGTGATTCTAGAAGAAAGAAAATCCAAAAAAACAATGCACCCTCCCTTCTCACATCCCGCACCACCCACCCACCCAAAATAAAACCACAAAAAAAAAAAAATCCTGGCAAATTTATCCCAGTGACTTCCTATCTTTAATCCTGGAAAGATTTTCCTAATGTCCACCTGAATCTTCCTGGAACAAATGAGCTGCAGCAGAAATGGCCTGGGAAGGATGTTTGGAGGGAAAATGTAGCACAGGAGGTCATATTCTTTGTTGGTACTCAGCTGCCACAAGCTAAAACAAATAGTTTGCAAGAAAGTTCACTCTAGTTTCAAGGGTGTTAAAAGGAGAGAAGACAGGATAGGATGCATCCTGAGCTTACTGGTTCCCATAGAGGAATAAATAATGGCAATAAAAATATCCCTGGTATTCTACAGCTGCTGTCAACTGGAGATGGTTAAAAGATATTTGCTAATGGTGTATATAGTTAAGTATTTTCTTTCTTGGCAGCTTTTCCTGAATAAACAGTTTAAGTTGGATTTCCTTGCACCAACTAAACTGCTCTAAGTGTAGTCCAACATTATTCTATATATACTTTTTATTATCCCTCAGTGCATAAGCCCTAATAACCAGCTAATGGTAATGTTTCCTTGTAAAATGCAAATACACCTGCTTGTGTGGGAGCACCTGATTCCCTGTCCTTGCTAGCCTGCACTAAGGGAGATTGATGCACAAACTTCCTAGCATGGCACAAAACAGTCGAGTCATTTTTAG
This sequence comes from Microhierax caerulescens, assembly GCA_035590215.1. NCBI lineage: Eukaryota > Metazoa > Chordata > Aves > Falconiformes > Falconidae > Microhierax > Microhierax caerulescens. Next base: position 12,601,356 of record JAVJGJ010000001.1, on the reverse strand, counting down.
TACCCAAGTGTGTCAGAGAGAAGAATCATATTCCTGTGTAGGACAAAACAGGAGTGTACCAGATGGAGAGTGGTGAGTTGCTGGTGGAACTGAACCTCCTTCCTGAGTCACGTTGTTCTTGTCAGTGTGGGTTTAAACACATTCCCAAATGGAAGCAAGCAGGTTCCTGATGAGGCTGAAATTGTGTAGCCAGTACATTCTTTTCCTCAGGTGCTACATTCACTTTCAGATAGGATGTTTCCTTAATAGGCTACAGGCCCTCCTGCACAGATTGTTAATCAACATGAGCTGTGTTTTAACTGATACAGATAAGCCTTCATGGAAGGCTATGTGTACTCTCATTTTAAGCCAGGCTTATTTTGCTTTCAGATCAGTAAGTAAAACCAATTAGGGCCACAATTAGAATAGTTTTCAATGAAGTGATTTTATACAATGATTACTTTGTTTTATTTAATTCTTGTTTCAGATTTTTTCTTCTAGACATAAGTATATGTGTCTTTCTTGAATAAAGTCTGAATAAAAATTTACCAAGGGCATCAGGATTTTACCTTTTAAAGCTTAAATTTAAATTTATCATGGCTTTTAAATGAGTTACCTTGTGAGTAAGGATATAAAGATTTGACCAGCAGAAACAGAACCACACAATAAGCTAAGCTGTTAAACATTATTTTTAGTTAAGAACAAACACTATCTTTGAAGGTCATCTATGCTGTGACAATCAAGAGTTTTAATGGTCTGTATGAGATGAACAGCATTAGCAAAGACTTTGTGGAGAACTGTAAGCAGATAGCCTTTTAGAATGGGAACACATTACACTGTTTGACAAAGTAGAACCATTATATGCTTTTGTTGCAGTGCTGCCATTATTGGAACAAAGAGAGACTTTCTTTTATATAAATATTCTCCAAGGGTAAAAAAGAAAGGTAAGAACACATACAACTGGTTTGTTATCTCGACTGTTTTATTCCCACCTCCACACACCCCTGATGATTTAGCAGAGTTCTAGTAAAAGGGAAGGGAGACCAAAGGAAGAAAAAGAGAATGGAAAAGAAGGCTGTCCTTATGAGATGCTAACATGTTCTTCAGGAATTCACCTGTCAACAGAGAAAGTTATTCACTTTAGCAACTACTGTCTTTGTGCAGTGAAGCTGCCGAGTTTTGACAGTTTGTAATGTCAGTGCTATCTTTGGGTCATTTTACTCCACTTTGTTTCCCAAAGTCTCTAGTATTCTGTATCAGCTACTGCTTCCCTCCAGGGTAGCATTTTTCTGGTCATCTATTCTTAACTGTAAAACCTGGCTCTTCCTTTCCCATATATAATTTTCTATTTAATTTATTTTTCTGGGACTAGAGTTTTTATTTACAGTATGGTATAATTTCTCAAGAGTCAAATATGTAAATTCAGAATTACCAGAACCTGTGGGTGTGGGCTAGAGGTTCTGCTAATATAAGCTATAGCTGTATAAAACCTGTAGAGCTATGTGGATGTTAAACTGGCTACTGACAGCCAGCTAAGTCTGATATAAGTGTCTGTTGAATCCACCCATGTAAATGGACTATAAAAAAATGCCCTCTATTTGTAGCCATGTCTGAGCAGTATCCAGTTGAAAATTCTTTGGTTCTGACTTTCAGATGTGCCAGCATTAAATAAAACATAACTAAATCATCAAGTAAACTCCAGAGGAATATGCCATTTTTTCCCCAATATAATTCAGCTGCTTTTATTTGTATTGTGGTAACTCCTACTGACCCTGCTCAGAAATTAAGACCATTCTTTTCCTACCACTTTATACTTTATATATAAAGAGAGGGTCCTTGTACCAAAAAGCCTGCGGAAATTATGCTAAAACAAACTGGATTGTGAGGCCAGATTCTAAGTGACTTGACTGGTTGCAGTGTCCAACACTGGGATGAAGTTTTTCTCTTGTTCAGTCTATGTTGATGTTTTGTGATAGAAGGAGATACTGTAATTCTTTTGTAAATTTTTGTTTTCAAAGCATTTATTTTGAAACTGATAGATAACAATTTTAATCTCTAAAAACTACTTCCCCAGTTCTGAGTTGTTGAAGGCATTGGTTTTTTTATAATGATACACTTGATAATGAACAATACACAAACCCATCACCCTGCCTGTGTATGACTTTATGTTTAGCCACAAGCTGAACTAAGTGGCACTGGCTTGACAGGCACCTTTTTGGTGTTATAGTCCTCTCCACTTCTTTTTTAAGCATTTGTAGGATGGATTTCCATGGTGAGGAGACTGACCAGATGTAGTAACTCCCAGAAGAAGTGTAATTAAATAAATAAGATTGCTGTATTCTCTCTCTCTCTCTGGCCCCACCAACCCCTGCCTCCCCCACAAGCTGAAAGGAGCATCTTACCTAGAAGTGATGTGACACCAGTACCAAATTCAGGACTCCTTTCATCAAAATGCTATGATGACTTTTCTGTTCCTCGCAGGGAAGCATGTTTATAGGATGATTTGAGACTCTCCATCAAAGAGCATGAAACTGCATAGAACAGGTACAGTCTGTCAGCAGTTGGGCATAGTTCTGCTAATCTGGCTTTCCTTCTGTATTTAAGGTGGCTTTTTTTTTTTTTTGAAAGGCCAAGGATAATGAGTTCTTGCAATTTAGCATGAGTTGTGTTGTAGTTAGTGCATTTCTGTCACGTTCTGGTTCACTAATTTCTCAACATTCATGAAAGTAAGCTTGTACTCACTTTCTCTCAGATTGTATTATGATAGGAGAAAGGAATCACTGCATGCCATAAAATAGAGTGAATATGAGGTTTCAGTATAGAGCATTCAAAGGTCACATAGAAGAACTAACATGGAAATATGTTGTGCTAAAATTGATATACTCATTTAAAAGTTAGGGGAATAAAGGGTGAAGAGTGCATATAGCTGTCAGCTTTAAAAAATGTCTTGTAGTGTTGTTCAGAAGCTTGTATGAGAATGTATAGTTTCCATATGGATTATTGATTAATAAATATACATTGTGCTGAATTTGCAAAACTTGGAGTACCTTTCCAGTACTTGAATGTAAGGGGGGATGGGTTGGTATTTGAATTTTATGGATCGGGAGTTTTTTTCACAAGTCTTGAATTTTAACAGGAAGGGAAGGGAGTAAACTGTAAATCTCATGAAATGGATCAGCCAATGTCTTATGACCTTTGATTTCATAAGACCATTTTCTCACTTAACTGGTTGGCCATGTGTCATAACCAGGTTAGTACTGTGTCTAGTGGTGGAAGGCAGGAAACGAGACTGCATTCCCCTAGTCCTCTGCCAGTAAATCCATAGCTGTTAGATGTAACTTGCGCCAACTGTAATAACCAGACTGAGAGGTTAATTACAAATTAACCCTGTATTTAATAGTTTCCCTGGTACTAATATATGTTGGAGAGTCTAGAAAAGCATCCCAGAATTTAATTGTTGTATAATGCTGGTTTATGTTCTAACATAAACCAAATTTGTATCATGTATTCCCAATAGTATATGGATTTACTATTATTGTATTATTTGTTTATTATGGTATTCTCTGGACCTTTGAGATGGAGACTTAATAAAAATAATTAAATAGTGCTGTCCACAGCAGCAACATAATAATAAAAAATCAGCCTAATCCACAAACAGAAACTCCACATACTGAAAAGGAACGTTATCTAAGGAGTAATCACAATGTTAATAATACCAAGTTAATCCTCTTGAAATAATAAGCTTACTCATACTCCAGCACTGACATGAAAACTCAGTGCCTGAGTGCAGCTTGAGACCTTTCTTGAGATCTGAGGAGCACGTGCAGGGGTTACAGGCTTTTGGGAGTGTCAGAGGGCAGATTTCATGGGGCTAGACATTGCCCCATGTCTAGGGGACAGTAAGTGGTAAGAGCTGGCCTACACTTGAGCAACACTGCCCTTCCGTGGAGGTTATGAAATAACGATTGCTTTTCCTCTGCATGAATGATGCCAGAGGAATGGACTCGTTGGTTTATCAAAATATCATGCTTAACTTCCAGCTCAGGATATTTCTGCATTTGAAATAAGTTCACAGGTGAATGTGCATTTAAGCATCTTACAAAACAGCTGAATGCTTGCATAGGACTTCTTAATTAACCCCTCTTAATTGCTCTGTGGAGTCCGTTTTACTTTAAAAGGTAGGAGGACTAAGAGACCTTGCCAAGGAATCACTCGCAAGCCATAACGTATGAGGGACAGAGAAGTGAATGCATCCATGGGTCTTTTATTATTATATAATATATATATGGTATAAATCAGCAGCTGTTTCTCTGATGTCTGCTATTTGGAAATGCTGAGCAACTTGAGTCTACCTCTGCTTTCATGGACTAAATATTTTCTGAGAAGAAAGAAGTCATACCTCTGACACGGGACAAGGAAGATCTTGTGCTTCAGAATGATAATACTGGGACTGGTTCTGTCCCAAATTTGCATTAAACTATTTGGAATTTTCCCCTTACTTTGTCTGCTTAATTCCCCCATTGGAAGCTGCTCCATAGTGCCTAACTCCACTATTTCAACTCTTGCTGTTGTGGCATTTAAAAAATATATTTTTTTTTATCGTGTCAGTGTCAGTGAAGATTCCTGGGATGATGTGTTCCATCTTGGATAAAGTGAGACTGGCAATAGATCAATTGCTGTAAGCAGTGGCATTTTTTACCCAATCATGGAGTTGTACAAATAGCAGCCTTATCTTTGCAGCACTGGAAAAAACAAGTTTATCTTCTTTCCAGCAGTGGGAATTATTTTTCTAATGAGTTAAATGGGCAGAAGACTTTCAAGGGCTTGCTCTGTACCTCAGTAACTCCTCAGTACAGTAATGCTCTGTTTGATGTTCTGCCTCTTAACAAGAGCTAGCTGAGAAGCTATCTTCTTGAAAATCTGCATAACTACCTTGAAAGCCCATTAGTGAAACTCCTTCTGTAGTTTTCTCCATCTTTACTCAGTCTATCTAAACTGAAAGGGAAGCAGAGTATCCAGGAGTAAGGATAGAAAAGTGGATTTTTCCTCATGAGAAATCTAGCTCTTTGGACTTCCTGGCTGGCACTTCTGCTTAAAATAATAGGCCAAGTCTAACATTATGAGCAAGTGTTTCCTCCAAATGAAATATCTGGAGACATTCAGTGTTGGTCAGGCTGTGTTTAAGTGTAGACATTTTATATTCCTTTTGACTTTGACATTGTCATTCCCTCAGGCAAACTGGTTTTGTTGGCAGTATCCACTCAGCAGCTTATCCTTTTTACAACTGGTAGTTGGTTCGTAGGAAAGCTCTTGTTCTTTGTTGGACCCTTATGACGAGAAACAACATAACAGTGGGCACAATTATTTCTGGTTTCCTTCTCTTGGTTTGTTGAAAAATCTTTGGAGAGTGGTAGGGAAGGCGGCTGGAACCTCTGAGAAGCAGTTGTCTGTTGCAGATAATTAATGCATGGAACTGGCATACCCAAGAGTGTTATAAGGGATCTGACACATGTCAGGATACAGCTGACTGCTTTCCCTGAAGCTCCTTTTCTGTCAAGCACACTTACCTTTTGACGTATCTGTAACTACTGTTGGGTACAGAGGTCTCAAGGTACAAGTCAGGTAACTCTTTGCTTGATTTATGGTGAGAGGGATGAGAAAGCATGTAATGCTCTTCAGGTGAACAGTTTGCCTTTTCCTCCCATTTAAGCCTGAGCAGGGTTTGATCCAAATGATGTCCCCAAAATGAGCAGGAATTTTTCAGGTTTCTGTCACTGTTAAATTTCTTGGAGAATTCACAACAGATTAATCAGGACATTTGTTTGCAAGTTTCTCTGGAGGTGTTGCTGGAGAAAGCAATAATGTTTGTGCTTGTAGTAGACCTGCACAGCAAGTTTTGAACTCTTATGCTATTTTTCTGGTTGGTATAACACTTCTGTGCCTTAGATGTAAGACAGGAAATCCCTTACCAATTCTGCATATTGAAGTATCTTCAAAGCAGCTAATAAGTAAGTGCATTTTTCAGTGGTCTGAGGTTCAAGATCAGTGTTTTCGCAAGTTTTTTGGAATGCCAACCCTTCCCTTCCACAGTGCATCTCCTAGAACTTCTCTTCTTGGGAGCTGCCTATCTCATTGACATAATTATCTTAGTTGCTTAATGTTTGAACATGTATTTTGAATTAAGGACTTCACAAATTCTACAGATGACCCTACCAGACTTTTTTTCAGGGCCTGTCTACCAGATCAGACGAACACTGAAGGAAAAAACAGTCTTTCTCGATGCAGGCTGGACATGGTCTTTTTCTTTTTTTCTTTTTTTTTTTTTTTTCTTTCCCTGATCCTACTGCTTTATCACCCATTTTTTTCCAAGTAACCTGCTGTCCAGTTGTTTAATATAGGATCATCTTTCTCGGTGACTGCCTGTCAATTTAAACAACTGTTTCATATAGTAGGCTACAATTTTTAATCTCAGAAATCTACCCAGAAATATGACCAGCTGCCAAAATAACTTCTGAGATTACTGGAAGTTTGGAATTCCTCAAGTTGTCCAATTAACAACTACCTCTGGTTTTCTAGTCTGCAGCACAAACACATGCAGCCAGGAATGACAGGATCTATTTTGCATTTGGTATTGTGTATGCTACTTCTGCTTACTAAGTTTTTTTGCTCACAAATGATCAATTTTTCTCAAGAACTGTGTGAGAACATTTGGCTCCTTAACATTACGAAACAAAATTCTGGTGCAGTTGACCTCATTTTCAGGGTTTTCTTTGCTTTGAGGAACAGATGTTCAATGAATAGCTTCATACTTTTAAGACAAATTCTTTTCTTTTCTTTTTTTTAACATTGTAGTTTCTAATTAAATGAAGCAATTGCCTAGTAAATACCTTTCAAATTAAAAGAATGACAAGCTAATTACTTGTCCGTTTTGCATTACAGAGAGACAAAACTTTTGCTGTGAAATGAAATTCCAATTTCTAGTATAAACTGTATTTGATGCTTTCAGTTAGAAGCAATTGTACTGACAGCATGTATTCTGCAAAGGTCAAAATGACTTTAAGAACCATCCTTTTCCGATTAGCTTTTGAGGTTTATTTCATCTCTGGGGATGTGAGGTACTCAGAGTGCCCTAACTCACCACATCCCTGTCTCTTTTAGAGGATGGCATGCTAAGGGATCTGCCTCTACCTCCTTCCTGGGACCTTGCTGACATGTGCAGTGATGCTGATAGGGAGTGTTGTACTGGAAGATTCAACAGCTGAGGGTAGTTGTCCCACGGTTGCTTCAACTGTACACAATTTAACGATGCCATTCAGTCTCCCTAGTGTAATCCAGTATAGCTGGAAAGCACCATGGCTTGTCAGAGCAAGCAGGCAGCTGGCAGCCAGGGGGTTCCAAATTCTCATTCTGCTTCTGCTATCCACTGTGTGTAGGGTCTGTCTCAACCCCTTCCAGCCTTCTTTCAACACCTGCGCTTCCTCCCTGTGCAATGAGGAGTAATGACTGTTTAACCACCAGCATCACACAGCCATTTTGAGTACTAACTTGCCAAAGCCTCACTCATTGCCCTCAATGCATCTACTGTTATAAAAACATGCAGTCTAACACGTAACATAGCAGAGGAAACAGTTGGGGTAGAAAGCACACAAATAATAAGCAAAGAGCGTTCCTGAGGAAGTGAAAATTCCTCAAACGTTGTATAAAGCTGCAAAGAAAAGAGTTTGATCCATCAAAGCTGATGCTGGGAAGGTGATGTTGAACAGACTAGAGGAAACAGGAAAGAAATCAAGGTCTTAAAACGTACAAAAAGGTAGACTGTATTCAAACATTTGTTAGTAATGCAAATGGTTAAGGAAGAAAGACTTTTGATGAATACTAAAGGAGTCGCTATTTTGACAAAAAGAAAGATTTTTCTGTGAGGTGAAGGGGAATTACTGCTGCGCAGCTAGATAAACAGAGCAGCCTGGCACAGAACAGCTGCCAATACTGTTCCACTATCAGAAAAAAGAATAGAAAGAGCAAGGGAGAAGTTAAAAACAGGGCAAAACCACAGTAGCTGAATTCATAAAAGCTAGTTAGATAAACATTAGCAAAGCATTGAATCATATGTACCTGCTTGTGTATCTGTTTTTAATCCTTCTCAAAACACACTGCTTCCTGTGATGAAACCAGAAGCCCACATTCTCTCTGCATGATGGAAGCTGATGAATCTTCTATTGCAGGCATGGAACACCTTTGAAAACAAAGTATAAAGGATTCAAGCAATAAAAAAGATGAAGATCAGGAAGTAGTGGTGGATGGTTAGAAAAAAGCAACATTTGTGCTAACTGTGTGGGAAGTGTTTCTGCTGATGCAAATGATACAGTTGTCTATATAGTTCAGTATTAATATTTTTTTAAAGTTATGAAAGTTATTATCAAGGAGTTATAATAAAATACTCTATAGAGAGGGACAGGTGTAGAGAAAATGCAGCATCATGATTGAATGGGATTGAAAGTGAGAATTAAGATTAAGGTGTTTGCGATCTTCAGTGTTTCTCTGGATGCAATTCAGGTGGGGTGTGTTATAGAAATAACAAAGCAATAGGATGTTTTCTGCATAAGATCACTACTAGTATAAAAAACTATAAGAAATAACTGCAGGGCCAGTAGAACCACAAGGGGAAAATCAACAGCTGAAAAGTTTGGTGTGATACGATTTATCTGATGTGATATTAGGACCTGGATTTTCACCATACTCTTCAAGTACATAGAGAGAAATGTTGGCAAGTTAGAGAATGTGGTGCTGGATAAGCTGGTAGAGAAACCTCAAAGATTTCATAGACACTCTTTTCACTGTCAACAGCAGCAGCAGGTGTTTCTTCTAGTTATTGGACATATGTACTCCCTCATTTTCTAAAACAAACTATATAACTCTGTATTGTACCACATTCTCACCTCCTCACTACATAAAATCCCTCCACCAGCTAGGAACTCAGCCTATGTTCTCCTCTCTTTCTAGTCTTCTATTCCAGTTATCAAAGCTGGACAATCCCCAAGTATAAGTGGAAGACATTTAATTGTTTGTGATAATTCTTATAAAACTGGATTCAATTTAGATAGTAAATCATGTAGTTGGATTACTGTAGTTAGTATAATCATCAAGAAGATCAAGTGGTTGCAACTAGGAAAAAATATGGGATATTGAAATGCCTCAGCCAAGAAACAGCAGAATAAGACTGACCCATGGAGGCATCCAGGGGGCTTGGTAAGCTCTGATGGTTCAGCCAACAGAGATGAGAAAAAGATACCTCTTAACTGTTAAGTGCTGCAGAAATTGACAAAATCACAGTATAATAAAGCATTGTATTTGATATCAAAAAGAAGCTTTATCCGGACAGTGCACTAATAGTATTACTCTCTGGAGTGGAAGGTGATGAATAAACTAAAACAGACACAAGATGGCTGTAGGCAGGGCAGGTGAGAATTCTTCAAAAGATGGCAAGTGCCAAGTGGAACGTTTTAATATCAAATGTGGGTGTTAGAAAAAGATTAAGGTCTGAAATCATGGGACAGGAATAGCTACAAAGAGATTAAGAACAGGCCCAGAAAAAATTAAGAGCAGGCCAACAGCAGAGTAATCACTGACAGGAGAGCAGAAGGCTGTATGGGAAACATGCCCAGGATGCTGTGAACAGGCAGTAAGCCCTAGCCAAGCACACATTGATACACTGTACTGACACACTGAGACAAAAAAGTTTAGAGATCATCACAGTATGCTTCCCAAGTGACAGCCCTCATAGCAGCAGACAACTAAGTGCAAGAAGGCATTCCTGTGCCCTTGAGTCCATTAGCCTCTGCATGACAAGTTGTGGCAGTGACTCTGACTACTCACCTGGCTCAGATCTCTCTTTGATGGGAGGAAGGTGAAAGAAGATGACTTTCATGTTCTCCAAAATACACGGCTTCAGATATGATAAGTTTATACAAAGGTTATGAACACTCATTATAACTATTCCTTTTATACCACAGCACTTGTCATTGAATAGTATGCTGTCAAACTAAGATGTCACAAAAGATATACAACAAATACTTTGGTATAAAACTGAATTTGCATCAATTACATCTGACAAAGAATGGAATGAGCAATGTATTTTTGGCAGGCAAGTAATTAGTTGGAAGTGCTTTTGACAAAAGGACTGTTTTACAGCTCAGACAATTAAACTATTCCGTGTCGCTCTAACTGAGCTGAAAGGAACCATCTTTTCCTGTTTCTTGTCTCCAAAGCCATAAGAAATCTGCAGCAGAACAGTATTACCCACCATACACAACCCCTCAGCTCACACACCTGGGGTGCTGCCATACAGACTGTGCTTTGATTTTCTTGTTTTCTTGTCTCTGTTACTATGTTCTGCCACTGTGGCCCCATGTTCTGGTTTCAGCTGGGATAGAGTTAATTTTCTTCTTAGTAGTTAGTACAGTGCTGTATTTTGGCTATGATGTGAGAACAATGTTGATAGGACACTGATGTTTTTCGTTGTTACTGGGTGACATTTATACTAAGTCAAGGACTTTTCAGTTCCAGAGGGTTGGGGGGGCACAGGAAACTGGGGGGGGC
>JAVJGJ010000001.1:12524611-12580863 GCA_035590215.1 Microhierax caerulescens | reverse complement strand
TGCTTCTGAGAAGAGGGAATGGAGAGGGAAGTGTAAGAATCTCAAGAACTTCATTAAGATGGTAAAATTTAAGATCACTAAGACCATTCTGGAGTGTAATACAATGCCCTTTTAACTTCCCTTTTTAAAGACCCCCTTCACTTTCATGACAATAGTCTTTTTTCCACAAGACGCCTTAAGGTTTCATCATTAAGTGACTTTTCTATCATATACTACAGAAATACAGTTCCATGCTAATAGCATCAGAAAGCATTACATCTATGTGCAAAACAGAAATTAAGAGAAACTGGTGTTATTCAAGAAATGTTCCCTGTTTCCCTCAGTCATCATATTTGATGTGTATTAATTTTCAGAAGATGGCTCTGGGAGAACACTTTTCTTAAAAAGAAAATTTATGCATAAACTTGTGATCCTTGTCTTTACTACTGTATGAAATTATCTGAGGTTCTCGCCAGATGGAACAGGTACTTTGCTATTACCACAAACTCAGTTGAACAAAGAAGAAAAAAAAATCCATGCCCACCCCAAATCTCTTCATAGGAAAATATATTAAGCAGTGAAATAGCAAAGAAAATTACAGATAATTTAAACTGACAGTGTTTTCCAGCTAGGCAGAATGAAGTGAACTTTTTAGACAAGATGTTGGGCTAGATCCTTAGAGGATGTAAATAAACATAAGCATTTTCTTCTTTATGAGATAAAGTCAATAATTTTATTTTTAAAGGCAGTTAAAAGAGACAGGGCCTCAGATTCTCTGAAGAACAAAAAATCAATCTAAGCAGGATAGAGTGTCTGAGGCTGGATAAGTCTCCTATTATCTTAATCTTGGAAAGCTGCAAAGGATAAAATTAGCCTGCAAATAGTTCAGATCACATTGATTATTCTAAGGCCTCTGGTTTCTATAAGGGCTTTTGTCATTCATTCAGGGACCATGGAAGTACATTATTTCCAGAATGTCATCACTTTTCAACTTGAAAGGTAGCACAGAATCAGCACAGTCATCCCTAGAAGTGGGGAATATATTTACAGATCTATTTTATGACCTGGAAAGGTCTGCCGTACAGCATCAGACTTCTCTGCAATGTGATATGCTTTCCAACCTGTGGACAAGGAAGAGTCAAAGGATTCACTGAGTTTGAGAACCTTGACCTAGAACACATTGTGATTTTCAAGACAGAGTATAACAAACAGCACTTTCTGGGAGCAAAATGGGGAGTCCTCTAGACCCTGTATTCTGCTTTCTCCTTACCCAGACAGAACAGGCATTTCATACATGAATATTGTAAGAGTAAGATGTTTGGATGAATATTAGCCATCTGCCTGAATTTCCTGCTGTGGGGCTAAGAAAGTAAAAGACTGATTTGCTGGAAACTTTCTTGATCCTCTGTGGTGCAGACTTTAAATAGCTGGCGCCGGGCTTCAAAGGGTTGCCTTTCTTCAAGTGATTTAATGTAGTCTGTGTAAACTACTTTCTCTGAATACAGACTTGACTGAGCTGACTATATTGCTTCTGTAGAATATATTCAGGAAAACATGCCATCCTTGAAAACATAGCTAAGGCAACGCACATTTACAAAGTAGGAACATACAGCAGTAATACTGTTTACAGTGTCATTTGCCAAGATGTCTGAGCGTGTATCAGTATGATACTGTATGTGAACTTACATTTCTAGCACCCCTCTGCCAGTGCTCAGGTGCAAAATTATGTGCTAACCTCTCTGGTTGATAAAGGGAGTTATGATCTCAGTGTCCCTTATAGAGGAAGGGCAGTTTAACTGTCCCTCTATGGAGAGTTGCTGCTTTTCCTCTCAGATTTGATACCTGACTACAAATAGGGCTGGACTTACCATTCACTCACCTCTCAGATGTAGCTGCAAAACTTACATTTTAGCAGGCGTCCAGTGAATGAACTTGATTAAGATCCCAGTTAGAGAGGAGTGTAGACCCCAAGTCTGTGGAAACGTCAGAGATCAGATAGCCTGTCTGTTTTCAGCATCATTTGGCAACAGCTCAGAAAATTACTGTATCATAAAGTTACTGTATCATAAAAGAATGCAAGATAAAAAAATATGCTTTTTTACTAATGTATTAGTATGTTCTTTCTCATTTCCTTAGGGATGGAAGGCTTCTTCTTACTACTTGTTTTATTTCAGCAAAAATAAGAGGAAATACAGGATTAGCGTAGTTTACAGCTCACTTTTTCAGACTACAGATATCTTGATACACAGTTGCAGCCAGGTAAGTACCATTATCACAAGAGAAACTACCAGTTCAAGGATAATGGGAGCTAATTCAGCACCTTCCTCCTCATATGTTGACAGGGTGGGGTGGGTGAGTTGTGTTTTTTTCTTAAACAGGGCATCAGTGAACGTCAAATTTGTTCTACAAGCAGAGGAATTTGAGTAATACTGAACTGTTAGGAAAAAAAAAAGTTCAAATTTTGATTATAAAAAATTGTGAGTTGTCTTCATATCATATATATATTCCAAAGAAAGTACTCTGCTGGTCCTTCAACTTTATTCAGAGGACTGCTTTTCCCCTTAAAATACTTCGCCTCTTTCTGCAACAGACAGGGCATGGGTTAAAAGGGCCTTGATATATACTGCTGAGTAAAAAATACCCATTTTCTTCCAATATGAGCTTTCTCCCTTTCATAACTAAGTCCACCCCCATGAATATTTTTTTGCTTCTGTTTTTTCTCTCCCTTTTAGGGCTAGGACTCCAAGAAAAGCAAAAGTAAATTATGGTCCAGAAGAAGTTGCCAGGCTAAATTCAGAACTGACCTGACATAGGCTGTCTAGTTAGGTGTGGATGTGGTTCCCAAAGGCTTTTTTGATAAGGTTAAGGATGTTGTTAGGATTGAGATTAGTGTTGATACTAGTAGCTACTGGTAAACAGTGACTGGAGACGGAGGCTGGAAGAATCAGCAGGTTCTGCCTAAACCTGGTGGTGTTATGGTACACTTTTCCAATTCTGATAAAACCTTTTGGACAGACAGGGTTATGATTAAAGCTAGGCCCTGCGAGGGTCAGTGAGCTAAATTTATGGTAATGAGAGATATTTTTTTTTTGTTAGATTAAGTGGGTTAAGGGTTACTAAGAATAACTCTTCCACATTGGTTCAGTGACTTAAGCTTTCTAAAAATAATAGTGAACAGCTAACTAAGATTTCCTTGAGCACATCATTAATTTTTGTAATTCCATCTTTTACTATTTTAGGTATGTTCTTAGGTCTTTATGAGATTTTTTGGAACATTTGAAGAAACAGGAGTCATAATCCACTGAATATTATAGTTTTTACGTGTTCCTGCTATGCAACCCACATGCAGGTTTTTTTCACCTGTGTCAGACTTTTGTCTGTGATTTATGTTTTTGAAGAAACATTCAGGCTTAATGCCCAATAAAGAGAGAGAGAGAAAAGTTGTGGGGTTTCCCTTATATTTCAATTCAAAACATTTTAGTTTGTTTTCCTTCAAAACATGACCGCATTGAAAATCATGGTAGCTTTTTGCTTCAGATAAGAACATTCCATATCAGATAAGTATAAAGTTTTTGGTTTGGTAATTTGATTTTTGCTTTTGACTATATAAATTTCTTCTAGTTTTTTGCTGAGAAATCTTAGGTTAAACTTAAGTTAAACCATCCCTTAATTTTCTCACACGTTTCTTTTTCAAAAGGGATAAAATAAAGATTTTTTTGTTGGATTTGACACAGCTTGATAAACAGCTGTGTTTAGTGACATAAATGAGGTCAGAGGCTAAGCCTGACTCTGAAATTGGGACCTTCTGAAGAATTCATCCGTGGGTACATGAAAAGCAAAGCAATTCAGTTTATTCCCAGCTTCATTTGCTCTTTTGAGTTTGATGTCTTTGATATGATGATGATTTGATATCAGTAAAATAGTCAAACATATTTTAAAATAAAGAAAGCAATTGAGATTGAGAGACAAAACAGTAAAAATTGCAAAACTTCCATCTTTCACTTGTTTCACAAAATGCATAGTGCCATAGTAGGGATATTGTAACTATTACCCTTAAATGATGACTAAGCTGTCTGTAGGTAACAGAAGCAGCTAAGTCAGAGGAAGAGAACCTCATTCCTCAGTAAAGACTCAGACCATCTGAGATAAATTTAATTTTCTATAGATGTTGTTTGGTTTAATAAAGAATGATGAAATTGTTAGAAAATTCTGTTTTTAGAAGTCTGAAGATTATTACTTTCTTTAGATTTCTAGAGGAACGATTGCATTGATGTGGTCACTATTCAGTTCAAGACGTGAGAAGAGGAATAACAGAGCGGGAGGATATAATCACTGACAGAAAACTCAGAGAGTAAGTTTGTAATTAAGTCATTACGGATGTTGACTTAGGAACTGAGGGACATCAGTGTTTCAGATTTGTACAGTGTTTAAGGAGATACCAGCAGCTTCAGTGGTAAGGAGTGAAAAGCAACAGAAATCATGCATGCATTGGATTTATTCCTGCTGGACTCACTAATGTCAGTGGCAAAGTTCCCACCAACCATAAGGTCATGTGCTCAGGCCCAGCTGCTCACGTTGTTGTTTGCTTTTTATTTATGAGGGAAACAATGAGGTATGTAATGAGCAATAAAAGGTTTAATTCGTGTAACTGTGATCTTCACGAATTCTAATCGTGGTCTGTCTGCAGCTGCAGTATTAGTTGTTTTCCTTTACACATGAGGCACTGATTAAACTTCCTGGACAAAAAATATGTGACCTTCCTCTATTTGTATTTCAAACAAAACATGGCATTTTTTTAACTAGCAGTGCTGTTTATAATACTAGATGTGAGAGAAAAGGGATAGAAAACTTTTTTACAGATGTAAGTGGGTTGATGTCTGAGACTAGCAATGTTCTCTTTAGGACAGGGATGTTTGAAATGTGCTATTAACTTTTTCATGTTGGCCTTCTTCTAGTCTGCTAAAAAATGAAAGCATGAAATGTAACTGATGATGTTAAACAAGTTATTTTAAGCACATCTCTCAGTTATTCACCCCTGAATAAAAGCTGGAAGATAACAGTAACTTTTCTTTATGAGAAACAGCATTTTTTGTAATAGGTGTTGACTGGGGCTTGAAGTTTAAGAATTGTTGGATCACCAAAAGTTCTTTCCTTTGCATTAGTGATTTGAAGTATTTCTTCATCAACTGAAATAAGTTAGATGAGATATACTGTCATCCTGTATCAATAAATCCAGA
Organism: Microhierax caerulescens; assembly: GCA_035590215.1. Lineage (NCBI taxonomy): Eukaryota > Metazoa > Chordata > Aves > Falconiformes > Falconidae > Microhierax > Microhierax caerulescens. The sequence continues at coordinate 12,575,647 of JAVJGJ010000001.1, read as the reverse complement.
AAGAGAATCATAGTACTCAATATCAATTACTCTCTAATCTTGGCTGTAATCTCTTCAGGGCAGTCACTGTCTACTATGGTGTATTTGCATAACACGTAGCATAACGTACCTCTACCCTTGGTTGCCTTCCCAGTGCTAGCTCAATACAAAATAAGTAACATCATTATGATTCCATCATATTTCCTTCTTGTAACCAGTTTTGGCACAATTCACAAAATAACATCACCAGGACTTAAAATTATCACTGCGTTAGCCATAATATGAGAACTGACAGCAACAAGAAGCACTGCTCTTCCTTCTGAAAAGGAGTCCCCTGCTAAAAGTAAAATTTAAGTCCTTTGAAAGGCCATTTGCTATTTATAATTTATGTGGCTCTGTGGCAGGTAGCGCAGTCCTAAAATAGAGGAGAGTAACATTTGTGTCACTTAGGTGAGTAAAATGGGTCGTAGGCATTAGCAGACCAGGTAATGAACCATGAGTTCTACTGATGCTGAAGTTTAGAAGGTTATTGTGGAAGCCTGGACACAAATACATTTGAAGTAAGCCTACTAGCTCAAAATATCATCACTTTAAATTGTGAATTCTAAATTCATGAACATGCTTTGCAAAATTATAGCAGTAGTAGCGGCAATTCTGACAATAAATAATATGTAATCATTATTAAATAGAAGTACATTTCCCTATTCAAGTAGTCTTATTGGTACTGTGGTGAGCAAGTTCATAGGAGACCAAGATGAAATCAAGACTCAGATCATGATTTGTAGACATTCAGAATTTGACTCCCAAGTTTTAAGATTAGTCTGCAAACAACATTTCCATTACTTGTTCTGCTGGTGATTTTTTTTAGTCAACCTCATAAATAAATAAAGTATCTAGCATTTTAAATATTCAAAGTACTGTAGAGGCATTACTGTTAATTATATTTCTTTCATTCTCCCACAGAAAGAATAATTTCTTACTTCTCACTGTCTTTCTTTGCCCTTCAGTGAACTCTTATATTCAGTGCTGAATATTGAGAATTTTCAGGGTGTCCCAAGTTAGATGCCTGATTAAATCCTGCTTCAAATGTGATGAGCTCTTTCTCTGCCTGTCCTGAAACTGTGCTTGGACAGACTGGAGAATGGCATGTTATGAAGCAGAGCTGTAAGTGCTGAAGACAAGGGGGCAAGACGCACATCTGAACACATGGGAAACAAGGTCTGAGAGAAATAAGAGCAAAAGTGGTAAACCTATGCATCCTCCTGAAACCAACTTCCCTAACTTCTCTGTTAATTGTCTTGCTATGCTGCAGTAATCTTTATCCTAACTAAAGAGCAAACCAAAGAAAACTGAAATAGCCCTAACAGGAATCATGCTTTCTTCACATTCCAGGAGGTGCTTTAGCAGCCACAACACAGTATTTTTGAAATGCTAAGGAAGAAGTTTGATATTTTTAAGTGTTTGGGAGTGAGAGAGGAAAATATCCAAACTTAGCTTTGGAAAGCCTGTTCAGTGCAATACAGAAACATCTCTGCTGAAGTGAACCATGTAGCTCCATCTTTTAGTCACTAGAGAAAAACAAAATGCAGTGATACCATTTTCAGGGAAGCAACTTGATAGTGATGTTGAGGCAACTCTTCCACTGTCATGTAGACTTGTGCCTCAGGTCACAGCTTCTGTGCCATGTCTGCTGTTTGCATGTTAGCCCCATCTCTAGCTCATATGGGGTGAATCAGCTGATTCCCTAGGTAGGAATGTTTAGTAACAGGGCAAAAACTGACTTAAAGTTTGGATTCACCTGGAGCTCTTTGCAACTCAGACTTCAGGCTCAGACACACACCCAGCTATCAAAGGAAATAGCCAGGAAAATCCAGAGAAGAGATTCTCAACTGCTGTCAAAGCCAAGTGAGTAACGCATATTGGACTTCAAGTCTTAAGAATCTGTGTTTGTCAAGGACACTTACCATGACCATATACAATTGTCTGCAATTGTTATTGGTTTTTGATGTCCGTCATTTATTTCCGATGAAGCGAGTATGACATCTGTCAGTATATGTCTTAGGTGAACTCTCTATGGTAACATACTCCCTTAATAATAACCACACTTGTATGCATGCTTGCCTTCAAGGCCTGAAATGTGATACAGTTGCTATCAAATTTCCATGCACTACTACTTTTCAACTGTCACCCTCTTCCAAGATAAAATGAGAAATTTTAACAGTATTTCAGGATGAAAACGACATCTTGTATATACATATAATTTTCCCAAGCAAGATTTTATCGTCATTTTCTACAATGTGAGTCTGTAGCATGCTGCAAACTGTGTTTAGCTTGTGGCTGAGGCAGCAGAGATGGACTGCTATAATCTGAACAATCCATCCTTACCCCATCTGCTGCTGCTTAGAGAGGGTCACCTTACGTGATGAGGTGATGAGGATGAAGAAGAGAATGGCAGCCCATGTAAGTAGCCGCAATCCAAAGTAGACATTGTCTCTGCCACTACGTCTGCTTCAGATCTGCTAAGAAAGGGTCAGAAAACTTTACTCTCTGGGATCTCCAGATCCTTTGGGCTCTGCTTCTGGTCCTATCTTGTCTTCAACCCGTATTATCAAGAGTCTGTCTTTGCCCTTCCTTTGTTAGGGAAGCTGCTGGAAAGGAAAACTAGTTTATCTGAGGTAGGGAATGGGAGGTGGATGTTAGGAAGATGCCTTTTGAGTTGGGGAGGGTGGAGTTCTGTGTCTTGGATGGGTTGGGGAGTATGGCATAAGGTGGAGTGGAAAGAGAACATGCCAGAAGGGGAGTAGGCTGAAGAAGGGGGAAAAAAAACCCTGTCCTTCTCTGCATCTTTCAAAGTGTCTGTCAGACGTAAGACCTAAGCCTCCATTTTTACATATAGTCTTTCCCCATATCTGACTGCTTGCTCCCAGGGCTACCCAGTTAAATCTAAGTACCTTCTTAATACTTTTCTGACTTGTCCCAGTCTTTTCTGTCCCCCCATCTCTTCCACCCCTGAAAAATACAATCCTTTTTCTGCCTCAGGACAGCAATATTCAGTTTTACTTTCATAGCTATGTAGCTTTGAGTCTTCTCTGCTATAAGGTAGTCCAAGAGTTTAAGTGGGGAATCAGAATGTTGTTAATATGTATGGTACTTAAAACACTCTGCCAGCTTCTTTCCTACTGTAAGAAATATTCTGATAGGAGACAAGGAGTTACAGGCTGACTTCAGGCTAGAAAATAGGGATCCTGAAAAAATATTTTTAAGAGCTGCTCATTCCATCAACATTCTTTAAATCAGACTTCAGGGAAATACAGTGCTAGCAAAGGGCAAAGGCATTTCTTGTTTGCTCAGTAAGTGTTTGCTGAACAATAAATACTTTTTTTTTTTTATTAGGGTGTGACTGGAAAGTTATGATGAAATGTGTTCAAGTATTCTCAAGTACAGCTTGCTCAAAGGAAAGTACTTGGAAAAAGTGAGCATTTTTAAGTGTGATCCCAAAGGAAGCTCTTTCCAGTGTCTAGCTAGAGGAACATATGCCAAGTTGAAATATTCCATTATCAGATATAAAGTATTAACTGTTCGTTGGTTACATTCTAGTAATGAACCATCTTGAAATTATAGATCATTCTGTCTTTGATTCCTACACTGTGTTTTAATGCACAGTGAGCTATTTCCTCGATACTATTCCATTTTGCTTAATATTGTTGTTTATTTGCTTCCATATTGTTGTTAAGTACCTAACAAAGTCAAGGGATTTTGGATGAATCCGGAAAGAGTACGCTAAGCTATTAAATGGTGAATTTCTAGTCTAAAATGTTGCAGTTCTCTATCAAAATATTAATCCAGGTGTGGCCATTAAAATCTGAAATTCTTTATACCAGGTTTTATTGACCATCAAGCAGATGTGCAGCCTAGTTAAAATGCACAAAATATGATATGAAAAAGTTAGTTCTCTTAAAATCTGTTCCTTAAAATGGAGAGCACATATCACACACACATATACTACTTTGTTCTTAGGCTAAGTTAAATGACCAGAGTATGTCAGAATGCTTCTGTAGGAATCAGGACAAATTTCACACAAAGTGTAACTATTTGTTTTCCTGTCTTGCGTGAAGAGAATAATTTCTTGGTGATCACTACAGAACTAAACCAGGACACTATCCACTAGCAGCTCTAGTTCTTTCTTAGCTACAGTTGAACTAACCTGATACTCAAAAGCTATCTGTGCATGGTTATGGCCAACCTCCTCTAGATGCCTGTGCTTGAGCAGCAGTGTTAGACCAGGTGGCTTCTAGAGGTCCCTTCAGACTCAACCATTCTGTCATTCCTAAAATAGAGTTTATGAAGATGAAGCCTTTACCTAAATGGAATTGAAAGACAAATGCTTGAAGGCTAACAGACAAATGTTTCATGACATTTTCAAAGTCTTTACTGAAGATGTAAATTTTCCCTGTCCAATCCCATGATAGTTATCTGCTTCCTTTGCACACTTTATTAGATAGACAATATATTTATATGCTTCTCTACAGACAATAAAAAGTCTCAGCTCTGGGGCTTGCTTACAGCTGCAGAGCTATAAGGCTTGCATGTTGCTAAAGAATTATTGAAACTAAATTGCATGCCTAATGCAACTGAAAAAAAATGTATTTATATTAACTTTAATTAAAATTTGCTAAAAAAACCAAAAAGATATAAATTTCTTTATTACCTTAAATGAGTTTTCATGAGAACTTTGATCCAGCAGAAATTCAGTCTAGTAATTAAAGTTCTTACTAAGAAATGAAGCTTTTCCTACTAAGTACAGCACTGCACACACCTTTGGGAATTTGTCACCTATCACAGAGTATCTGAAGCATATGCTAAAAATGGAATATTAGGAAAAGACAAGGTGTGTGAAGACTGAAACACAAGGGTTATTTTCAGTCTTTGACTTACAACTGTAAGTTTAAGGAGAATTTTGATCCCCTTGTTGAAATCCAAAACAAACACTAAGACAGCTTGCTCATCTGGCACAGATTCTGTTGGAAGATCAAGACAAAGTTCTACTTCAGAAAGTGCCAATTCTTGTTTGGGGTCCCTGTCCTAGGTCTAGATATTGTTGGAAAAAGTTTAGTCTGATAAGCTTCAAGGAACAGAGCAGATGTTTTTGAGATAATCATATTAAAGAAAATGCAACCTTGTGCTGGAAACACTGATTTTATTTTGCTAATTGAATTACTGCTGTATGTATTTAAAATGGGTTTTCAAGTGTATGTAATTATGGAACTGCCAGTGCCATCTCTGGAATAAGAGAGACCTGTTGGTGATGAATGCGCCATTAAGTTTCCCCACTTCTCTTTTCAAAAATTTCTTCAGAGACATACATATCTTACATGTGGTATTGTGATTTGCAGAATATCTGCATTATTAGGAAGTCAAACTGTGCTCTGAAAAATATACTATGAGGATCACTTAATTATCAAAATCCTTTGCTCTAGAATCATTCACAGGTTTCTGTAGTAAGCCTATAGCCAGGTGCAACAGAGAAGGTATGTAGCATATTTCTGAACTCTGAACAAATCAGAGGATTTGGCAATAAACAGGACTATGGTTATAAATCATATAAATGTCACGAAGCAGCAAAGCAGAGAATTTAAAAGAAAAATGGCTATTACTGCTGACTGATAATTTATCTTTTAATCTAATTTTCTGTGATAAAAGATATACCAGAAGTTCTGAAAATGGCTCACCACAGTATTTGGTGCTTACTGCTCTGGCATAACTTCTAAGTATTACTTCAGCACTGTCGTTATATCCCCAAAAATCTCTTAGAAGGTAAGCAGGTGGTAGCTACTTCTCTTTTACACACCTATTTTGTATATTTAAAGCAAATGGTTCCAGATCTGGGGGGTTGGTGAGAGGCAGTGGTTTTCCTTTGGTGACTGCTGATTTCTCTTTGGTCTCTTTTCCTGGAAGAGAAGTCTAAATTCTTCTGTTTAGTTTGGGCTTAGAGCATGAAATTTTCCTAAACACATGGGTTGTGAGCCCTTTCATCTCTGTCCTGTGATCTGGAGTCTGTCTTCTCAGACAGATCATCTTAAACTCTCCCTTTCAATGAAATCTTTGACATAACGTGGGTGCAGCATTTGCTGGTAATACTATTTTTTCTAGTTTGCTACACACCCATGACAGACAAGCAAGTGGCGAGGTCTTGCAATCTTGAACTACCCTAGATTTAAACATTTATTTAAGGTGGGTCATTTGTGAAAAGACACTAAGCATATTGGAAAAAAATAATGTATCTTCCAGCTATTTTTTCATCATGCATTACAATACATCTAACATTAAACATTTTTTTTTCATAGGTACTAGCATTGATTTTAAGTTGTAAATGAATTTTCATATAATATTATATTCAACATAAAATGGCCTTCTATACTTGACTGGAAGTCACTGAGCTGAAATTTGGTCTTGGCTGTGTTGGTGTAAATGCCTGTCAATGACACACAAATGGAGAATTTGACCTTTTTTTGCACAGAAGAGAGGATTCAGTAGATGTGCACGTGAAGAGTTCTTGTTATAAAATACAATATTCCAGGGAAGTATTAGTCACTTTACAACTGGGCAGTTTTCTGGCTGATACTGTCTTTGTTATATATGTGGTTGAAATTGATTCCTAATCCTATTAGAATTATTCCAACATAGCCTGTTGGGTTTTTTAACTGTTCTACTAAATTATTAATCTCTAATGTGCAACTTCTTAAGCCTCAAGTACTGTTGAGAGCTAGAACAGACTAATCTTTCAGAGTAGGTTTTCTTTTGATAGTCAGAGGATACTCACAGTCATAAATGATTTCTGTTTTCTTCTGTGTTAGTGTGATGGCTCTCTAGGGAGGAAAGGTCTGCACACGTTTGTTCATTAACTCTGATGCTTTGGCTACAGTAAGATGTCCTCTTTGGGACTGCATGCACATAGAAACGGAAGCACAGGGGGAAATCCATATTCAGTTTGTTAACCTAGCAGTAGAGCCTAGGAATTATTTGTGGCCATGTAGTTTGGATAGCGATTTGAAGGCATGCTTTGTCTGCGTGGAACTGCAGCATTGCTTAATTGGTATTTTCCCCCTTGGTTACTTGGTTGAAAAGTTCAGTTTGTCACAGCTAATCTTTAATCCACAGCAACTCCCAAATGTATTTACTGCACTGAATGTATTGATTGGTACATGTCGAGGGTGGAATAATATATTAAAAGGTCATTTGTGTGCAGTGAAGTATGATTAGGGATCTCCGTAATTTGCATGCCTCTGAGCTCAGATACCTACTGGCAATGGTTCTACACTGAAAGTGCATAGCACGGGTACAGTGGGGTAACCTCAGCTAAGGGCTGAACTCCCCCCATATTCTCGTTCATTCCCCCTCCTTAGCAGGGCAGGAACAGAAAATAGGATGGGAAAGCTTATGGGCCAAGATAAAGACAGGCTGATTGCTTACCAATTACTATAAAGGGCAATACAGACTCAAATCAGGGAAAACTAATCTAATTTATTGCCAATTAAAATAGATCTGGGTGTTAGAACCAAATACAAACATTAAAACACCTTTCTTCCCCCTTTACCTTAATCAACTTGATTCCATCACTCTGGACTCCTTTACACCCACCCATGGGTGGCAGCCAGCAAGGTGCCTGGGGGTAGGATTGTCATTGCGTAGTGGGTTCTCTCTGCACAACCCACTTGTGCTCATCACGTGATTTGCAGAGAGAGTGTTTGTGGAGAAAGCGTAGAGAAGTTGCCAGGGCAGGAAGGAATGAGATTAAGTTTAGGTGCAATTTCACTGGGATTTCCCATGCCCTCCCAAGATACAAGTTGTATCGGAACAGCTGTGTCCTGCCTGAGAACCATACAGATGGGCTCGGAAAGGATCCTTAGAAGATGGTCTTCAGGTGATCCACTCACCTTCTACCATGGAAGTAGTGCCCTGTATGATGAGACTTTTGATCCAGAAGCAAGTCCTAAGCTTAAAAAAGGGGGAAGTTCTTCCAACCACTAATAGAAATTTCCATTTGTAGCACTGCTGGGTCAGAAATGCCAGGTTTAAAATTTGGTGCTAGCATAAAGCTGATTTTAACAATGTATTTGAATTTTAAGTTAAAAAAACTGTTTACCTGAAAGATAGGTTCTTATCTAGCTAGACGGCTGGAGAGCTAGCTAGGTATTTCCAATAGCAAGGGATTAAAGATGCTTAGTGGTTCTTTGTTAGTTGGTTACAGCTAGTATACAGCTGGCAAGAACTTCTAGTATTTGATTTATCTGTCCTTTAATATTGACTCTCATGTATGTTTACATGAATCTCTAAGAAAGAATGTTTCACATATATCAATTCTGTGTTGCAAAGAATGGCTATTAGAATAAGTAGGGAAGTGATGTATTTATTTCATTAGAGATACACAAATGATGACTAATTTTGACCTTTATAAATATCTTTGAGGTTAAATAGCAAAGAAAAAATAATTATTTTACTTAAAGGAAATACTAGTTGTCCCTTGTTTTGATGCTGGGATGAAGAGTCTGGCCACCAGTGAGTTTCCCAGTTTTCTGTAGTTGGGAACATCCTTTTAACTGACAGTTGTATCTCGGTCTGAAACTGTAGCCTTACAGCATAAGAGTTGCTAACACTACCTCGTTTCAGTTACTCTCTCTCATAATCTTTTCTTCTTACTTTCATAAAGTTCTTTCAAATTCCTGAAAAGAAGGGATTGAAACAATGTATCAACTTATCAAACTGTCTAATTTAAGCTGTCCACAGCAGTTGAAGGCTGTTGATGACATCAGAAGAGCAGAGGTGCACAGCCTTCTGTAAATTCTGCTTTTCAACCCAAGGAATTTTCACCTCACTGCTTTACATCGTCCTTGTTATGCTAAGCAGGATCTTGGCATTCTCTACAACCCAAACTGAAGTCTGTGTCCTGGAGGCAGTCTAACCCTGAAGGTGTAACCATCCATTTTAAGAGATATCTTTAAAAGCCTAATCCATAACTGAAAGAAATGGAGGGAGAGTATAAAGGAGGTGATAGACATAAAAATAATGTACAAAATACAAGATAGTAGAATTAAATTATAATCATCTGACTCACATTCAAATTGAGATATGTTTAACATACTTTGCTTATAAATTATTTTTTTAAACATTTTCTTTTTATTCTTTATTTAACCCTCTACCCTCACCCAGGATGTTGAAGGGTTTCTTCCCAGAAATTTGTTTGATTGCTAACAGTTGGGATGCTTACAGTGAAATTACAGAAATTGTGACCTAAAGCTTACAGTAACATTCCCCGTTAGAATATGTTCTGAGAAACTTTTGACTATTTTTAGATGGGATAAAAATGGGGTTAAAAACTCACTCCATTCTAATATCACTTGTACATATATGGACAACTTGACTCTCTGACTTGAATAAGTAAAAGATATTTTCACTTCTTTCAACAAGGAAAAATATAGGCAGTCTCAAGCATAAGGTGAGTTTCACCATTATATTTGCAAAACAAGAATGAGTTTATAGAATTAGGTTGAAAGGTACATATCAGATAGTATTTGAGAAATCTTGAAAAAAACCACAGAAACAGTGCCTTGTATTTAAAAGAGTTTGTAGTTTTAACTTTACACAAATAATGTATTTTAGGAAATTCTTAATCACTTTAGATATTGCCAAGATTTTTACTGTTGAGCTGATCTTACTGGACTAATTGAGAGCCATTTCAGACTAACTTTAAGTTGGTATTTTTTTTAAGATAGTGAAGATTGAAAATTTCAGTAATTCTTTCTGGAATACAGAATAAAAAACACTGTAAATTTCCCTGAAGTCCTGAGAAAGTTTGAGAGTGTAATCTATGTACTCTCTATATGTGCCAGTATTGCACACAGTGTTATCCTATGGCATGAGAAAAATACGAACTACTTCAGTACACAGTTTTTGAAATACACTTGTTATCCTCTTCTCACAAGTACATCAGTAGTCTTACAATAAAACTGTAACTTCAGAAGTTGCTTAAAAGACTCTTTCTGAAGACTTAATAAGTTTCTCTGTTAGACAATATTTTCAAGTAAAGAAAAAATTTATAACTCTGCTTACAACCAGAAAACAGTCCATAATGATCTTTAGCATTAATAGATTTCTGAGCTCTCTTGATATGCTTTTGTTGCAGAAACAGATGTGAGTGAATATTATTTAAAGTAAACATCTTTTCCTTGCAGAAGTGTTGTCCAGCTGCACTGTTCAAGTTGCAACATACGTCCCAGTGTCCTAACTATTGTGCAAAACCTGGCCTGGAATACGTTCTGGCAGCATCTAAAGAGTTAAAACAACTTTTTGACTGAGCATAGTTTTGCCTTTTGGGGCAATAAAAGACATTTGTAAGGCTTTTTTTGCTTTGTTTGACTAATTCCAAGATCTGTTTGCTATAACTGTAGTTATAACTGATCTGATACCCTGTAGTTTAATAACAGAACATTTTGATACAGTTAGAGTTGGCTGGAGGTATAATCATGCCCTTCTGGAATGGCTTGTTCAACAATACTCACTCCGATGACCAGGAACGCACAGACAACCTTAAGCGCTACAGATCTCACAGCCAAAGGAGATTTGTCTGCACTGAAGCTGTGTTCAGTGTCTCAGGTGTAGCTGTTATGATATTGGAGGGCTTAATTTGAAACAGTTGGTCAGTGAGGGAATGGTGCAGTCTGGAAGGACTTCATTGTGGTGGAATTGAGTGAAACTTTTTTCTTTCATGGGAACACACGAAGAAAGGAGGAGTGGATATGCCTCTCAAGGGATTTAATATGTCTCTTGCTCAGTACTGCTTCAGCAGCAGAACCAAAAGTGGCCTTGCTATTGACAGCAATTAGGTTGGAAATGAGTGTTTAATGAAAGGAGGAAGAAAAGTCTAACACCCTTAAGGAGAAGAGGGCTGTAAAATGAAGCACATATAACACTTTATACCATGAAGCAAGTGTTTTAGTGTGGGAAGAGTAAAGTCAGATCTTGTTTTGTATTGTTCATAAACAAAGGTATTTGTGGCATGGGCTGCTGTCGAAAAGTGTCTGAATGCATATGCTACTTAATTCTTACTTTCTGTTTCCCAGAACCTTGAGATTTGCCAGTCTTTGCATTCATGGATATGATATTCAGCTAAGGAAATAACTGTGCATTATTATTTTATCTCTCAATTTCCCAGGGTTTTGTTGATTTTTAGGTTACAGAGTACCTTTAGGTGTTAGTGATCATTGTTAGCAAGACAGTTTGCACTTGAAATGCTTCTTGTAGCTGGGCAGGAAGAAAGGAGGCTTTGGTATCAACATACAGTACACTGAGTTGGTCACGATTTGCAGTCTTGGAGAGTGTAGCCAACAGCTTAGTGAGAGGAGTCACAAATACCAGTTTGTCTGAGTTCCAAATCTTGTCAGCTTTAATATTTAGTGGTTACAATAACTTGAAGAACCAGAGGAAGAAAAAAATTACTTTCTACACCTTCACCCCTTCCTTGTGACTCTTTATGTTGTCAGTGGTGCTATCATTTTTGTGCTGTCCCTTTATGTCACTGCAGCTTAAAAATATTCCTTTGTTCCTGGCACTAGACACAGATTCATTCATTTATGTGGTCACCCTCAAATAAGTTGTGCTGTGCCAGTTGGCCCTGGGGCCAAGGAATAATTCCTTACGCATTTTTTTTATTTGTATAGGCATAGAGGCCTTTGATAAAGTCAGGAGAGCAGGACTTTGGAATTGTTATTTTAACACAGCTTGCCTAGAGGAAAATTACCTGCATAAACCTCATGTTCTATGATAGTCATAGCTATCACCACCGTCCTCCTCACTTGCTAATGGGACTTCTAGAAGTTTCACAGCACAGTCAGAAATTCTGACTTCCAAAGAACTGTTTCAGGAGCCGTTGGCTGTTGGTAGTTGTGTCCTTTTCCCGTGCATTGAGGAGGACAAGGCATCATTTCCGTAGCTTGGTATTACTGTCAGTCACCAGAAAACAGAGATCCTGTACAAGCACATATCTGGAAAAGCTTATGTGCCACCTGCTGACACAATTGATGCCTGCTTTGTGGAAGTTTATCTGCTTGTAGATTCCTTCACCAACGCTGAAACATAAAACTATCCAGTTATCAGAGCTTTCAGAAGACCATGAGGGAAAAAAGGGGGACACTAAACTGGCAAAAAAACCTTTATGTTGTTAAGCCAATAGTTAATATCTGCACCTTATATGTCATAGCTGGAGAACTTAAAACTTATGAACAATTTCAGAAATTCAATGGATTCTAAGTTGTCCCAGTTATATCTTCATAATTTATTAGTGATATAAAATAGTAGAGGATGAGGTCCTAAGAAGAAATTATGTCAAGTGATAAAAATACAGTACAGCCAAGGAATTTTGGATAAGTTACCTTATCCAAATGCCTGATATCTACTGCTAGGAAGATCGTCTAGAGTATAATGAGGCCGAGTCACTGTCCTACAGTAGGCAGTGTAAGAGAGAGAAATGTTGTCTGAAGACATCCATAAAAAATTTAAAATGGCTAATGACACATGAAAGCAGGGAGCTTGTTAGAGCAAAAAGTTGCAGAAATTATTCATAATGATCTGATTTTCTTTGAATTAGTTGTTGCAAGCTTGCCAAAGGGACAATCAAAAGAAACAGAGAGTCGTCTCTCACTTGTTATCTTGTGACTAACAAGAAAAATAAGATTCTTGCAAAAAGTGATGTAAAAAGTCACGATTAAGGTTAATAAGGAGAAGAAATTCCTAGCTGTCATAATTGATAATGATGAACACCTGCTAGCCAGTATTGCTGCCACAGAGGATTGGCAAGTTCCATGCACTAGTAACTGGATAGATAATAAGTGACTTGAATGCTCTGAGATTGACCAAAAGCATGGTTTGACTTCTCAGTACTCCATTCAAAAAGAGTAGACTCTATCAATTATAAGAAAAATTAGATATTTTTTTTTTCAGAGGGGGAGAAAATTTAGGGTCATTGGGAAACTGATGGCTCAAAAGATCCCAAGCTGGGATTCTTTATATGTTCTGTATTATTGCAAGACTACAGATTTCAAGCTAGTTGAACGAAGTGTACGAGTCTTAGAAGAGCTGGGAAAGACAACTTTTAAATGGAATGGTTTCTCAGTTTTACCTATGGCACAGATAGCACACCACTACAATACAATATAATCAGTGTTGGTGTCATATTAGAAATGTTCTAACAACATAAGTATATTTTACATTTCTTTTAAATTCTCTTTTGTCACTTTAATGAGATCTGTCATTTATGGTAGAGCAGCCATTAAGGTTGTGTAATGATTACTGACATGCAATATTTCATTTTGAAAAGCTCAGTACAGTTGCTTCCTGAAAGGCATTGAACAAACAAAGGTGCAAGCTGATGGCTTCAGTTCATCTCACAACAGGAAAATACTGTATTTGGGTCTAATGCAGGTTCCTTCAGCAACACTGTCACTGTATTTTAATATTTGATTTTGAGAAAGCAACTTGCCATATAAAAAGTTGCAGTTTTTTGTTTTCCTCAACTACAACTTGTGAAAAAAGTGTGTTAGAAACCATTCACAGAGTACTTACAATGTTTTTATTTTTACTGGAGGCAGTCCTTAGAACTGTGATTTTTTTCATGCTTTGTTATTCTGATGACCATTTGACATTTTCTGATGGACAGTAGGATTGGTTTTTTTCATAACATTTTGCTTGGGTGCTCTGTCGACTGGACCACGAGCTGAAAAATCTCTTGATTAGGGCATGTAGTAGTCAACCCAGTACACACACTGACATAAACACACACACACATAAAACAAGCAGTAGTATATGAGTAAGTTCACCTGTTTGATGTGGGAAAGTGGATAAGCTCTAAGCTGTTGTAGTTAGAACTAGATAAATTCTGATTACTCCTGAAGACTCCAATGAATGTAACAAAAATAATGCCCCTGCCTTAAAGTGCTTGGAATGCCAGATATGAGTAGGTAAATATAGCAAATATACGAGATAGAAATAGGTGTATTTGAGGTGTTTACTGGTAAATCTGCATGTTCTAGAAGTCTAGAACACTCAGTGTAAATAATTTGCAATGGTTTGAAAACCAAACCCTATTTTTATTTTACTTGTTTAACTTTTTATAGTCAGTCCTTGATCCAAATAGCAATACCTGATACTTTTGTGAAATGTAGATATAAATTAAAATGTCTTTCTGCTACAAGTGTAGCTGGAGCATTTTACCTTGTTGGTGTCACAAAAATGGTAACGTCTGGATTTTTTATGTGGCTAGTGCTTGTACTATGTACCTGCCAACACAGATTCAATGTGCAGTGCAAACCACACAAAAAATTGCATCGGTTGAATAAGCAGAGTTAGGAATTGTATTGACAATAAGTAGTATGGGAATGAACTCATAAAGAATGTGAATATATTGTATTAAAGCAACATTATTATTAGATTATATTATGTGCCATAAACAATGGTGTTAAGTATTATTATATTATTATTGTTGTTAGTGTTTTTAATTATTATATTCTAACATAACCACAGTTCTCATCATTTAATATGTTCTGGCATAAAGCATATCTCATACTAGAGTTTGACCAGTGTCAAAAGCAACACTATTAATGTATTATCATATAAAATACCTGTGCATATTTGTTCATAAATATAACTTAGAGAACATTAAAAAAAAATTCTTTTCACTTGAAAAAAGAAATCAGTTCTGATTAGATAACGGTAAATTTACCATCTTGATAGAGCAAAGAAAACACCAGAAAATAAAGATTCATAGGAAGACTGAATAATCAAAACATAAAATAAAGCATATATATATATATATATGCTTTTTAATATATGTATAAATATATAAACATGCTGTATGATGACCCCCTGAGCATCAGATAAATGTGAATAAATATATTATGCACATTTATTTAATTTGAAAAGCACAATCACTTACAGAAAGAGATAGAAAGTTTGGCCACTGAATAAACTTTGGCTAATTCTCAGCTCTATTTCTTCAGGTTTAAAGAAAGCAATATTTTGTATAAAACTACAATCACAAAGTAAGAAATCAGAATTACTGAACTTCTTTTTATGCTGAAGAAGCCAACAGCACAGGGAGAAGTGATGTAAGGCAGAAGAGTTTCAATCAGCTTCAAACTTTGTTAAAGCCTGTAACTTTGACAAATACTGTTCTCCTCAACAGAAAGTGCAGATAATCCTTTTTATGCTCCAGAAGTGGCTGATGTGAGACATATGAAAGTGAGGTTGTTGGTGGATATGTTAAGGCACGTAGCAGGCTGGTTTGTCTGGGTGACTACAGAGTTTCTGTAATTGTATATGTAGACTGAACTCTGACCTGTATATATTGAAGTGGAGGAGTACTGAGTCTCACTAGCAAAAGAAACAAAGGGACAAAATTTGTGTGGTCAGGACTTTGTGGAATTACAGCCTAGGGGTAAAACCATGCTGTTGTTTTTTCTTGTCTAGGGAATTTGAATATGATGAGAGGCTAGCTGTATTACCAGATAAATCTTAAGTAAATACTTGGGTTTAGAAATCTGAAGGAACTGTGGACACATCCCATTGGAATGTAAACCCATTTATGTTCCCTAGGGAGACTGGATTTTGAAGAATAGGATGAAAGATTCAATTCTTTTCCTGGGTGACATAGCGTTAGAGTCACAGTTGATAGGAACTCTGTCATGATCCATTTCTGTTGGACATATGTTTTTACAAATGACTTCTAATAAAACAGTTGAGGATGAAGGTATTTGCATCAAATAATTTCTTTTGTCTGTGAGGACATGTTCTAAGGATTATGCCTCACACCTTAAATAACTCCTGATGTTTCTTCAACTGCTTCCCTCCCCATTCACCATTGGGCTGAGACTTTAAAGCTTTTACCCAATAGTCACCATCCATCTCTGAAAAATCCGATTCAGACTCAGAAGGAAGAGAACCAGGATAAGATATTCATTTCTATGCTGAAGTTAAAATAAGCTTCTTTAGCCTTACGCATTTATCAAGAAATTTCGCAGAAATCCCCCTGATTTCTGTTTGTATTCTAACTTAATTCCTTTTTTCACTATACATTTTTCACTTTTACAGGTAGTGATCTGCCTGTGCCAAGGTACAGATAAATCGGTCATTTAAACAGATGTTTCATTCTTTCTTGTATTGGACCATCTTCCCCCTCATTTTTACAAATCCAATTGATTCCCAATCAGTTTGACTTACCAAGAAAATACCACCTCTAATAAACATTCAGAGGAGGGTGAAGTTTTGGAAGATTTTTTTCTTTACGTCTTTATTTAAGGTGTTGATTAGTGGCCTAAATAAGCCTTTTGATAAGGAGATAAGAATTCTCCAATATTTCCAGGTTTTGGAGGAAAATAGTTGGAAGAAAACAGTGTAGAGATGCTGATTTTATCTTATTATTGCAAAATGCATAACCTACTTACTTGCAGCTTTCTTTTCCTCCTTAAGTGCATGTGAGTAATATTCCATAGAGAGCATAGTAGCAAAGTTTGTTTCTTCTCTGCCTCTAGAAAAGGTATAGCTCTTTACACACTACAGAATAGTCCCCTTTTAAGTATGGCTTGGTGTCACATTGATCAGTCTCATGAAGCTGTACAGAAATTCTGGTATGCAGTGCTGTTTTGATTGCTATTAAGATATGCCTTAATATGGATAAGCTGCAAGTGAAGGCCACTTTCAATAAAAATTATTTTTCTATTCTTGAGAACACTAATACTGGCTTAAGGATACAACTAAGTTTGTGTCTTCTGCTTTGGCTTCATCAAGTTGTTCTGAGCAGCTAGTTCATTCTCATATTCTTAATCCTCCTGCCAAGACATCCTGCCATGACCTTGACTCAAGGACTCAGGATGGGAATTTCGAAAGCCTTCCAAAAGCCCCCTTTGGTGCATGTTAGGGGAAGACATGAATGATTTGAGTGCAGTTATGGGAAGTACTCTTTGAAATTTACTGTTTAACTTTGAAATTGCAGGCATATCCTTATTTCCATCCATCTCCTTGCCAAATGCTGCTACTCAGAAGGAACTGATGCAGTAGACTTAAAGTGAGTTGGAACACTTTAGATTTCACTGTTATCATGTGAGATGGTGTTTACTTCTTCTCCCTTCTGTTTGCTTTCATTCCTATAGTGGATGTTTCATTTTTCCTGTCCTGGTTGTCGTAGTTTAACCCTGGCAGGCAACCAAGCTCCACACAGTCACTCACTCACTTCCCCAAAAGTGGGATGGGGGAGAGGATTAGAAGGGTGAAAGTGAGAAAACTCGTAGGTTGAGATAAAGACAGTTTGATAGGTAAAGCAAAAGCCTCACATGCAAGCAGAGCAAAACAAGGAATTGATTCACTACTTCCCATGGGCAATCAGGTGTTCAGCCACCTCCAGGGAAGCAGGGCTCATCATGTGTAATGGTTACTTGGGAGGACACACGCCATAATGCCAGATGTCACCCTCTTCCTTCTTCTTCTTCCCCCAGTTTATATACTCAGCATGACATCCCATGGTATGGAACATCCCTTTGGCTAGTTCAGGTCAGCTGTCCCGGCTGTGCCCTCTCC
The DNA here is from genome assembly GCA_035590215.1 of Microhierax caerulescens. Taxonomy (NCBI): domain Eukaryota; kingdom Metazoa; phylum Chordata; class Aves; order Falconiformes; family Falconidae; genus Microhierax; species Microhierax caerulescens. Next base: position 12,558,049 of record JAVJGJ010000001.1, on the reverse strand, counting down.
CAGTTTCCCATGCCCCTCTAGCCCTCTGGCTGGTAGGGCCTGAGAAACTGAAAAGTCCTTGACTTAGTATAAACATCACCCAGCAACAACCCAAACCATCAGTGTGCTGTCAACATTGTTCTTACACCAAATCCAAAAGACAGCACTGCACCAGCTACTAAGAAGAAAACTAATTCTGTCCCAGCTGAAACCAGGGCACTGGTACTACAAGGAAGAGGTTGGCAGCTCAGTCACCTTTGAGTATAACTGAGAAAAGCAAATGATGGTACTGAAGTTATTAATAATTGGAACTAGGCTAATCTTATATGGCTTTATTATAATATTGTTCTTATATTTTCTTCATATTCTTCCTATGAGAAATGCAACAAAACTTTAATAGCTCCATCCTGTTGTGGTGTTTCCCATATTAAACTTGGAAAGGATGGCAGGCAGAGAAAGATTCACAAGGATGGTTTAGTGGACAGTAGAACTATAGTATCTGTGATGCAGCTGTCTAGACAAATGAGTTGACTAACAGTTGTACACGTAATTTACTTGGACTGGGTAGTGATGTGATTATCTAGTGCTATGTGGTTTAGGAGAGCTAATCTGTGACATGCCTCTGTCCCAGCCAGCTTACCTGGAGGCCATAACCTACTGGCCAGTAATTTTCAGTGTGATTGGAAATGTCCTTTACCTTGCTTTACAAAATAGATGATTCTTCTGGAAACGTTGACTGATCCTGTGGTGTGTGATAGGAGGTTAATGTTGTTGCTCCAGTGTAGCCACTTGAAACCCTATGATCTGTAATCACCGTACAGTGGGCTGAATGACTCAAATGTTCATTGTCTCTCTGAGCTGTTGCCACATGGAGCTGGAATGGATCCTAAAGAATCTAACTACCGTTTTCCTCATACAGCTATATGAACAAGATGGCTACTCTGAAACTGCTGCTGAGCTCCCAGCTACTTCACTGCAGGCAAATAATTCTCTTTTTCATATTTTCCCCAAAACATCAAAGCTCCCACAAGAGAGGTAGCTCCAGTTCAGAATTTGCCTTTTCCACTACCATTAATGATTCTGGCTTTCACAGAGTTCTCATTTCCAAATGAAGTAGCATCAGTGAACACATATCAATCACTTAAAAGGGGATTTAAATGGAGAAAAAGGTGAAACTACTCACACTACCACTCAATTCAAATGAGGAGTCACCTGTTTCTGCCTGGTCAAAACAGACCATCAGCTATAGACCTGTGTAGTCCATTGGCCTGTCCTTTGCTTGCTCTTAAGGTTCCCATGGCTGCTGGCTTCTCACTGAAGGCATCTTGCCCATTAGAATAGCATCTCCTTGGTTAAAGAACAGACAAGTGGACCACTGCCTCTGGGCAGAGATTAATTATTACAGACTTGTGAGTCCACATGGGTAAATGTCTAAGAAGTGCACTCAGAATGTAAAAGCTTACTTGGGTATCGAGCAGAATACTCCTTCAGAGTATGCAACAGTGATAATGTTATATTACTAGCTTAATTAAATCCTGTATAACCTCAGTCAGAAATCGAACTGGCTTAAAAAACTGAGGTGAAACTGTTCAGATGCTATGTTTAGGAACCAAAAGTCTACTAGGGAAATGAAATTCATAATCCATACTGTGCTCTGTAATTGTAAAAGACAGTTGGACATTGCAGAAACTGAAATCTGTTGATCGTGCAGCGTAGATGGGCTGCTTAAAAGAAAATCTGGACTGCAAAAGTTATTGGCTAAATTCTCTTGTGTGTTTTAAGAGGGAAATATTATAGGTAATAGCCCTTGTATAAATATACTGAGGCCGATCCAGAACTGACTTTAAACTGTGAGGACTTTCAAACATCTCCTGTGACATTATCTGCACAGTGCCTGATCAACAGGTGCTCAAAATATTCAGAGCCACCAGAGGCAACATTCTATTGATAAGTAACCAATATTTATCTTCAGGGGCTAGTAAAACAACAAAAAGGCAGAGGATGTCAGATTCATCTGCACTAGTGCTACCTGCATTATCCAGTTAAAATATCGACAGAAATATGAACACTGAATACCAGGAAAGGAAAAATAGATTTTAAATTATTGCAAAGTCAGGAACACAGAACTGTGTAGTGCAAAACTTCTGTGGAAGAACATTCTTCTTCTCTTCTGGTGTCAAAAGGCAGAGTTATTTTTCTTTTTGAACATAGAAACACTCTGCTATGAGTCACCTTAGTACCAGACTGAGTTGGATTAATTAGAGAAAATGCAGGATTGATCTTTTTCTTAACATTTACCAAGAGTAGTTGGAAAAGATTAGGTAGTAAATGCTGCACAAATGACTTGATTTTATGTAAAAGAAATACCTTCCTCAACCTAAAGATGTCTAGTTCAAAAGTAGGCACCCTGAATTAGATTTTACTGTTCTGTCTGCAGTACTAACAAGCCAAATGAGATTCATGCATGTCTTAGTCATACTGAATCTTTTCCTCCAGGACATGTATGAATTCCCTCACTACAAAAAATACCAACCTGACCTTTATTTAGTCCATCCTTTAAAAACTGATCAGATCCTGTCTTATAACCATAGGACTGAGGATGTAGTAAAGATTTCAATTGCCAGCTTAGGTCCCAGGAAAGGGAAAAGCCCAGGAGAAATACTAGAGAACTAGATTAATATATGGCCTTTTATGGTTCTAGAATGTGCATCTGGAACAGGTGGAGGTAAAATGAAATAAAAGAGATAATGCCAATGTCCAACAGAAAGTGGCAAGCTGAGCAGTCACAGACTTAGCAATATCCTTTCAGAAAGGCAAATTAACACAGTAATTAACATACTTGCTGCTGGTAAATGATTTAATGAAAAACAGAATAAAATTAATCAGGTAACCCATTTTCCTAATGGCCAAGATAAAGAAAACTATCTGAGCAAAGGAGTTATTAGTTTTACCCATCATGAATACTGCTGGACTGTGTCTCAAGCTCCCTCAAAGCTAGAAATAAGGAACATCCCTTTATCTCTTTGATTAAAGACTACAGTTGTAACTTGGTATTACTTTGCCTATGCATGTGACATCAGGTAAAAGAAAATCATATTCAATGCATACCATTGTTTTAAGGAAAAAATTAAAATATAGGACCAGTTTATTTTATCCAAACTATGTAATAAAACATTTCTTTCATTGCTTTCATTGCAGTGGCAAATAATCTGTTTATTTCTTCTGTGATACCTCTGCTGTTGTTTAATCCCGTTATCAATATATTTAAGAATTTACTGAACAGTTAGTCTGTAAGTCACCTGATGATGACACCCACTGCTCGCATTTATGTTCCTTCTCTTGTAGTTTACTGGAGATTCAGCTCCTCAGAGTGCTGAAGACTGAGTGTTGGGAGTAACCCAATAAAGGAGTACCAGGCAGTGTATTTGTTGCCATAATGAGATTGAGACTTCCTTCCTGGTAAGTGATCAGCTGAGTAACTCAGCCATTTATCAAATGAAGATGGAAAAATGGAGGTGTCTGGAGGAAAGAATTACTTATTATAGATAGCAGTTGGTATGACATGGTTATGAATCATGAAGAAAGCAGTTACTTTAGAAAAAGCTGAAAAAACACGATGCAACATTTCAGAACTACCAGGGGACAGGTGACGGCACCGAGTCTCAGAAATACGATTACCATGATTTCCAATAGCTGGTCAGAAGTGATTCCTGCCTTTGAATTTCTTACCTCAAAAGGAGACCAAAGTTACAACCTCTACTACATAGAAAAGATTTCTGCCACATAGAATTTTTTTTTTTTTTAAGTGTGTAAGAGATTTGGTCACCTCCTTTATTCAGAGAATGAAATTTATACTACTTTTCTTTTGTTGAAATTTAGATTGAAATCTTTGGTAATTGCTAAAGGAACTTTAGTAATTACCATAATGACTAAAGTAGTGTCTCTGTCAGAGGTAACAAATGAAGTAACCAAGAATGTTCTGTCACTGGACAGTGGAACCAAGCACTAGCATTACCTTCTGTTGAGAAGACTGGAGATAATTTTTAATACCTTTATGCTACTATTGTACAAAAGTGAAAAGAGGAAAGGAAGAATCTTTAAATAAATATTCTATTTTTTTACTTTGAATTCTTAGGTGAAATAAGTAACTGGATTTACCTGAAAACCATGGTTGAAATAAATGTATTAAGAGATAGCCAATACACCTTTAAGACAAAGAGGCCTTAGCGTGTGTTTTGACACTAGTTTGTTGAAGAAATATTTAATAAGAAAAAAAAAAATGCAAGGAAAACTGTCAGATGTGACTAAGAACAGAAGTGAGAGATGAGCTAGTATCTTCTACAAGCACAGATGGTAAAGGGAGGGATTTCAGATAACAAAAATAGCTATAGCCAAATGCTTTAAAAGGGTATGTTAATTTTATATTAATAGTAATAAAAGAAGAGCTTTTCTCTGAAACCCCATTCAGTTAGCCCTGAGCTGATGTTCGTGAGGAGGTTCCCACTGCAGATACTGTGAGATCTTTTTAAAGAATTTTTTTGAAAACTTGGTAAGTTAGGCAGTGGTTTTTTTCCAGTGGGCTTACCAAAAAATAAAGACACTTTAAGTCAAGAAGAAGCTTTAAACCCTCTTAAACTCCTTTCATTTATATTTCATATGTAGTATCATTTTTATATATTTAGTTATGAATACTCTGTGAACTACAGGGATTTTATTATTTTTTACATGTTATGGTATGTAAGTAGGACTGTAAATGTTGCTCTTTTCAGTTTATTGTTGGTGATAACATAATTTTCTCTGAGGATGTTATGGAAGATCTTGGTTCCCAGCTTGTGTCTTTTGGTCAATGTTTGCATTCCTTCTGTATAACCTTTACAAAACTCTGTATAAATTCTGTAAAATTTTTTTCTTCATATTCTTCACATTCTTTGCACTTTGCTGATGTTGTAGAATTCAGCTGAAAAACAAAATGCGATAGTAAACCAGGATACTGATCTATTTTTTTGTGAGAGAGAACTAAACCTCGTCTGTCCTGTTTTTTTTTAATAAATCCAGTGCAGTCAATGACTACAGAAGGCATTGCTGGAGGCTTACACAGTACTTATGGTCTGTGCAGCTCCTGGCTTGCTCTCTCAGTAGGATCAGCTTTCAAAGATACAGCACTTCAGTGAGAAATGCAAGTGGCTGTCCCTTTTGAAAATTAGGTTCCTTTTTTGTATGTCTGATGATACCTGACTTCAGATACTGAAGTTCCAAACAGTTATTTATACATACACATTCAAACAGCCTCATATGTATGCATGCACAATCAAAAGTATCTGCTTTGAAGGGAATCCTGAATTTTTTTTTTCTAAAAAACCACTAAATTTTGCTTTTTCATTGTTCTATGTGTAGCTTTTTCACTGTTATATGTACAGGTTACTAGATCCCATTTGATTTCATCACTGCTATTCCACTTTTTATATGATGAAAGAGGTATTTCAGCTACTGAAGAAACACTTTTTACTTGCCTTTCTTCCACAGACTGTTGGTGTTACTTACCTTGGTTTTTTCTAAGCTTATGTTTCCATTTTTCCATATGTTTAATACATCCTGTGTTTTACTACAATTTTTGATAAGACATTCTTGAAGAATCACATTTGTCTCTAGGAAAAAGCATCTCATTACAGGTTCTTGGCATTCTTTCTGAAAAAATGAAGTTGTAATAGTTTACGATTAAAAAGGAGTAAGTGAATGTAGGATATAATTTACCATGATGTGGCTGATTTTTATTTACTGGCCACCTTCTCCTAATATTCAAATGCTTTTAAACATCTGCAAAGATTGGCTGTGAGAGCTAACAGCATAAAGGCCGGCAATTTGCTAAGATGAGGTTAAACGTAGGGTCTTGAAGAACACAGGAAAATAATTAATTAGGATAAAAATTTGGGATATAATTAAACATAGCAGAATTAAGTTAGTATCATCCTTAATAGTCTTCTTCAGAAATCTGAATTCAGAATAGGAAGAGGAGAAGAGCAAGCAGATATTGCCTGTATTTCACAAATTAAAAAGAGGCAGAGGTACTAATTTCTCCATCAAGTCAACAGTAAAGCCAAGAATAAGTGCCAGGTTGTCTAACTTCCATGTCAGACTGTCCCACTTTAAGAAAATCTTCCTGGTGCTGCCAGGTATTAAATCAGCCATTACAATGGGTTAACCTCTCTGGCTCAGTTCAGTTCAGAGTATGTGTGTGCAGGTGCGGATGTGCTTGTTTCACAACCATTTTTCCATCACGTACAGGGCTAACTGTACAGACACATCACTGTGCTTTCTCAGGCTTGTCAGATCCACTGAATAAATCAACACTGCTGCATTCTGCATGCACACTAAGACTATTCTGAGACAGTCAGGCCTTCATTTCTAGGAAATCTTTCATTAACACTTCATGTACAAGATTCATGTATTTTCAGTGTTTGGCACAGTCCTTGCATGAATGTTTAAGTTGTCAGGAAAGTAATGTCTCAGGAGCAGGATACTAGCACAGCAATGAATCCAGCCAGTTCCACCAGGGCTACACCAAAGGTGACTGCTAGGAGTGGGGTATTGGCTGGATTAATTTTCTTGGTGGGATGCATGTATCCTATGGAGTGCAGACTGAGCTCCACAGCAACAGATTAGGAAAAAGTCCCTTCAGGAATGCATGTAAGATGATCATATTTTACAAAGGTTTTTATGATTGCATTAAGAATTATATTGACAAATTAACATAATTCATCCTTTGCAGGATAAATTATAATCTGTAACTATTAAAAATCTAATTCCTTGAGAGTACATAGGGATACATAGGTACATAGGCTAAGCTAAGGAATGGCAAAAGCAGAGAAATGCACAAGTAGATGCTGACAGTTACTCTCCATATTCCACCTCTCCGGTATTTTATGCCATTAAATAGCGCATGGTGTTAAATAATTGACTTTGGAAGTATTTTCTTTGTCATTCTTTTCCTCCCTCAAATTACAAACAAATACCAACAGTATTTTAGCAGTGTTTTAATAAAGCTTTAATAAAATAATTTTGGATCATCCTTTTTAATATAGCAGATGATTCAATAAAAAGAATTAATACCTGCTTACAAAATTTATCGTAAGTATTTTAACTAACAAAACTGTTCCTTCCAAGGCAAATTATTTGATTTCTGAAACTTTTCTCAAATTAGACCAAGGCTGCCTTAGAAGAAAGTTGCTAGTAAAGAAATGAAGCTATCATGTTAGACCAGTTGTGGCCAAATTTTAAGTTTACTTACATCCTCATCTGTGTTTGCAGTATATAAACTGACATCGATGTCCTAAAAGAAAACAGGAGTTAGAATTACGAACATCATCTAACAGATAGAGATAATAAAGCTAACTCCACAAAACATGGATTAGCTCCAAGTTTAAAGGCCCAATCCATCCAGGTACAGGGAGCCAGCAAGTCAAAGGGTCTTAAAGTAACCCAGTAACCTGCAGGATGGGCTTCACTGTGAGGAGGATTCAACAGAATGAAGTCCTACAATACTTACTCTGGAGGAGCTAACTCCCAAGCCCACTGCCCATTTTCTTAGGAAAAGTGAGAAAGAAAATAGTATGTAATTCTAGAGTCTGCAGTACTTGGTCAACTCCAATTCCCTTTAACCTCCTATTCCTTTGCTTCCACCCATGAAACAGCATGATACAAACACCATTCCTTTTCCTTCTCCCTGTCACTGACACTTCTTAACTGAGTACAGTGTTAAATATTTAAATATGTCAGCTCCTATGATTATAAGAAATTATTACTTTTTTATTAACTTACTTTGGATGTCTTGATCTGCTCCAAATCTTTCAGAACTTCTGCCCACTTGCACTGACCTGCTGCTGTCTTTGGTACAGAAGCACTAGAACAGAAGAAAACAAGTGACTGTTAGGCTAAACACTAGGTATACACAATGTTTATGCTGGAAGAAGTGTCAGAGATTATTAAGAAACTACAGGTATATTGCTTACATGTATACAAATATATGGTAAATGTGTGGGGAAAATATATTTGAAAAATTATAAAATCACATAGATAAATATAATATAGATCATATAATTAAAAGCTGTCTCAGAATCACACGCTGTATAAACAGTCAATGTGGTTTTAAAAAGGCCAGTTTTGTAGAAAGTAATGCAAGAGAAAGGTTCAACTAGTTAATCTAAAATACCTACAAATCTTTTAAAGTGTACAAAAAATCACAAATTTCAAAGTCTTTTATATGAAAAATCCACCCACCCACCCCCACTACTATGGAATTTCTGCCTTAAGCCCTGTAGAAATGTAATTTTTTGTGTACTAGGAAAGCTTCCTCCTCCTATCTATAAGATTTTGCACAAAGTGAACCACTAAAGGGTGGAAAGAAGATTTCCCTTCTCCTTGGAAGACTTTTGGAATGTGAATTGCAGTTTTAATGTATCCCCACTTGGATTCCTAATTTGGATGCCTTTCAATACTGCTGTACTATAAATAATACACAACAGTGTAGGGAAAGACAGACCAATTTTTTGGGGAAGTTGGTTTGAAACAAGCAGTTGTTAAACTTTAAAGCCTTAACCAAAGGCTCAAAAATTACAAGACTGCAAAAGGAAAATAAATAGGGTTTATAACAAGACTCAGAGGACACTTACCATGTTTTGGCCAGGGAGAGAGAGAAGAAATGTCAGACCTTAGCAAAGAGATTTGATTGAAGGGGCACAAGGAGAAAACAACTGGGCCATGCAGGCCCTTGAAGCATGGCCAGTTTTCTAAGACAGGAAACTGGAGTGAGAATGGAAGGAGGCATCTCATATACATAACTCAGCATACACATTTAAAAATGCTCACATGTGGCAGTTTTTTCATTGCAAAGACAAATGGCAATCGATGGAGGTCTTTAAATGCCACAATTCCAACAGCTTGAGGGTTACCGCAGCAGTTAGGGCCAGGATGCAATCTTGACCGTACTGAGCCTCGCCAGAGACAGAATAAAGTAAGGGACAATGGCCTATGAAGCAATGCGGGACTGCATGTCATGGCAGGAGAGGATCCACTCTCTAAAGTGACTGGAAGCAAGTAACAGCTGTAATAGTAAAAATAAATAATTTACATTTACTGTCTAATTAAATTAACATAGACTTTGTAGTTACCATAGGAAGAAGATGATTAGTCCCATCTCATTCTTTAAAAGGCCAAAGAAATGGCAGTTCAGAAGAAGATACAGCTGAAATTGCAGGCAAACACTTTTCAGGTGTGTTTTCTGAAAGACATAACCAAGACAATAACTTACCACAATCTGATTTCACAGAATTTTACTTTAGTACTGACTTAGTTAACCAATTTGACAAGGCATCCAATCAAGACAAGACTACCTGTTGTGTGTAGATTGAAAGACCAGCTGATTTGAAGCTTGCAGAAATATATAATCACTTTACAAAATAGTTGGTAGAAAATCAGATGTTGAAGACATGCTACAAAAATGTAAACTCATCCTGGGCTCTCTATTTATTTATTTGTTCATACTGCAGACTGCAATTTAATCCAGGGACATTATTAAAGAACTTCTGTTTTGTTTTCCAACCTGGAGATCTTTCCCCTGGCTACCTATCCAAATTCTACGAATTACCTATAACCTATAATAACCTATAATATTGTATTACCTACAATATTGTGGTTGCATATATATGAAATTCTTCATTGAATACATCAAACGCTATAGATATGTGTGTAGACCTTAATTATAATACTTAGATATATTTATACTTCTTTACATAGTCTATGTACATCTAATAGTGGGAAATGATGCATTTAAGAATTCTGTTAGTGGAGTCTGGCAATTAGAAATACGGAGGAAGTGTGGGTTGTGAGCTATGCATTGACCATCAGCAAACATTTCACTGTGCACAGCCTGGGCACCTTTGTTCAAAAGTCACAAGCCCTTTCATTTGAGCCCATACAGTTCCTTCACAGAGCTAGGTTAACTATCTGCAACTGTGCTTTTGATCAAAGGTTTTATTTCTTACCATATGCGCAACACTTTTACATTAACTGACCTAAGTGATGCTTCATTAGTAGTGATTTATTTACATACTAACTTGTAAGTGAATATTTAAAAATAGACCAGAGAACATAATAAAACTGTGCAGTGGTAGAAGTATCAAAATGGGAGGTCAATCCACACCTTGTCAGGTTTACAGGTTTAACTTGGTGAAAGCCTCCTTATTAAAGCATCTACTGGCAAAGCCAGGACGTTAATACTTAGATGTGTCATATGAAGAGTATTTTTAACAAATATTTGTTACTCTTTTAAATAGGAAATGTTTTAACTGCATTGCAATTTGTTTCCAAAACCCACAGATACAGCTGAAATAGCATAATAACCTGATCACTACATAAATTTCCACACTCAATAATGGAAAGCAGTGCCAGAACTTTTATCACCTGTGGGTGTCCAAAACCTGTTAAATAAGAAGTGTGTAAATTAATAATAAATAGATAATCTAAATTACGGTAAGGCCAGAGCAAGTAATATCTCATCCATCTTCTGAACTATTTCAGAATGGAACATGCTGTGTTATTGCTACCCAAAGTATGTCTAAAAACATAAAAAAAACATAGACAAAGTATGTCTAAAAACAAAGTCTAAACCCAAAGAAAATGTATAAGCAAATGGCAAAAATTTTCTCTAACAAGACTGTTACTGTCTCCACCACAAATGGAAATTGATAATATGCAAGTATTAAACCCAAAACATTAAGTATTTATAAATACATGTATTTTCCAAACATACAAGAATGTAATGGAAACATTAACTGCTTGGTTATGGTCAGAATTGCTAAATCATTTTCTTATAGTATGACAGAAAGGCTGTAACCTTTCCACAGTGATCTGAAATTTGTCATGGTGTTGGTTTTGTTGTTTTTTAAATCTACATACTAACTGTTTTGATTTGATTTGCCAGTCTTTAGAAAATACCCTAGTTTGGGGTTTGGCTTTTTTTTTATTTTTTAATTGAAGTTCAAAAGTAGCCTTATGGGGAAATTCAAGGTACATTTAAAGAAATTTAAAGTCTGATTTGTTGGATACAGCTGAAAAAAACCCAGATTTCAGTCCCATGTTAATTGTTTTAGACGTGTTTTAACAGAATTATGTAAAAATGTATTAGAAACATTTTGCAATAGGTAAACATTTTGATCATTTTACAAGCCAGTGTTTATCAAACGAGATGGCTACAAATGAAAATATGAAAGACTTATGTTGGATCCTAAGAACTTACTAGCTTTGTGTTTCATAATTAATACTATTAAAAACCTGATTTGAGAAGGAGTTTCAGTCCAACTGCATTGTCAAATTTATGCTGTAGAACGAAGTATTAGAGGTAAGGAAAATAATACACTGTAGTACCTAATGAATCATGGGCCAGGGTTATCATTAGTTTGTCATTTGCTTTCTTTTTGAAATAATTGTTCACTGTGGTGACAATAGATCCCTGTGTTCTTTATGATTAGTGTAGTTGCCTTGATTTTTGTTTTCTTAAGTATGCTAGGTAACTATTTTATTGTAATGAAATAATCATTGCTAATTTAAAATAAAATCTTAGCCTTTAGAAGTAATGGCGAACTTGTACTGATTGTAAAATGTATTAAAAATACACTACATGCATACTCTGAAGGATATTCTATTTGTTTATAGAGAAGGAAGTTCTTAACATCAATTAGATCACCTAACACATTCCTTTCAATAATTCAGGGCTATTTTCTACTTGAATTTCTTTATTATTTCATCCAAACTATTATGCAGCAACATAAGGATCGTTAGCTTGCTCACATGCTTTGACAAATTGTTCTCCTGCCTTGAACACACTTTGCTGTAACGTAAGAATTTTCTTTGCCTAGTGTCAGTTATTCATTTCTTACTCTGTTTAATCATTACCAATTCCTCTCTGTCTTTGTTATGCCTCTGATACTTACCCTGGTTTTATGGAAGCTTGAACATTGGACAAGGGAGCAGCTCATATTTAGATATATAAATATTTTTATCTGTAGCTTGTGTCCTGATAGTCTGCAACTCTAGGTTAAGGATTACAGCCTTTGTAAGTGAATATATGTTATGCCAAAATGACATTAAAAGAGTTATGATATACACAATAATCTGTTTAGAAAAGGAATGGTGTTTTTTTATAATGAAGTTTAAATGAAGCACTTTAAGAATAGTTACCACTGAGTAAAATCTAAGACACAGTGGTACTGCTTTCTCTTTAAAGAAGCAAATGTATAAGCAAATGGCAAAACTTTTCTTTAACAAGACAGAAACAATTGCTGATTTTTCTGTTTTGGCTGTCATAGAAACTATAAGTTAGTCAAAAAGAAGTATTCATAACACTTTACAATATTCAACTTATATCTGAAAGAAGGTACTAAAAGCTAAAATTACATGTCTGTGCCTCTATATCATATATCTAAATTTCTTTATTAAGAGTTGCTTATAAATTTCTCAGTGAATCCTTGAGATGTGATAGTCATAACTAAGAAAGTTTAGTTCCTGTGCAAGGTGGTGTTGTTATCTACAAAGGTCCAGTATTTTTATTGCTTATTTTGAACTGTATTTTTCTTCCTAGGGAATTTAGATCCTGAACCACCAAGTCCTTGACCACCTCTTGCTTATATATGCATACGCTTTCAATACTGTTCTTCAGTCTAAAACAGCTAGTTCCATCATTGGGATCCCTCTGATAAGTAAGTAGACAGCAGTCTTTTCTCAGCCTCCATTTTTGCCAGACTACTGTAGTAGGCCTGGTCCAGGTGGAACTGATTTTCTTCATAGTAGCTGGTATGGTGCTACATTTTGGCTTGGTGAACAAAACAGTGTTGCAAACTCACCAGTGTTTTAGCTATTGCTGCAAAGGGCTTGCAAGTCCTTCTCATTTTCTCACTCTGCTCTCCCCTACCACCCTCTGAACAGAGATACATCATACCATAGAACATCCCACGGCCTTAAAGGATGGGGTGTGATGGGGGGAGTTTTTCAAAGCTAACCATTGCTCAGAGACTGGCTGGGCATTGGTCTGCTGGTGGGAGGTGATGAGTGACTGCTTTTGCATTACTAGGGGTTGTTTGGTTTTTTTTTTTTCGTTTTTTTTCTTTACATACTAAACTGCCTTTATCTCAGTCCCTGAGTTTTTTCTGACTTCCACCCCTCCAGTTCTCTCTCCCATCTGTCTGAGGTGGGGAGTGAGCACACTACCAGGTGGCAACTTAGCTACCAGCTGGGGTCAACCCACAACAATTATACAGTGCCATCTCTGGAAGCCTCCATTTCTGTGATCTTCCTCGCAGTGCTCATCTGCTTCACTGCTCTTGAAAGCAAGTGACCAGAAGCATATAACATACGGATATCTCGTGAAGGATTTAGAAACAGTGCTAATATTTTCACTTTCCACAGCAAATAGGGAACTGCCAGTGCTTTCTTCATGACTGCATCACACTGGTGGCTCACACTTCAGTATGAGTTCCTCTCATTCCCCAAAAGTTCCCCTTCCAAAACTTTATGACCAGTTCTTTCAGAATCCTGGAGTTCCCCTCATTCCCCAGAAGTTCCCCTTCCAGAACTTTATGTCCAGTTCTTTCAGAATCCTGGAACTTTTTCTTAATCAGTCCTTTCTCCCTTTGCCTCTGGGCTTTTTCTGGCTAGTCTCAATGGTGCTGACAGGTGTCACTAGTCCTTCCATTCCTTACTCCTGTAAGCAAATCCTCCTCCTCAGACTGTTCTCTCTTGTAACAACCTGTATTCCATTTTTGTTCATCTTCAGCTTCTTGGTTTCCCTCTTTTCTACGTGTACGAAGTGTTGCTCTTATTTGTTGCCACACAACATTTTTGTTTCTGCCCATTTCTCATCTTCATTCTCTAGTGCATTAGACCTCTTCTTGCACATTATTTATCCTGTTTTGGTCATGCTCTACTTCTGCCCTGCTCTACAGATATGTCCTCAACACTTTCTCTTTGACTTCTTGTGCAACAAAGGGCACAATCTTCTTCTCTCTGTCACTGCTGCAAATTTCCCTCTAAAACTGTACCATCAGCTCCAGCTCTCTCTAGTCCTTGGACATTTTGTTGAGCAATGTCTCAGACATGAGGTGTTTTTTTCAGATCCATATTCAAGTACTGTCTACATCATGCAGAGCTGAGCTCTACACCCATTCATTTGCATTGTTTCTGCAATTCTTCTTCAGTGTCTTGTTGTCACAATAATTATAGCCTCCTTTAAAGAACTCGGCCGCCTCCCCCAACAAAATCTCATCCTGTGGCTGTTCTCTGTTTTTTTGCTGTTCTCTGTTGGCTCCATTAATTAATTATTCTGTCCTCCTGTGCTAGGGCAATCCCTTTCAAGGGGACAAAGTGCCAAGTAGCTGTACAACTAGAGTGCTGCATCTATTTAAGGTTGTGTATTCTGCATAATATTTGAGCTCATTCTCTATGCTTAGAGAGCGTTTAGAGCATAGAGAGCATTTTTAATGTCAGAATCTATAAGACTGGGAAGAAAATCAGATGTTTTTCCTATTTGTACCCTAGTCTTGTAAGAAAAGAAGCTTTCCAGGTTTTTTTAAGGTTCTTTTTTTTCAGGACTGAAGCCATTGAGAATTAAGAATTCATAAAGTAATGGAAGCAACTAAAAAAGGAATGGAGCCCATAAAGAAAGGAATACTTCTGAACTAGATAGATGTTTCAGTATAGAGTCCTTAAATAAGTAATTCTGAAATCAAATTTTCATGGATCTTGAGTAAGTTTTAGGGGAAAGACATGTTCTTGGTGCCTTGTTATGGAGCAAATGCTGGAAAACACTGCAAGTCAAAGGAGTGGGCTCACTAAAGGATCTCTCTTCTTTTTCATTCCTAAGTTCACCTAGACAGTTTTAAGGGAACAGCCAAAGGAAAACAAACAAACAAAATCCCTGATTATGATTTAATATTAGAATGTATTTATTCTGATGGGATAGAATTCAGTGATAAAAACAGAGAACCACATTAATGTGCTCCTGAAAATATAAGAAACTGTAGCAGATGCTACCTATATCTACACCTTGAAAGTAATTTCATTTGTGTGTTATCAACATCAATAGAAAGTAACATTTTCCTATGAAGGGATCTAGTACTAAGGACTTAAATCCCTTCCCAATTTCTATAGACTAGTCCGATCTATCAAAGGAACATATTTTACAGCTCTGGTAAGTTCTGTTCTGAACACTATTTGATGCAGCAATCATTAAAAAGCTTGTCTGGATGAGAGTCAAACCATGCCTTACATTGTTATGTCTTCAAGCCTTTGTTTCACAAAGCTAAAGTGCTTTCTTAGAAGTTTTGTATATAGTTAGTTAGGCAGGCTAAAGCATTTTTGCAGCTGCCATTTTAAAACTGGGCATTCTTTAAATAATACTCCTATTCAGTTACTTCCCTTTCACCCCCATCCCCCCAAGAACTAGAGCATTCCTTGTTTTTATTGTATCGTGGTGGCTCTCCTATGGATACTACCCTAACTGGTTTATTCAGCTCGTGAGTAGCACTTACCTTCAAAAAGGTATTCTCATCAATCAGTATGGAAGGAAACTCTTGCAGTTTGATCACTTACACATTTTTGTATTCTTGATTTGCTTAAATACTTCTTGATCTGATTTTGACAGTCATCCAGTAGGACCTTCCTCTCCTATATGCTCTTACTAATTGGCATTTATGCCAGAAGCTTGCAATGCCTGTTTGAAAATTTTGCCAAAAGGTCACAGAGTCAGAGTCATTGCTGTTCCACTCGATACCTTAAACATCAGAATTTGAAATGCAAGAAGTTAAATATTTCCTTTGACCTTTTTTTCAAAACATACTTGAGGCCTGGGGCTCATACCATTGCCTTACGGAGATGTGTCCTATACTTGGCTATAGGCCTGAGAGGAAGTTTGTCCTTGGTGCAAAGAATGTTTTTACATGCTTCCAAGGAACCTTACAGTCACAGTAGCAGAGAAACCCAACAGAAGTGCTGCAGTATTTAGGGATAAATATTACTAGGGGAATATAAGTGTGAACATTATAAAATAAGAGCTTGCTTTCTAGTCTGTCTGCTTTCACTAATTTGTCAGAATCTCAGAACAACGCATACTCCATGACCACAAGCCTCTTCCACTAATAGTTCTGCTTGAAATATGGGTGCCAGGTCCCTATTTACATGATTGAGAGACCAGGATATCACACATGTTGCTTACTCCATACATTAGACATACCCTTGCCTGCCAATTCTCTCTCAAGCATTTTTTGCCACTGGCAAAATCTAGCCAGAAAAGAAAGCTAATAATACATGCTTCTTTCTTTTTACATCCTTCCATGTAATGTCAGTCTTTTCAAGGTATCAATCACTTATTAAATTATGAGGGATCAACTTAATGTTGTCCTGATGCAAACATATATGACGTTAATGCTAGGTGTGCTTTACAAACACTGTAACTGATAAATAGAGAAGCCCCAAGTTTTAGTAATGGCAAAATTAATGGTTTAAAGGCATAGTCAGTAAAGAGGAGGTACACATAAAAAATCTTCATTTGTAGGTCACAGATGGTTAACTTTGACCATTTATCCCCAAACAGCCTGCCTCAGGATGCAATATGCAATAATTAGTGAAAAGTATACTCTCCTGGATTAGTAAGCAGTTGAATCACAGGAGATTCAAAATATAAAGGACATCGATAAAACACACAAAAAAAGAGAACTAGTCAGCACTGAAGGTTTTTTAGCAAAATGTGTCCTGATGTATATATGCTGTCAGGCACTCTCTGTAAATCTGTAAATATTAATTTACAGAGGTTTTTTGTTTTGGTTTGGTTTGTTTGGGTTTTTTTCCACGGCAACAAGTACCCAACAGGGAACAAAAATACAATTAGGGATAAAATTTCTGTACCTTTAGGGGTAGGTTGTTGACATCTGTAATAGTGCCATACACAAAAACTTAAACAGTAACAAATATAAAAGATGTCATACTGGTGCATACAAGTTGGAAATCCTGAGGCCAGAAAACAGTTATCACAGAAGCTACTGCTGGACAAGTAATATCTCAGCCTTAGCAAAACACTCAGCCCAGAGACTGTGAATAGTATCATATGCTAATAAAGCTCTGTAACACACTTGTAGTAGATAGAAGACTAAAAATAGCAAATGCAGTTCTCAAAATGGTAAAGGCAGTATTTTCAGAACTTTTTCAAAAAAGGAAAATTATAATCTATAACCCTCTCTTACAGTGATACTTTCACTGGAATTTCCTGGATCTTGAAGTAAACAGGCAGGATGTAGTTTGAAATACTCTACTTTTTCTTGTGCTTTTGTTCTTCTTTAAAGAGCAGAATTAAATCCTAATGTGTGTCTATCAATTGCCACAGCTTTACTGAAGCCAATGAAGTTACTTCCATTTCCAGAGTTGCTGAGAATTTAACCAAAATGATAACCTGGGAAGAACAGATTTATTGAACAACAGAGGAAGGCAGCACACAAACTTCCAAAAAAAATACTGTAAATAGATCAATAGGCAGAAAAAAAAACTAGTATCAGGATTCAAAGAAGAACAAAATATCTCTACTATAGATTTGTTTAATGCTTCTGCACAGGAAAGACAAACAAATTTGGAAAGGAAATTATTTCTGCTTTATATTACTCTAAATCACTTACAAATAACAATGCAGTAAGACTTACAGCAACTGAATAATCATCCTTAGTTTCTTGCCTTAGGATGCAGGAAAATTGATTATTGGAAGAGCTCTACACAGAAGCCTCCCCCTGTAAATTTTGAATGTGGTTTTGTGGAATGTCATGAATTATGAGATTGCACACAGAACCACTTTTTCAATATGTGTGCAAGTGGTGCGTGCAATACAGTAGTTGTCATTATTTAAGGTTTCTTCAATTTGTATGAGTGATAGTTTTCCTTCATTTCTTGGCAGCCAAACCCAGAACGTATAGAGGAATGGAAGAGTGTGTGCAAACTAATGAGAGCTGAAGCAATACTAAATTATATTAAGCTGGTTTCTGTATCATAGCTCTTAAAAAAGAATAAATGGTAGTCATAGTCCTTAACAGTGTAGCACAGCACTCACCCAGAAAACCAAATTTCCTTTCAGTCGGGGTAAGATGAGTCTACTAGTGAGTACATTCATTTAGACAAAAGTGTTTTTAAAAAGATTGAAAAATCGACTTCACAGGGGTGTTAAAAGCAGTTGTGTATAAAATAATTGGCAATACTGTGAAGCACAAACAAATCCCTAGATGCCTTTATATAATAAAGCTGTGTGGAACAATATTATTGAAAAGAAGTAAACTTTTGGATCAAATTACAGGTTTGCACTCTGGGATTGCTTACTTCATTGATTTAGCATACAAAATGTTAAGCCAAAAGCAACTCACTTTGTTGATAGTAATTGAGTGATAATAAATGTTTCCAATATGCTCATACAAGATGCAAGATAAACTATAAAGAGATTAAATATGCATTGTAAGTTTAACCTATGTCCACATGGCAAAAAGTCAATCAATTCTATTAAATTAATATATATGTATATGTATTATTTACAGAATTATGATTAGTCTTGCTAAGTAAAAGAAACATTTTGGGAGATAATGTAGCCTGCCAGAAAAAAAATAATATTTCTTACAAACCAGAAAGCCACATCTTCAGATCAACATCAATCAATAAAAAAAACCCCAAAATTAGTCTCATTTTCAAAATGGACTGCTTTCAGCAGCTCTCACTGAAATAAATGCCTGTTTCATCTGTAGGTAACTAATTTACTAAACATGCCACATCCACCTTGTGGGAAGACATAAGAGGCGTAACATTTCCCCATGGTCTTTTTTTTCAGGCAAGTTTTTTCATCACTGTTGAACGGTAAAGCTAGTTTTATGACATTCTAAGCAAGGACTGATAGTGTTTGATCTGCCTCACAATCACAGTCTCTCTTTTTTAAAGAAAAAAAAAATACCAAAGGTATTAACAACTGTATGTCATACTGTTTGCCTGAATAGTACTCGGTTTGCTGAAGACAATACAGCCCTGCAGTCTTATATAAGCTTTTCTTTGCTCTCCCACCAGCTAACTGCTTGCTTGGCACCAGAGGAAGGTATCTATTTGTCCTGAATGGAAGCACAACATTGCAAACTGATTTACTTTGTTGTCTTTTTAAGAACAACTAACAAAGTTTGGTTTTGGCAGATATTCATTCAAACGCCATGTAAGGTCCACATGGTTGGTAAAACTAGAATCAAATTTAGAAGTCACCAAAAATATGGCCATTCTCATAAAGACTGGCACCCTTTGGTCTTAAAACCAAAATAGGCATCGTGCATATTGCACAAATTGATATGTGGTAGAATGCAACTGAAGTGAAAGCAGTAGGGAAAATTCATATCAGTTATCACAGATGAGTCCCAAGCAGCCACCTGCCTTCTGAAACTTTTGTGACTAAATGTTTGAAGCTTAGCTTTATACTGAAGTCTTACAATTGCATTCTCTGTGACTCATGCTATTAATAATAAATCTCTGGGCATTTCAGTGTGAGCCCCCTAGAGGCCAAGGAACCAGCTGACTGTCCAAATAAGCATTCCTCTTCGGTTGTTTTTGAAAACTTAACTGACAGCATTGGGTGCCTGTTTTCACATGGGGGAAAAAATCAGAACAAAAGGAGGTTGTGTTATACCTGTCTCAGGTCAGAATGAACAAACTGACACATTCTTCCTACTTCAATGATTATAGCAACTCCCAAACCAAAACACAAAGTTGTCTTCAATGCAAACACTTATTCTAAGAACGAAAATAAGCATGATAGGCTCTTTCCCCAATGTTCCTAGTGCCCTCTCCATAAAATGTGCAAACTGGATAATCAGCATAGCTGAGAGTGTGGTTGAAATGTGCATGCTTTAGAATTTTACACTTTCTTTCCCTAAAATCAGGAATTTTTACATTTGTAATTGAGCTCACTGACTTTTTTCTCCAACCCTCTTCTTCAGAAGTTGAACTTCTGAACTACTGAACTTGACTCCTCCTCCTGAGAACACACACCTAGAAGTTTTCAACACTTCTGCAAGAACAGGGCCAGCACCATTTCAGTCCCAAATCTTTCTTCTTAATTTTTTTTTCCTGAAATTTCACATTTGTTTGATTTTTCCGAAGTGAATTATTCATTCCTGCCGCTCTACAGTACCCCTGTTGCATGCCATCTCAGAAAGTCTTGCAGATGAATTAGGCCAGATTTAATACTATTACTTGTATTACACTTTGACATTACTATCTTTGACTTAGACCTACGTAGGCAGCCAGTAACAGTTTTGCATCAGAGGGGCCATGCAAGAGTTGGCTTGTTGAAAACCTGTTTTATGTTAAAGCTTATTTACACAGCTTCGATACACTCAAAGGCCTGCAGAAAACCCTGTTGTAAGAAGTATGTCACACATAATGACTCTTCATTAGTCCCTGCTGGTCTCCAAGTAGTATGTACCTTTTGGGAAAGTGGTAACAGGCAGATGAGAAAGAGTTATACTCCTTACAGGTTAAAATTAGGTATGTGTCTCTGATAGGAATTAGGGAAAGACATAGAATTTAGGAATAACAGAGCTGACTGTAAGCAAAAGTCCCCTAGGCCTGCTGTCTCCAACCACAGCCAGTCGTGAATGCTAAGGGAAAAGTATACTGATATCTCCCAGATACATTCTCCAATCTCCAGCGAAGGAAAATGAATATAAAGCTTGTCAGTTTCAGGGCTAGTATTTTCA
Organism: Microhierax caerulescens; assembly: GCA_035590215.1. Lineage (NCBI taxonomy): Eukaryota > Metazoa > Chordata > Aves > Falconiformes > Falconidae > Microhierax > Microhierax caerulescens. The sequence continues at coordinate 12,537,269 of JAVJGJ010000001.1, read as the reverse complement.
AGTTTTCAACTTCACTACCGTTTTTTTCCAGCTCTTTATCAGCATATTTGCTTTTTAATTTTTTAGAATTTTATGTAGCAGTTTCTTCTACGTAAATATTTTTTTTCAGCTTTTATTTCAGATTTTGACAGGCAATGTTAAGTTCTAATCTTAAAATATGAAGGTAAGTACTTTAAAAATGCAAAATGTTACATTAATAAATCCTTTTCATAATGTGGTTTTCTAAAGAGTACTGCTTTTACAAGCATGTATAACCTAAGGGATCATATCTTCAATGTTTTAAGTCAGCTTGAGTATTCTAAAAGTCACGATGTCACTACCTTGGGTAAACATACATATTGTTTTCAGACATTACCATGGAACAAATGCTGGTATTTACCCTTTTCCCAAAAACAAGTATTTCATTTCTTTGTCATTTCAATCTATTTATTTTTGTTTCAGTCCACCAGGCACTATGAGAACATTTTCATCATTTGCAATAGTTATTTCAAAACTGAGCAACCTAGTTGAAAATGAGAAAACAAACTTTCTTCTCTCTTAGTCGCAAACTTTGAATTAAAAAAATCATGAAAGGGCTAGAATTTACTAATTCTAAATACTTCAATGTACTGTACTTTCAAGATTACTTTTGGCACCAAGGCAGGCACCTGTAGAATTCTTCAGAGCATATAGCAAAGTTTCATCCCATAGACCCAACCTTGTGGGCAGCTGAAGGGGTGATAAATATCACTTTATTCTATTGGCTTCAGTAAAAGTAAGGCATTTATACTACTCAAACACCTAGCATATTTTTTCCAAAGGAGCTTCCCGGTCCATCAGAAAATCTGAGGGATCCTGAGCAAAAAGAATAACCTATTACTTTGAGAATGCTCCTTTTTTTCTTCTATATCAGAAATAGTTTAGCTACTCATATTTAACTCATACAAGACCAGATTCAAATACTCTTTGAGCATGTTACTTCCATTCCTGTTTCTTTGGAATGAAGACTGACAAAAGCTGTAAGCCAAATACAAAACAAACGAGCAAGCAAAAAAAGTAATCATTCACAATCTTATATGATAAAAATATTGTAATGGTTAAAAATCTGCAAAATTGCTGAGAAATATGGCACATTATGGTTTATTCTGGTTAGAAATACTAAGTAGTACATTTAAAGTAAAGGTTTCTTTCATTTGCAAAACATTTTAATGGTTATGTGAACTAGAGAATATGACCCTTTCTTTAGAAAATAACTGAAGTATAAACAGAAATCAAAATTAAGATTCATGATTTAAATGAAGGGGGGGTTTGTCTGCTAATACTTAAGTCAGGACAAAACAGATGTCTTAAATTGCTCTGAGATAAATCAGTCTGTCCGATTTTCGGATGCTACCATATTTTTGTTATGGTGTGAGCACTAAACTATTAGGAAAGGTACTGGAAAAAAACTTCAGATCCTAGAAATCACAGAGGATCACTACTAGCCCTCCATCTTGCTGGATCACCTTACTGTTGAAATGTCACTTTTACTAAGTGTAATACAGGGCTTAGGTTGGCCTTCTTGACATTTATACATCAGTTCACTTTCAATGCTGTATCTTACTCAGAGTGGTCGTCAAATTATCTATTACTTTCTTGTCAAAAATTGACATATGTGCACAGCACATAAATTTGCATTATTGTCAAGTCATTCATCTTCAGCTGGTTGAAAACTACTACAAAACTACTTTGTCCTCACTGTAACCCATGTACCTTGGATTTGCACACAGTTTAAAATGAGACCTGAAATATTCATGTGTCATTTAAATTATGCAAAATAATCTACAGACATCCATAAAATCTTATGAATCTGAGACATATTTTCAGTTACATGAGAGCAAGAGATAAGTGGAGGTTTTGTCCTTAAAAAAAAAAAAAAAAAAAAGAAAAAGGGAGACAGAAAAAAGAAGGAATTGTTTCAGAAGTAGAACATGAGAAGAGTTTTGCAAAGATTCCTTTGGAAAAAACAGTCCCACAGATACCTGAAGAGTGAATGGTGAATGTATCAGTAGTGTTCATGCTCTAGACATTTCTATTTTATCACCATACATCTATAATAACATAGAAACATAGAGTGGTTTGGGTTGGAAGGGACCTCGAAGACCATCTAGTTCCAACCCCCTGCCATGGGCAGGGACACCTTCCACCAGCCCAGGCTGTTCCCAGCCCCATCCAGCCTGGCCCTGAGCACTGCCAGGGATGGGGCAGCCACAGCTGCTCTGGGCAACCTGTGCCAGTGTCTCGTCACCCTCATAGTGCAGAATTTCTTCCTCATATCTAATCTAGATCTGCCCTCTTTCAGTTTCAAGCCATTCCCCCTTGTCCTGTCCCTACATGCCTTTGTAAAAAGCCCCTCTCCAGCTTGCTTGTTGGCCCCTTTAGGTACTGGAAGGCCACTATAAGGTCTCCCTGGAACCTTCTCTTCTCCAGGCTGAACAACGCCAACTCTCTCAGCCTGTCTTCCTATGTTCAGGTAGTTAGATAATCCCTAACCAAGATAACAAAAGTTAGCAGTATAGGGGGTTTTGAGCACAATGCATAAATCATGTTTTTGAATATGTAATAATGGAAGAGAGAAAGAAAGCCTGTAAAGCTGCCTAGATTATAGGTATCCAACTGCTGAAGATTTTTTTCTCAAAGCTCAAGATAAATTTGAATACTAGAAAGGAGAGCCACACCTTGTGTTCTGATCAGCTAAAGAGAATGCAAATGGTAACAGGTACCCATAACAGAATTTTCAACTGGGTTTATGCCCATGGGGAATTCAGAACCAGTGCATCATGGCTCATCACTAGGGTTTCCCTATGTTCTCTCTAGATCCCAGTTTCTTGCTTCTACCTGGTAAGGAAATGAAAGCAAATGGATTGATTTTAAACTCCTAGCTCCTACAGGGAGAAATGATAGCATCAGCCAAGGAATGCATATAAAATCAATGTCTGTGATGACCCAGCTGTTATATATTCCCAAAACATTTTTGACTAATTGAGGCAGGTGTCTGTTCAGTTACAGAACAGATATAGTAGAAATCACATTCACAACAGAACATGGGGTAGGTTCAGCCTATGAAGATCATCTTCTGGCTCTTGGTGCTGTTTTCACATTTCCCAGCAACTGCTGAAGTCACAGTGCTGAACAAAGCCTCTAGAAGGTCCCCTTCATCCTCAAGCTGGCAATCAGAACTATACTGTACTAAATTACCTCATAATAACTTACAGAGACAACATAGATGTTTCAAGAGTCCTTCATTTGAAACTGAGACAAAAATCATGTAAATACAGCAACTTTACTATGTTTTCCTTCAGAAATAACAAATTCCTCTCCTGATCCAAGGCACCCACAGCTGAGCTCTGAGTCATCTTCTTATACAGAGCTTGTTACTGAGAACAGTACTCGACTCTTCTTTCTGCCTCCAGTCTTTGTCAGCTGCAGCTCGCACATCACGCTTCCTCCAACACATATGCATACTCTGTCTTCCTGGTTAGGGGAATAATCCCAGTCACCCTCGTAAATCAGGATTGTGAGGGCAGACACCGGTCACGTCTCTCTCATCATTTGGTGCTAAACCTTGATAGCTTCATTACATCCTGAAAAACTTTACAGTGGAAAATACCAGCCTTTATGAAAGGGTAGAGATATTCCTGAGATAAAGTCATCAACGAAAATGTCTCCCAAAATCAGGCCAAATTTAGTATCTTCACTGTGTTTTCTTTAAGTTTTACCATACAAGTTAAATAAGGGTGTGTTCTGTGATAAGCTTTTGCTTCAACTTTTACAGAAAATGAATGCTGGAATGACTCACTAAACTCTTTTTGTTTTAATCTCAGAGTTAATCTACAGAGAATCTTCACGAAGGTACATGTCTCTTTCTCTGAAACAGACTTTCCATATGAAATCATTAACTCTTTTATATTTGAATTCTACTTTTAGAAAGGGTGAATACAATAACAATTTAACTATGTAATTTAGCAGAAATAGAACCAAGCACTTTGATTCATGCATCAATCAAAACAGAAAAGCTTAATGCATCCCTTTAATAATCTAAAACCTTTCAGTTTTTATAGAGCTGGGAGATCTATTTAGATATTTTCTAGTGATGTTTTGGGTCTGGTATGAATTTTCTTCAACATATTCTGACCTTATATCAGAATCTTGGTAGCATGTGAATGGGTTTGAAGATTTTTGGAAAAAAAGAATTTGCCCATTCCTCCTAACCATCTCTGATGTGATGTGGCAGATGTACATTTTTCTACATTTCCTACCTGCTTTTAATTATCCTCCATGGGTCTGCTGGAGCTAAGCAGAAGTAAACAAAGCCAAGCACAGGAGATGAAAATCAATGGAAAATAATACTGGGAAGCTTCAGCAGTTTTCCCAAGGCTGTGTTTTTTTAATTTAATTGTAATGATCTCCTAATGGTATGAATTTCTTGATTCATAGCATGTTCATATTCCCTTTGTTTTACAATTGCAAAGGATACTGATTAACATTCAGTCAGAGGATAAGCTCAGCTAAAGGATACTTTTCAAGTAATTTCCAAACTGTGGCTAACATTTTACTAACAAAATTTCACTAATACACAGCCAACTCTGTGTGACTTATTTTTGTCTTTTTTAAAGTAGTGCAAATAATAGGAATTAATTTCAATAATGTTACATGCTATTTAGTCACTTGAATATCAGCACGATTACTATCAGGAAAAGATAATAGCATCACTGAAACAAATGGATTGCATTTGCCTGTTTGAACTCATTTTTAGAAAAAAAAAAGCGGAGATATCATCTGCATTTTCAAAAGACTGAAATTTTTTTGAGAACTCATACTTCATATTCATGCTATACTACTTTTTGTCTAATGGTAGCAACTGAAAACATCCACGAAGATGAAACCTAGTGTGCTATACTCTGAACTACATAAACCTGTAATTAATGCTGACGTTTTCCAAAAGACCTTACAAAACACCTCAACAAGTCAGACAAAATGCAGAAAGGAAGGAGTTGTTCTGTCATTTTTATTGCCGGAGACACAATAATACTGCTTTAAAGGCCTCTGGTCACACACAGAAATTGTAGAGATTTCAGAAAGCTAACTAAATTCTTCTGAATGCCAGTGTGGATTTTCAGGTGAACAAGCATCCCACTCCTTAGAAGTCACATTAGTTTCTCCTCTGGGCTCACACAGTGGAATTATTCTTTGGAGGCTGGCTACTAATCCAAACTCTTTGCAGTTAAAATCTCAGCAACACCTAGAGTAGGCTTCAATGGTCTTGAGACACGGTATTGGTTTATTAGGCAGTATCATAGTACTAATGTCACAGACTAGAAGAGGCTTCTGGGAGTCCAATTCCTAGTTCTGAGACAAAATCAAATGCTGATGTCTTATTTATTTATTTATTTATTTTAGAGATCTTTGCCTAGTACCTAATACTTCTAGAGAAGATTCTTCAATATTCTTAGGGAGCTCTTTGTCTCATAACACATGACAACTGCATATCACAGCTTAACCTCTTGCAGTTACAGTGTGTGGACTCTTGCTTCTCAAGACGGAAAAGTATATGAAAAAGAAGATTAAAAACTTCCAAGGACATCTAACTGTTGCCTTTTGCCAGCATATTCATAAGAACATCTGAAAGGGGAGCTGCTGGGAAGAATGAGTAAGTAAAAAATACTGCTTAATTTGGATTATGCTTGACCTTGCTATTGCTTGAATCTATTGTTTTCTGCTGAGTAAACAAAAATTTAGTCCTAATTTATTTGGCACTTTGAGGATTTTTTGGTTAAAGACTGGTAGATAAAATGGCCAAACTCAAACTCTTACAACCCAGAGAATGTACTCTTTTCTCCTGCTTCTTTCTGTGTCTGCCATTTCTGCAGACATCTGTAATTTCCAAACCCTATCGGCTACCTCATTTGACGCTCCCAGGTGGCGGTGTGAGTGGGATTTGAAGAGCAGAATAGAAGAAAAAACATCTGTTGGGGCTAACTAAATATAAGAAAGATAATGTAGTATTTTTTTCATTTTTTATTCCCTTTTTTCATCTCCCCCCTTTCTTTACTTTGTTCTCAGTTTTATGTCAATGTAACTGTTTATATTAACAATTAATGCCAGTGAACTCTTACTCAGCAACCTCCTTAACCACCACTTAAAAGCATCACACAGCCCACAGGCTAGCACTGGACAAGGGCTAGTTCAGTGCATGCACAAGCACCCTTGAGTACACTAAGGATAAGTAATGATTTGTGAGCCTTTAGTATCTTCTTTTACTGCTTCTCCATCAAGTTCCCAAGGACCAGCTACTCTATTCTAACTTTTTATGGTGTATTTCTTCTAGCATAAAGGGATAACTCATATAAAGTGGCCAAAAGACAGAGATTCAATTACTCAAAGTAATTTTGATAATGAAAGGCTGATACAATTTCTGGAAAACAGACTGGGAACCTTGGTTCCTAAATTTCTGATAATATAACTACCTGTCTGCTCTGCAGTGAATGATACCACTGTGGTCTGATCTCTGGAAACTGTTCTGAAATTTCTAACATTATCAGAATATTCTTAGTTAACTTTTGTGCAGCGGTTTCTAAGATAGCATTTTATATTAATGGTCTTTCAAAAAAAAGTGAGAAGATATCTCAATGATGAAGGCATCATCCAGTTTAATTTTTTATTGATTGCTAAAGATTTAAAGAAAAAAATATTTGCAAAACTACTACAGAGTGCACGATAATATATTCTCAGCAAATGGAATCTGCTGAGCTTTTTTCCTCATAGTAGACTATTCTACCGTGATTTACTATTTTCAACTTATCGGCACTTTTTTTTTCTTTTCATAGGCACATATTAACATAGGTGTTAATGGTTATGTTACATCTGGTTTTAGACACTAAGCTATATTGGGAAGGATGTTGTCTTTTTGTTTGTACTTTCATAGCTACATCATTCACTGTGTATACATATGAGAAATAGCATAAAATGATTAACTTAAGAGATGACCAAGTAACAGCATAAATGCAGACGAATAAACTTGCACATACTTTTAAAAGGGGTAGCGGTACCATTGTATTTTAAAAGGTTCACTGGCTTTGGAAGCAAAAAGAATCACTTCCAGAAGACATGAGATTTCTTTTAAGTTATCATGAAGGCTGAAGGAGATTAAATAAGTAACTTAGAGGCAACATTACTATGACCAAAGGGCAAAACAAGCTTGCTTAGTGAGATAGTCACACAACCCCGTGTATGCATCTTTCTACATGAGTAATGGGGGGTTTATTCTTTAAAAGTAGTAGGGGGAATACTACAGTCAAAATAACACTGGCTGTATTTATATTTGAAATGCTTAGCATAAATAGAAACTTCTTTGCTTGCCATGCATTTGATTTTTTTACAGGCTTAGAAGAGTAAATATCCTTAACTTGACTCACATGTGCTACAGGCAAGCATTGTGCAAGAGCTAGCATGCAGTAACTTGTACCTGTTCAAGACACTGGGTTATGACCTGCTCTGCAAGTATCATATATCATCTTCAGCACATCTGAGAAGCGCCGGGACATGCTATTTTTATATGACAACATGGACAGGAGACTAAAGACATAGTGACAAAGGCCCAGGGAGTTTATTGTCTGGTGTGGAGAGATGAGGATAATGCAGGAAATGGTAGAGGTGTAGACTAGAAAGAAGGAGGTGTAGATGTGGGAGCACCGTAACAAGGTGCAGTTTTTTGAGGCCTGTGACAAATAGCTCCATACAGTAGTCTAGATCACAGTACTAGCAGACACCTGAAGCCAGACAATAAGTGGAAGATACTACGATCTCCCAAGAGTGATCTTTTGTCTTTTCACACAGTCTCCCAACAGAATACAAACAGCAGAATGGTGAGGAATTAGATAAAAACAAGAAACAAACCTTATAATGAGTGATTCAATAGATGGGAGCGATTTGGGGGTGTGACTTAGCTGTGCCACATTCTTCACCTGTCCCATAAACTGCTGCTGTTTGCTCTAATCCTCCCAGCCTTCCCTAGGCTACATTGTTGGGGTTTGATTTCCAAATTTTTCTCCATAATCATGAAGGCTATATATTTCCTGCTTTTAATAAAAGCTAAGATTTTGATGTAATCAGTCTGGCACTTCACATGAAGTCCTATGAAGCCACTCGGTAATCAATGATTAACTCCGTTTTGATGTGATTGTTTCTGTGACTTCTGCAGAAAAGCAGCTGGTAAGACAGCAGAAAAGATGAGTGATGATTTCAAATCTGAGCAATTACACATCTAGAATTGAAGAAGCTGAAGAAGCTTTGTTCAAAATTCACCATAAAAAAATCCACTCTGTCCTAAGGAACAGTTCACTGCCATAACTAGCATGAAGACCATCCAGACAATTCCTGTTTTTTCCCCCCTGCCTGCATATTTAGGCAGACCGGCCTTGCACAGGGACCTACGCATCCACAGTGCAGCACGCTGGCAGGGAAGGCTGGGTGGGATGGAGCTGTGGAGGTGTGTTGAGGTGCCATGGTGGAAGGGCTATATGCATGGTGCCTGCCTAGAAGCCCTGCTGCAGCCCTGGCACTGGTGAGGGTCCACAGCTGGGGCACTCTCTTTTTACCATCGTGGCAGGGTACCATGCAGGCAGCTCTCTGCTCTGCTTGTTGCCATGGGGCAACCAAGTGTTTGAAAGCAGGAGAATCCCACCTCAAGCTGCCAGGTCCCTCAGCAACAGGCCCAGGAAAGGAGCCTGCCTGGAGTAAGGGAAGCACTGGCCTGCCAGTGTGGAGCTGCGTGCAAGCGTGGCAGGTACTGAGTACCAAATGCTTTTGGGTTACAACAAGGTCACCTGGCCAAGCTGCTTACTGGAGATGGAACTGATACAGAATCATCTATATTGCATGTTGAGGAGCTGTGAAGAGCGCTACAGAGGCTGAACACTTGCAACCTGTATTAAACAGCCTTGAGGGTCAGGGGTTGTGGCCTCACATGTTGCAAAAGGTCAGGTACACATAGGCGTTAAGTCAGAGCAAGAGGGAAGGCCTGCTAGAACTTGCTGTGCCACAAATAAACTGTGGAAAACACAAATGTGAAAAAAAACTCAGACCTATTTACTTTGTAATTCTGACAAGTGAATGAGTGGAAAAAAACAAAGCAAGAAATCATAGAATGCTAGTGATCTCATCTAAAATACTGGAAATGTTTCCAAGCCCTGTATTTGCTTTATCATCTCATTTTCTTGTTGGGCTGTAAAATAACATGTAAAAATTTGCTGAGATTTCCTAAAATGTCAGGTTGTTTAAGTGACACTTACCTGACTCTCCAGCCTGCTCAGTGTTCCAGCAGAATTTCGTGTTGGCCGTGCTGTCCCAAGCATCCTGCCTGCTGGACCATTACTCAGAACAGGAGCATAGAATTGAATCAGGAAAGTACACTGTGGGACCTAGATGTGGAAAAAATGTGTAATGTTGCAATAGAGTTTTGAGTGGCTCTCAGCCCATCTATTAAGAGTATTCAAAGCAGGAAGTTACTGAAATTTTGAAGTTAACTCTTGCAAGTCCTCTTTAAGTCTTCTAAATTGATGGGAAGCACAAGACACAGACTTTTTTTAAAGGGTTATTTTTAACTAGATAATAGAGGCCCATCTTTAAATACTGCAATATGAGGGGGTCCCCTGGAAAATGTATATTGTCATCAAAGGATAACTTTTTGTGACTTCTGATAACAACCAGAAGAGAGGTTGTAGCGCAGGTAGCTAGTGTTAAAGTCAGTAACATCAGCATAATTCTGTTTTTTATAAAGAGACAATATAAATTGGATTATTTCCCCTGATTACTACAACACAGCATGACAACTGCTTTTAACAGTTGCCTTTTACAAAGACACAGTACAGTCCAGGTATGTGATTTTACTTTTGTTCTCCCCTGTTTTGTAGAATAAATTAGAAGAGAATAAATGAGGCAAACTATATAGAACCAAGGTTGGGTCAGCAGCAATTCACTACACCACCTTCATTTAAGCAGTGTTTTCATAGTAAGGATCATGACAACTGTCTAAGCAGCTCATTCCCCTTTGTATTACCTTTTTACAGGTGACACAGTAAAACCTAATTGGAATGTTCCCTTCTCTTTTAGAAACTCTTTTCCCCTAGAGTCACTTTCAAGTCTTGCAAGTGTTAGGGTTGGAGAAACAAGCAAAATTTTTTTTTCAAACAACTGGTTTTGTATTCATAGCAGACCTTGAAGAAATACAGCAGAAAATGGTGAAGACATGTTGACAGAATAAAGTATTTAGACATTAATATTAATATTTTGTATTTTTTTTAATCTAAAAATGTACTTTTAATTTTATACAAGGAGTCCTAACACATTCTGCAAGAAAATAAGTTTGTGAAAGAGGCTGCCTAAGGATGTGGAAGCTCCATCCTCAGGAGCAACCTCCACTAACATTGAAGTTAGCCCTGCTTTAGGTGGGAGGCTGGACGAGGTGACCTGTAGATGCTTCTTCCAATGTAAATTATTCAATGAAATTAGGCTTTGAATTAAAAACTGTGATGGAAGAGGGGGACAGAAATATGTAAACATGCACAGATATGTGATTGCATAAGCCTTTTCTTAGAAAATTAAACACTGATAATTTCAACGATACGGGCTGGGATCACAGTCCTGTTTTTATATATGTGAAGGGGCTATTGCCCGCTGTTTTGTTAAGACCTTCTGCAGCTGGCTCTCAAACAATAGGACTCAGTTTCAGTGGCTTTCAGTTTGGTCAAACTGAAATTGTTAGATCTGAAAATTCCTGCACGGAATTACTTAGGCTAGTAATTTTCTTTTAAGTCCCATCAAGAGTAGTTCAGTCGTTTTCGAAAAACAGATTAGCAGAAATGTGCATTTCTTTCATATAAAGAAAATGTTTATAACCATTTAATTAAAGCTGTGCTTTTTAGTAATGTGTTCAAGTTTGGCAGCCTGGAAAACATGCATAAACTTGGCCAAGTCATGAGTAGCTTAGTTTACATAATTGCAGAAAAGATTTGTTGGCACTGTATAGCTGGTCTCCAGTAGTCTCTTCACAATTAACGTTTTCCATCTTAGAGCTTCAGAGACAAGCGGAATTTTTTGTATTCAAAAAGAAAAAAAAATAAAAGGCTTCCTACAGGAATAACGTGGTGAAGGCTGAGGAACAGAAATCAGTGATGCTGCTGGTGCACAGCAGTGGAATTTGAGTAGTATGACTGCATGGAAAGCACAGCAAAGAATTAAGACAAGGTGGAGGTGAAAGGAAGGAGGAAAGGTTGAGTGTAGCAGAAGTGGGAGCACTTATAAACAGTAAAGCATATTCTTCTTGAGAAATTGAAGCTCGATCCCATGCTCACTTCCTTCCCATGTATTCATAATTTTGAAAATATATTAACCCTTTAATCACAGTATGATGTAATGATTTCCTTTTTTTCTCACAGAATTTAAAACCAAAATGGATTCAGTTCACTAAATGGACCGAGCTCCTGGAAAAAAAATGTATAAAATGAAGCTGTGTAGGAAAAGAGGCAGAAGGCCACATGAAGAAAAGCATGTGTTCAATGACAAAGGTAGCAGAATACAGCTCTGAGAAAGTCCTGTGCCTGCCTTCATCTCACAATCTCCCTGTAATTTGGGCAAGACCCTTAACCCAGATTTTTCACAAGCAACAATCCTTTTCTGACTTCCCTCCTACAAGAAATTTTGACTTTAAGTTGCTTTGTATATCTTCCTTAGGATGAAATGCTTCATGCTCCCTAAACTTATATTTCTAGTCGCTACGGTCAGCTAGCTCAGATGCAAGTTTCTCCAGTGGAGAAGAAATTAGTGCCCTCTACAGAGCTTAGTTCAAAAAAGCATTGAGTTCTCACAGCTGCAACAGAACACACTGGGGGCTATATGTGAACACAGACAATCCTACAGCATGCTAAACAATCTTTTTTTAAAAAAATAATCCATCTCTAGGTATTACATACTGGACCCAAAATCACATACTGGACCCAAAATCATTAAGTTCTTCCAGTCTTTTTCCATTTGTAAAGTAAAATTCCCATTTTCTTATCCTTCAGGACTTCTGGGCAAAATTAACTACTTCATGTTCAAGGAGCAGCTGGATACTATACTGGTAAGTGTCATAAAGGGAGGGCAAAAAAAATAAAATTAATTATTCTGGATTTACAACATGATGCAAGGAATGTGCAGCAAATCAGACATGGGGCCATACAAAAGAATAATACATCAAATAGAGAATATCTGCTTTTCCTGGGTTTGCTGGGTTTATATATATAGATATAGATATTTATATATTTTCTAGCCAATGTAAAGTCACACTTCTGGTGCCTATGATATGGCTGTAGACCTTTTTTTTACTAAACAAAAAGATTTAAAACTAAATAAAATGAGTGAAAGAAAGCTGTAAGCAGTGAGACAGCATGTAAACCCCGATGTGATCATCACAGCATCCAGTGTTGGTCGTCACAGGTCAGGTTTACACTTGAAATCCCCAGGATGAGAACAGGGACCAGTGCAATCCCGGGTGGGCTCCCACTGCTGCCCTCCTTCCCATTCCTTCCGCTGCCTGGCGGTGACCTACACTGCATGTGGCAGCACTGAGTACAACTAATCATGGTAACTCTAGTATGAGAAC
>JAVJGJ010000001.1:12471663-12493460 GCA_035590215.1 Microhierax caerulescens | reverse complement strand
GCAGGGAAGAAACTCCTTCAATATCATGTCAGTTTGATATATACGTATCTGTTAAGTTTGCCTGAATTCAATAGCAAGAAATAGAATAGTTTGAACCACAGTAGTTTTACAAACAAGTTTTATTGCTCAGAACTTTAAAACCAAAATGTGAAGATGGATCACTTGTGTCTGGTGACACTAACTCTGTCTTGTGTATATTGTAAGATGGGTGTTTTTTTTCTCCAGCTTTAGGAATTCTCTAGCATTTGTTACTCAGCTTTCAGAATAACTTTTCAGATAGATTTTTTTCTTATTATTATTATTACAAAAAGAAATGAGAATGTGCATGAAGCGTAGCTTGACAGTGAACAGAGTTAAAGAATTTGTCACAGTTTACAGCAAAAATCTGAATTTTATCTAGTTGGGGTTCAGTCCACAGAACACTGGAGTGTAAAACAGCTGCAGTCATGGCAGGTAAGCAGAATCGACAGGTAAATGTTTCATGTGGGAAATCCTTCCTGGATAATATGTTTTTGTGAAATTTATTGTAGTGTCCCTTGCTTTCCTGTTCCTTAATGTGGAGCATGCTCAGAAGAAACATTATTTAATAGATCATTTAACTGGGTATTTAGACTGTAATTTGGAGGTGACATAGATTATATGATCTTTTTCAGACAGACTCATTAAGGGAATTGACACTTTAAAAAACCCAGGTATTTCAAGGTGTTAAGTACCCTAAATTCCAGTTAATGATATGATAGCCAAGGACAGTGAGGACCATGCAGTCCAGCATCTATTTTCCTCCCTTAGTGATGTAGTGCACTGTAGAGACATTCTAACTAACCAGGCATCTAAAAGGAGGATTCTTTGCATCTCTGCCTCTCTCATGGAGAACTTTCTTGGTTAACAAAAGGAATTATGAGGACATGAAAATGGCTTAAAACTAGGGTTTAGAAATGTGTACAACCAAAATACTGGCCTACATCAGCCCTTCCTTCCCATAAGCACAGCTCATATGTGGCCCTCGTCTATTCTCTTTTCTGAATTAATATTGGCATGGAGAAATGCCACTGACCATGAGCATGTTTTCTGTATGAGTTCTCACTATTGCTACTACAAAGGCAGCTCTTCTAACACAAGCTAGAGAAGAAATTTCTTCTGCTCCTCTCAACTTCTTCTAAGTATAAGTAACAGAATAAATGGTCAGGAAAGTCTCTATCCAAAACCTTTCTTAACAGAGATTTTACTAGATGCTGCAAGACCTTTCTAACTTGCAGCTGAAAGGATCAAATAAATAAAATTGTGTGAAAGCATTTAGATACCTTGTGACTAACAACACATCATGTCTTCTGAACTCTTCTTATGTTGGGAACATAGCAAGATTGTCCTCAAAGTTCTTTTGCTGGTTAGGGGAATGAGTGTACTAAATTCCTATAGGCATTCTGTGCAGATATCCCTTATATTCAACTTTAAACTAAGGAATTCTCTTGGATTCTTTAAGTATAAATAAGTCTATACAGTTTGTACAATCTCTGAAAATGAGAGGGTTGTGTTTTTTTTTAAATGTATGTCATTTACTTTTTCCTGTCTCTTGGGCATGAATGTATGATGAGTTGCTACACTGGGAATTTTAAGCTTCTGGCCTTTTTGGCCAATTGGATTCCTCTTCTCAGCACCTCTCTCTGTTCAAATTCACAGCTTTGATCCCTCCAGAGTTTAGTTAATTACATCCATACTTTCAATAAAAGACACGGTGTCGCCCTTTCCTTTAAAAAGTTTGGGGTTTGGCATCCCTGTTAATACTGTAGCTCCAGTCGCAGAGTACGGTGTGAGCCCTCAGCTGAATTTCTAGGCCTCTGATTTACTGGGCTTAATGCTTTGGCTTGGGAGCTGCTTTGAGATCCAGGTGATATTTGTTCTTTTGAGGCTGTTCCTGCAGGATTGTATCCTTTCTAGAAGGTGATATATGTAACCAAGAACAGGCATTACAACGTCAATGAAATGTTTTGACTGGTAAACTAGATTCAGTGTTGTTTATGGCACTTGCCTGAAGAAGGAAAATGAAGTCTGCGTGAAACACAGAAGGTTCTCTCGATGCCATGCCTTTGCTGCCTACAGCTCTTGGCACAGACCGGAGAAAGAGAGCGTGCTTAAATAGCCTCCCTGCTACTGCCCAGAGGGAGAATAGCAAATAAAACCTGAGCTTCTCAGAGGCTTGAGTTTGAGCTCTTACATGCAATTTCCAAAGAATGAGCTTAATATAGTGTCTTGCAGAGATCTGGAGTCTGTGGTGGATGAACATGCTGTCAGAACATCTACTAGATGGAGACTTCCCATCTTGTTTGGGAAATCTAACTGGGCTCAGATAGTGAATTAGAAATCGCAAACAGGTGTAAGTCCAGAAATCTAACTGCAAATGCCAAGTCTAGTCAAGAAAAGGACATATCAAGTTTAGTGGTTAAAATACGGGTTTAGCAGCAACATGTCTGCAGGGGGAAAGAATGGGGGGATGTGTTAATTACATCTTTGGGCATAAACACCACATTGCGGTATCATTTTGTTCATCTTAGCCTTTTCTTGGATCTAGCTTCATAAATACAAGAGCAGTAGGGAGAAAATTAAGTAGATTGTTTAGGACAGTATCACACTGACAACAAAGCTGAAGGAAAGATGCTGACAATTCATAGTTCAGAGGAAAAACTTAAGAGACAAGAGATACAACAAAAATGCTAAGGTCTGTAGGTTCTTTTAAAATTTCAATCATACTTTTCTGTATATTAAGGGGAGTTTCTCTCTCAAATTTGCATGGAAGTGAAATTTGTTCCTTGGTATATGCAAACCACTGAATTAATCCATGTGTTCATTTCTACAGTGTCCCAAGAAGACTGAACCTGGGAGCTGTAACCTTCTTTAAAAAACAGTTAACTTGATAGTGAATAAAATTGTGACCATTGCCTGTCCATCTCTAGCAGCCTGCTTCCATTGACTTGCTGAGTTGTTGCAGTTTGTTTTTTCTTTATTTTGCTGTGGTTTATCTCTCTTATCATTAAATTTCTTTCAGTTATGAAGCTATTTGCTAGAGATTCAGATCACCTCATTTAGGCTTCTCAAAAAAAAAAAAAAAAAAACAAAACAAACCACAACAGTTCAAATTCAATAACTAGAACTTTCCACTGCAGAAATAATAAAGTTAGTTTTTTGCTTCAACAGGGAAAAGTGGCACTGACTGCAGGTCTTCTGCCAATGCACTTACTGGTATGGTTCTTTGATGTGTTCTGAGAATTTTTTAAGATAACTTTCTTTCCTGTTTCTTTAACTATCTGAGGTTGTTCACAACACTAATTTCTGCTACCTTTGAAACTGTTGTAAAGCCATATGCTACAAAGCCAGAGCAATAAGACATATGGAGACAACTTCAGGCAATGTGCAGCCAGCTGGCTGAAAAGATTTTAGGAAATGTATCTTCTTGCTTGACAAAGAGAAAAAATGATGGGGGGAGGAAAAAAAAAAAAAAAAGAACCACCTTATTGGTAAGTATTTGAAAGCACTTAGAATATCTCTGTATGTTAGAGAAAAAAATTATTGCTTAGATCACTCTCTGTGATTCCCAGCTCAGAACTTGATTCCAAATACAGTTTTAATGCTGATCGAGTATAGGTATCTTGTGAATGATCTTGGGGTCGCTGAAGGTAATAGGTGGGTTTGGCTTTTTTTCTTTCCCACTGTCTTCAATGACCTTGATATGAAGTCTTATTTTCCATTTTGCTTAATATTTCTTATGTCCTTGGACATCCTAAGTGAATTTTCTTTTTGTACATTTACTGTAAGCAGCCATAAGAGGTATTTATTTTTTTCTGTAAGAGAAATTATTTTTTAGTGCTTCTAGATCCTTTTTTAGGTTCATAGCAATGTCTTCATGTACTTTTTGATAATATGTAGAATTAGAACTCTTGTGTCTAATTGCAGGCACAGAAACTGTCACTGATGAGCTGCTTGTTCTAGCTACAACAAACACTGTCTGGATATTTTTTTCCATAGTCTTTCCAGCTGACTGGTTCTAAATTCCTATGCAATGACACTCCATGATCACCTGCCAGACTGCTGGTTTGAGACAGGGTAATGGTAGCGCAGATTTCTCAACAAGTTCTGACTTCCTTTCCTGCTGTAACCCATATCCAGCTTAGTAACTTCTGTGTTTTCTAATATTTATTTTCTTTAGCAACCACAGAACTGCTACTGTTGCAGACTAGTGCCCTAAGAAGTTCATTGCAATGTGGCCTTTATCTAGAAGTCCCCAGATGGGGTTTTAACAATACGAATGAAATATATTGCTTCTTCTGAATAAGCTTCCTATAGGATACATTCCTTCTGCTTTCTCAAAGTGGATGCTAATTTAATGGGTTTGAATTATAGCTGTCAAGCCTCCACCAAAATCTTGACAGCCAATGTTTTTCTCTTTTGTGATTTCTATGCAATTCCAATCTTTTGCTGTCCCTTTATATAGGGTAGTTGTGCTGCAGGTTTTTCAGAAAAATTAATTTTTCAGAAAAGTGTGACTACTCACTCACTTAGCCCTTCCCTAAAAACCTCTCTGGAAGACTTTTTGCAATCTGTGCCGTTTCACAGGAAGTATTTAGTCATTTGAAACCTCTTCTCCTATATTTTGTTTTTAAAAAAGAAGAAAAAAATAGCTATTGATGTAAAGTGAAAATATGCTTAACAATTTCACTACTCTTGGAAATACTTGCTGAAATTGCTACAAAACCATGGATGTACAAACATGAATGTTAGTTATTCACTTTTAAAGATGGTCTATTCTTAACATATTTGTCCAGACTTCAATACCACTTCCCTAGTATTTCAAAATGGTTTTTATTATTATTTATTTACTTTTATTAGATCAAAACTAGTTGCCTCTCTGGTTTTGTTATCACAAACAAAATAGACTTTATTAAAAATTATTAAATAGACTTTAATTAGAAACTACATAATGGGCTTGCTAGCTTAATTGACTAATAGCAGTCTTTGATTTTATTGCATAACTAATACCAAAATACTTAATTTAAAAGTCTCTGTTTGAGTTTACCCATATAAATCCAATAAAGCTCAGTGGTCAATCTATAAGGACTTTCTGGGAGTACTGCAGAACACACCTTGTCTTAGATTTTTTTTTTTCTCTCTCTATTTGAAACTCTTACCACAGAATAAAAAGGCAAGGTTTGCATGGAGAAGCAGTATCTCCTCTTAGATCAGCTGGTAGAGGCGAAAGGGGCGAGCTTGCAGGCTGTCTCTTTTGAAGCAGAGGCAGCAAGCTGCAGTCTAGCAGAGATTACGACCAACTGTTTGGAGTTGAACGGTTATCCTGGAGGAAGCCATTGATGAGAAAAGTGTACCGTGCACTTGCAGAGAACAGTGGGATAACAAAAAGCAGAAAAGGAGCATAGTGTCAGGCCACCTTGGCTGAAACAACTCTACTGTTTCCAGCTTTCTTGAGTAGAGTCTTGATCCTAAAGCGCTTCCATTACTTTCTCAGAAACAATGAGAGCCAGCACAGGAACAGAGGGATTACTGCACTAGAAATAACATCAAAACACTGCTCTTACCACCAGATTTCCTTTGTGCACCGAGAAGCCACTCATTGTCTCATCTTTGTTATTTGTTGTATTGGACATGTTTCTAAAAATCCTGTGCTGGCAAGAAGCAGCTTTCCGGGAAGACTGTCACCAAAGTACCTGGCAGTAAGGAAGCACAGCAGTGTATGGTGTGGCAGCTCTCTGGCAATACGTTCGAGTATTTGTACTGTGTTTACTTTGTCCTGCTGATGGATTTTCATGATTGTGTTAACCAAGAGCTGACGAAGCTGAAGTCAGAAGTGTTTTGAAATCAAGTGGTGGTGTTTCTGGGAATAGGCTTTGAAATCACTAACATAACATGATATGGTTCTGACTATTTCCAGTCAGTCTCAACAAATGAACTGGAAACCTTTTTGGAAGTTGTTTCAATCTTTCAGTGTTTTGCTGTTCATACATATCTTAAAGATAGTATTTACCTTTAAGATATATGCTTAAAGAGGTATTTAGCCTTAGATGGCATCCCCTTGGCAAGATTTGAGAAGATGTCTGTTAGAAACGCTGAGCTGGTGCAGCCTGTGTAGCATCACCAATCACTAAGTCTGAATCTCAGAATTTAAGCTTTAGGGATAATCTAGGTGTCAGGAAGAGTACAGATGGAAATGTTTTCTTAACTGGTTTTCAGCCAATGTTGAGCTGTTTTGTGCTGCATGTTTACTATTTCTTCCTTAAGCCCAGCTTAAGCATCTTGAGAAGAGAGTGATTCTGCAGTATCCTTGGCAGGCGTTTTGTGGTATAGGTAGCGTTGCTATTCTGTAACTGCTTACCCTGGAGAACTGAAAAAATTATATACTTGCCAGTATTAACTGGAGATCTAAGTGGGTCATGCCATGCAAATATCGCTGATTAAAAGTATGAGAAATACTGCTCTATTTGAAAAAAAGCACTTTAGCATGAGTACTAGAAAAGTAAGCGTTAGAATATAGTAAGTAATTCTGTACCCAAGTGCAAGTGCTGAGCAAATGCCCACAAGGAAAGGGTTAGCAGAGTAAATGGACAGAGATTAAATATCTGTGCTTGCAAAACAGGACTGAAATATATTATGTTGGATTTTTTTTAATTGAAAAAGCTGATCCTTATTTTTAGCTACCAGAGATGCTCTCTGAAAGTGGATATTACATCTCTAGCTGCTCTGAATTTATGTACGTTACAAGCTCTCAACAAAGATAAGAAGAACCCTTTGCTCTTTTTGCTTTTCCACTGTTATGCCCTGAGTCTTGATTCTCTGTTTCTACTCTTTCTCACAACCAGTACTAGCAAGTGCTGCTCCTCTTCTGGTAGCATTACTGAGAACCACCCAGTAGTCTGTAGCTACCTCTATAAAGCTTGACAGAGTTACAAAAATGGCACCAATAGCTTGGAAGCTTCAACAGCAAATGACCTGAAGGAAATTTATAAGGAAAGCTCAGGAAGATGTCTGACCTGATCACCAGCAGCACATTTCCTCTAGGTCATTTGCTGCTTGTGATCAGGTCAGCCAATTTTCTGAGCTTTATTTAAAGTCTAGGAGAGAGGTTTATGGGCAAAATTCTTTGACAATATGATGAGGTTTTAGCATAGATCGTAGTTCTGTAAGAGTCGTTTGTTAAAGATTTAGTGTAAGGTGGAATATGATAATCACAGATACATATTTAGTGCCAGTTTATCCTTCTGCCTCATGGTAAGATTCTCTGTAGCATGCAAATGACTCGTTCAAAGGCTCATCCATCCCTCAGAGCAGAGTTCTCACTGAGCTCTCTTTTAATGGGTGAGGTGAACTTTATGAGTAGCTTTCTCAATGCATACGAGAAAAATGGTGACATGATGTACCTGGTGGTACTTCCCAGATATTTTTGTGTGCTTTTGATGTAAAATGGTGTTATGGAGCTAGGTGGATTGTTCTGCAGATTTTTTCTTCAGGGGCAGCATCTGCTAGGTTTCCAGTTGTTCCTTATGCTCTCTGTTGACACAGCTATTGCAGTCTGACAAGAGCACAGTTACTGTCTTACTTGCAAAAATTGCCAGTGTATTTTCCTGCTTGCATTAGAATTCAGGTAGTGTGTGTTTTCACTTCGCTAAAGTCACTATTATTAGCAGCTGTTTTCCTAACAGTGTGTGTTACATCTCACGCTGGTCAGGCAGAATGGAAGGATGTCCCAAGATAGCAGGTAATGGAGAAATCTAATGGATTAAATTAATGCCTGCTGTAGTCTGAACAGCTTCAGCTAGAGTTATCTCAGAAATTAACTTGACCCAATATGTGAACAGAACTGTTATTACCCAGAGTACCAGTGATACCTTCTCTTCTACTTCTGTTATTAGAACTATAATACAAACTTGGGTCCTTGTGAGAGTGATCAAGGAAAGATCTGCCCTCACTGCAGTCAGTCAGATGTACCCTTCATACGTACAACCAGATCCTTGGCTAGTGTCATCAGCCCAGCTGTTTTCAATGTATCTTCAGAATCAATCACCATTTTCTAATGTCCTCCAAGAAGCCTATATTACAGTAGGTTTACACAATGCTTTTGGCACATAATTACGCGATTTAATGTGTAATGTGTTGGTTTATGCTGTACATGACAGAATGGAAACTTAAGTGTCCAGGCTGCCTTGCAGATGGTATGAGGCTGAGGCTAGTCATGATAATATGCTTCTGAAATCAGTAAAAGCAGCAAAATTGCTTGACAACTGGTTAATAGTCAGATGCATGTCACTCCACCCTATTGATCAAATGTCTGATTATTTTTTTCCCACTCTTTCTTTCTGTTTTTCTTTCCATTGATTGTAATGGGTTTGGGGGCAAATTCATTTTAGTAATTAAGAGCTTTCTAGCACAATATAACAACTTTATCTCTTACTAATCAAATATATCAGGGGGTCTACTGCCATCAGGCTCTTAAAAAAAAAACAAAACAAAACCCAACAAAAACCAAACAGCCTCCCCCCAAAAAAACAACAAAGCCAAACCCAAACAAAACAACAACAACAAATCCCAAAGACTTTCTGGTGGTCTGAAGCAAATGGCCTTACCTTTCTAATTTTTCCTGAACTATGATTTGCTGTCTTGCAATGGTTTACTGTTGTATTTAGGTTTTTTGACAAACTCTGGCACAATATTATGTTTAAGGAGTTTATTAAATAAAGTAACAACATTTGCTTTTGGGTTACAGAGAAGAAATTTCTGATATTACAGGAGAAAATTTTCATTTCTATGGGAAATCTACTGTATTGTAAAGCTCTTAGTACCACTATTTTAATGGTTTTCAAATACTAATAGAGTGACCACTAACACAATCTCAGAGAGTGGAAACAGTCTCAGAAGATTTTCTTGCAAATGTTTTCCTGCTTAGCAAAATAGCTCTTTTACTTTCATGGTCAGTCTACCATGTCCTTCACCATCTTTACTATTTGGCAACAATGTAGGTGTCAAAACTGATTTGATGTCTCAGCGAGAACAAAGTCTCAGCTTAAAAGAGAAAACCATCAAATGAAAAACAATAGACAAAAGCCCAATGATTCATTGACTCATAGTAACAGATGTCCTAACTTTTGAGCCCTATAAATCTTAGTCTCCTTAATCTCTTTCCAGGTAAAAATTGGTGTGGTACGTGGCTTGCAAAACTGGGGTGTTAAAAATATTCTACATTAGGGTGGCATTTATCTCTCTATTCAGTGGAAAGAAGGTTAATGAAGTACATGCCATACCATTTTCCTAAACTGGGTCATTCTACGTTCTACAGTCTATTGTGTTGTATATTCCGTATTTTAATAAGCTCCTTTCTGTTGCATGTCTGCTTTCAGTTAGTGCTGACCATTCCAAGGGAGGCCCTGCAATGTGTTTGCTTAAAGCTCTGAAGTATTTGAATATTTTCCCCCAAAAGGGGTCTTCATTTTAAGATAAACTTCAAACACCAGCAGCAGCTTAAGCTCAATACGAGGAAGAAAGATACTGAAGATAACAGATTCTAGCAGTCTCTGAGTCTCTTTTGTGCCCTTTGAAATATAAGACTACTGGAGAGGCAGCTTTTTCCCAGAGGCATTTCCCTAATTTTTTCCAAATGTTGTTTCATTGGAGCCAAATGGTCAGAGCCACCTAAGAATCCTGCTACAGATGCACAGATTTTTTTTTTGTTGTTCATTCCCAACATATTTACTTGCATTCCTGAAGCTGTAACTGAGATAAAGCATGTGTAAAAGCTTTGTTTATAGACTTCTCCAGAGCAAGACCTCAACAGATTTTCCTTCAAGATGCGTTAGAAAGAAAATGTTCCCAAGTGTCACTGTTGCTGGTTGCTTTGTGTTATAAACAGTTAATCTGGTTCATTGAAACATTCCTTAATAGGCAAGGAAACACACTTTCAGCATACCCTTGCACAAGATTTGGCAGGAATTCAACGAATTAGAATTCAGCTGCTGAAGCACAGCCAGCTTGGACTGCTTTGGATATCTATATTTCACTTATCCCACTATCCACTTTATTACCCCCTACACTCAACTAAAGCTGAAAAGAAAATAGGGGAAATGGAAGGAAGGGAGAAGTCAACAGTTCTGTAATTCTAAAAATGATAGCCAGGAACAGCTATGATAAAAATTAAAATTGTATGTACTTAAACCAAATTGAAGCCCATGTGTGTGCTGTACATATACCAAGCTTTCCATCTGAGGGTCTCAATCATATATACAAATTAGTTGACTTAAGGTATGAGTTCATGATGTACTACATACTTATTTACAAAGGTGCTTCAGATGTAATTTTTAGGCATGAGTAAGTAGTGTGTAATTTCTTTATGTCTTTTCTGAACCCTTCTCTTTTCTTTCTCCAGGTTCTGTTGCTCCTGTCTTTGTAGCGTCTTTGTTGAGAAGTTTGCCTGGATTTTTGCTTGAACCATGTTTGCCTGTCTTTGCTGGGATAGCCATCGTATAGATGATCTCTATGGGATCCTGACTTTTGTTGCCAGACCTTCGTAACACCATTGATATGCTGGGAAACACACTTCTGTTCTTGCTTCCAAAGGTACGGTTAAGAAAAACTGTTCTTCCATGACTAGGTTGGCAGTAACAGGGACCAGCGACAAATTTAAATGGGCCATTACTGAAACACAGTTTGAGAAACAGAGAAAAACAATCTAAACTTTCTGGTCATAATGAGCTGATTTTCTTCTTTTGTAACAACACATCAGTTGGCTGCCATAGCAGGGGATACCATATTAAAGGAAGAAGAAAGAAAAATGAGCTGAAACCTCTCTGCCCATAAGCTTTTGTAATATTAAACCCAGTTTCCTAGTGTGCCATGGGTCAATGTTTCCAACATGCAAGCATGAGTCAGTTGGTTTCAACATCTTGGTACAGAAAAAGTAAAAACGTCAACAAAGTAGACAACCAGGATAACACATAATGCTTAATTAATGAAATGTAGTGATTTAATGATTATTTTTCTGTTTGCGGAAACCCATGAAGGCAACTATAGTATCCACACGCTCCTCTCCAAGTCTATTATACCTGTAGATGCAGATCCACATAATGGCTAACCCAGGTGTACGCCTTTGTATATGACTGATCGATGTGTGCACAGTCAATGCGTAATTAGTCAGTGTACATGTAGTCAGTGTGTATCTGACTTAATCATAATGCATACTCTTAATCATAAGAGTATGCATAGTGTAACGTCTTTCCCGCTAGAAATATATGTTCCAGTTCAGAAATTTTAGCTTTATTAAAGACATAATAATATTAGAGCATGTTGTCCAGGGGACTCAAAAACTAAGTCTCCATCCCAGGCTTAGTCCTTGTCAGTTACTGATGAATCTGTGAGCAAGACCCTGTCAGAATACTGCTGAACCTAGAGCAGTGGACACCACGTCATGGGTGGGATTGAGATGCCCTTAGCAGAGATCTACTTGGTACTGGATTGTATTAGGATTCCCAGAATCAGGAGAGACATAAGATTTAATAATGTGCTAGCAACTTTTCTGGACTGTGTCTTTCTTATTGGGATCTGGAAGGAGCCAGTACCTCCCCAGTGTAAAACACCAGTCAGCCCCACAGCAACACCTGCCAGGTTTGGCATTGCAAGGCTGAGCTGGGCAGCCAGGTTCCCTGGCACCTGACAGTGACCAGCATAAGCATCAGTAGCTGGTCCCCACTTTTTAGGTGCTTCCGTCTCTGTCTTTTGTTCCTTTCTTCTGCTCTGCAACACTGCTGAAGCAGCTCTCTCCTCAGGTCCTAGTGAGAAAGACTGGTCTTTGTGCATTTTTGGGAGAGTCCTAAATGGATTCTTGGCTCTCAGGAGATATCAAAAGATACTCACACTTGACAGTTGCAAGAGACATTTTAACAGAATCCCTTACTTTTATTTTTCCTTTTCTAGACTACCTTTGCACCCCAAGCCTGGAAACTGTTGTTCTAAAAGTAAATGCTCTCGCCTGTATGCCCAGTTTGGGCATAGATGGTTTGCTCTGGTTTAACTCTGCAGGAGTGTCCAAACTGTGCAAGTGAAAAAAGTATCTTTCCTTAACTTTTAATTAGTCTCTCTCATTCATCTCTCCTCACAATCATTACAAAGCAAAGAGAGGGTGAGGGAGATTCTACTCCAGGGGTAAAGAGCTTTCCTTTCCTTTTTGGCCTCAGGCATCCATTTTTAACAAGGCTCCTATTACAAGACAGTGGCAGAGATTGATACCAAATATAAAATTTCCTAGAGAGACTATTAAATCCAGGCTGACCTGATTTTAATAGCACATAATATTTCCATGGATTGCAAGTAGGTAAACAAGCTTTGAAAAATACCTTGCATAAATGGACTTTGAAACAGAAAAGACTGATAAAGATTCAGAAAGGATGCAGAGACTATTTTCGGGGGCGGGGGGGAAGAAAAAAAGAAAGAACATTTTGTAGAGTACCATTTTACCAAGTTAGAAGCTTTTTGCATCACTAACATGCCATTTCTTGTCTTGGACACCTTTGCTGTAAGATGCTATTGGAAAAGCTTTTTAAAAATCTTGGCGTCATTTTTTGTTGGGATCAACTGGGCAAAAATGAACTTCAAAAATCATGTAAGTGTTTTTTCAAGTAGCGGAAAGTTTGCTTTAGGTTTAGTTCTCTTTCAGATGAGACATGTGCCAACAGCTGCTAAAATTGAGATACTCCATATTACTCTTTTGTAGATTCTACATGATAAATACAGGAGGGAAATGGGAGTGCTTTTTCTAATAAATTATATTTGGGATAACAATGTAAACTTCAGAACAACAAAGTTCAAGAAATGGCAGTAGTGCAGTGTTTTATAACTAACTTTTTCCTTTGAGAATTACTCATTAGTTTTGAGTCCAGTATTGTTGGTGACGTGCCTAAAAGTGGCTGATGTTCCAAGTGGGAAGTAACCAACCCATAATTTTCTGTATTATACTTTATCCCTTTTACGTAAAACTTACCTTGCTTAGACAGCTCCTTACTCCTTAAAGAGCAGTCTGTGTGGCACTTGCTCCTGACACTGTGGCCAACCCTGGAGTGTCAGTGTTTTGGTTCAGTGAAAGCTCAATGGAGAGATATTGAGAGAGTTCTACAGAGTCTTTAGCAGTCCTGGGTGTAGTTCTTGCCCCTGGGAACAGTGACTGCTCTGCGTGTCTGCTCCAGTTAGTGAACTGCCCAGCAGTCATTGTGCTGTATCCAGTGCTGCAACATGCAGTCTGCTCAGTACTCCTGTGATGTTTTATTGTGAGCAGACCATATATCCACTTTATGTTGCAAAAGAATTGCTCCATGCCCAAAAGCATAGATTATATCTACTTTCCCGCTTTTCTACCTATGCATATTTACATGCCTGTCTACTCGTGTATGCTATAGACCATCAGTTTTGCGTCAGTGCTGTTGTTCCTCAGACTCCTATTGGGACACTGTATTGCTAGTAAAATTGTAGTTTTTGTAAAGGATTAAATGCTTCAGAATTGGTGGGTCACTCATAGTGTGGGATTTTTTAAAAATTCCAGTTTTTGGGTCTATTCTTACCTTTACAGCACTCATTGTAAACCAATTGTTTTAAAAGTTTTACAAGTTGTGAGCATCTTATGCAGTAGCTGAAGTCTTGTGAGTATATAATTAATGGCTTTTAGTTCCTCAAAGGATATCTAATGGATTTCATTTCTGCTCAGCTGCAGCATGTGAATATTCAGTCTATTATTTAATTTCCAGCGCATCTAGCAGTTGTCACACCTTGGCACCTTCTTTTTTGACCTCTCCTTTTTTTCAGGTGGGAGTCTCGTGATGTTTAAGACAAGGAGTTTCTCTCTGGATCTGGTTCAGTTGACATGGGGTCCCTTGGCAGGCAGCTGAGGTCTTGCCTTCCATTAATAATTGTACCTGGTGATATGGCAAAGGTTAGAATGTCTGATTTGTATCCTCTGTCACAGCAGAAACTCTACCTGATATTGCAGATTCCGCGGGTATATGAAGTAGGTAGGCTTATTTGGTCGGGTCGAGTGACCTGTGATTTACGGCATGCTGCTCGGTGGCTTTGGGTTGACGCCAGCTTTGGAGAAGAGGTTGTGATGCTTTTGCTGCTGGTTTCAATGTCTCTTCTTTGCAGCTCTACCTGGCCTTGACCAACTTCCATGTTATGAATCCTGTGCTTGGGCAGGCTGGGATGGACCAACTGATAGACACAGAGGGGTCTGCTTCTAAACTCAATCTACTGTCCTGGAGATTCTCTCCTTAAATTATAGATGCTTTTCAGAGACATCTTCTTTGGGAGAGAATGGAGACTTTCTGATTACTGTTCTCATCCGCTTTGTATTTCAAATGAAATCTGGTCCTTAATTCCATATTCAAGCCTGTGTTTTTCCCTGCCCTGCTGGCCAGCTACAATTGATATTCTGTATATTAGCCATAATATGTTTTGAACAATGTCATGACTTGATTTTCTGAGTTTTCTTATTGGCAACTGCTTTTGCTGTTTAGCCTCAAAACAGAGCTAATTCTTCCATGCAGTTATTGAGTCTAATACTGCTGCTTTATCGGTGCTCCTGAGATTACACGTCAGCTGCTATCAACCGCCCGTTGTTTATACACCCTGTCTGCAGGAATGGCAGCTGGCTTCTGCAGCCTGTGCACAAGTGAGCTGAGTATCTTTGCGAGCATTAGTCACGCCATGAACAACCTCCACTTTATTACCATTGCTTTCTAACATGAATTACTATTTTCTTTTCTTGAGGTAGCCGTGGTAACACATCCCAGAACTGCTGTTTCTCATAACTCTTACATCATTGCCTCTCAGATGCATATTTATCGTCCCGTGAGGCATAATGTTTTTATAGAATATTTCCTGACCCTTGATACATGCGTCCTCAGTCTGTGTCCCTCTTTTCCACTGGATCTCTTTTAGCTTTAGCCTGTGCACATGTTCCATCTCAGCAGTCCTCGCTGGGAAAAGGAGAAGGTGTACCACAAATTGCATTTAAACAAGCCCAGGGACAGAAGCTAAATGCTATAAGAATGTCAGTAATGGGTTTAGCCATATGCGCATCCTTTTTCACCCTACTGGGATTATGTTTACTGCTGAAGGAAGAGGGAGAGGGCTAGGGAAATTCCAGCTGTCATTGAAACATACTTCTGTACTGATGTAGTTAGTAGCACTGTACCAGGTGGCGTGCAGTGCATTGAGCAGATTAATTTTAAAGAGTTCAGCTGAGGCCATCTATTGATTATATAGTAAATCCAACTTTAGAACTTCTAAATTGGTATCAGAGAGGTTCTGGCTGCATGGTGCAGCGCAGCAGTCCAGCGTAAACTCACCCTGCCAGTTCAGCTTTGTTTAAAAGGTTCGAGCTTAAGATTGTGTTAGCATGGTTTATGTCAGACCAAGTATTGCTTATTCTGACAAAACCAACCTAAAAGGCACTCTGTGGTGTGTGCTCTGGCTAAC
This sequence comes from Microhierax caerulescens, assembly GCA_035590215.1. NCBI lineage: Eukaryota > Metazoa > Chordata > Aves > Falconiformes > Falconidae > Microhierax > Microhierax caerulescens. Next base: position 12,477,953 of record JAVJGJ010000001.1, on the reverse strand, counting down.
CTGCCAAAAATATCATGGGTGATCATGCGGAGCGCTGGCATTATCGGCTGCGGACCTGCACTGACAAATACATAGCAGTAAGCGCTCTAGCTCTTGGCAGAGCTCACACGGTGTGGCTATCCAGTGTGCCCGAGCCATGGCCAATGCCATGTAGGGAAGCTGGAGAATCACAAGAACCTTTGAGGCCACTGAAATTCTCATCTTTCTAATTCAGCCTTAGCCAGGAAACTGTTTTGGCTCTGGCCTCTGCGGGAGGTGGTTCCCACATGTTCCTTGCTGTTTCTGCAACTTTAACCGTTTCCAGCATTTGAAGACCAGTCTGCCCCAAGTCATGAGAATTCCTACTGTTGCTGAGCTTTTCCCCAGCAGCACTTACAAACATGTGAGGAACAGACCACAGTTAATGTGAGATTCTTACACTGTCCATAGGTGCGGTGTAGTGTGAAGAGTATTTCAATACAGGATAAAGGAGGTAATACAGTTTAGGCATCCCTATTTCTCATCCCCACATTACAGAGCTCCATTTTGACTCTGTGTGCTGCTGGATCTGCCAACAAAAACACCCAACTACGTTTTCCCATGGTAACTGTCCCCTGACAATGTCCTTTGAGGAAAAGGGTTGTTTAAGGCTAACCCTCAGAGCAGCTCAGTTTAAAAAATAAAAAAAAGCAAGCAGAAAAACCCAAAACCCTACAACATATTCTGTGTTGAAAATTCCAGTTTGCACAGGCTAGCAGTCATTATCAGATGTTAGTGACAGGAGTTATAATTTCAGCGGCATTGTGGAATGAGAATTTAGGCACTGTCCATTCTCTGCCTGCTTCTCTGTTTATCAGGCTCCTTTCCCACCTTCCAGTTGGGAACAGATATTTAAATCCACAGGACATAGCCACCCTGTTCTGTTAAACTTAGAAAACCCTAAACTATAGTTCAGGCTATACATTAGTAACTGTTTGCACACCTGCTTGTAATTTGTTGAGGACATTCAAACTGATTCGGATTATTTCTTAAGCTGAGATAGCTGTTTTCTCTCATGCAGTTCAGATGCAGTGGGGCAGTGTCACAGTGGGTCTGCTGGGTGACTCCCACCATCTGTAGGCAAAGGTCAGTATTGGAAAGCTGCCTTACATCTCAGCTGCATATTCAGCTTTTTTGTTTATTTAACATAGCTTTTCTGGTTTTTTAGCATAGCTTTGAGAGTCCCATGGACACATTCAATAACGGCTTATCCAGTGGGAGAATGCAGTATACCTGTAACGTTGTATAACCCAGTCTTATGGGAAGATAGAAATTTTCCATGAAACATAAGCAGGATCATTATCAGGTTTAATTGTTTTTGGAATGCCCATAGCAGCAAAACATCTTAACCAGTGGCATTTCACATCACATGCCTTTTCTCCCGTGTGTGCAGTGGCTACCAGAAACCCTGAGAAAGTATCCACACTAACATGTATGTAACACAGTCAACCAAATGTCGATATAGGAGTAACATCACTCTGCCACAATTCATTAGCTTGTAAACCACAAGGGTTCACTCCTGTGTATGATGGTATCGGTGTGATACGTTGACAGTCAGGGCATGCACGGACAATTTCTATGGTTTGCTCTCAGAACAGAGCAAATTGTTTAGGCAAGGAAGAGGCATTTTGATGAAAGAAGTTGTGAGATAATTGGGCTTGCTCAAAACTGCATGGCAGTACTGCTGTCATTGATAATTTGTCTGCCATAGCATTTCCTTCAGTTACTGGTCCTGGTAGAGTAGTACATGACCATATATGCATTATAAAATATAAATGTACACAATTTTTAAGTAGTGTAGCTAATTTCAATAGCAAGGAAAAAAGTTGGTTCTAAGTGACCTCTTTTATCATTGCATCTCAAATGCACTGAACAATACCTACAACATATGCAGACAACATTGAGTGGTTCAGTTGAAAACAATTCAAAGATGTGCAGGGCTGCTGATAGTTCAACAATTTGTGTGGATCCTTCAATGATTAAAATAGATGATTGCCAATCTGACAAATCTGTTTGTTTCCACACAATGATAGCTTTGTGTGTTTTCCCTGACCTGTCCTGAAACACTGTGCATGCTCCTTTAATGGGAACACAAACACATCGGTTCCTTGGCTGCAACACAATTTCAGAGAGGGAATGTAACAGCTTATGTCATAGAAGAGTATAAAATATCTCATTTAAATAATCAGTTAGAGCAGTTTGTTACAATAAGGATTTCTTATTTAATACCACAAAGTCATCTTTAGCCAGCGGCAGATAAATAGCATTAAGATCATGTCCTGTCAATTGTTGACGATTCCGACCTTGTGTTATTAAGGACACTATCACGTCTATTTTTGTAGTTAATGTTTTCATGGTTGTATGAGACAAAAAGATCCATTCCAGAGTCTTCAACTCCTGCACGTTAGCACACCATTGATCTAAAAGTGTATAGGGTTGGAAAGAAGCATAAATTATATACAATTCTATTGGTAACTTGACATTAATTCTGGAGGCAAAGGTAGCTGCGTTTTTATCCAAAACTTTCTGCAAGGAAATTTTCATTTCTGGCATCAATCTTCAGGAAGATAACAAATTTGAGTCTCCTTTCAACAAGGTAAACAGAGGGGACAAGTCTTCAGTTGTGATGTCCAAAAGAGGTTGTACCCAATTAATTGTTCCTGGTGATTTTTGTAGATCATGAAGAGTGGTAACCTGCTCAACAACAAGCAATGGCTGTGGGAACATATATGAAGTAAAGAATATCCATCGTAGATACTTCCAAAACTGCTCTGTCTGCACCTTTTACAGGGCTATTTGTAACCTGAAGGTTTTTAATGATGATTCTGATTTAACGAAAGCAATGAACAGCACATTTTGTGTTTCAGCAGCAAGGAGGATGTCATCCATATAGTGATATAAGTAAATCTGTTGAAAAGATTGCTATACTTCTTTTAACACTGCATCCGTGACTATCTGGCAAATCATGGGGCTATTCATCATACCTTGCGGTAGAATGGCCCAACAGTATCATTGCATAGGTTTGCTGTTATTAATTGAAGGCACAGAAAATGCAAAATTGGCACAATCATCAGGGTAGAAAAAGACCAGTCCTTTAAATCAGTAACAAAAAAAAAAGGCTAATCTTCTGGAATCATAGTTGGGTTAGGAATACAAGGCTGTAATGGCCCTGTTGGGCTCATTACTGCATTTACAGCTCGTAAATCTTGTAATAGTCTCCATTTATCAGATTTTTTTTGAATGATGAATACAAGGGTGTTCCATAGCAGATGGTACTATGTGACCTAATGCCAGCTGCTCCTGAACTAACTTTCGCGCCAGTTCCAGCTGCTCTCTCTTCAGCAGCTACTGATCTACCCAAACAGGCCTGTCCATTAGACAGGTGAGCTTGAGTCAGGGCTGGACATCAAGTGACCCTTTGTGAAAATTTGTTATTAATGTAACATTCCACTGTGATAATAAATCTCATCCCCAAAGATTACAAGGTACTGCAAGGACATACGGTTTTAATACAACTTGGTTTTTGTTGGGGCCTTCCACTATCAAGGTTTGCACGCTTTGCAGTGGAATCTGTAATCCTCCAACCCCAGTGACCGCCACAGATACTTGCATTAAAGGCCAGGTTTCTGGCCATTCATGTTGATTAAGAATAGAAACGTCGGCACCAGTATCCACCAGTCCTGTAAAAGGTTCACCATTGATCATGATCATCAACATAGGTTGCCCTGGTAATACCTTCTGCGTCCAGAAAATTCTCGGTGCCCCTGTACTACCGAATGTTCCTTCTTGCCTTTATTTATTGTCTGCCACGATGGCTGGTACGGTGATAAAATCAGCTGCACAATATGCTCCCCTTTTGGGATAGTACAGGGAGGATTTGCAGTCCAGGCCATTATTATAATCTCTCCATTAAAATCCTGACTTGGTGGTTATCCAATTAATGGACTACATACATTGTGAGGCAGGGGCCATATACCCCAGTGTTGATAAGGTTTACTGACCCATCTGATATTGTAACTGTTGTCTCTGTGGCCAAACCCAGCCTGGTGCTGCAGGTTGCGCTGTGTCGGAGGGACTGGATGGCTTTACGGTGGAGTTCACCATGCTTTGGTCCTAGGTCGGGTATGCTGACTGTTGTTGAGGGACCCTGTTGTGCATTTTTGAGGCACTGGGTCTCACCCCCTGCTTCCCGTTTCCCTGGATCAGATTTCCTTGCTTATCAAATTCTGACCGACATTGGTTTCCCCAGTGATACCCTTTTCCGCACTTCGGGCACAGCTGTGTAGGTGGTTGTTTCATATTTTGCCTCTGTTTTCTATTCTGGGGACCATCCTGCTTCTTATGCCCCACTTGGCCACATTGAGAGCATTTAAGCACAGCCCATGCCACTTACCGTCTGCTGAGCTAAAGCAGCGATGAGCATTTCTGCTTTATATTGTTCCAATCTGACATTCTGACAAGCCTTTATAAGATCAGCTATTGTTTTTTGCTGAATTACATATAGGATCAATTGCTCTCTTACAGACTCCATTTGCATTTTCAATTGCAAGCTGAAATAGCAAAATCTCAGCAGCTTCTTCCTGTTCAACTTGTTTCATAATAGCAGTTTGTAACTGACCTAGGAACTGAACGTAAGGTTCCTGAGATCCCTGTAGAATTGATGTAAAAGAATTATCTCGCGGGCCTGAATCTGGCACCTTTTGCAAGGCCTTGACAACTAAATCCGCGACTTGAGTGAATACTGCTCTTGGCAGTGCAGCTTGTGGTGTAGTTGCCTTGGCCTAGCAACTCATCTTCTCTAGTACCTACTCCAGCAGCAATATTATCCATAACCTGTGCAGTCACGAGTTCCTTATATTCTGATATCCAGGCGGTGTATTGTGGAGCTGATAGAACCCTTCTAAGCATTGATCGCCTATCAGAAGGGGTTGTGGCATAAGATTCTCCTATAGCTTGTGTAAGGTTTATAGTAAATGAAGTCTGGAGACCATATTTTCGTATCAATTTCCAAACTTCCTTAATAACCTCGTATGGTAAGTGAGCATACTCTGGGGCTCGGTTAGGTTTCTATATTACAGGTATAGTTTGGAGGACAGAAACATCTCCTTTGCAGAGTGCTTTGATCCTGCATTTATCTACCAGTCTGTTTGACTGCCCGACAACATTCAGGGGTCCTGTATGTGTCAGAGGCGGTGTAGGAGCAAAAGGTGGGGATCTAACAAGCGACATGCGTGATAGTGATTTCTTTCACTGCACCTGCAAAATTTCATCTGCTGTAGGGGTGGTGGCTGCCATAACCTTTACCAGAGTTAGCGGCGGGTATACGTCAGGTTCATCCTCAGGGTCTGTTTCCCTGGGATCAAAAAGATCTTTAGGTTCTGGAGAATCTACCTCCCACACTCCCTGTGTCAGGTTAGGAATGTCACTGTACACAGGATGTAATATTTGAAAAGACTGCAGCTCTGCCTGTTCCTGCTTCTGAGAGAATGGAGGAGGAGGAGGAGCAGACACTTGTAAGGTATCTTCTGTGGGTCTTAGAGCATTTAAACCTGTATACGCTTTTTTCCAAGTAATAATGATTTCCTCAGGGACTTTCAGCTCAAGTCCTTTTTCGTTTGCAATTCCTCCCCCACGTTTGCCCACAAAGAGCTATCATATGAACCTGAGGAAGGGAACCATGAGCGATAGTCTCTTATCCAAACCTGCAATCTAACCAACTTTAAGGCCGATACCATAAAGCCTTGTTCTTTCAAAATTCTCCATAAAATCTCTTGGTGGAGTTTTTGCTCTTTGTAGCTGACTGACCCGTCTTGTAATTACCACAGCTGCTCACCTCAGTCATCCGGTGAAGGGTGATGCCTCTTGAGAGCACACACATGCGTATGTCTCCTCCATCTCAGCTGCGGGTCCACCACTAGCAACGAGTTTCAGTTCCGAATGTCTTCAGGTCCCTGTTTGGGTGCCGTTTGTGGTGAATGATTACATGGACTCCATTGTGTGCTCAGTCAGAGCCCCCTTATTGCCCAAGTGAACACCGTATATACCAACCTGATGGCTACTAGAGCCAATCAGCTTTGCATTCGTGGCTTTGCGGATGCCGGTAATACTGCTTGCCAAACACGTTCATGGTTCCTGTTTTCCAGGATCTTTTGCAGCTGCATGTGTGTAAATGAACTCATAGTTCTGGGTTCACACAAACCACCACAACCCTTGGCTGGCCCATGCCATGTCCAGCGAATCTCTAATGTAAGTTCCCCATGCGAACAGCAAAG
>JAVJGJ010000001.1:12449001-12467235 GCA_035590215.1 Microhierax caerulescens | reverse complement strand
ATGACTCGGGCTGCTTGCCCAGTGAAAGGCTGTTCAGAGGGGACAAGGGGTGATGAATCTAAGAGTCTGCTGCCTAGAAGCTTTCTGAAAAGATTAATTACTCTGTGAAAGAGCCCAGCAATGAGAAATGATGTTGCTTTTGTCGTAGGCTGTTGGGTCCTGGACGGTCATTCCCATTTTCTAGGGCTAACCCCTAAAGTAAATAGTTTTCTTTTTGTTGACTGTCAGCAGCGTTTCACTGTGCAGTGACCTGGATGTGCAAGTGCTGTGGACTAGAGATCTTGTGGCCTCTGCTGAAACTGTACAGGGCATATCTCCCACTCCCCAGTGCCCCCTGCCATCGGTTCCTTTCGGTCTGAAAGGAAGGAGATTGAGTAATGTGTCACTGCTTGTTGAGAAGGAGCTTTGCTGCTTGATGGCCAAGTCCTTTCTTGTTGGCCTTTCTTTTCTGACTTCTGAAATTTGCTTTGCTCCACTCCTTCTCCTGCCTTTTTTTGCCTTTTTCTTTTCTCTGCTTAACTCCTCCTTTCTTTACAGCAGGGGTCCTCAAACTACAGCCCACAGGCCAGATACACCCCCCCAAGGTCCTCAATCTGACCCCCTGGTATTTACAGACACACAGCCCGCCCCCCCCACCCCCCCCACCAGGGGTTGGGGGGGAAACCCAGCAGCTGCAGATAACTGCCTGCCACTTAATCTAAGCGCCGGCCCCCTGGTTAAAAAGTTTGAGGACCCCTGCTTCACAGGATATGGCTTTACATGTGCCTGCATGGGCACACACACACAGAATTTAAGTAATGTGTAAAATCTACTTCTGACAGACACCTACAGACCTTCCCATTTACCCGGTTTTTCCCTCTATGATTTCATAGTATTGCATGGTCTACTGTCAGTCCCTGACTAAATGGAGTTGTCATGACACCAAAGCAGCACTCGTGCACTCTTCCTAGTATTTTTGTCCTTAGTTGCATGTATTTGTTATTTCCTTTCTAAGAAATATGACAGCACCTTCCAGCTCACTGTTTCTTTGAAAATTACTGATGTCAGTGTATGAGTAGTGATTTGCTATGCAGCTACATTCAGTCTTCCACGAATAATGATGAGAACACTTAAATTAAAAAATCCTCAATTGTATTAGAAAAATTGCCTTGGTCACATGAGTACTTTCACCTGGTAATAAATTTACCTGTGTATCTACAGACAGTCCTTAATATGTGCCCCAAAAGATTAAAACGTCTGCAAAGGGAGCAGCTGTGGCTACCCAGAAGTCTGGTCTTCCATATCCCACAAAAGTCATTCTTTGTCCCTGCTGTCACACACCACAGCACAGCCATCTTCCTTGGCGACAAGACTGGTGAGTGCAGTTTGCCTCTGGGAAGAAAACCAGGTGTACAGACTGTTCTGTGTACAGCTTCACAACTATTTATTTTTCAAGTGGTTGCCCCGTGACGATTCTTTATGAATAAAAAGGTGCAATGAGGAGATTCTCACTGTGACGAACCCTGCAGCGCTTCAGCAGTGCTTCCGCAGCTGATAACTGAAGGTGGTCGGAGGGAACCAAACCTTAGGCTTATCAGCCCAATAAAGTGGATTGTAATGCAGCACTGTCACTTTTTGTCCCTGGTTCTTTTAGGGACTTTCTTTCTTGTGGAATGATCCAGAAAGGTATCAGCAGGTGACTGCTCACAGAGCTCTTTCTAACCTAGGGTATCATAGTGACCTGTTGCCACCTGTCCAAGGCAGCTGGCCGGGAAGCATACCACTTTATCCCAGCTGAAGGGAAAAGCCAGGGATGTTTTCAAAACAAAATACAGGCTCAGCGCTCTCTGGGGCACATGAGAAAGCTGGCTTTCAGCCAGGTAGCAAGTGACAGGACAAGAGGAAACGGCCTCAAGTTGTGCCAGAGAAGGTTTAGATTGGATATTAGGAAAAATTTCTTGACTGAGAGGGTGGTCAAGTGTTGGACCAAGCTTCCCAGGGAGGTGGTGGAATTGTCATCCCTGGAGGTATTTGGAAGACATGTAGATGTGGTGCTTAGGGACATGGTTTAGTGGTGGACTTGGCAGTCCTGGGTTAACAGTTGGACCTGATGATCTCAAAAGTCTTTTCTGACCTAAATGATTCTATGATTGTGTGTATGTTCCAGGATTTACACAAGCTGAGTTCTTGTGCACACATTTCTGAAAGGCTTAACCTCTCACCCTGTAATGGAGTGTTTCTAAAGCAGTCATATACTGTAGTAAACAAAGTCCAGCTCTCTCGTCACAGATCTTGTGACCCAAGTACATGGTAAGAAAATGAACAGGTGCAAAGCCAAAGGTAGCATCCAGCTGAGCGTGAGAGTTTGGAATAAGTATAGGAGTAACCACAGTATGGGGACAATGAGTCAGGCGTTACGTGCATGAGAAGGCATCAGTAAGTCTTAAGCAGAGATCTGAAGTGACTTTGTGAATTTTCTTTACAGGAAGCTTTTCATTTACAAAAGGAATGTGATAAAAGAGGAAGGAGCACTGTCGGAGAGCACCAGCAGCTGGAGAGCCATCTCTGATCTTCTTGGTCAGCTGCAAGCAAGTACTGACCGCCACGTGCTTTGAGAGAAGTGGGTAATAGCAAGGTACAGAGCTTGTCTGATGCATTAGGAGAAGAGGTAGGTGGGGGATGCAGAGTGCATGAAAATACAATAGAGATGGTAAGTCAGCAAGATGATTTTTACTGCAATGGGTTAAATGGTTTTGCAGGGACATAAAGTAGATTTGCTGAAACCAGGAAGAGGAAGCTTCAGTTGTGGGCATGTGAGACAACGAAAACCTGAACCAGAGCTTTACCAAAGAAAAAGGGGCTGGATTTTTAAGGCAGTGTGAAGGAAGAATGAACGTGAATTGTGTCAAACAGGTTGTCTCTCCTCTTGCCAGCTGTGCACATTAAAGAGATCGCTGCTTTTTGCCATTCACAGGTTACTCCTCTTACAAAATTACTGAACATTTCCATGCCTGTCATTATTCAGAAATGGTTACAATTAAGTTAATCTAATTATTTCAGTTCCCTTTGTTTTGGTTCCTCTTATTGTTGAAATTAGTTCCTCTGCTAGAATCTGCAAGCTTTTGCAACTTTTGTTTCACTCATTATTCCCGATGTAGCTGTTATGTCAGCATAAAAGTCCTCCCAGCTTGCACAGTATTTTCCTATAGCTCTGTCTTAGGCCATATAAGCTGAAATCCTGTGAGAAGATTTTTGATCAGGAACCTAAAACTTTAAGACTACGCAAACTGTGTTCCTCAACTTTTATCCTCTTGTTTATTTTGCTACTAAACACAAAAGCTTATACAACTGTTTAGCTTTCTTGATTGACCCTGATCTAGCTCACACTACTGTTTGTAGAAATACTTCCTTTCATGTCAGTGAGCTCGATCTGAGTAAAGCTAAAGCCTTGCTAATACCAAGCTTATTTCAAGAATCTTAAGGTTTGGCATAATATGAGCAAAGACCAGTGCTTGTTGTGAGCTGCAATGGTAATTTTGGTAAGGGACACTCTATTAAAAAATTAAATAAAAATCAGAATCTCTTATGTTCCTACAACGAATACCCAGGTTTGCAGGAAAAAAAGTTCTCTCTGGAACCACACAAAATTGCTTAAACTCTCAACTGTAGAATCCCTATATTTCCATACTGTACAGAAGACGTTTTCCAGTAAAGCAGATGTTACTCAAGATTTTCCAAGTGTAGTTTTTACAATCTCTCTTTAGCATAAATTGTAGTTGCATTGGCTTCATCTTTATGATATGTAACATACAATGAAAGAAATAACCCCTCTGGTTTGAAAGCACAAGGGAGGTGACAGGATGGGCCACACCAGAGGGACACGATTAGCCAGATGAACCATAAGCACCTGGAGCCACTTGCTTCTCCTGGAGGACATCAGTGCCAAGAGCAGTCAACACCCAAGTTGTCCTAGGGAAGAAAGGTATGATGCCTTTGGCTTTTGTTTGGGTTTTTTTGGTTTTGTTTGGTTTCCTTAACAAGATGAGAAGTCGGCTTTGGCCAGGAATGAACAAAAGGTATATTTTGTATTGCTTTTCATTCTCAGACAGAAAGGAAATTCTCCAGGTTGTGCTGATGTTTTTGTTGGTGAAAAGCACAGATGTGGAAACCTGGTGACTATAAGGGAAAAGGGAGTAATGTGGGGAAGGTACAAGACAACCTTGCTCCTCTTCTTGTTACAGGGCCTGAGGCTGAGGATACAAATTACAGTATTATGACACTATTCGCAAAAATAATCAGTAGGACTGATATATGGGGATGTGGAATGGAAGTAACACATAAGGGCATGGCCTTCAAGCCATGGTCTGAAGTTTCTCTTTTGTCTTCATGAGACAATACAAGTCTGGGGAAGATGAATAAAGCTGACTGTGATTCTGGAGTCACTCTGTACTGACACTAGCACAGGCTGCTGCCAAAGAGACAGAGCTACATGTTTTGACAGTAGTCTGCCCTTATATTTCTTCAGGGTAATCAGGGAGTTATGCCCTCAGTTAATTCAGGCTTACTTGTTGATGGAAAGGAGTGTTAATCTGGTTTGCAAAGGTAATGTTTTATAACTCCCTAAGTACACAGGTAAAATTTCACTTCTAGGTTTAATTTTCTGCAAAAGCACTAAGGTGTTTGAGGCAATCTTATCTTACCTGCTACACCCAATTTTTATGTAAATTTGATGGTGAACATCAGTCATCATAAGAGCAAAAAAGTGGGAGGAGAAATTATACTAGCAGGTGCAATTATCCATGGGAGCCTCTTGCTAATGAGCGCTATGCCTTGCTGTGCTCACAAGGAGAGCAGTTTGTCCCCTGAGAAGGGTGTGTTGGAGCACACCTGGTGCTGCATGTGGTGGTGCCACCACCTGCCTCCATCCCTGGTGTGCTCTGGCAGTAGGGTCCAGCTGTGTGGCAAGCTCCAGCCTTTCTCCCTTTCTTGGTACTGATGCTCTGTTTGCAGGAGGTAGGGATGAGAAACCTCAGCTCCCTCCACTGCTGCTGGTTTCCAAGATGCTGTCCTGTCACTGCTGACTCTAAAGGTCAAATCTTCATGGGCACGGTGCTGCCCACTCATACAGATTTCAGGAGAAGTACAGAAATGAATTATTAAATAATTAGCAGAAGAGAGCTACAAATCCAGAGAAACCAGCCAAAATCACTCCGGATTACTTGTATGTACTCCCCTGCATGAGTTTTTCATCCGCTTGTAGGGAATTCAGTAAATTTAAATCTAACTGAGGAAAGTATTTGTTCTCCTGATCTCTGCTGCAGTCAGGGTTTTTTTCTCTTTCTCCAGTACAACCAGTTTCCCTCTAATCATCTATGCACCCCACACCTGCCCTTTTCTTTTTTCTTGGCAGTGTCCATCCTCTGATGGTATTCCCTTGACAGGCTTCTTCAGGCAAATGCCTGAAGTGCTGCCTCCAGCTGTTTTGGGAACAGCCTCTCAACACACAAAATGTTCTAACAGTGTAAAGGACAGATGAAGGTGCACACACTATTGCTAACTACCCAAAACATACACAGCCTGGATTGGCTGGGGCTGTGTTTTGTTACCCCTCCTCTTGCCATTCCATTTCATTCATGTCTTTATTTAGGAAGGTGCTTTGCTTTCTCGTCTGCCCAACGCACTTGTATGGGTGCGTGCAGACAGAATGCAGCCCTGTCACTGATGAAAGCCCATGCCCTAAGTGGGCTTGAGAAAGGAGTATGGGCAAAACAGGGCTAAAACAGTCATGAAACTCTGAGTGAAAGGCTGAAAGAGCCTGGGGGGTGTTTAATTCTGTGGGGCACTATCTATCCTAATGCAAAACCTTCCTAGTGCTTCTCTTTTTCCTGAGAGAGGGACAGAGCTTGAAATAGTGGAACAGTACCATTAGGCGCAACACCATAAATGTGAGCTAAATGGGTCACCACAAGGGAGTTCAGGTCAGTGGCTTTGAAGTTTGGAAATACAGTACGTAGGAGAACTGTAGGTGCTTAAGTGTCCCCTGTTTGAGGTGGCTGACTTGGTGAGGTTTCAAACAAAAGGGAATGCATCAATGTTCTGTCTCTTCAGGTCTCCTTCGCTACACAAAATAATTGTGCTTTTTCCACCTACAAAGAGAATAAGACATTTTTGTCCCCCTTCAAAATTTTCTTTTGTGACAATGCCTGAAGAAGCACTGATAGCAAGCCACATACAACAACAATGCCTACCTTACTGATCTCTGCTGTCTCTTGTTCTCTCTGTCTGTTGATTGTGTTTTATGAAAGGTGTAAAGCAGAGATTATCTGTGTAAAAAACCCAGCGGAGTATGGCTTTGGTCTGTGACCAGCTCTTATTATCAACCTCATTAGTAATAACATGGAGTTCCTTGAGCACAGGTTTTTTACGGAATACTGTAAGGGACAAAGAGAAGTTGACCTTGTAGAGAAACAAGGCTGACTTGGGGGAGCTGTTAAGTGTACAGATAAGGGGCCAAATCTGGCTGTGAAACCGCAAGCGAGTGAACAGCTCGTGATGAGCAACTGCTTTGCTGCACATAGGCAAGTTCCAAGGCAGAACTTGGGCAGATAAGCAGTTGTATATAATCAGCACTTGTATAGGCAATAAACAATCTCGCTTCTTCACTGACTTGAGGTCTGTGTCTTCATATACCACAGCATACTGTCCCCAGGGGGAATTAGCATATATTTTTTCCAGTGTCTAAAGAAAGCTGTCACTTGACTAGTGCACAAATACCATTCCCCTTTTCTTCCTGACTACCTACTTTCATGAAACATGCTGAAAGATAACATACAAGAGACTTTTCCATCTCTGCCAAGTTGAATTGTAGCTGGCCAGAGGTTCTGACTGATGAAGGTGGGAACTGAGAAGTACCAGAACAATGACTTATGTTTTACCCTCAGAACCACTTTTCTAAAAATGGGCTGCTTTATTTCCAATTAAGGAAAAACAAACCTGGGATGATCTCATAGCTACCAGCATGCTCACAGAGCAAAAGTAAGGAAGTAAGGCTGCCTTACTAGGCTGTAGCTTTCATGCTGTCCTGGGGTGTGGGACTTCGGGGGTTTTGTTTTGTTTGTGGGGGTTTAGGGTTGGGGTTTTTTGAGTGCTGTGAACATGACTAGAATTTTTTTTAGCCCTCGGATGTAGGCACCTCTTCAGCTTTCCTGCACAGTGTAATGCACTGCCAGTAATGCATTTTTCTGCTATCAGAGGGCAATATAGAAAAGCAAACACACACATACGAAGCCTACTCTTCCGTAAACAAGAATTCAAGCCATTTTTGCTTTGCTGCTTCTTGTTGTCAGATCCATTTCTCAGGAATTCTTGTGCTTCATAAAAAATAGTAAAGTGTCTATAGCCAAATCTGTGATGAGGATAATCCAAATCACCGTCCTTATGTCAAAACCTGCTTCAGTCCATAACAAGTTGCTGTCTTCATCTGAGCTTTCTTGGAAGAAAAATCTAGAGGAAATAAAATGGGATCTCGCTGTCTCTATATTTTTCCCAGCTTCTGAGAAATAGTTCCATTAGAAAACAGTCATTTCAGCAATTTAAAGCCTGGCTTTAGAGGATGCTGAAGGATTTGCTTTGCTTCTTGAGAATGTGCTTCAGGTTCCTCATGCAGAGATGGGAGAAAAAAAGTCACGCTGCCTCACAGCCTGCAATGCTGATTAAGCAAATGTTGGGGAGACAGACCAGCATTTTGTGGTTTCTGGCTGGTTAACCGGCAATGGGGTAACCGATCAAGTAAATAAATAATGACAGAATTTTTTAATCTTTGTTAGATAGATTTGGGTTTGGTAGGGACTAAATAAAAAACATCTGAGCATAACATTACTTTAAGTGCCTAGCAGCCACTGATACTCCCATTCTGTGCCCTGGGTGAGAGATGTCCCATTTGTCGTCACTACTGCAGTGCTTCTGTTGACAGAGCAGCTGCATCTCCTGTCCCACTACCGCAGCTGCAGTGCATGCAATGGCAGCAGCCAGCAGCAATGGTACATAAATGTGTCCAAAATCATACTTCAGTTTCATTAACTACAAAACTTACCCTATAAAGGTGATAGTGGTGGGGGAAGAATCACTGTTGCTTTCCTTAAATAGATCAAATTTCAGTATTAATTCTAGAATTTCCTTTACCTTTGATTTAATAAATGCAGGAAAGGCCTGGACAGCCACTAAATCAGCTATCCACTGGTAGAAGGAACTTAGTGATGCAGCAGAGATTCAATGCTCTAATTAAAAAGTCTCAAGCTATTAGACTTTTCCATTATGAAAACAGGATATTTGTTTGCCTCACAATCACAATGTTATCTTGATTCACCTCATATATCACAGACGTGGAAATTAATTTTGGGGAGGAAATTTAGAATGTGTTCTTCTATGCCATTCTATTTTCAGAAGGTGGGAAAAAAAGAGCACTGACCCTTTAAAGGTCCTAAAATTAGTTTACAATGCTTTTATATTGCATCCTGGTACCTGATATTTTTTTTCCCCATCAGAAAAAAAAAATGTATTTGGATTTCTTATCTTCTTTAAGGGGCCTAATCCTATAGGAAGTCTAAAGGGTTTAAAATCTCTTTACACTAGAAATTCTTCCAATTGTCTGAGTGTAGGGCTTTTTACCACTGCCTGTATTTTCTATGAGCCAACCTTTTCCAGGTTGGTTTCCATTTCAAAAGAACGTCTTCCGTTTGAAAGCACTGTTTCTTTTGTTCCTTTCTAAATATTTCTTGGAGGTCATATTTCTAAATTATGTGGGCAAATCTCCTCAAAAAGGTAGATGCTATCAGGAATCAAAGTCATGGAAACAGTATCCTCTGCTAAGTGGTACCTGGGTATGTTACTATTTAATAAGAAGGCAAGGAGGTATTACAGTCCAGAGCGCTTAGGAAGTCCTGTTGAGAAGAATGGCAGAACTGAAGGATAGAGAAACCATTTGACAATTGTGTTTTCAGCTGCAATCTGCAGTACAGAACTCTCTTGCTGCATCTCTTTGTTTCAAGGTATCAAGGTTTTCTAGATATCTAAGTAGTGTGTGTGTGTACATATATAAATTTCTAAGGTGTTGGTCTAGGCAGTAATTGGTACGTGGTGAGCAATAATGAATATTGGGATTCAGTAAATGAGCGTGTAAGAAGGTATTTTCACTCCTTTGTGGGCAAAGCACACTTTATTAATTAACAGAGAGAAGGCTTTTTGTAAAGAGGAAAGACAAGCTGCCCAGGCTAGACTCCTCTCCTGAGTTGCTTTACAGAGGAGCCCTTTTTCCCTGCTGAGAGCCCAGGCTCCCAATTTTGACTTTGTGGTTCCAAAACTGGAATTCACCGGGATAAACATCTGTATAAACAGACACTTCTATGTGTAAGCCTGTGTTTTCTGAAGCAGACGTTGCTTTTCATAAAGCTTATTTCACACGTCACTTCACCTGAAACCACCTTTTTCACATCTTCTGTGTGGTGGTTATTCACACACGACTGTTACGGAGCTAGGCTGTAGCTGAACGGCACAGCTTGGGCATGGTCCCCTGCTCACTGAATCAAGTGCACATCCAGTCACATCCCAACTGTTTGACACATCAACCTAGAGAACGTGGGTTTGCAGTTTAGTTTCTGATATGGGATTTTTGGCAAGTTCATGATGGGAGAGTAAGTGTGCTAATATTTGTAGTCTGAAATAACTCGATCTGCATTTGTACCTTCTCAAAGGAAATAGTAAATATTTCTGTCATTAAATATGGAGATACTGAACTGTTGCTTTTTCCCTGCATCAATTTCTTTTTTATTCTATATGAATTTTGTGATTGGAAGAAAGAATCTCCACTTGCCTGCCACTGAATTGTCATGGAGCTCATTACCTCCGATGAGACGAGCAGTGGCGTGGAATAATTAAACTTACTTCCTGCTGGCAAGTGGGAAATTTTTCCGCCCCATTCCTTTTGATTTGCCCTTTGACTAAACACATTTCTTTTTGCTACATGGATGGTATTTCATCCCCCGGATGCAGTGTGTTGTTTTATCCTGGATGAGGCAGAGACTTCTACAGCATTGTTTTCAAAACTGTGTTTGCAAGAAAGAAAATGTGATCTTTCATATCGTTGAATGAAGACAAAACTTTGCCTGTGCAAATCCTTGTTAGATGGCAATAAAATAGAGTTTTTCTGCCTATGTGAATTCATTTCCATAATGGAATTTCATTACTAATATTTTTTAATGAAGTGTTGCTTTCTTTATACCATGTAGTGTTTAATCATATAAGAACCTAAACCAGAGCTTTCTGAGCTCTCTGGTTGAACCCACCATGTAAAGAGTTCTTGGGAGGCTTCACAGAGAGTCAGGAGATAACCTACTGAAATTAAGAGGAATAATGCTTCTACTATAAGTTTTTTCTTAGTTACCAGTAAAAAAATCTGCAATATTAAAAAAAAAAAAAAAATAAAAAAAAAAGGAAAAGGGGGAGCAAGAACCCAAAGTGAAAAATAAAAAGGCTGCCTGTCAAAGTGAAACATATCCTAGTTACACTATGGCATGAGTTTGATTTAGTGGTATCCAGTCGCTGCCTGTGGATAACTGGCATTTTCCTACAGCAATTTTTCCATCTTTCATTTTTAGGTCATTTTAATGCTTATAAATATGGGCACCCTATGGGCCTAAATGTGAGAAACACACCGTGGGAACCAACAGCACACACTTACTTACTCACACCACCCTCATAAAATTGGCCAGCTGGCTTTGATCAGAAGGAAAAACAAGGGGGATATCATTCCTCAGCCTCATAGAGGCTGATCTCTAGGGGCCTTTGGTTCTTTTTTGCTGCCCTGTTTTTGCAGTTAGTTTTATATTAGTAAAAACAGTCTAAGTTTAGTATCTCCCCATCCCTAGGCAAGAAGGTGATTTTCCCTTTCTTGATTTCTCACTCTGACCCTGTTTTCTTTTTCTTGTTTTTCAGTACAGAAACTTGCCTGCCAGGGATAACAGAGTGGGCTTGAGTCCCTCTGTAGCAGAGAAAGGAGGATTAAACAAGGGTGTCCCTGATCCTGAGGGTGTTAGCTCGGCCAGCACTGATGGGAACACTGCCCTGCTTGTGATTCTCTACCCTCAGCTAAAAAAGAATTGTTTGCTGCTCGGATACTGACACCTTTCCCTTCTGGAGAACATATGGAGGTATGTCCCTGAAAATCCCTGAGGAAATTCCTACTTCTAAATGCCAGTTTTGCCTTCTGATGCCTATAAGTATTGTCTTGGGGAGCATGGGGTACCACACAGATCCTCCCACACAGAGCTACTGGCTTCAGCTCAGGTTGGCTCCCCCCATGCCCCAGAGGCAGTCTGCACAAAGCAAAGCTGCCTGCGTCCTGTCTGGGCTCCGCTTCCAGTATCACTGACAAGAACCAAGAACGCACCCGCCAGCAAAGGGTCACCTCCCCATCAGTGGGAGCGTAGAGGCTGTGGCGCCACGTGCTCCAGGCTGAGTCTCTGGTCTGTTCAGCCCTGCTTACCCTGCACGGCCCCGTAGACCTTCAGGGGCAGCTGTGGCATCAGGCTGTGGCATCAGATCTGGTATCAGTGTGCTGTGCGGAGCAGGTGAGCTGCTCTGCGCTTGACCCCTGCTCGTTCGAGAAGACCTCATCCCAGTTGGGAACAGTAAAATCCATCATCACCAGTTACACCACTTTTTCTTTGTCTTTCTGTCCTGTTGGCTTCACTGAGCACCAAGCAGCTGAAAATTTACAAGGCTGACAGGGTCTAGCTTTCACCTACTGCGATACCGCTGTTAGACCACAGTGATAAATGAGGTGTTTTCTCTTGGGGAAGTTAACTTTTGCAGCTAGGCTTTGTTGCCAATTTCTTTCTTTGTTATTGCACGCACGAGGACAAATGCCCTCCTGCATGTGTTCTCAGACTTCCTGGAAGTATCTTGAGAAAGACTATGCACACCTCTAGCGTTAATGTAGATCTGAGAATAGGCAAGAAAACAAGCAAAGACAGAGCTGTGAAAGTTCTGCCTCAATGAAATATGGTACCATCTGCTTAGCCTTACTTAAGCAGAGGCTGGGGGGTCTTTTTAGAAAAGTTTTCATTTTGCTTAAAGTAAACCTTAAGTAAGCTTAAGATTTCAACCTCTAATAATCCTTAAGACTTCTGCGCATGTTTTCCTGCAGAACTGCATGGCTTTTGTCATTTTTCTAAGTAACAAGACAAAGCATAAGGTCAGTCAGAATATTTTGTGGTCGTTGCTGTAATAGTGTTCAGAAAATCAAAAAAGCAGCTTGAAAAACAAGTTGGGTTAGGGCATTTCAGTGGTTGATTCCTGCAGAAATTTTCTTGTAGTTGAATTATTCCAGCTAGCATACAACTTTATTGCTTAAACAATAAATCCCAATTGACTTCCAAAGTGCTACTGGCGTGGGACAAGTTGTTATTCCAATGTTCTTGGCTCAAACATAATTTTTGCACCACCAGGGGATTTATAAAATTATTTTATTGCTCTTGACCTTCCATAAACAACATGGGAAGATGACAAACAACAAATACAGCATCTCCCAGATACAAAAGATGATTCCTTAAAATCTGAGCCAATGCCTACTTTTCAGTTAACAGTGGGACACCAAAAAGCAGAAGAGTGGAATTTTGATGAATTTTAATGAGGTTGGTGCTGTCCCAAATGCTGCTTTTCCCCCAGTCATTGTGTCACTGAGTATTGTGGAATTGGGGTTTCTAAATCATTAAAATGTAAAAGAAAACAGCAAATGCTGCTAACTATAGAGGCATTTGTGAAATACGAGTCAGGATGGACTGCAAGAACCTTTTAAATAAGAAAGCATAGACATTTAAATATCTATGGGTGATGCAAAGAGAACATACCATGCCATTGACCTGTTTGAGCTGCTGCTGAACTTCAAGACTCACTGGTTGAAATAGCCAAGCTGGATCTTCAAAACATACCACTCTCAGTGGAGACCCAGCATGTTTTCTCTCCATTTCTGACTTTAATAGCCATAGAAATTAGAAAAATGCATTACTGAATCTAGAGGAAACTCACGAAAAGCACCATACGAACCCAAATTTTCACTATTTCTCAAAACTAAATTTAATTTTGAAGCTTGAAGATTAACAGTGGCATTTCTGAGCGATATCTAAGAACCCTAAAATTCCAACGTGCATTAATAACATTAAGAAACTGTAAAAGGGGGGAAAGTTTGAGTGAAGCAGTATTGCTAAGGCAGTTCTTCTCTCATGGAACTTGTACAATTTTGGGAAACTGCTGACACAGCTGACAAAGTATTAAGCCAGTTTATATCTGATGCATTCCTTCTGTCAGGACAAATTTTATCAATTGTTACTTTTAAGTACTGATAGTACTGAACTGTATATAAGAGGAGTGGGCATAACTCATAACTATGCTTAGAAATGAAGTGCAAAATCCAACAGCCAGTAATGTAACATTGACTTGAAGGCACCTTTTTGTATACAAATAGTTCCGCACTTCCTAAACGTGTCCCAAAGCATATTAAAAGGTGTAACGTTGAAACTGAAGATGCCTCTTAGGCAATAGAGCTGAGGTAAAGTTAGCTAGCAGTATCTCAGCATAAGAAACTAAAAGAACCTGGTAAACAGGACAGTGACAATAGAATTCTGAGGAAAGGTAAGGATGAAATGTCCGACTTGCTAACCTCGCTCCCTCAAAAAAAGAAACAAAACCCCAACAACAACAAAAAACCATCTACATGCAATCCTGCTACAGCTAGCTACTATTTACAAAAAACCCTTTACCAAAGGGTTTTAGAGGTTCTTTTTGTTGTTCTTTGGATGTTTTTTTAAATTAAATTCACTGTAAATTGAAGATCAGTGAGCCTTGCTTCAATATAAAAGGAGTTAGATAAAATGATAATTAAATTTAGTTTCAAATAACATAGTCCTTAGCTAGAGTGGCTTTTTAATGGAAAATAAAAGGCAGCTCAAAAGATCAGGAGTTAAAAATGTAAGAGAATATAATCTTATGAGAAACACAAAGCACATAATTGACCTCTGACAGATATTCAGTATTCAAAAAAAACCTTATTACCTTAATTTACCAAACACTTAAAAGGGATATAAATTCTTATGCTTCAGAGTTAAGCCCAATTTCTAATGAATGGAACAAAGAAAATAAACTTTCACTGTATATACCTGTAATTTCTTCATTGCCCATAAGGTAATTTATTTGGATTTTTCTCCAATACTAACTTCTGTCAGGAGCAGATCGCTGGGGCTGATTCTGGCTGGTAAGTCAAGTTTTTCTTCTGCTGTGCAAGTAACTGCGAGGTGAAGTAGATGTAGTCCAAAAATAGAAAAGGTGGGAAAGGGAAACAGAAATATTTTCCCCTTGGATAAACTGGTTACAGCACCAGCATGTCTTTTAGGAAATCTTTGTATCCCTGCTGTCCTCAGATGCCCTAGTTCAGCTACTGGAAAGAAGGCACATCCCAAGTGACCCGTTAGCAAAGAGAGGAATTGGGAAGAGGAAACACAGAAGAAAATAGAATCCCACAGGCCCTTCTACATTTTTTGTGCTTTGTGCAGGATTCACATCAAAGGGAGTTTTTCTAATTTAAAGATGTTTCTTGTTTCTATAAAACCTTCTTTGTGACAATGCTAATAATCTTTCCATAGCAAGGAAAACGTTCAGAGTGTTTTTTAAGCTATGGCAAATGATCCATTTTTTTCCAGCTCTATTCCAGTAAAGTCAGTCTTCTGAAGTCCCCAAGTGCATGAACAAGATAGATTGTAGTAAACTCTCTAACAGCAGGTTCTTATTTCACTGGAATCACAAGCAATATATTTTTATCCATATATCCAGCAGCAAAAGGCTCTGATATGGTAATTTTTACCTCCTTTACTTCCTTTTCTCCTCTTCCCTTTGTATTCATCTCAATGTATTTAAAGCAAGAGGCACACGGCTGTGTACATGCAATCACACCGGAGAGCTGGAAAGCACATGTGCTACACCCACCAGCAAAAACCAGAGACTAGGGCTGGCTTAAGGTATATTCACGCTGGTCTATTTTATCAGGAGCAGCAGCTGAGGAGAGAACTGGTCTGGAGAGGACCTGTCAGGCAGCTCTCGACAGGATGGTTTGCTGGATCAGGTTGGCTGTTCCCACCGGTTTTTTAATTGCCTACCTACCTTATAAAAGGCACCCCCGCAGCTATCATGGACCCCTTGTAGTCAGATGAATAAGCACAGCTTCTAATTTTTAATGTGATTCCTTTCATAGGTTTCAATTTTCCTGTCAACTCAGAATTAATATTTTCGTAGTAATTTCACATACTGTCTTGCAGGGGTTTGTACCCACTTATTTTTTCAAAAGTTGCTGAGTCAAATTAAAATTCTAACAGATCTTTGGTTCCCTGGTACCTAAGTTGCTTTTTACAACTTTAAACTGTAACTTGTTTCATTAAAAAAACCCAAAAACAAAAAAAAAACCCAACAAAGCAAGTTTATATGTGCAATTTTAACAAACAAACAAAAAAAGTATCAAAGTTGCACGTTTTGACATTCATCCTGCTCAAAGAAGCAGGATTAAAACACAAATAGGCCTAAGGTCCATTTAAGCGTTGCAATCAGAACAGGCAACTCTTTGTAATTCAGTCGTAGCTATGGTGCAGAAAATTTCATCTCAAGTAAGAATGGAAATATTGAAGGAAGTTTTTTAATTTTCTGATACCTCATGTAATACAGAGGCAGCCCTGGAATGCACATCTGAGACTGCATAATCCAGGAATTAGCTAAAGAGACAATTGCAGTAAAGAATCTTTAATTCAAAAAGCCAAGTGCTCAAACCATGTAAAACCTACTAAGAAAGTGCTACAAAAGATGAAGTGAATCAACTGCTGGCCATGTAATTATCCTCCCAGCAGGCTCATCAAACAATTCCCAGCATGCCCTCCTGCCTCTTCTGGGGATGTTGTGACTAAATCTAACAAAATGATGGCTGCAGTCACCTCCTCTTACAGTCACTTACGATACAAATTGGATGCAGTGTCAAATCCTTGAAGGAATTGATGGCTCTCATCAGCAGTATTTGACTGTCAGATGCTAACCTTTTGAAGGCAATTGGAAAAAAAGCATCCATTTTTTTCCAGACTGAGAAATCCTTAGGGAGGAAGCATGCTGAAATATGCACTTCTGTTATGTTTCTTCTTAGGAGGAAAGGGATTTTTTAATATCATTTTAGGTTATTTTAGGAAAAGGTACCAAGGTTTTTGGAAACTTCTCAAGCAAATCACTCGGTTCATTCTTCCTTAGCATAGGCATCATCTTTGTCCTCATTAGGAATAAGCAAGTTGAGCAAAAGTAACTTCAGCAGCTGTTTCAAGGCACTTGTCCATCCATTACATACTTTAATCCTAGTCATAAATATGTATTGTTTTAAGAATTTGCTTCCAAAAATGGAAAGAGAACTCAAAGCTTAATGACTGCAGTTCTTTAATATGAAAACTATTCTCATCTTTAACACACCTTGGTGAGACTTGAACTGTTAATATAAATGTTCCTTTCATCTCCTCCATGACAAACGCAGAAAGTTACCTAGAGCCAGAGCTTCACAGTTAGTTAGGTCTTTCACACCCGGTGGCCTCACAGCACAGTTTTGATAACTATACGTGTGGTTTCTGCCTGAGCAGCATAAAACAGTGGCAGCAATTTTAGCAACTTGTAGGTTTTAACTGCAGAAAAAGCTGTAACGTCTCCCAGATGAATAACAGTATGATAAAGTTGCAAGGTGAGGTGTGATTTCTCCACGTCTTTTTGTACACTATCAGGCATAAACATAAAGCAGTCTTCCGATGCCTTTAGGTTGTATGAGGTTGAAAAAAAAAAATACTCGGTTGCCCTTGATGAACAGAAGTCTGTTAGCCTCCACTTATAATCAGAAGTGTGAGTTCACACAGCTCTTAGTCGGATTTTCTGGATTTGAAAGAGGAGCATCCTTGAAATCCACGGTTACTGTCAGACACGAGCTTCGGAGCACCTCACCTGCATTATCTCAGAGACAAGGCTACGTGCCTATTTGTTACTGGGCGAGGAGAGGGCACCACCTAGAATATCCAAGTAAGATCATGATGGTCAGGATGGAAAGTCGATCTGTTGTCACAAGGCAGCTGCAAAGCTACACTAGTCATCCGTGAGACTTCAGGGTAGAACTGGTAGGAGATCACATTTAGGTTTGGAGGGTTACAGCAAGAAGCTTTATCCTTAGTGTATTATGAGCCTGTCCACCACACCGGAGATTTCTGCTAGTGGTGGATAGGCATCAGAGCGCATTTTTCCCTCCACAGATACGGAGCTGAAGCAGCATTTGTGGCCTAAGTCAAAATGGTCTTGAAACCAGTTACCTCTGAGAAAAAAACAACCCACCTGATTCCTACTGCATGCGCTATGTCTTGTCATACTTTTGTGGGGGAGAAACGTTATGAATCTCCTGATATTTCTGATTGCTCCACAAATTCATGTCCTTTAATGTAAGAAAGGACCATTACTCTCTCTCTCTCCTTACTGTACCTCACATGGGCCGCATTATCTCATTACCAGTGCAGCAAGGCATGGAACTTGCAGGTTAGGAATAAGGACAAAATAAGCTGGCCAGGATGAAAGCCCTGGGGTGTTCCTCCTGCTGCGTCCCCAGAGGACAGTGGGAGTGTGTTTGGTGACTGCCCATCCAGTGCTGGCAATGAGCCAGCTCCTCTTCCAGCCTGGGGAAGGGGCACTTGGCTGCCCTGTTCTGGGTAGTCCTGGGGAGGGAGGGAGCTACGCTTCTAGAAATATTTGCTTGTGAAAAGGTTATGAAGTGCAAAATGTTATCTTAAAAACCTCTCTAGATCATTGATTCCTCATAAAACAGAACATTTTAGGTTTGTTCTCTTTTTTTTTTTTCTTGACTCTACAAGGCTTACAAGCTGAGGATACCTGAAAAATCCAGCTTGCCTTTGGAGAAAGCTGTTTTCACTGGCTACAGTTCAAAACATTAGACTTATTCAAAACATGACATTTGCATGTCTAAGTGGATAGATCAGTTCCAGTGCATGAGTTAGAAAGTCTGCTGTCACCTGTCATTGAGTTTATGGAAGTGTATGTTCTTGGAACAGGCTTCTCTCTCTTTTTTTTTTCCTCAAGGAAGAGAGGGAGGCTACAAAGTGTAGGAGTGGGTGGGATTTTTTTCTTTAGTGCTAATTC
>JAVJGJ010000001.1:12436349-12448901 GCA_035590215.1 Microhierax caerulescens | reverse complement strand
GTTTGTTGTTGGAACAGGGTTCTCTCTCTTTTTTTTTTCCTTTTTTTTTTTTTTTTTTTTTTTTAAGGTCCTTACCCACAAACTTCACTAAGTTACGGAATCAATACTGTGTTGACACAGTTTACCATGGTTTTTACAGCCCTTAGGCTGGTATGTTGAATAATGAATTATTTGCTCCATATTCCATTGTAAGATCAAGTTAACAATAGGGTCATCCAAAATACTCCTCCTTCACACTACTCTAAGAATTTCAAATATTCTTTCTATACTAATGTGCCAATAGGGTCCAGTCCCCAGCCTTTGCAAAGCTAGACTTCATGTGGGATAACTGGCAATTTCCTGCATCTTCTGGAAGGAATCCTTATCTTCTTCAGTCCTCAAGAGATCTGTTTCCCCTTCATCTGGCCTGCCCCGCCACCATTTCCTGGTCACGTTTGCTACGTAAGGGTTGCTCCTGTCTCCGTTGTCACCTCTCGTTCTGGATCTAACAGAGCCAGCCCTGAGACCAAACTAACCAACTTGAGCATATGGCTGCAATGCTTCCCAGCTCTCCTGCCTGCAGGGGCACAGGTACTGTAGGACTTGCCCGGGCATCACGGTCAGGGCTGGCACAGCTGTGCCTCAGTCCCAGGCTTTTTGCTGTCCCCATAAAAGGACATTTTACTATTCCCACTGAATTCAGTAGAGTTGTGATCTGGCAACTGCTACTTCTGCTTAGTCCCTGGAAACTTGTGTCTGTAGGTATAGACGTGATGGGTTCAGACTGGACAATTTCTTCCATCAGGATGGCCAGGAGCACAGGTTATGGCAGCAATGCAGGGTGTGAGAAGGCAAGTTCTCGCTGCCTTCCTCATGCTCACAGGGACCCAGCCCCGCTCCATCTCTGCCTGCTGCAGCTGAAGGCAGAGCCAATCCTTCCATCTTCCCAGCCTTACAGTCATCTCCCTCAGGTCCCAAGGGCATTGACCCACTGTTTTATCTGAAAATTCTTACTTTAAGATGTGATCTGAGAAAAAAGAACATTCCTTTTCTTTGGGGTATATATTTCCCCCTGCATATCTCATTACAGCCTGGTCTCTTTAAACATCAAAAGTGCTTGTGTAAATATATACAACGAGGCTAAGTGATTAGAATAATCTAACGCAAATTTCAAAGACTCTGAGCAGATCTGAGAAATCAACGCTGCCATAAGTTTTATTTCCACAGCATGAATGGAAAGAATATAACTTAAAATACCAGATGTACTTCAAAGAGAAGAAGTGTTGAAATTCTAATAAGAGGGCTGCTCTTAGGTGGGGAGGGGAACATAGCAAGCAGGGGTTTACTCTTTTCCCAACTGTAGATGCATTTTATTTGCTCATGAAGGCCTTAAAAATGTGATAACGTCTCTGTGAGCAGCGAGGCACTCTTTTCCCTTAACTATCGCCATATACTCTTTTCACACATCCTCGTTCATCTCCTGGGCTGGACTCAGACTCCACGGGCAGCTGCTCCCTGGCCCCGGGAAGGGAAGGAGCCTCAGCCACCAGTGGGTGATCCAGAGGTGAGGGTCCCTCGCTGGCAAAAGGAAACAGAAAAGCAAACTTCGGCGCATGGATCAGCTGGAGGTAAGGAAGGGCAGCGGTGGTGAAGCTCCTACGGGCCCCCACAAATCTGCTCTCTGCAGTTCTTGAAGCGTTTGCGGTCCGAGCGTGCGTCATGCCCCCTGAGGTCCCTGGGGCGGCGGCGAAGGGAACACAGGTGTAGAGCTGCTGCATTTCCCTGTCTGGTGGGGACGTGAGGGAGCCTTGTTAAAACATCCACTTCAGATTCAAAGTTTTACGAGGCTGCACAGTTTTGCCTGCCAGCAGCGAGCAACAAGTTAAAAAAGCAAAACAAAACAAAAAAAAACCCAACCCCTGGGCTCCAGAGCTGCCGGAGAGGAAGTGGCTGCCTTCCCGTGAGGGACGTGTGGTGCAGAGCTGATGGCACATCATGTCCCTGAGCTGGGGCTGAACCTCTGACCTCTTTCCCTCTGCATTATTGACAGAGACCCAGGGCAGCTCTGCAGCCTGAAGTGTTCATTTCTGCCATCGCCATCACTTCCACTCAGGGTGCAGTGGGCACCTCATCAGGGAGCTGACAGGAGAGGTGGCGCATCAAGGCTAGGAGTATGTCTTTTTCTTTTTAATTCTGAGGAAAGGCATTTTCGTGAGAAAAAAGGTACATTTTCAGATCAATAATAGGTGAACAGTTCAGAAATAAAAGCCTTTCCCTCAGAAATGCAAATCATCTGGACTGTTCTAACACCTTCAGGGCTCTAATGATCTTAAAGCACTGTCTTTCCGCTCTCTGCAAAGCAACCGTAGCTTGACCTGTGAAGGACAATTCCATTTCAAGTGGCCTGGAGAAGCAATAAAAATGCAAAGATAAAATGAAAAGAAATATTTATTTGAACACTCACAGTACTATTTTTATTTGCATCGTAGAGATCATGGGCCAGTTCTGTATGATCTTTCTACTCCTTAGAAATTGCAATGTTCCACTGTAGCAAATACCCAGAGTTTAAGGTCGATGTCAAGTCATAAAACAGCTACAAGTACAATTTAAGCATTTGCAATTATGAACAAAACAAGAAAAAAGGTACTTTGTACTCCATGTGGAATTCTGCTCGCTCTGTGCACAGTGTTAGTAAAATACAAGCGCAACTCAGGCCAGTGGTAATAGAAAGCTGTTCAGTGGCCTGTGTGAGTTGTATTTTCTTGGTCTTAACCCAGTGCCCATTAGACAGACATCTACATTACAGCCAGAGCTCTGTGTCGTTGGCAAGGAGCAAGGGCCGTAATGCATTTTCTCACTGAATTCCCCTTTTGGAAGCAGAGCTAATCACTTTTGGACACTGTGGCCTCCCTCCTCCCCCGCACCACCCGTGTTCGTAACATGTGTGGTCTCCAAGGGCAGAACTTCCATCTGCAGGGCTGCTGGGTGACTAATAAAATGTAAATATGCATGGGCCAACTGAGAAAGCCATGACTGGTGTAAGTGCAGCAAGCAAAAACTGTCAGACTGTCTGTTTTACGCAGAGGGGGGTAGTACCTCTTCGCCACCTGCCCATCCAGCATCAGTCCCATGTGCTGATGGCAGTCAAAGCCATTGCTGCAGACAAAGGACACGGTGTGCCTGCAAAGCAGCTCTCTGGGTGCACGACATCCAGCACAGTCAGGGCTTTGCTACCTAACAGAACTCCAATCAATTAGAAGAAAAAGATTTGTAAGCAGACCTCGCTGCCCTGCCACGCAACTTCTCCCTAACCTGCCAGTGATTTTTCTCCATGGAAGACTGCTGAATTCAGAGCTTAATACTGAGGCAGCATCTCCCATACCACTCTCTCTGGTTTGTCCTGCTCCCCATAAACCAGCCTTTACTTGCATTTGGCATGAGGGAGACCACACTTTCCAGTCCACATTTTGCAGGATCACCTGTTCTGAGAAACACAGTCACTTGCTGCCAGTGGAGCATGCCTTAGCCCTCCGCTCAGCCCAGCTTTCAAGCCTCGTTGGATCCATACGCTTCAAATGATCAGGGTGATTTTTCTCCTGGTTTCTGCATGGGTATGACTTGTGGCTATCTCATCCATGCAATGACGGCCGTATGCTTTTGGGTACCAGCAGGGGCAAGAGAGAAAAGATGATCTTCAGAGAACTGTGTCTGTCATTAGTGTAGCTGCCACCGTCACAGAGCAGAGCTGGTGAGCTTCGAGTTTTCCTGTTAAGACTCTATTCTTTTGTGACTTGACCTTTTATACTAGGATTTGTCATGCGCCTCACAGGTTGGAAATCATATCCTGAGCCATTAAATCCCCCAGTCCTATCTTGAATAATATGCTTTGTAGAAAAATTTCCTGAAGGCATTTCTGTGAAAATACAAGTAAATTTGCTTTTTTAAGGCTGTAAGGATCTAGAAATATGTATTTGTTCACTGAGATGCTTCAAAAAGAGTGCAAGGCTTAGCAGGTGAGAATAAAATAGGTCTGATTTATACAGTAATATAGTAAAAAGGCTGTGCAGGAAAAATGCAAACAATCATTTTATATGTGTTTATGCACATTAACTCTAAGTGATTAGACAGTCTTGAACATCTAGATTTTCACAGAGTTTTGTAATGCTTCAAAGGAATATAGCTGCAAATAGGCAAGTATAAGTTTCATTTCTCTCATTTCAGCAACAGCAAATGCATATTTTTGCTTTCAGAAGCTGTCTCTTCTGTCAGTTGTACTTACATTTTTGTCTGCCTTTATGCTGATAAAATTCCACTGACGTCAGCTATAGCAAACTGTCATGCCCGATAAATGTGTGAGCAAGATGAGAATCAGGGTCACGCTAAACAAACAAATGCCAATCATCAAGAAGTGGGGGTTTTAGCCTGCTCAGAGGAAAGGTAAGTGGAAGGGCCTTTGTATAACTCTTCCTCCATACTCAAAGGTAATATATGAATGGCTTTATCTAAATAAAAGCTTATTTTTTTGCCTTCTTTTTTTTTTCCTTGCGTGCTCTCAGAGGAAATGGTATTGAAAAGGCTAAAGCCACTGACACTTTGGTGATGTCAGAGAGAGAGAATGTAAGCTGGAAATTAATGGAAATGCTCCACGAAGTACGTGACCCATTAAGTTGTTTTGCAGTGCTGAGAAATGAAGCATCGAGTATTTTGTCAAAGTCAATATCCCATGGGGATGAACACAAGGTTATGATCTCTCACCACGACAGGCCAAGCCCTGTCAGTGAGAACGCAGGTAGAAATCTTTAATAGCTCCAGTTTAGTTAAAGGAACTTCCCTGAATCCCACTGGTGCAGCTGAGGACTGGCCCAGGGTCCCAGTTTGGATGTCTCCGGGCCGGTGTCCCCATTGCTCTGAACCGGGTGGTAGCGGCTCGCTGGCCGGTGTGCACAGAGCCGCAGCCAGATGTGTTGACCCAGGAGCAATGTAGGGCATCACAGACTCCTCCTGCCCGCTGCCAAGTGTGGGATACCATGTTCAGTGTGAAGCTTTACTGTAATTTTTTGAGTGGCTTTGGTTTTATTCTGACTGCGTGGAGTTGCTTACCTTCTTAATAAGACGTCTGCTCAGTGGAGAAAGGAGGTTGCAGTATTTTTCTGCAAACAGCTTTTATAAAATTTGTCATTAGCGCTTTGCCCACAGCTCTAGCACTGAAGGGTGGCATTTCACTCTCTCCCAGCGGAACCGATCGATTACCAGTTTTCACTTGTATGTGTCTTGATGTGCTGCTGCCTTTTTCTTACAACTACTGACTGCCTTGACACTGTAGTTGCATCGCTCAGCAGTTCCTGCTTGCTGTGCCAGGCAATTAGCTATTCAGTTGGTGTTCCAGCATATTTGCTTCTGCTTTGCCTACAGATCTGAAGGGCAGGAGAAGGACCTCCCAGGCTTGGCTTGAGATGGATCTGAACTGGGGTTTTCAAGGGTGCTCAGCTGCAGCAGGTCTTCTTTTCAAACGCAAAGGATGAAATAAAGAAAACTAACTCTCTGGGGCTTCTCTTTACATTGCACATCTGAAACCTGAATAAAAAGAGAAACCAGGCATTAAAAAAGTGCCAGCTTCAAAAAGCTGTTGACACTGAAAGAACATGGCTGATCAATGGTGTTTTGTTGCCACAAGGGAAGCTTTAGCTGATGCTGTTTCCCCTTGGTCTGCTGCCAGGGACAGCCACAGAGGTCTCAGAGGAGCTCAGGAGGGAAGGCAAAGGATCCTGGAGGAATTCCTCTGTGGCAGTGACTACAGACCAACAGAAACCTCTCAGCCATGTGCGCTTTTTACAGCCAAAAGCTTAGTAAACATTAAATGCAGGCAGAGGGCTGTTGAAAAGAGAGGTAACTCAACCCTCAAATACCCTTTTCATAGTCCTCCATCTTCAGGTTTCAGGAAATGGCAGGGGAGAGGAAAGACACCTGAAGGCAGTTAGGTCCCTTTCCATCTTTCCCTCTGCATTTGGCATACTGGGATCTGAAAAGCAGCACAATTACGAAGCCGCAATTGCCCAGAGTAAGGGCTCTCTCCGCATTGCCCGTTCAAGGAAAGGTGGGAGCTCAGCAGGAGCTCTGCCCTAGCGAGGAGCCTTACCCAAGCACAGCAGGAAGGTTGTGAAGGTTGGTGTGCCACCACTTGGGATTTCCTGGGTGACCCCTGCGCGAGAGGTGCAGCGAGTCTGATGCTTCCAAACTGCTGGTGTGTGCAAGGCATTCCTGGAGCGCAAACCTACGGGTCCTGTGCAGAGACCCGCGCTCCCAGGGCACACTGAGCTTGCTCTCCTCTCCCTCGGGACCAAGTAGCATGGGGCAGGCCTTGCTTGGACATTTTTAGGGGAGGCTTCAGCCCCTGCTGTGAGCAGGTTGGGAAGCCTTGCAATGTCAGGCCAGATGTCGAGACACCGTGAGCCCTACTGCACACAATAGTGCTTCAGGGCATCCCGGGCCCATGACCCGGGACTGCCACCTCATACAGACATACCCAAGGGAGCATCAACCCACCCAGCGCAGGCGCCGAGTGCTGCTGAGGCACCCTGGGCTCAGGAAATGGCAGCTCACCCGCTGGCTTTGGACTGGTTTTTACCACTTCACAGCTAGATCGTGTTCATCTGCACAAGCTAAACTCATCCACACGTGAGCCACGCGGCTGACATCCTCCAGTTAGCACTGCTCGGGCACCAAAGGCGTTCTGCTGAAGTTAGCAGGGCCACTGGCGTGACCGACAATCCCATTTAGCAAGGGGTAGAGTCAGGACCCCTGTCATTTCACAGACTTAAAGTAACTCTGTCTTTCCAGTTCTGTCACGCGCTTTTTGAAGCAATGATTTCTAAATTTTTTTCTGGAAATAAAACAGATGCTTTTAATAAACAAGCAAAGCCCTTGGTTGCTGCATCTTTTTAACCAGATGACAGTGTGGCTACAAACCACCTCAGTATGATAACTTTTGCCTTATCTCTAAAGTAACACATTTGCCTGATCAATCAAATATAAAAATACAATTTAAAATGGCTACACTATGGTTTTCTGAAATTCACCACCTCTTTAGAGTGTTACTCTTCTCCCCCAAGCTGCAATATAATTTTAGTTAATAACCTTCTCCTTCACCTTACAGTATAGTCCCATCAAGACTCCTTACCTTTAAAAGAAACTGATTTGATTTTTTGGCTGCTGGGGGCTGAGGAGAAGGAAAAACTGTTTAGAGAGGAAGCAGGATTGGGTTTTGTGTTTTGCTTTTCTTTCTGTGCACATAAAATTTAGACAATGAGTAAACCCTTCCCATATGTGACTATGCAGAAGTAGGTTACATTGCCTAGAGCGAGTGCAATAACTCACTCGCTGCTTTTGTAGAACTCTCCGCTTTATTATTTTTATTTGTGCTGGTAACTCTACAGTTAACTTTCCAGGCATATAAAAAGCAGGTAATTGAAATCACAAAGTTAGCTTAGTACCCGTGCTATTGTGTAATCACCTGGATGCATCTGAAACTAGATTAATACTAGGTTAGCTCTTTCAACTGGCCGGTGACATCGTTTCTGTATCAAGTAACTGGTTTGCATGTAAATCAGACAAGTGACAGTAGGACCTCTTTTCCTGATTAGTGCATGTTCCATAATATTTAGGAACACAAATTTAAGACCATCTGGTCTGAAGCTACTCTTCTACTGATAAGGGAGCAATGGGATAAACCTGGAATCCTAATGTTTGGAGTAGTGGCATTAGTAAAAGCAGAAAGTTCTACAAATCTGCTGGATCTTCAAAACGTTAAAAACTTGGATTTATTTCTATCAAAAGCTAGTGTTTTCAGGGCTTACAGGCACAGATGGAGAAACAGCTTTCACCATTTCAGCCACGATGAAACATTTCACAGTGGCTAACAGAATGCAAGACTGAAATTAGAGACTTCTTTCTCTGTAGCAGAAATAAGAATGAAGACCACGGATTTCTGGTGCAGCCGGATCTCAGGATTAATCTGGACTGACTAAGGATGGCATGCAATTCCAACACCTCAAAATATATTGCAGTATATAATAGACCTGGGAATTCCTTCTCCTGGCATTTCTGCTTAATCTTCCACATCTCAAAAAGGAGACAAGCATCATATCAGTTTCCTTTTCCCTGCAGAGTGTGGCTGTAACAGCATAAAGTGTTACAAATGGGTGCCATAAATTTCCAGTTAAGATGGCAGTAGCAGTCTCACGATATATGAAAGCTGAGTTTGGAAAAACTGTTTTCAGACTGTGCCCTTAGAAGCAATGTAAGGTATTTTGTTGTTCATGTAGTGACAATTAGAAGCGGCTACTTGTTATCTTAGCGCATTTCTAACTTTCCCAGGATCAATCACACAACTCCCTTAATTTAAATTACAGGAAATTATCACTCGCATCTTGCCTACACTAAACACACAGGCAATCTTACCTGAGTCCGAAGTGAGGGGGTTTTAAACCACAGCTACTAATTCCACATTTATATCTATTCATTAATTGTGAGTCTCAGAAAGTGGAAAGTCCTGTCATTCGTGGAAAACCAAAGCACCCAAACAGTTTTTTTGCTGGCCTTTTTGTTCAGCTTCAGGGAGAAACATGCGCTGTTCGCTTCGGTTTGCAAGGCTTGGTGCAGAGGCATCGCTCCAGGGAGTGCGTGCTCCGCAAGCAGCTGGAGCTTGTGCTCTTTGCCTTGGTCCTCGACTAGGCTCCATTCTTTAGTCAGAAACGTCTCTCTGGAAACTGGTGACTGTTGCTAGGCTGAAGATTCCAGAGACAACAACTGCCTTCTGCTGTTCCCGGCTGCCAGCTCTGGGTAAATAGGAGTTGTACTGGTGCTCTCCATCACTCACCGCATTGCAAAAGCAAGTACAAGGCTTCAAATGTTTGATCTCACATACTGAATGGTCGGTCCTAGTGCCGGAAGGAACACTTAACCATCTGCTGTGGTTTAGCGAGGGGTATCTGAGCCCAGCTGGGAGTGAGCAGGTAAACCCCCCACCCCGGCACCCCGAGGTCCTACAGGCTTAGACCAAAGACCACGTTTGCCCAGTCCACAGGCAGTTTCATTGGCACCCAGCCCATCCTAACAGTGCCATGGCTTACTGGGTGCTAGACATCAGCTCCTGCAGTTCAACTGAACCTAAGGGTGAGTGGGCAGCAGCAGGGCCTTTGGCAGGAGTGAAGAGTGCAGAGATGGAGATGAGCAAAGGACCACGGCGCACAGAGCGCTCTATGGCACACAGGGAGCTGAAGGGCTGGAATAGACAGGTACAGGAAAAGCATCCCTCAGGTTTATTAATAACTTGGTTTGACAATATTCTATATATTAGAACCAAATGCAGACACCAGACGTAGTCCAGTAAAGACCATGACAGATCATTTGGCTTTCGTTCTCACCTTAGGACATTTCACCAAAGGACCTGAGCTTAGTTGGAAACAAAATACCTTGTCCTGCAGATCACTGCTTGGGCTGAACACTGTGTCTCTGCCAGCTCCAGCAATCTCTGTCACCCAGGGCACGCTCTCCCGCTGGGCTGCAGCTTACAGGACCAGCAATGGAACATGTGGGAAGACCTCTGAACCCTATGAAGCTATTATCTGAGAAGCAAACACCTCCGAGAGGACAAAGACTTTCAGACATGTATATGGCACTGTAGGGGCTGTGGCTCATTTTTGCTGTTCGTAATCTGATACAGCTGTAATATTTTTTTAATACCCAGAGACAAATTACCGCATATAAAAGACCATGAGGTTATATTTTAAGTTTTCTAGAATCTGAGATAGTCCCATTAATATATTATGAAGGCATTGTAACAAGAGTGCTAGTATTTTAATGATGAAACATCCAGGGTCAGTAGAAAATATATATCATCATCTGCAAATTCATTTTAGATATAATAAAAAGCAGACCATAGGAGATCTGTCACATTTTAAGTAGGATAAATGTTATTTATACTTTATGCTGCAACATTTTATCTTTTGAAGGTGCAGCAGGACTCAGTACTTCATCACGCAGCATCTGCAAATGTGCAGAGGGGCCATGGCAGCTCATCTGACAGCAGTAGGCAAAGGCTGTGGTAACGCTCGGGCTTGCTGTTGCTGAAGGCCAGCTGCAGAGAAGCCACCCACACCTGTCTCGTCAAGGAGGGGATAACTGGGCCCTGCTGAAGGGGTGCAGGTGGGGAGGAAGGTTATAAAGAGGAGAACAGGCAGTGAGTGAGTTGTGAGCTTCTGTGGTGCAGAGTGGTGTTGGCTGGCGTGGAGCCGTTTTGTCTGTGGGTGAGAGATAGCTTTAGCTTTCTCTGCAAGGAAAGTGACGGTCAGATGTGGCTGGTAGCAAAGGGATGGCTCACAGACCCAGAGAGGAGCGACAAAGGTGGTGAGTGTTTTTCCTTGTGAGAGAACTTTGGTGCTTTCCTGCACTAGGCCACGGCAAGGTACCGTGTTAACGTTCTTGCATCCTGTAACTGAGCTCAGGGCAGGGTTTGAGCATCCCGTGGTGCAGCAGCCCTGATAGGACCCAGGGAACAGTGGGTGTCCGTCTGTGCTCCAGTACCAGCAGTATGTTGGGTGCAGGTCCATCCTCAGTTGACCAAAACTTACTGACTTAAACCAAGGTCAGAAATGCTGCTTGCTGGAAAGGCTTCTTAAACTGTTTATTTGCTGATGGTTTTGGAAGTGTTGGACAAAAGATGACTAGTGTTTTTCTGAAGGTGTGGTGAACCTAGCGGCACCTGGCATGTTTTATGTTGGCACTCTCTGTTTGGAAATGATTTCTGGTGGTAGACCAGAGAGGTGTGCTTGTGCAGTATCATCATGTAAATGTCCTGGTGTGATCTTTGAAATGCATGTAACATCAAGAAAGTCAGGAGAATATGCAAGGAATGCAATTTATCATCTAACGTCTAAATTCTCCTTAATGTTCCAAATGTGGTCAAAGTGGTTGTGTGCACTGAACACCTAGTTAGAAATTGTACAGTGCTCCCTTGGAACTGTTAACGCTTTGGCAAACAAAAAACTCCCAGGTTAAGCTCTGCATAATGCTGTCTTGGCCTGAACCTCCAGACTTAAGAGGAGGGTGCAGGAAAAGCCAATTGTGAGCATATGGTATTGTCTCTGCACCCGCCTCTTCCAAAGTGCTCAGTATGGCTTTGTTGTTCAGCTGTTGATAGGGAAACATCTTTCTTTATCTTTCTGCTGCTGTTTCTTTTTCTTGCTTAAATCTGTGCTCAACAGATTTATTTTTTTTAATAAGGAGAAAACCAGTAATAATGACTTCTGTATAAGCTTGTGGATGCATTCTGTTATCCCTGAGGAAGGAGTGAAAATACTTTCTTCATGTGATTTAGCTTTGTAGTTGTTGTTTTTCCAGCCTATGTGTGTTTAAAGAGACACAGAGGCTGCAGCATTTGGGTTTCTGCAGGCTTCCAAAGTAATCTAGTAAAAGGTCACGTTTCAGTTGTTCCCACCTTGAGCCGGCAGGAGAGCACAGCACTTTGAATTGATGCTGACACCAAGGGTGAGGTCCTCGTGTATCTCTCCTTCTGGTGGGAAATCTCAAAGGGGCTCATCCTTGTCTCTTCCATCACAATAAGGTGCTGAATCTAAATCAGACTGGAGGCAGCCCAAGGGGTTTTGTGCCTGACTAGCAGTGATTCACTTTCGAAAGAATCAACCTCTTTCTCTATGCCAAAAATAAAACAGCAGGAAGAGCAATGGGCGTCTACAGCAGTGAAATATTTGTGTTGCCTGCTAAAGAAAGAAATCGTGGGTCTGGCATGCTAACTCTCTAATAAAAAATTTAAAAAACCCAAACGTACTCAGTGGTTCCGTAATGTGAAAAATCTACAACAGTTGTCATGTAATGTGATGAAATCCAGTATTACTCAAGCCCTGTAGGCACTCGGTACTTCTCATCTCAGAAGGAAACAAAAGTCAATTTCCAATTACAGTTAAGTTTGGGGAACACTGCGGGGGAATCACTGGCTTCAGAAGTGATGTTATAAAGAATGCAGCAAACATTTTAGTATACTTTAGCGTTAGGAAATCATAGAAGTAAAATAGTTATGAAAAGCTTTCTCATGCTCTGCAGTTGTTTCTTTTCAAAAAACATTATGCAGTTATTTAAAATGGGATGGCTGTACACTAGCAGCACAACTGTGTGCTTGTTAGTAGTGGCTTAATTTGGTGAGAGACTGAAAGGTGATTTCCCTCCTCCCCCCCATACTGCATCTAACCAATCTAATCAAGAATCTAATCAAATAAATAGCTGCAGGAAACAAAGTCTGGGCTTGTAAGCCTATTGTTTAGCAAAGGGAAACCAGTGGCTTTTTCATGGACTGATCCTCGTATCTGTGGTGTTCTCTTGCTGTTGGTTTGGGGTTTTTTCTATCCTGGCTATGGAAGCTAAAAACTAGGCCCTTCTTCAAATTTTAGATGTGTGGTAGCTAATTACAGCACACATAGTCTTATTAAAGAAGTGTCATTAGTTATAAAGTATGTTTACACTGGAGTTTCATGGGTAGGAGATGGAGAGCCCAAGCTGTAG
>JAVJGJ010000001.1:12413446-12436249 GCA_035590215.1 Microhierax caerulescens | reverse complement strand
AGAGCCCAAGCTGTAGAGGGTGTTGCCAACTGGATGGCTCAGGCTATAATTTTGTCAATTACTGGGGTTTCTATTTATGTACCTACAAAGTAGAGATGGTAAAATTTGTCTGTGTCCTAATTGCCTTGAGCTTTTAGCAAATACTTATGGACTACATGCAGACTTTCAGGAGATGACTAATTAAATTTGTACTACTTGTTAAATGTACTTTGTAGAATCTTCTCTCTTCCCACTTTAAACAGCTTACTCTTTCAGTCTGGAAAGCACTTTCCAGTAGAATTGTTGAAGTTTAGAACAAATATTTTTATGCTAACGGTAGCACGTTAACCTGATGTTAAGCTTTGCTCCATCTTCTTCACTTCAGCTTATCCTCATGCTTTTTTCCCTAACATCTCTTGACATTTAAGATGAAATGTAGATACTACAGATTATGAAATTGCTCCCAGTTGGAAAAATGGAAACTTTGCCATTGGTTCCTTTGGAAACGGTCTCAGGACATGGATAGATGCATGTAATGCCTTGTAAGACACACTAGCATGCTTTCTGCCAGAACAAACAGAACTCTTAAGCATTTCTGAAGCTTGTTCTCTGTGAAGCACACTACTACTTGATCAACTGGCAACTGAAAATGTTCCGTATGTTACAATGACCTTCACATTAATTTCCTGGAAACAAAACCAGCAACCCTGAACAGGACTGACCAAAAGACTCCCAGTCACAGGTGCTAAATCACATGAGTATAAATGAAAATGCATTACATCCATATAAGCACACAATGAATTTATAATGAACTGGTGCTGTCACCGTGACAAACTAATGCCAGAAAAGAGTTTACAGAGGTGGCCAGAGCTCTTGTTTTCTTAGTGTCTATAGGCACAGTAAGTATTACTGTGATATCGATTCAAATCCGACTTAAGCTTTGTTTAAATGCTTATCACGGAGGTGGAAAAAAAATGAAGTTTTTCTTTATCGAGGTCTTTGTTTTCTGGGCTACTGTATGTCACTCTCAAGTATTCCTGGTTCCATGTTAAAACTATCCTCTCTTGGCTCAGAATCTCCTTTAATTCGATGTTCAAAGGAAAAGCCAATGTCCTGTACAATCTTGGGGGTTTTATTTCTCTGACTTGTGCCCCACCAGGAAGCACACTGCAGTACTGCAGTCTTTACAGAGTTAAGCATGGGGGTTTTGTGTGCCCAGGCACTGAGTCCTGGCCTCCGCTGACTTTAGAGTCGTCTCCCTGACAGAAGCAGCTCAGTTGTCACCTGAAAGTTCTTGGTGAACTGTGCCAGGATCTGAACTAGCTTGAGATCCTGTGAGCTGTGAAATGTACATCATTAGTGCCACAGATTCTTCACCTTCAGATTTAGCAACAGGTGTATCAGCTGCTGAATTCAGAAGAATAAGTAAATGCAGCACTAATTTACATTTTAGGTGTAGAGATGGTTATCCAGGCCACCTCAAAGTAGACTTACAACAATAAAGTGGAGCCAAGACAGGAAGTCTGTCCCAGACCTCTATTTTAATAAAGCTAGGCTACATGCTCGTTCTGTTTCGTCCTGGTCCTGCAATTTACCTTAAGACAACCAAGACAATGCACTTGCTATGAAAGCAAGCTCTCGAGGGCCTGTGCCCAACAAACCACGTGTTTTCAGCTTTACTAAATAAGCAGAGAAGGATGAGAAAGTACAACCCATAGCATCGTATCCTGCCTTCCTGTCACAAACTGACCATACCTGTTAGTAGAAAATGCAGTCACGGTTGTCTGTTCCAGCTTGAATCCACCCGATTACTTTAAAGCAGCTTAAATGTGCTTGTTGCGACCCCTCGAAGGCCGGCCACTGCAGGCTGAAAGCCTGGGCCCTATTTCCAGCCGGGTTCGCAGCAGGCATTTTCAGTGGTATGAAGAGCAGTACAAAGAACAAGGAAATAAATGCCTCTGCCCATGGAGCGGTAACCTCGCTAGATAACAGCAGGTACCCTGAGCGTCTGCTGTAGGCAGTGCTGTGGCCTTCTCTTACGACAGTATCACAGGAACACACGTTACCTCTGGAGGATTGATCTTGTGAGGATCAGTGCAAGGACGTTTCAATGAGAAAATGAGTAATTCTTTACTCTGATTATGATGATTAATTGTGTTACGTCAGTAGCTTTTGGCACAGCCAGTGACAGCAGCAGATTTCATACAGGAAAAACCTAATTCAAGAGCCAAAAACCTTAAAGGGGAATTTTGATGAAGTAATAATATTAATAAATGACACACAAGCAGCTATAGTTTTACATACATGCAGAAACGCACATACTTTCCTCAATTCTATATAAGACTTTGTACTGATGTGTAATTGTTTTGCATTTGAAACACCAGCCAAGATAAAAAAACTGGCACTGCTGCTGGAATTGACCAGCCCCAGATGGACTAACTGTGAAAGTTTTTGGACCACATGAAGTTGAGCAGCGATTCTATCACAGGTGCCAATTTCACAAAAAAGTAATCACTGTTGAACTGGCAGGCATCCTACTTCCCTCACTTTGCTTGGTTATGCAAAGACTAACCAAGACTTCTATCGGGTACATAATTTAAGATGGGTAGGTCTTTGCTAGCACATGAAACTGGATGGCCCTGGAGTTTCAGTTTTTGAAGGGCATTTGGCTTCCAGACAGTGCATTAACTGGTTTCCTCTCCAGTTCTGAAGGCAAGCACTTGACACCCACTGATCAGTTCATGTCCTTCTCTCCAGTACGGTTTCTTTCCTCAGCTGCCATAACCAAGCTGTGCTCTTTGTCAGATTGTTTTTGTCTTGGATGCCTTCCAGCTCATGTCTTCTATGCACTTGGTACAAGAGGCATTTAGGAGGGAAGCACCAAGGCCACGTTCCTCAATCCTGTTTTGATAGGAAATGCTCATTTGGAAATCCCAACATCATGAAAAATTATTCTCAATAGGGTATGCTCTGCCAACATATGACCTTTAACTGTTAAGCAACAGTAGAGAAAACACCACAAAAGTAGATAATTCTGTAATCAGTTCAGATATTTGACAGATAACAAGGAATAGTGCTCTTGCATTTAAGCATGAATTTAAAAAGCTGGAGTAACATTGTAGGTGGCTGCCCTTGTATCTTGATCTGTCTGCTGTTAACGCTGCTTTCCTGTCAACGTTCCCCTACAGGAGGAAACTACATGCTATCACTTAGATGTGTAGACTGGTAATTAACATGTTGACTTTCAAATTGGAATCACTGCTAACACTTCTGCAAGTGTCACCTCCTCAGCTCAGATGTGCTGACCACTTGCCTTGTACCAGAACACTTGCACAGAACCATATTTGAACCCAGTATTTGGAACCCACCTGTTTTTTCACCTTCCCAATTCACATACAGGGGTTGTTTGTCAATTTTATAGGGGGGTTCTGTCATGTGCAAGGAAAAGAGTTGAAGACTAGGCAGAGAAGAAACCAGTCTCTTGTTGAGCTAATGAGAAATTATAGATTTTGGTAGTAGCGAGGATGCACCAACATTTTTATTGCAATAATTTTTTTGATTATCCAGAGGGCACTTGTAATGACTGCACATAGCCCCATTGATTAATATCCAATACTAAAAATGCTGGAAAGATAATGTTCAAGTACATAGAGAACTACATTGATCTGCCTTACCTAAGTAAACAAGTTAGTTATTTTAGTGTCAATTTACACTTTGTATACAACCTGCTTTCCAACTATTCAAGGGGGATCAATATTTACGACAAATCATTAAAGAATGCAGTTGACTTTTACTGTGCAGACAACAAAAAAATGCAGTCAGCAACCCACCACTACATTAATTTTATGAAATCAGTTAACAAAACTATTGTAAAAAATAACTTAATTTCTAATGAGCAAATAGAAACAAGTTGTACAGCTCTCCCACGTTCCTGTGTTGATAGGAGAAAATGGCATTGAACCATTATACTCAGTAATTCAAGAACAAAACCAATTCATTGCTTAGGGGAATAAAAACATTCCTGTCTTCTTCCCCAGTCCCAAACTCAATATTGGTTTACACCAAAAAAAAAAAACAACCCCAAAAACAGCACCCTCACTCGGAGTTACTGCAGAAGTTCCATACTCTTTACTCTCTAACTTTGATATGTAAGTACCTGATAGAACTATCCTACTGGCATGTACGTGATTCAAGTGAAGCACTGCTTCGCTCCTTCCAAGTTTTTTTTAGCTTGCCAGCATACTAAGCTTAATCTTCCGATTCCTCATAATGTGCATACCCACTAGCATAGGTCCTTCCTAAATTCAAATTGCTGAATACATCTGTGGTCTCAGTATCGGAATCCTTCCCTCCCTCATCAATGTCATCTTCATCATCATCTTCTGCTTCATATTCATCATACTCATCCTCATGGTCACCTGCTTCTCCAGCTTTGCTAGAGGAGAGGCTCTTCCAGTAGGCATCATAACCAGAAGCTCCATCTGCATCTTCACCTCCAGTCTGTCGGCCAAATTTCAAAGAGCGTGCTGCAGGCAGACAAAAATGATTATGTTCCCGCTCCTCAACAGCAATTTGAGCTGAGCATCTGACATTTCTTTTCCATCCTTTTTCAGTACTCAGCAACAAGCATATAATGTTACACAGCCCTTTTCTAAATCTGACATTTTCAGATTCGATTCTTGCTCTGACAGAACCTTTCTGCTACAAACAGCCTATCCCTCTGCAGCCAAGTTTGTATAACCAATAACTGCTCCCAGAGCATGACTTGGGTTTTAGGATAAACCTTCGGTACTCTAACCAAGAAAACCTGTAACTGGATGTGCTTTGCAGACAGAATATATATTGTGATTCATTCAAGGCTGGTTGAGGTAGATCGTATGTATGTCATCAAATTGCACTTTGAACTTCATTTGCCAGCTTCTTGCAGATGAAATAATGACATAGGTGGTGATTTTCTGCAATTTTTCTGTAACTAAAATCTCAAACTAGACAACAGTTTTCACTGTATTGCAATCGATTAATGATTAAGAATGAGAGAATGATTTATTCTGGAACTAAGAAACAAAGTTTTTCCCCAAAACAAATGCAGCAAAGCTCTTCAAGTCAATTGAAAGTAAATGGACTTTACTTAAGTGTTCCTATGCAGAAAAGCAGTTGCCAATGGTACTTGCATTGCTTGTTAGCTAGAGAGGCAGGCTTACTTGACATGCTGAGATCCTTTGTCTGCTGAGTTTCATGGCCACATTTAGGGCAGGGAGGCTCTTTTCCTTTTTCCTGTTTGAAAACCTTACTTCGCACATGATCGTCACAAAAACAAGCCTGTGGGGTGAAAGAATAAAAAGACTAAATGTTTTAATCATAGAAGAATAGTCTCCAGCCAGAAGCAAGCAAAAAAAGTGTCTAACAGCAGCAGGATTTTCTGGTTGGGATTAAAATTTAATGAGCTCTATCTGCAGTGGAACTGGAGTCTGTGCACACAGCAACGGCTCCTGTGTTGAAAGTAGTTTCATGGCTTCCTGGGGAAAAGACTGGGTAAAAATGCTGATAAACAAGCACAGAAAGTAGCATATTCAGGAACTGGATCACAGCGCTGCCCACAAGGAGCCTGGCAAACTTTGGTTTACATTGACAAGCTTAAACAAAATACAATCAGAGATGTATGCCAGAACATATCTATTCAGTGACCTCAAGGCAAGAATTAAGAGATTGAAATTTCACATACTGAGCACCAGGGTGCCAGTGAACATACCTGGAGAAAGGAACAATTTGGAATAGGAAATCAACGCTATGGGAGACTGCAGGGAAACATAAAGAGGGCAAGAAACCAGCACCTGCAGAAATCTGGGCAATGCTGATGATGAAGCAGGTGGAACTTTTTACACAAAATTACTTCCAAGTGTGTAAAACCAAAAGCCTGACATCCACAAATTAGCCTGTGCATAGCAAAACTGGATTAGCTGTGGAGATTATTTCTATTGGATCCAGGCTGCAGCAGTGTTTTCTGGTGAGATCATCACTTGACTGTTTATAAAAAAAAAAAAAACAAACAAACCAAAACCCCAAAACTTTTTAAATTGTTTTGGTTCTACACTGGATCAACACATAGTCCAAAGCCTTGGATTCTGTTCAAGACCAAGGATTTGTTTTGCTTTTTTTTCTGAAAAGGCCCAAACATTCTACAGACTCAATTTAAACACAGAGGGCTGGACAAAGTGAAGATCACCTCACCTGGTGTAAGGATGCACAACACTGTCTTGTAGCAAGTGTGCAAGCACAGATAAAAGCCCTTTTGTCCCCCATAATGCTACCTCCAGGCTTCAGAAACTAATACAAAAGTATGAATATCTTTTTAATAATGTAGATGAAGGCATGACAAGGCTTGTTACCAGCCTTGGGGACTAAGGAAAACAAGTCTAAAATCACAGCTACTTACAACTGTTTTTACTCTACCTTACAACGCAGGCATGAATGCTGCCCAAGCCTGTTACAGGAAACACCTGTTGGAGAAAATGAGTAAGGAAAATTCAGTACTTGGAAACTGCAGATCTGTGATGATTTTAAAACCCTGTAAAAGTATGTAATAATGTAACTGAGGTACTTATTTTTAATTCCCTGACACAACTGCACTCCGGCAACGCAAACCAGTCATTTTACCACACGGTACCATTTTACTACATTTTTTTCCAAGTTTAAGTCTCATTGCAGTAATGTGATTTGACACAAAAAGTAAAAGTTCAAGAGCAGAAAAAGTTTAACTAGTTTTTGAGTTTCCAAACTTTTAAACACAAGTTTCAGAACTGCCTTGGTATTATCTTGTGTGATCATCTTGCTTTTCCTTTTCTCACAATGTCAAAAGGAGTGCTAGCATTCTACAGTCACTTCACACAACACCATGGCAGCCTTTAATACCTTTACCTCATTTATATGGGATGTGAGAACACTCAAAGCTTGCAAACTTCCAAACCTAGAACAGTTGCTTTGTT
The DNA here is from genome assembly GCA_035590215.1 of Microhierax caerulescens. NCBI lineage: Eukaryota > Metazoa > Chordata > Aves > Falconiformes > Falconidae > Microhierax > Microhierax caerulescens. The sequence goes on along the minus strand of JAVJGJ010000001.1, from coordinate 12,429,287 downwards.
CTGTAGCTTCTGTCATGTCCTCTGGAAACATACTTTATTACATGCAACTTCAGATGAAATATCTAACCGTGTTAAAAAATTGTAGCTGGCATGTGAACTGCAACAAGCAGAATCAGTGCTCAAAACCTAACTTGCCCTTAAGCTTCAAATTGGTTTCTTTACTCCCCTAGAGGGAGTATAGTAAAGGCAACCACACAGGAACTGGCAGCAACACAAAGCAGGTGAATGGTTACTCCTCAAGAAGCAGTAATTTTATCAGTCCCTGTGCAAGACTCATTCCCTTCCACCTTGCCTTACCCCTGTGAGAACAGTTTTTGAATCTGAAGTAATAAATATCCTGAGTTCTCCACACGAGCAAGACAGCCAGGGGATTTAGCACTCTGTTAGGTATTTAAAGATGGAACTGGAAATGCTAATGCATAGATATTCAAACATTTCTGGAGTATCCACACTTTAAAAAACTTCTCTCAGAGAGTGATGAAAAATAGCAGTACCTTTTGCACAGCTACAATGGGATTTAGGCTATAATTGCATGACTGCATTTCAAGTTCATGTGTCCTGCAGAAGTTCAGCTTTTATAATCTTGTTACCACAAACTGATGAAAATCCTGCCTCTCTACCAAGACTGCACTGTGCCACAAAATGTTGAACGCAGTCAAAACCCTCAAAAAAGCAATTTTCCTATTCAGGGTGTGACATCACATCTGTGAATTAAAAGCTTCCAACAATCACTGAAAAAACATTCTTGTGGAACAGCTGTTGCTGTTTCAACATTGCTATGCAGGACGATATTCTGGCAGAATATATCAAGAGAAGCTAATCAAGGCTTAGAAAATAGTTGGCTGGGCAAAAAGGGATCGGAGATGAAAAATTATATAAAAGATTTCTAGACACAGACTACAACATTGAAATCAACAAACATTCGGAATTGGAAGAAATCAATTAGGACAAGAGATTAGTCAGTTCTGAAGAAAAGTCTTATACATGATAAAGAGCACCTTGAACTTCTATAACAAGGATTGAAAAACGTTGCAATAATCAAAATATATGCAGGTTTTGGAAAGGATAAACGCTCGTCTCATGGGGATAAACCAAATAGCAGCTAATGGTGGGTAGAAAAAAAAACTTCTACAGAAGATTAGTTATTTTAAACATGCATAGTCTTGGTTTGTTTGTGTTTTGTTTTGTTGGGGTTTTTTTAACTTCCCCTGAAGTTTCCCTGTTTCAGCCTGAGATGAGCAGTGGACTAGAAAACTCGGGCATGGCCATCATGTCCTCTTACAAATACCAGTTTCAGTTTTGTCCATGCAATTAATTAAACTAACATTGAGTTCATGTTCTGGATGAACCCTAGTTTTGTTACTTCTTTCTGTGTTCACTCTGTCTCACTGAATCAGATGATGACTGCTTCCTGAGTCACAGCCTTCCTCAGGACTTGCTGCTTCTGCAAAACCAACAGCTGCTAACCCTTCACCACCATACAGGCCATCTGGGAAAGTTTAGCCAGACTAACACAGGTAGTATTATTTAGAGCAACAGTTTTCCATGAGAAACAGGTATGTAGAAATAGTTCATCATGTGGTCAGAAGAGTGGAAGAGAGCTCCTTGCCTGCAGAGCTTTGTGGACTAAAGAAGCAGCATTAGCAGTTCCAGCTGCAGTCCTGCCCACTGCCAACCTACAACTTCAGAGACGGCTGGCTCCTGCAAAGGCAACTGCCCTTGGGAGGCCTATAAAAGCCAGGCAGGGAAACAACTACCATGTACAATCTGGCACGGAGGAAGGTCAGAAACAAAAGCTCTAATCTAGATAACTGGGTATCAAGAGCAAGCACATAAGAAACAGGCCCCTTCCTCCAGTGGTGGTAAAAGCTATTTGGAAAAGGTGATGGAGAGTATCCCGAAGCACAGAGGAAGCAATTGGAGAGTCTGCTTAGCTGTGGTGAAAGGGACTATGAATTACTAACTTACATTTAAATGTCTCTGCTTCCAGAACTTGGCAGCTGGCTTGATGTTCAAACTGATCATCTTCACAGAGGAAATCGTGGCAAAAAGAGCAGGCAAATATTCTGCCTCCTAAAAGATTTATCAAGGCAAAATAATCAGCAGTAGGCATAAGCATCAAGTTCTGCTCTGCAAACAATTTAGGCGGTAGTTTTGTCTGAAGACCAGTTCTTCCTTCTGTCACAAATGCTTCAACAAAGTCCTAAATCAGACACTGCCATCCATTATTACACTGAAAAACACCATGTATCTTACAATGTAAGGCAGCACAAACATAAAGCAAGTATTGCTTCTAGTAATCTTCTTCATTTTATTTTGACTATGGCATTAAGTATTTTTCTTAAATCAGATCACGCTCTCATCCAGCCTCCTTCCCTCCCACCGCCTCACCTCTGATGGGCACTTGAAATAAACACTTTAAAGGATTCCACAAATGGAGATCAGGATGATTTGCTATGCAGTTGGGAATCCAAATACCCATACTAGCACGCACAAGTGAAGAAGGAATGGCAAAAAGTTGTGTGTTGACAATCTGATGCAGTGCTTAATTATGTGAAGGGCTCAGCTGCTAAGACAGTTAATACTTCAGATTACATAACCATCCCTGAATTGAGCAGTTACGTTCTTGAGCAGGTCATTCCCACTGCATAAGGCCTATTTTTAAAATGGGGAAACTGCCTTGCTTTGAACAACCATACTGCAAAGACTAATAATGAGCAAAAATTAAAAATGCTATGTTAAGAATATAGAGTAATTTAAGCAATGTGAGTAGAAAAGTATCGGTTAGATTTTCTTATTTTTAAGTATAAGCCACCTACCGTGGTCCCAGACGCTTCTTTCGCACTCAACACATTCTGCATCTGCAAGAGGGCAGATACACGCGTGTGTGCTGAGACACTTCCTCCCATGACACACCCAAGCTTCACAGAAATCACAGATTGCACCCTGCAATTACAGAAAGGTATCATCTTGGGAATTCTGCAATATCTAGAGACAGACTCTTATTCCATAACCCTGAATGTATCCAAGTATCCATTCTGTCAGTGGGTTCATTCCAGTTGAGCAAGAGAGCGCGAGCCGCATCTGTATTCCTATCAAGCTGCTCCACGGTTCATTTCGTTTGTTTGATATTCGTTTCTGCAGGATTAAATATCGTGCAAAATAACTTGGTTTTCTCCTTTTCTGATTTTTACATTTCTTATCATAAATCTTATGCATGAAAATTGTGTCCTCCAGCTGAAACCTGAGATCCATAAACGACAGCAATGTTCTGGCGAAAATGCCATTTCAAAAAAGACCTGAAAAATGCCACTGGATTCTTACAGCTGAAATTACTCATTTGGATTTAAAACCATGCTATATTAGAAAATAAGCTCCGCAGAGAGCAAAGATCCAATAACTCATTAGAACTGAGTCAGACTAACTTTCATTGTGATTAAACTACAAGATCTACACATCAACTATCTAGCATTTAAGAAGTCTCCTCAACCCATATGTAACGAACTACCACGAGCATTACAAGCACACAAACTAAGAAAACAATGGTGAATCCAAATCGATTGTTGATTAAAACATTGCATCAGTGAGTACAGGAACTTCAGACTGGGAAGGCCGGTTGTGTTACTGAGAAAAGCTGACTGCCAGCTGGAGGCAGAAACAGGAGAGAGTTTAGCTCATACAGCATTCAGTCCAGAGGCTGTGACGTGCCATACTTTCCGTTCCAGAATGTAGAACTAACTTCTAAGAACAAAAGGCCAGAAGCTATGACTATCTCTGCTGAGAGCCCAAATGTTTTTATATACTTCTAAACAAAACTCCCCTCCTAATGCCATGGAACAGATTCCTCTCTGCAACACTGATGATCTTTGCAATACTGAGAAGAGAGCAACAAAAGTCCACTGGTTTCTACAGAATGATGCTAGATTTTAATGAAGACTGGCAATCGGCTATGGGGCATGTAAGCTGCAGTGCTGTTAATGCACGTGCTCAGGGCCTGCCACCAACACATATCTGTTAGAATCCAGGATGTATGTCAGAGTTTGCAGGAGCTGAACCTAAAACCACAAAATTTGGGTTTCCATATATGGGAAAAATCAGTTTGGAATGGTAAGATGAGAAAAAAACCTTGGCACAGTACATGCTATCGTTCCATAGTTCTTTTTTATCTTTTTTGAGCAAGATTTGCATAGAATAATCTCATAGGGCAAAAGAGCTTGCAATTTTGTATACATACCACCATTGCTAGTCCCGTACTGTACACACCAGCATGTTTTATAACACAGTCTGAAGACTTCATCATGCATTTGGTTTTTCCTGTTTAAAAAAAAAAAAAAAAGAGAGAAAAAAAGGGAAGCAACCAGAAGAAAACTGTAAAAATCAAAAATACTTAGAATGAATGTTCATATAAGAGCGGTACTTCAGCCAAACGCCTGTGCTTAATTGTAAATCTAGGTAAAAATAATGCAAACAAATGTCTGCAACCTGCAACCCACCCTCACATCTCCCTTAGATCAAGTTAATTATCTGTTTTCAGCCAAAATCTCTTGCCCCAGTACTGAGATAATGAGGCAGTGTGTTGTCTGGCTTTATGTTTTGAGGCATTGGCAAGAATTTCAAATGTCAAAACAAACCAAAAACCAAAATTAAGGTGAAAGTCAAGCAATGACATCTTAAAAAAGCTGCCTTTAAAACTGCTGCTACTTCTGTCCCACCATAAAAGCAGCATGTGCTGTGTGCAGGGCTGAGGCCCTCTGAAAAAAAAAACATGTGCATCTGATCATTTACTTAGATACACTGGGAGTTTTGTGGTGGTGGGTTTTTTTCTTTTTTTAAAGAGGTATTACCGCCTAGACAAAATAATTCCCTTTAAATGCAGGGGTTGTGTGGGAGAAAAGGCTACAGTCTGCACTTAAAAATCAAGCAGTTAGGGTGACAAGTTTCCCCTACTCCTTGCCTCTGACATGCAGTTATACAAGCAAAAAAAAATCTTGTAGTTAGTCTGGGCTACTGCAGTGGAGTTTTATCACTGATTTAAGCTGCCCTGCCACAGACCCCTTCAGTACGTGTTATTGTCTGCTTGGAAAAAACAGCAAAAGGGTGCTCCCTGCAAACCCATCCAAGAGCTAACAAAACCTAAACAATACTCTGAAAATGTCATTAAATCCCAGTATGCAGCACCAGCAGAGTTTTATATTAAATCACACCTCAGATACTAAATGGCACTTGGGAGGTGGTGGGGGTATTGCTGGGCCTGAGCATTGCAGTACAGCTACCTTGCTCCTGTTCCTCAGGGAAAGATGCTGTTGGTTTAGAGGGGCTGTCCCCAATATCTGACTAAGCACCAAACAGCTCTAATGGTCTTCGTCTTGGAAAACCCTGGGACTCAATATAATTTTGTGGTTGTTGTTAGGAACCCTTTTCCTCCAGAAACATACTGCAGCTTAAGATAAATTCAACACACAGGAGTCAACTTCAGATGTATAATATACTGCAAGATAGACAGTATGTTTTTAATGCTTCACTGCATGATGACAGAAGGAAGACTTAGGAAGGATGACACACTGCCATTGCACACTAACAGCCTGGCTTCCAGAAATGCTCGGTATCTGCAGGTCCCAACAAAGGCACTGGAAGCTGCAGATGTCAGCAGCTCTCGGAGTCAAACTACAAAACAGCCAAATTGCTTAATGACAAAGCGAAAATCTGCAAGGGTGTGTTGAAGAGTAAAACAACAAAATTCACCTCAAAATATGAAATTACTATCAACATCCCTTGCAAGCAAGCAGCTGTTTTGTTTTGTTTTGTTTTTTAAAAAAGGGGGCATTTCAGCCTGATTCAGAGCTGAGTTCTGTCACTAGGAGTCCTTTTCTTCTGATTTCAAAGCATCAGTCCTCTAGCACATATAAGTAACATGAGCAGCATCTTACATTACAAAACCATGTAAGGTGAATAATGTACTGCTGCTTTAATTGGTATTAAACTGATCAGAAATTATATCACCCCTAAATTTACTGGCACCTTGCTGGCAGTCAAAGCATTTTTAACTTTGCTCTCGTTACATTTTTATGAAACAATACTCTACATGGTCACTCTAAGGAAATGGTCAATCAAGATGTTCTCAATCCTAAAAGGCAGTGACGCACATTCTTCTGAAGATCAAATACTGAAGACAAACCCATGACCCTAACTTGCAAACCTCTGGGGTCAGAGGCATATCCATGAGTGCATGATCGAGCAAGATCACTTCTCAAGGAGGATATTCACAGCAGATTTAAAAGAAGCTGCTCCACAAATCACAAAGGTACTTTAAGACAAAGGTACTCCAACTGCTGAGAGTTTAACACTACAAATGGGACTGAGGATACCAAGGTTTTGTTCATTATTTCTACTCACCACATTGTGCGCAAATAGGTAATTTTTGAACAGAGTTACAGAAGTAGCAAAAAGCTCTGTTCTTCTGTCGTCTAGGCACATGGAGGGGAGAAAGAAAAAGCAAGCAAGCATTAAAAAAAAAAAGACCTGTAAAATGTTTGAAACCAATTAATACTAAACTACTGGTTTTAGAAGGGGAAAAATACTTACCTTTGGCACTTATCACATTCCTAAAGAAAAGAAATAAAATACTGGTAACTATTTTTATTCTAACTAAACTACATAAAACTTACAGACCCCACAGGGACTCTGATTTAAGTTCTGATTAGGAATCTGAGGTTTTATTCAAGTATTATACCTCTGATGCAAAATGTAACCTTAAATATAAAGGAAGGATGGCAGGAAGATTGACATTCTAGTGGTGTTAAATACAGTCAATATATTATCACTGGGTTTACGTAATACAAAATGGCGTATTGTAATATATAATACTTTAGGTTATTTTACCATTGAAGCATTACAAGGGTGTTTGGCTAAATCTATGTTGGCTTTTGAAGCCCTTATCTGCTTTTCACGTTCACGACGGTTCTCAGCTTTCTTACGAGCACCAGTCTTCTTTTTAGGCATTTTTCACTCTGTGGGAGGGGAAAAAACAGGTATGTAATGAATGCACACAAAATGACTATGTAAATACACAGATACATGTGACACATGCAGCACTAAAACTGGATCTTGGAGCTCCCACGTTAACTGTGCTTCATCTCCATCCTTTTCTCTTCTGAAAGTTTCTTTTCAAACATAGATTAAGGGGCCAGTCCCTTAGGAAGAGTCATGTGATAAACCACTAAGAATACTGTGATCTGGAAAGGACTTTGCTATCTTACAACTTGCACTTAACTGTCTTTGAAGTATTTTGCTTTAAAAAAGCCAAACTCGCCATGTTTTATAGGTTTGTTTGTGATGGGCCTCTGATTTTAGTTTGCTTTGTCTCTTTAATAAGGAAAATATTCAGCTCATTTTCTCTTTCACTTCTCTCTCTTCTCATGCTCACTACCTACTTCAGTCAGTTAAAAAGCATTCTTCAGGTAAGCAAATTGTGGTGTACTGCAAAAATGCAGCTTTCACTTTTCATGAAGGCTTAGAAAACAAAATTGCATACAGATTTAAGAGCTATGACAAAAGGATGTTTGTACTGCTTATCATTCTGGCACATTACAAATAATGAAGAAATGAGCATGCATTGCTTTTAGATGCCACTGTTTCCCAAGAAGGGTTTACGTTGGTTTAATTCTATCTGTTCAACGCATGTGTCTACTTTAAAATTCTAATACAAAACGCAATACAGTGGTGAGACCATCAGGCAATCAGACCACTGCTCTCTTTTCATATCCACAATACTCACATACGCTTAGTTTACTCTGTATTTATAATAAATTAGGCAAGTATTATCCTGACTTCATGAAATGGACAACTAAGATTAAAGGTTTGGTCTGATGTCAGAATTTCTCTCATCAACATGGGCACTCAAGATAGAAGCCCTTCCTTATGCTCCGCTCCGCCTTTGTCATCCCTTCATTTCTGCTGATGTAACTGTTGTTGGTGTCACATTTTAAACCAGACACAAGTTAAAAAAACTCAAACCCAAACCAACAAGCACCCCCAAGGCCCAGATGAGCACAATCTGATGGGGGAAGACAGTGAAAGGGGCATCAGGGGTATCTGTTTACCAAGCATGGGAATAAGAAAGCAGCTAAGGAAGAGGCAAGAACCTCTCTACTGACAAAAAAGTTGCCTTATTAAACATAGTTCTAAAAAAAACCACTCCCCAGTCTACGGCCCAGGTGGACATACTTTTTGTGCTGTCATTACCAAACCACATTTCCTTGCAGACAAGATGGCTTAAATTTTGGAAGTGTTTAGCTCTTATTTTGGTACCTCACCACTGTGCTTTTGAAAATCTGGCCTCTCTAGCGAGTAGCCCCAACATATATTGCACTGTACAACTAACCCGCACTTCTAGCTACAAGTACACCTAACGATGCTCCTTGCTCTGCCTCCAATTTCTAAAACTGCAGAAATGTATTTGCAAACAATTGATAACCGAGACTCAAGTGTCCTCTTGATGTGCACTTATGGAATGAAGTACCTGGCTTTTCCCAGCCTCATCCCTAACTCCAAGCAGACATGTATGATGGTATCTGTAAGGGAGAGCTGCAGCATCAACAGGCAGCAAATTGTAGCAGCTTAAACTTGGAAGAAAAATTAGTATCTTCATTCAAAAAGTCTTATAAAATAAATCCAACAATCCTAACTTTCCCGAACAAAGAAATATATTGTTCTAACCAAATGCTAAAATTTGGTTTTGATAGCATACATAAATCAGTTTTCTCACCCTGTAGCATTTTGCACTGTGTTTAAATTGTATTAGTGTCATATTTTGCAGTCAAAATCGTATTGCTGAGCTGCCTGCTGGCAGTTGTTATTATTCTAGAGCGTGACAGTTCTGACACTGGGAGTCCAATGTGAGGACTCATATTGGACTTGCACACTAATTTTCAAACTGCTCGAATGCTGATTTTACAACAGAATCTAATGGTTAGTATTTATACTTTGACTTCTGCACATTACCTCATAATTGAAACCACCAAAGTGACAAACCATTTTCATAAAAAATGGTCTCAGTGATACTGAGGACACATTATGAGAAATCTTTAAGATGATAGTTTTTAGAAAGTTGCACTAAACTAAACAACGACAAAACTGCAATGTCAGGTCCTTTTAATAAAGCCATCAAGTCAAACCTGGCTTTCAAACACCATCCAATAAATAAAAACATCCAATAGATGAGTATGCTATCACTCCCTCTGAGCTTCCACTTAAGATGTGTGTTGTCTTTGCCCTGAGTTCTAAATGTTTAGGGAATTTACCATCTTTTGATTTTCTGACTGGAGCTTCATAATGTTACAATGCCAGAAATTATGACAGTAAAAACTTTGTTTACCTGCAACTCCTTTCAAATCACAGTATTGCACCTTTTAAAAGCACTAATCAGTACCTAAAATGCCGCTGCGTTATGTTCTACCTCTACTTTTGGCAATGCTTCTGTCATCTGAGGCTGATGGATGACCCAAAAATGTTACTTAGGCAGGACACCACCTTTACTAAATGCTCAGACAGGAAAGCCCCAGTGGAATCCATCTGCAGTCCAGCTCCCCTGCAGGGTGCAGCAGCCAGACTCCAACTTAATGGCTGATGCTGTGGCACAGAAAGCTGAGTTCAGATATCGGCAGGCTGTGTATGAGGTGAACAGCAGTTTAAAGGAAAAGCCTCAAAATGTACTGTGTGAGTACTGGGTCCCCAGCACAGTGTGTTTCACTCTGTAAAAGCTTCACCTACTGCTCTTCACGTGCCCCCTCTATTTGGTAAGGTGAAGATTGGCAAAGACAGCAGTTCCCACCACAACTCCAAAGCCAGTTTGTGTATTTTAACTGATGGTTTGTGCTATGTAAAATACATAAAGTCTGGCATCTAAATTCTGTTGCGGTCTTAGCATGCCTGTGCTGTTTCTTCCCCCCCCCTTGAAGACTGTCCTTGATGAGGTCCCAAAGACACACACTAAGTCTGCAGCAGACAGGAAAGCAGATTGCATCAGCAGATTTCTGGATTTTCTGTGCTGAGCGCGACATTCCCATGCGTCATATTATCTTGTCTTATGTGACACGCTAACCACCTCGCTGTCACAAATATAATGAACAGGTGTAAAAAGCTATACATCTGGGGGGCTGGGTAACTGTTGGGTTACTCTTGTCATGCCATGCATGTACTAACTGCTAAAAGAGCCTTTCCGTATTTCAAAACTTCTTGTATTGGAGCATAAAATAGCTTCTACCTTATGCATATTCATCAAAAGAAGAAGCACTGTGAATTCGCTGGGTCACATCTGATTCTATCGAGAATTCAACAAAATCTGCTTTTCCACTTTGCAAGCATTACGCAAGACATCAATATTTGGAAAAATCTGTATGAGCGGTATTTCCTCCTTATGTCCTTCCAGTCCACGATTCCTCCTAATGATGAAATCATTTCCAAGGCGCTGCGACTTCAACGACGTTCTCCACCTCCGTGGGCAGGCCCGGCTCTGACCGGCCCCCCCGCACACACAGAGACACACACAGAGACACACAGAGACACACACAGAGACACAGACACACAGAGACACACAGAGACAGACACAGACACAGACACAGAGACAGACACACAGACACACACAGACACACACACAGACAGACAGACACACACTCACTCTCTCTCTCTCTCTCTCCCCTCCGCCGGTAACGGCCGCCCCCCGCCAGGCCGCCGCGCTCGCACGGCCCCATTTACGGCTGTCAGGTGAAAGGCCACTAGCAGGCGACAGCTTTTTCGGAGAACACGCGCGCGCTGCGGCCCCTCGCTGTGTTGTTACCTTATTCTTACCACTTCCACCCAGGACCCCACAGTGTCGCAACGCGTTTCCAACGCGGATCGCCGCGCTCCGTATTTCTCGGCCCTTATCTCCGGGGGGGGGGGCAGCGACCGTTCCGCTAGCTCGGACCGGGGAAGGCGCGGCCGCTCCCTCAGCGTCCCCCCCCGCCGCCGCGGCCGCCCCCTCAGTGTCACCCCTACCGCCGCGCCTCCCCCACCCGCAGCGCCTCNNNNGGGTGCGGGGCCCGGCCGGCCCCGCGCGGCGAGGCGGGAAGGTTCCGAGGGCAGCAGAGGGGGCTGCAAGCCGGGCCGCCGCCTCAGGGCCCCGTCCCCGGCGGCCAAACGGCCTCTCCCGGCCTTCCCCTCACGGAGGCGGGCAGCCGCGGGGCCGGCCTCGCAGCACGGCCCGGCGTGCTGGGTAGGGGAGGCTGGAGGGGCGAAGCGGGAAGGAAGGCGAGGTGGGCGCTGAGGGAGCTGGGGGGCCGGGGTCTCTCTGACGGCGGGCAGGGGGCAGTACGAGTGCCAGAATAGCAAGTCTGTACTTTCTCCTCACAGAACTGCGGTGTCCGCGGGTTGGAGCTCGAGTGGTTGGCAACCAGGAAAGGGCACGATTTCCACACTGCAGGGAAAGATTTGGAAGGAGACCATAAAAAATGGTAAATATATGAATACCAAAGGCAGTGTTCTTATAGCAGGAGTAGTTAGCACCTGCGTCCTGCGTACTACTGAGCACTTGGAGTTACAAAGCAAACTGTATTTGTGTGCACTTGCATCTTGGATTAAAAAACAAAGAAACAACCCCAAAGTGTTATCTCCACATGAATGTCTGTGTTCTGAAGAGAAATAGGAAAAAAAAACCTCTTTTGGTCTTGTTTGGGGGTCCTAATTAACGGGATCTTTCTCCTCACTTAAAATATGCTGTTGGTTTCACTGTGGTTGGGAAATCTTTGAGAAAAGTTTTAATATGCTGTTTATATGGATGTTAATGGTTGTTCTATCCTTACATTTTGTTTGCTTTTGTGGTGATTGCCCCACAACTTCCACTCGTTGGAGACCGAATTTAGGGCATAGTGCTTGCAACAATTAGTTGTGATTTTAATTGGTTAGGGTCAGCACCTGAAAAGTTACCTCTGAAATATTTCATCAGTGGCTTCATCAGTTTACAAAATAAAGTGTTGTTTAATCTAATGGTAGAAATACAACACAGCTTAAAAAGGGAAATAATACCTGTACCATAAAAAAAACAAAACAAAACAAAACTGTACACATCTCTGCCCTACCTGAGGTTATGCAAGTCATACTTTGTCACAGATCACTGCCTTTCAGGAGAATTCAGTCTGCTGCTCAGCAGTTTCTGCTCATTTCCCACTCAGCCACCTCGAGGTCTGTAACCCAGTGATGCTTGCTTGAGTTCTGCTAGAGCTGTGAGCTCTGGAGCTTGGTTGGCACGCATGACAGATACTACATGAGGTGTGAAAGGGTATGAACTATGCGGTGAAGGTGAAGACAGATGTATAGACTTGCTGCTCCCTTTTCTTTGTGTGTATGGTGAGCCCTTAATTCCTCTTCATAAATTGTATACACACAAGTAAAAATGTAAGGATGCCTGATTCATTTTAATATCAGATGTTCTTCCTACAAGCATATTTATTGCTCTTGTGCATATTGCTTAGAAAACCCTTTGTTGAAAACATTAGATGATGTGTTGTATAGATATTTAAATGAAGATAAGTACAAGGACCATGGAGCAGTTACATTCTAGTGTATTTCATAGACTTTTTTCTAGGAAGGTTTGATACATATTCCATATAAATAAGTCCTAGCACACTTTTATTTCTTGTGTGCTTTGATCATCCTTTCACTTAGGTGGGGTGGTTGTATTGCTTCTATGTTGTACTTGGTCATGGAATTCGTACTGAAAGTTGGCTGCTGGTTATGGAATGTGATTTTGTCTTAATGAGAGAGGCGGGTATTCACTGGCCACCGCTATCTTGTCAGGAACACTCTTAACTTTTATGGGGCCAGGGTTATACCTCCCACAACAAATAATTTGCTTGTCATGATTCGCCTTCAAGACGTAATCTTCACACCAGGTTAGTGGGACACACAGAAAACAACATTATTGTTTAAGGCAAAAATTCATGATGATCCCTTAACAGGACATTTCTCCTTTGTAAGAAGCATGTGGAGAAGTAATTTTTAACTATTGTCAGTAGCCATGGCTCCATGTGTAACTAACAACCTAAGCAGAAAATATGATTTTTTGTGAGACCTTAGAGCTTTTTGTGTCATTCTCACTTTTATTAATTAATTCATTAATTATTAATATTCTTTTATTCTGGTTGTGACCATCCTAGTCTGTCTAGTCATGAATGCAAGAACACAATGAGGATAAACAATATAGAATTGGAAAGAATACACAATAGGAATAAGTGATACAGCATTGGAAAAAATACAAACAGAAAGTTTTAATCTATTTTAGAATAATTATCGTAGTCAGCTCATCTACTTCCATGAATGAATGGAGCTGTTAAAGACAGAACTATGTATTCACAGACGTAACAATTGTCCTCTCATTTGAACGGGCGTTTTTGCATAAACAGACACATCAGTGAAAAAGGGGGGGAAATCTAGAAAAATCCCAAGGAGACAGGTGTATGCTAATTTTTTTTTATCTTAGTCTCGCTTAAATGGCTTTTAAGCAGTTGTTTTATTTTACCCTGTGAAACTCTTACCTGCCTCGATTATGTTCCAGAAACCACCCTCTAGATGGCAGGAGTTAGTCACTTCACTCGTGAACTGTAAAATACCTTGTCTTCAGAGCAGGTAAAGTGGCCTAGGGCTGTAATACAAGTGAATTAAAAAAAAAAAAAAAAAAAAAAAGATTAAAATAGCCAATTTGGAGCTTACAGAATTTCCATTAGCAATGCTGGACTATTCTCTGGGGAACTATTGCAGACTGTTGTTTCAAAGATATATGCAGAATGTAGCGAGAGTCACCCCCATTTTTAAAGGTGTTTTCAGTGATCTTTGTAAGAGAAACCATGGACAGCGTTTGTGTCTCTGAACTGTCATAATTCTATATTACCTTACAGAGAATCAGAACTGTCATGTTTTTGCTTAATGGCCACTGTCTGTCTAGCTAAGAAAACAGGACAGGACTCTTTGAGGGCCTCCTACATTGCCTGACAAAGGTGCTTGTCTAGTCAGGAGCTTGCATGACAGCACAAATATTGGTGACTGTTTTAACCCTAAGCTGTGCTACCTGCAGAGTAAAAGTTGTACACTAGAGAGAACTGGCAGTGGATATCACTCTTGTGAACTAAATGATGGAATGACAACACAGCCATCTTGGTTGGTATTTACATGTTCAAGGTATACCCTTGCAGCACGCATGCATTGTTCTTCACTCCTGTTTTCCTCTGCTACACTGCTCTACATCTCCTAAAGTTAGTTTCACCTATGCAAAGGGCCACAAGATGCAGGTAAATCAGAATCCTTCCAAAATAAATTGATGTCCAGGTTGCAGAACAGTGAAATTTTGTGCAATCTTTTTTTTTTTCCTCACTCCATTTTTTGTTCGTGTTTTGGAGCCTTGGCAGGGCAGAACAGTAGCACTATGGATTACATATTGACTGCTGGCCAAATACATGTTTTTAAGGCAGTAAATTCACAGGCATTTTAAATGGGAATAATTTGGTGAAAAAAAAGTGTTGGGAACAGTTGTCTGAAGGAAGGTGGGAGTTACTTTTTTGTAGTGACAAAGCTGAGTAGTACCATGGCAGTACAGTGTACCAGCTCATGTAGTCACTAAGCATCTTCTGAGTTGTGCTGCTCACTCCTTTGCTCATCTCATGGAAATTCTTCCTTTCCAGTGAGGGCATGTTTTGGGGATGGGCATTTATTTATTCCTTAAACTACCCAATAACAAAGGATGCAAGCATCTCGCTTCTACTATTGAAAATTACTGAGATCAGAAAGGAAAATCAGGAAATTAAGTGTGCACAGTCTCTATCAGAATGGTAATGTTCTGGGAGAGATAGGACTTTCATATGCAGTGACACTGGACTGTGCTGGATGACAGTGACACATTTTTACTGTCTTTTGCTGTAATATCTCGGTCCATTTAAAGATACAATGAAACGTGTGAACTATCAACTTGAAATAAATAATGACCTGAGTTGCTGTAATTTACTTTTAATTGAATACACTGCAGTTTCTTTTTCTCTAAATAATATGCTAGTTCTGATCTAATTAAGCCCTTGTTACCTACATACCTACCTATTATCATAATTATCTTTGTTACTGTAATGTCTCCATGCAGCATTCAATGTTTGTCTCCCTGGGGGATGCATTGTAAAATGGGTGCAGCATATATCTTTCTAACTGACCTTTGAAACAGCATACATCAAATTTAATTTGTTTTTAAATCCTGGCCTTGCAGCAACTGACCTTAAAAGTCATGTCGATATTTGTTTGATGTAAGATAATTTTGTCTACAGACATTTATCCTTGCTGATTTAGCTACATAAAGAAAAGGGAAACAAAGAAAAGAACTTGAGGCAAAAAATCTTTACAGATGTCTCCTGAATTGGCACGTTCAAATATAATATTTTAAAACAGGCCTTCTTGAATTAGGTGATGGTGAGATTTTGTGTGTGTGTTTTCTTTTCCCCTGCTCATGTAACTGATGCTTACAATCATTAATCTTAGCCCTGGAAAATTATTCCCCAAGAAATTTCCAAATTTGAAATGTATCAAAGGGAACAGAGGGGAGGAAAAAAAGAGATAAAAGGAAAAAAAAGATAATTTGCTGTTAAGTGATTAGGGTTCTGATTCAGGGAGCCCACTCAGCTGTTAACTTCTTTATTAAAATCTATTAATCTTTCCTATGATATTCAAGTTGTATATTTTCACATTTCTTCCACGACTTCAATAACAAACTGAACAGCATTTTATCATGGTAGTTTGTCGGGGGGGGGGGGGGGCGGGGTTTTTTTGTGTTTTA
>JAVJGJ010000001.1:12390765-12413346 GCA_035590215.1 Microhierax caerulescens | reverse complement strand
CCCCCCGGCGTATTTTTGTGTTTTAAGATGAAAGACATGCAGTAAAGCAAATGCTGGGATTTCTCTGGCACATTTAATGTGGTATCATAAGTTAATTATCATATGTTAATTAAGATTGCTGAGGTGAGAGGATAGTGCAAGACTGATCAGTTACTCATTTTCTAACAAAAAGGGTAAGCAAATAAATATTTGTGATGGAAAAATAACTTGTTGGCCAGTAGCAAGTTATTAGTATTGCTTTTCCATTATGAGATTGTAATGTTGTAAATTATCTTGTTTCTCTTCCCTCTGACCCCATCAAAAGTCTGGCACATGGTGATGAATTTGCTGCATATGTGACACTGGGAGGCTTTGAATGTGAAGAAGAGGGAGGTACCTGACAGAAATAAGCAGCACCTGTGTGACAGAAATGGAAAAGTTTAAAAAAAAAAATCCAAGGTCAGACAGTGGATGACTGATGACAAGAATTTCTCTCTCAGTGCTGGAGGCTTGTCAGGTGTACGTGACAGAGGAGAATGAGAAATGTGAATGTTTTAATTGGTCACAGGATATGAGATTCATTCACCTCACTTCAGCTGTGTAATAATGATCTTGTGGGTCTGAGCTTGCTGTCTGGCCTCTCCCTCTGATCAACAGGGAGAGATGGGCACCTGAAGGAGGTCAACCATCTCTCAGGACAGGCTGATCACTTTTTTACCAACAGCTAAAGCTGGGTGTCGTGAAACCTACCCAGGGTGCCTACCAGCTGTCTGTGCCAAAGGAAGTAAAGTTCTAGGGTATACTGAAGGTGGGCTAGGGCTTTCCAATAGGGCTAGGGAAGAGAGAGCAGTATAAAAAATGTCTCAGAAGGCATTATCTGGAATAGTTGGTACAGTTACCTGAGTTCATCCCTGATCTAAAAATGGGGGCTGCACAGCTGTAGCCATACCACATGAGTTAACGCAGGAGGTTGCTAAAGCAGAGAAGAAGGAAAAAGAGGGGCTGAAGTTCCTGTAGACTTCCCACAAGTCCCCCTGTAGCATGGACCAGTTAATACTGTTAGTTCTTTGTTCAAGTAAAGAATTCATACAGCCAGGTAGAAGGAAATGTTGCCAGAATGATCAGGAAACTGAAGCCTGTTATGTAGGAGGAGGTTAAAAAGATGTGCTGTATCTGGCAAAATGAAAGGTCAGAATGGGGTATGGGGGGTTTCCATCAGTGTGCCAAGTAAGGGGAGGTGAGCAAAAAGCCTGTTCTAGCACAAGAGCAAAGGGATATGAAACTTTATAGTCTGGGGCCACACAGTGCAAGAGAGATAACAACAGCAGGAGAGTGTCAAGGTTCAGAAGCTATAGTTGTGTGATATATGAAGAGAGCTGAGGTTGTTTAATCTGGAGAAGGGAAGACTGTGAAGATCTAATTGCTGTATTCAAGGACCTAGAGGGAATTTATAGAGAGACAGAGCCAGACTCTTCTCAAGGGTACACAGTTAAAGCATGAGAGGCAATAGTCATAAGCTGCAGCAAGGGGAATTATGACTGGTATATGGAAAAAAATTGTTCAGAGAGAGAGTGGTTAAGTAATGGAAGAGCTATGCTGGAGCCTCATATGTTGATGACAAGAAACTCTCTGTAATTTAGAATGGATTTTATTTTAATAACACAATGAATTAAATTGGAAAGGACCTCTGGAGGTCACTTGGCAAGTTTCCTGCTGAAAATTTCCACATCAAATGAGGTTGGCCAGGGCCTTGTCTAGCTGAATCTTAAATGTTGCCAAGGTTGGAGATTGCACAACTGCTCCAGGCAACCTTTTCCCAGGCTTAACAACTGTCCCTGCAAAGATCTTGAATAGGAGGATCCTGTTGACTTCAAAGGCAGTTGGATGATGGCCTAGATGAGGCAGAGTATTTGCCGTCTTTTTCTGAAATATCCGTGCTATCAAATTTAGCATTTCAGCTGTTCTATGTTTTTCCTCAGTTATCGAGCTGTGTGACATGTTCCTCTTCTGTGTCACTTCTTATCTGGATATCAATTTTTCTCCTTTAATTATGGCTTTTCCTTGTGCAGTAGAATTTGGTTGTAGAAATCTTATGCAAATACAAACTGAATGGTTTTCCTGTCTAATTATAGCTCCATTTAGATGAGAGTAATATCAATGGTACTGAGCATTGGCTGAATTAAATGCTGAAGTTATTCAGCTAATGAAAGCTGAAGGACAGATTTGTTTGCTTTACAGCATACAACATGGGTGGTTTAGCTGTTGTTTCAGAGGACTGAAAGAGAATTTTTGCATTGACAGTTCAATTTCCCTGATATTGCAGAGAGCTCTCTCTTATCATCTCTTTCACAAACTTAACAAGCTCCCATCTTACTTGCCCTACCATGTTTTTGAAAAGCATTGTGGATAAAGAACAGAATTACACCCTGTGTTTATAATAGCATCATGCAGCAATTCACCACATACAGAGCTTCATGTTGTAGATTATGTAATACCTGTATTATAAATAAGGTGTTTAAATGCAGGTAATCGAGTGTCAAATCATATGCTTATGGCACTATGAATAATAAGACTTGGGACCATTTCTAGGCATGGACATCAGTCTCAGTATTCTTATTGATTTAGAAACCCCATTTGGTTATGTTCCACTGCTGTTAGTTGATATTCTGACAATAGTTTCTATTCATTTTCATTTGTATTTTATTTGTTAGATTTCATTTATTGCATCTCAAGTACCTGTACCTTTAGAGTTATTGAAGTGTCACTATAAATAGTCAGGTGCTCATGATGTTCACTAAACCCCTTATTTATATTTATTGTGGAGTAATGAATCTGCAGTCCTACTCAGACCTAGAGCTTATAAATGGTTGATGTATTTTGAAATACATTTTCTTTTTATAATAAGTGTTCCAAGTGTGGCAGTGTTAAAAAGCAGAGCAAAAGCCCTTTTGATGGACTGTAAGGGGGAATTCAAGAGTTTTTCAATTATTTTATTGTTTTTATGTATTATTTAAAACACTGTTGAAAAACTACAACACTGATCTACTTAAGGTAAAACTCCAAAAGGAGGACAAGAAAAAAGCAAGCAGTTTCTGAAAACAGCATCCTGGACCAGCATCTGGTTTCTTTGCTAATTTTTACTAGGTTATAGTTAGTTCTTTTTGACAAGGTGGAGTTCTCTCAGACTCATTGTAGATGTGCAGTCTCCCCATTGAGTGCATGTCTGATGGGTCAGTGGAAGTATCATCAAGGTATTTGGGGTGTTGTTTATTTATTATATTTCTTGCTGCTGTCATGTCGCTGGACAGTCTGATGCCAGGATGTGGCTATGTATTTTATATTAAGTTAAATATTTGTCTACAAAGGTTAGGGCCTTGAGGCTATGAATTTGCTATTTGCATAATGATGAGCGAAATTAGATAGCAATAATTTTTGGTCATTGCCACCTTCTCTTGGTCTGACCCACTCTAAGCTTGAAGACCTTCCAGGCATCCTACAAAAACTAGTTGTGTAACAGATCTGGGCTGGAAGATGGATGGGATGCCCCTGGCAGCCAGTATGTTTCCGGAGCATTTCCATTTGTATTGTTACCCAGCTTAAATAAAATGTTACTTCCATTTGTTTTTTTCAAGTGGCTGCTTGGTGGGGTTTATTTGCATAGTGGTATTTTTGCCACTGGACAGTTCATTTTAAATCTAATTTGTTTCAGTGAGCTCAGACCTTTTAAATGAACACACTTTTTTCCAACATTAAATCCAGCTAAAACAGCCTAGAATGAATTGGAGCACTGGCCTAGAAAGGAAAAGCTTCACAGGCCATTACCAATCCCCTGAGCCATCTCATCCCCTTGACTGGCATGTAATGTTTGTTTAATGTAAAATTTCCATATAAAACAAAACAAAATAAAACCCAAAAAGCAGAACAGCAGCTCTTTGGCATTAAGATATTAAAATGTGAAGGTAGTGAAAATGAGATTTCCTTTCATAAGTGCATTAGCAACCTTAGGGGAACCCTCAGCAGGGAAATGCCACAGTGGCGAGAAAAGGCTCAACTTGGAGGAGGAGGTGGATAAGTGTGTTTGGCGGTGTGGGCTGGAGTCACTGGGGAGTTTTGTTTTCAGCTTCAAGGGAGAGGAGGATCTTGTGGGAGCTTGTGAGGATTTCTAAAATAAGTGCTCTGGGCCAGTCTGTCACTGTGCATGTTACCAAGTATGTCTGGGCAGGAGTGTGCTGCTGTGTGAGTTGCTGAGGATTGCTATGCATAAGCAAGCACGTCATTTTGTGAGTCACTGAGGATTTCTATGCATGAGTGACTGTTTCTGTGCTCGGATATGAATAAATAACATCCAGAGCCTCCAGACATTCTAAAAAGGTTTAATCAAGGCTATCAAATAGCTTGCTGAATTTATTCTTGAGGTTTCAGGGACTAAAGTAAATTCAGCACCCCAGCAGTTTCTCCCAGGTATTTTAAAGTTCCCAGGAAGATCAAAGACAGACCCTTAATTAAGATTCTTAAAAATGTAAAACCAAAATGGCATCACTTGTGTGAAAGGCAGAAGTGATGTGTTCAGAGTCCCGTGCACATATCCCCTATTGTAGGATGCTCTCAAGTTTCACAAGTGTCTCCAACGGTCACTGGTGGATCTGTCTAGCTTTGTGCCGTATCGGGTGTTGACTGTAACGTTCATCCATTGGTGGGTTGGGGTTTGGAGGTACTTTGCAATGAGGAAGGACAGTGTGTGTAAAATGTGAGTGACAGCCTGCAGATACTTGCTGAAGGTACTGGGAGAATGCAGGGGAGAGAATTTCGGAGCTCACTTGCTGAGTGTATGTTAACATTATGCTTTATCTACTTGGGTTTTCACACAGCCCTACCGAGTGGTGCTTTCAGCGAGACACTGGCCCAGTCTGCCCCTGCGTCCCACTGCCCCTGCTGTCATCCTGGCCTTGTCTTACTCTGCGTTGCACTGGGACTCGGGAGCACCTTTGTGTCACAGCCTCCCCTGCTTGCCAGTCTGTCATTTTGTCTTAATCTCTCAGATGCCATCACTCTCACCCCCCGTGGTGTGGCACAAATGAAGTTAAATGAGGCAAGTAGGCTGTTTTATAGATGAATATAAATCTATAAATTTATATAAATATATAAATAAATGCCAGGAATGAATGCAATACCAACATTGATATACAATGAATACAATACCAAGAATTAAGACACTCGAAGGCTACCCAGAGAGGTCAAGTTAGGAAGAAGTGAATGGCTGAAAGGTTTATACAGTAGTCTTTGAACACAAGTGATAGTGATATGTGCAGAATCAGCAGAGCTGGTAGGTCCTGTGGCAGGTGACAGCCAGAGCACCCAGCAGAGCTGCAGCACTTGCAGGCTGTAGGCTGGCCTGAGCACAGCAGCCAGCTGGGCTGTCCCCCAGTGCAGTGGGGTGTGCTGCATCCTTTCCATCCTTTCCCACGGAGGGCTTTCACAACGGGAAGCGGGAACCAGGTACTTCTGCACTACACTTGCAGCAGGTTGAGCTCTGAGTAAATGGACCTCTGCTATGAACTTCTCAGAGCTTTTCTAAAAGGCCACTTTTTTCACTACAGGTGTCACAAAGTGAGTCTGAGTTTGACTCTGAGAAAGCAAGATGCAGGTTTTGAAGCTGTACTTGTTAGAGAATGGTGTCAGGATTTTTCAATTCCTAATTGGCACAAGTGTAAGGTGTCTCAGTGAATATCTGTGCCTTGCATCTCTTAAAGAGCACTAGGAGGGTATGCTGAAAGAAAGCTAAAGAAACGATACATTATTAATTCCGAGGAACCCAATCTGCCATTGGTTCAGACTTGCTTGGATTCAGCTTCAACAGTTGCTCTTCAGCGTGGTGCTGATCTCATCCAACCAAATGTTTGGGTAGCTGGCAGATGGCATTGTTAGTATCTGAGGTAAAGCTGATGTAAAGTTTGGAGTGATTTTCTTATTGCTAATACTTTATCCTTGGCATTCAGCAATGTACACTAGAGGCTTACAGAGAACGTGTGACACAGCCCATCTAAGAACAGAGCTGGAACCGAGATGCTAAAATAAAAGCAGTTATTGAAAGCTAGTCAAGTAACATCTGCAGAGAGTGTTCTGCCCTCTCTCTTCTGTGCAGCTACATTTCTTGAGGAGCAGTTGCAGCTAATAAATAGGGTGCAGGAATACTACAGACATCCTTGGAAAACAAGGGCACAGAGATAAATGCAGATAAACATGAAATACAATTATCCAGCTTGGAAATGGGTTGCCACGCAATTCTTATTGCCTTTCCTTTGGAGAATTTTACAGAAACAGACCTTCCACTTGCATCCTCTGATAGAAGATAGCACCTCCCATAGCCTAATACACATTAGCAGCCCTCAAAAGCTTTTGTTAATTATTGACAGAAAGGGAATGTCCTTGCTGCCTACTGAATCGCTGACTGACAGGGCTGCAAAGTTTTCCCTAGCTGAGGCTTTTTGGCAGTTGACTGATGAGCAAAACCTCTCTTCCAGCCCCGAGCAATTCCAGGGGTGCCCCCGCTGTGACTGGCAGCTGGGGGGTTCTGCTTTTACAGGGCAGGCGACGGAAGCCTCCTGGCTGGGCAGCAGCTGGAGCTTGTGGTGGCTGTGCCATGCCTGTTGGCTCACATCCTGGTTTCTGTCCTGAGCTCATGGGACTTGGCAGTTATCTTGGTTTCTGTTTCTGGCCATGGGTCCTTGGCAGTATAACCTCGCTCCAGCCCTTGGCCCTAACAAGTGGGCAAGATTGGTCACACAGCCCGAGGCTGGCACTTCAGTCTGCTCTCAGCCCACATAGTTACAGGGTTGTAGTGGTAAATCCCTGGTTGATTGTTGGTCTGCACATCTAATCCTTTGTGTTTTCAGCTGCTAGCGGTGTTTGCCTTTCCTGTTGCAATTTTTCATGCCTTTCATGCTGATTTCAGAGCTGATTCCTACAAACTGGAGGAAAAGTAAAATTGCAGTTCTTATGCAAGACATTCAATTTGATAAATATTTTCTATTGTTTTGGGTTTTTTTTCCTTTGAAATAGTAACTTATTCAACAAAACTGAGCAAAGTAAAACTGTGGAATAGGGAGGGAGAGAAGGAAATCCTCAGAATATGCTGGGTGTTCGAGTGCTTCCATAAGCCAAGTGAGAAAAAAAGCCAAGATATGCAGTCCGCTGTCATCTCAAGCATCTGCTGCACTTCACGTGGGAAATGCGCAAAGATCCCAGCTGTGGAAAAGTCATCACACAGAAAGGAAGAAAGCAGGAGACTTCTTTTCCCTTTGTTTTGAAACACATTGAATTAAATCTTTGGCACCAACAGATGGGAATTCCAACTCCTCCATTTAAAATAGCCTCATGAAGGTGTATTTTTCTGAATAACACATAGCTGATGTAGCAGGCGCACCACAAAGCGGAAGCAACAGCCTAAAACCATGCTATGCGGTAGCAAGCTAGAGTACAGCATGGCCACGTGTGGCATGTCTGCAGTGGCCAGGTCCTGCAACAGAAGCATAAGGTAAGACAGGAGAAGAAACACAAATTCTTAAACTGGCACTAGCTAAATCAGGGTGTGGTGTATTCTCTGTATCACCCCTTTCTTTTGTTACTTGGGATTCATTGTCGCCTTTCCTGGTGTAGTTATGCCTGTAAAACTTGGTAGCGCAGGGAGAGCTTGTGTGGCTTTAAGACATAAATCCAGCTATACTTTTTGGCTCCTTATCTAGCCATCTGCAGGAAGTCAGCAGACAGAACAGATAAACTGATAGAAGACATGACAAAGGATTACTAGATGCAGCTACAAGAAAAGCATTTCCTTTGGATAGGAGATATTTGGGGTCAATTGCTGGATTGAAGCCATAAGTAGAGAAATTGTGGGTGGGTGTCCCTTGCACACAGAAAGAATCAAGGTTTTGCATAGGATTTGTGAATATAAAGGAGTGAAAATTCTGTTATCAATTTTTCCTTATTTCATGAAATGTGCAGGGGATATTGAACTTTGAAATACATAAAAGGGACTGGATTCAGTGGGATTGCAGAGTTGTGCTGGATTCATCTGTCAGGCTGTAAAATAACTGATATAGCAGAGTAATGGAAGTTAGCATTCTTTCGTAATACTTGGGCATTAATAGAATGTCTGTGCAGCATATGCATAATGTTATTATATATGTTAGAATGCATAATTAGCAGATAATGTGCATTTGATGGAAGGTGGAAGATAGGAAATCTGACATTAAATCTAATATTTGATCTTTGCCTGTGTAAAGTATGTTGCAGATTTCATGGGAAATACATAGAGATGTAAAACAGTTGGAGTTGGTTTTGTTACACTACAGGAAGTAGCTATAAGTTAGAAAATTTTAGACAGTGTACCTTTCTATTGCCTTTCTCTTGATGTAACATAAAAATGTATTTTTTCAGGACTAGTAATCTAGTTAAGAGTATTCAGACTAGTTGAACATTAGACTATGATTCATATAGTGTAAAAAAAATAACCAATTCTCTACATGAGGAGATAGTAATCTATTTGATAGTGAATAGTCAGTATTATTACAGCTTTCAAATGCAAGCCACAATACTGTGCTTTTCTTACACAGCAGTTGTATACGATTACTCAGAATATCTAACACATTTTGTCTTGTACTGCAAGTTGAATATACTTCAGCAGTACATGTGTTTCCACAACATAGTTCTTTTTCAGTTTGAATCTCTGTTTCTCTAATCTTAGTCAACAGTAGTGCTAGATAGAAAAAGTGAGATGAGGACAGTCATGAATAAAATATTAAATAAATACGAATTGTGGAGTTCTTTTTTTTAAAATAGTTTTAAAGTACAATGACAAATATACTCTATAGCTAGAAAATTTGCATGTTGTCATATACCCATGTAATTAATGAACTGGCTTTCTTTTAACAGCATCTGTCTTGCAAGCTTTTAGTATTTCACAAAATCGTAGCTGCTTGTGAGAGTAGCATGACACTGGTGCTAATTGAATATTACTAGATTGTTAGCTTTGATCTGTGATGAGGTTTCCATGGTGATATCACCAGATGAAACTATGGCCACTACAACAATTTGTGCTGATGCGATTCTGAACTGCCTACCTAGCTGAGGATGAAATCCTAGTTCTGCTGAAAATTAATGGGAGTTTGCTGTTGATTTTAGTGAATTTGGTATTGTCTCTTTCATGACTGGATTTGGAAACATGCTCTGGAGTCATATAGGTCCCAAATGAAGGCAGGCAGTAGTCAAGACAATACTGTTCACTCTGTTCCTTGGAACCAGATGGAATTTGCTGATGTTCAAACCCGTTCCCAGACTGACCATGTCTCCACATTAAATAAGTTATGCAAGCCATTTCCTTCATAACTTACACCCTTAATCTGTGCTTATTTGATTTCATTGCATAGAAGCCCTTAGAATGGAGTGGGACAATATTACATAAGGGATCATAAAAATACAGAAGAGGGTTCCTCTTCAAAAAGCCTGAAGGTGGATACAAATGAGCTTATGTGAAAGACTGAGAAAGAATGAGGCAAGGAGAACTGGCAACGATCAAAGCAAATTGGTTGCCTGACTACATTGGGTTTGATATTTTACCATGTAAATAATTGACATTAGTTTTAAGGAGGCTTTTGATGGAAAAGTGATTTGCTCTTCTGAGTGAAGCAGGTGGAAGAAAGCATGGCAGTGCTTTTTGGAAATTCAGTGGGCAGAGGAGTGGTAAGGTAGGTGAGGATGCAGCAGTGGCAAACCCAGGGAGATTGTGATGCCCCTCAACGTGAAATTGGTAGGAAAATTTTGGTGTGACCAGGAAGGAAGAGCTAGTGGAGGAATATAAAGAAAGTGGGGGGGAAGGGCCAAGATAAGATGATGATCTTATTTGAACGGTACTCTGAATTGACCTAAATGTGACACGATTGCGTTTGCCAGGACAAGATAAAAGGAAACTCCTGTAAAAACATGAGATAGGTGAAGCTCCTGTCAGGACATGAGATGGGTTCCTAGATAAGAATTTTTAGGTGCAAGCATGGTTAAGAAGGTCTGTGACTTTCAAGAGGTTATGTGAAAAGAAATTGGCAAGCTTTAGATGTAATCAGGGTAAGAGAACCTCTGGAGGGTTTCCAGTATAAAAGTTTTTGAACTTTTCTGCCTCCTTATACTAGTGAGGCAGCCTTGTATCAGTTAAGAAGCATTTCTGTAATATTTCAACTGCTTTTAAAAATTGAGAATGGGACAAGGGACAAGGTTGATTGTAGAAGGTCAAAATGAGATCTCTTAAGTAAGGACGTGAGCTGTGATTTTTACCATCCATTCTTTTGGACTGATAAGTAGCTATTTCTCCTAGCAAGAAAAATGTCCGAAATAATATCCCCTTCCTTGATCCTTGTGTTAAAGTTGAACTAGGAGCGTGCAGAAAGATTCAAGAAAGAAATTTAATGCAAGTGAGAAAAGATTTATTAAAGAGAAATTTACATATTTTAAGGAATCGCTTTGAATTTATTGCAGAACCTTTATTTTCCTTTTTTCATTTAAAAACAAAACAAAACACAACCTCAGTTGCACCAGTTTTATGTTTAGTCCTTTAACTCATGTAAATAATTGAGTAAGTCCAATACACTTGAGAAGACACCGATGTTTTTCTCACTAGACTGCATGAAACTCTTCTCATGGAGCAATGGTGTCCTCTTGTGGTCGTCTGGTAAAGCTTCAGATTTGTCCTCTGTATAAAGGAGTTCGAAGTTTTAAATTGGGGAGAGTCACAACACTGGCTGCAACACCAACTATTCCTATACAAGTCATTTACCTAAGTGGGAAGTAGGAGCTTACTCTCATAAAGGAAGGTTTTGCCACTTTGCTAGAAGCTAAC
This sequence comes from Microhierax caerulescens, assembly GCA_035590215.1. NCBI lineage: Eukaryota > Metazoa > Chordata > Aves > Falconiformes > Falconidae > Microhierax > Microhierax caerulescens. The sequence goes on along the minus strand of JAVJGJ010000001.1, from coordinate 12,402,482 downwards.
TCATGTTGAGGTTAATATTCTAAGCCAATGTGGGATATTTTTATTTTTTTAGATCCATAAAAGTGAAATAAAAAAAGAAAATAAACTTTGTGCAGTTAAAGCCTTCTAGGTAAATGTTCCTATCAGTCTAAATACATCCAACCCAAAAGTTGTGGCACTGTGCTAGTATACAGGAAAGTACTGTATTTTCGCTGTTTGAAGTACAGAGTGCTGACTGAAGTACAGAGACTAAACGTTCTGCATCAGCTGGTAAAAAACGTATTTCTAAAATTGCTTTCTTATAAATTATCTAACTTACATTCACATTGGCTGGTGTTTTTAAGGATACTTCATGCTCATAATGTTCCCTTAGAATTACAAAATTATCTTTAATCATGTAAAAAACTTGTATTATTTAAGTTGAAATTATGTTCAACCATGGTCTGAAGGTTAAAAATCTTTCGACTGACTTGAAATGTAGTTTAAACCATCAGTGGATTTGAGGAAGGAAACTATCTCTCTTTTGTATAGCATGAAAATCATTGCTAGACTTCCTTTCTGCCTGTGCCAGGTAGTGCAATATGCTGTGAAATGTGATGTGTAAGTAGCCCTCAGTGGCTGTGTATAGACCTAAGGTATGTCATTCTTCTTTTGGTATGCATTGCCAATGTCAATGTTAAATCTGTAGCTTGACAATTGGGAAGTCAATATAAAAAAAAATCTAATCTCAATATATCAATGAAGAAGCACATCTGAACTTCTCAGTAACCTTGGGAAGAAAGGCTTGATTAGAAACACGCACACTTCATTTCCATGAGATGTCAGTGTAACTGAGAGTACTGGAAAATTCAGAGACTGGACTGTGAGGTATTTCAAGGTGCGTATTTCTGGTGACTGATGTGAGCACAAAGCAGAGATCTTGTGCTTCAAGATTTAAGACAGTAATTTCTGGAAGGCAGTATAGTGTGAGCTGAAGGCAATGATGAGAGGACAGATCACCTCACATCAGTTTATCACAGGGCTTCTTGTACCTTCCAATGTGTCTCCTTGTTCTAACCATTCAGAGGTGGGATGCTGATTCACATAGATTGTATGTCTGCTAAAATATATCAGTTTCCAAGGTCCTATGAATAAATCCCTAGGTTGAATATCAGAAAAAGGAGACCACTAGAAGAAAAGAAGTTTTCTTTTTGCACAAATCACTGATATGCATGAAAGCAACACAAAATTTCCCAAATAGTGTCGAAATGTTGCCACTGCCTGTGGATTGCAGCACACCAAGAATGTGATGTGTTTATTTTCCACCTGTATCTCCATGTTAGGGAGATACATCTCCATCTCCACAGTGGAGATTGCTGTATCTCCATGGTTAGGGGGAACAATATTCTAGTGGTGTTACCTGGCCTGTTGTCTGGGACTAATCACTGTCCACAGGACATCAGAAAGTCTGGAAAAAAAAAAAAAACCAAAACAAAGAGCCAAAACAAATTTAGAAACCATCACACATGCACGTTACTACACAGTCAATCAGGTATGAAGCAGTGCCTACATGCAAACATGGTCATGGTCTGCTCCTAACCTGTGTCAGTGACAGACACCTGCCCATTGTCCCTACTGTCAGGTGGCCAATGGGCATGGGACACAAATGAAGGATTTTCTTCTTTTAGTTTGGTTTTCTTTTTTCCAGGAGTCAGTAGCTCTCCAGTTCTGAAAGGCAGAGAAATGTTGCATGTTGGCTACTGCTTGTAAGTTCCCATCTTGATTTAAAATACTGTGAGGGAGCATCGGTGAAATCTCTGGAGTCAGCACAGAACACACAAGAGCAGCCTGAAGTAAGGGATAGGAGCAGTCAGTTCTCAGGGGGGGCTGACCCACAGCTACAGATTAACTCGGAGGATGTCTAGCAAGTGCTTCTTTTTACTGAGGGATTGGCTAGTTACCAGGTTCCACATAATTGCCCTAAAAGTTTTAAATATATTTACAGAGGAAGTGGAACGTTTTCACTTTGGTGCACTTTTCCTTCTACTTTAAAATAGAGAAGGAAGATATAGATGATTCCTGCTTAGAGAAGGACGCTCATTCAAAAGAGCTTTCAGCAGTGTGAAAGGTGCCAAATGAATCCCCTGATCCTAAAAGATAATAATAAATAATATTTTATTTTAAAGCAGAACATCAGCAGAAAACTCACAAGTATAGCTATCTGTAAAAACTGCACACACACATATCACCAATCATACAATCTTCAACCACTTTTAACTGTGTAAAGTAGCGTTTTATCACTCACAGTCTTCCTTCCCTTTGCTCCTGCAGTGCAGAGCCCTAACTTGCCCTGGCATGGTGAGGAGAGGAGGCTGTGAGGCTTCTGCCTCCAGCTGAAGAGAAAGTCTCTGCTTGCTTTCTCTGACCACTTTGAAGGTCCTAAGAGACTAAAGAGTTGAGCATTTTCTGACAAATCATTTCAGCCTCTTGTCTTTAAAAAACTTGCCAAAAGGCTGATGTTTTAAAAGCTGGGTGGTGGAACGCTTGATAGTTGATAAATACAATAAAATATTGCTCTTCGACTTCTCCAGGCTATTTGGCAGCAAGCAGGCATTTGGGGACAAAACTTCTTGTTAGCTTGTATGTGTCAGAACAGGTAGCTGTATTCAGTTACTAAACCAAGCACTCTGTTTAGGACCAGAGTATTCAGGGTAAAGAAACCAGAACAAGGCTATGCTATAGTTTGAGAAAAGAACCTTAGTTTTTTCTAAATGCATGTTTTACATTTATATATACTTTTGATTGTCTATAACATGAGTGGAGCAGCCTTGCCACCTATTGAAACATTTTGCTAGGGTTTATTGACATTTTGGATAGCAAGAGGAGAATGATTTATAGTGAAAGTAACTTTTTCCTATCTTCATAGGTAGCTTAGGAGTCAACTAATGAATTTCTACAAACTTACTTTGAAGATCAAAAATTAGTTTTAGAAGTATAACGGAATATGAAACCCTATATAAATTCTTGAAATGCTAACAAGTTGAAAAATTACTTTTTTTGCAATTTTTTTTAAATGGATGTAGAAATGATAGCTGATATTAAAAACAAGATTAACAATTTAAATGTTAATCATTAGCATTGTAAGAAATGGGAATAGGTGATCATAATGGACTCTTACAGGAATCCTAATTAGTTTTTGCAATCTAACAAAAGCAAACAAACCCATACTGACTCCAGAAAAGCCTTTTCTTTTCCCAAGACGATGTTATAATGAACCATTACATTGACTTGTACAACAACAAAACTTTTTAGTCTCTTCACAAAAAAAGCTTTTAGACAAGAGATTGACTACGGCATACGCCAAATAAGGTGCAATGTATAAAGGGATTTGAGCAATTTGAGTTTAACTGTCAGGCAAACAGCAGGGTTATTGCAAGCTGCTGTGCTCAATTCTATATGAAAAAAAAAAAAAAGCTTACATCAGAGATTAGAACTAGAACTTGATGAGCAAACTTTCTTGGACAACATTTTTGCTAAAAGTACTTATAAATCATTCATCATTTTTTACCCTGCATGGACCATTTCTCTGTCATTCTACCATGGACTATTTCTCTGTCGTTCTAATTGCAGCAGTAAACAGTTTATAAATGTATGAGATAAGAGGACACAATACAAAGGACAGGGCTATTATCTAAACTCTAAATGCAATGTCTGAAGTATTTGAGAACACTCACTTTTAACATCTAGGCTTATAGGAGGACAGAGATCTAAAGCACAAAGAAGATGAGAAGTAGTAATAGCCCCAAATTAATAAAACCCATCTGAGCTCTATCAAATTTGAAAGTAACAACTATGTGTACTTTTTCCTTTAACTCTGTGCTCAAAGTCTTCACATACTGCAGTCTGAGTTGCAGTCCAGGTAACAAATATTCTTCCATTTAATTTAAAGAAAAGGCCAAAGAAGGAAATAAGAAAATGAGATGGCAAAATCCTGGGCTCTCATCTTTTTCGTGTGCTTGGCATCCCTAGGATTCAGTGTGATTTTCATTCAAACCAATGGTAAAAATACTATTTGAAGAGGAAATCTATCTACATATGAAAGTGCTTTCTTTGAGCAGTAGCACTGCTTCTAAAAACCTCTTCAGCCACAGATTTAAGCAGCAAAGAAACTTTAATAGCATATTAAACATCGTAAAATATGCTTAATGTGACATAGCTACACAGCATTTCAGGCATAACCTGTAAAAATGGAAGTCTGAATGTACTGAGCTTATAAAACTGTCTGCGACAGCACCATCTGGTGTCTTCCAATAATACTATTTGTGCTATTTTTAGAGAAGGGAAAGGAAAGAAATATCCTGCCAACTTTCAAAGCTGAGTTTGGGTATAGACAAAGGGGATTTCCTGGATCAGCTAGTCCAGACCTTGCTATTGCATGCAATCATTTAATAGTTCACATCAGTTCTTCTTTAATTCCAGTGAGGTAATTAGAAAATGTCACAGTTCTATTAATTAAGAACTTGCCTCTTTTTTTTTTTGTGTGTGTATTCCTTTATATATGATCAGCGTGCAGACTTTTTCTTAAGTGACAAATCCTAAATTGCTTTTTTCCTTCCACTACATTTAGCCTTCCTGATACACCAACAGAGAGCAATCATATCGCCTTTGGCTTCCCCTTGTTGCCAGGCTTTTAACTCTTTCCTAAAGAATTCTTCATTCCCTCACTCTGCTAGCTGCCCTTATCTGCATCTCTACAAGTGCAATTCCTCTTACACACAACTCCAGGTGGACTTTCTTGAGGCCTTGTGTGAGATCTGTTTGCCCCTCATGGGTGCTGATCCTGTCTGCTAATGCATTTTAAGGCCACATTTGAAGGGTGGGGGTGTGTTAATGGGATCTTTGGGACATTGACATCCTTGTGAACCAGTATCCCAACCAGTGAGCATCCAGTGAAGAGCAGAAATATGTCAGTTTAGTCTTTAAAGTCATGGCCCGGCATTATGTACTATTGAATTTCATCACATCTCTCAGTCAGATCAGTAAGGTTCTCCTGGATTCCATATGTGCCTTTCTATTGCCAATGGCACCTTATTTTATGCCATTGATGAATTTCCCATTTTGTTTGTATGTGCTATGGATGATCAGGTTAAATATGATCAATCCCAGAAGTCTCTCTTGGAAAGCCTCCATTAGTAACCTGTTTTCAGCAGAACATATTACTATCTTCCAATTGGCCAAGTGTCAGTATTTGCCACCTGTGTGGCACTGTATAAATTCTCTACTGAAGTTCATCAGCAAGGTGTATTAGTACAGTAAAATGCCCAATTAATTCAGGTATATGCTTCCTGTCCCTCAAGCAAGACCAGGAATCTCTGTATACATCTGAACTGGGCCATATAAACATGCCCACCATTATTTTGGGTATATGTCTTTTTCATTATTGCATTCAGAGGCTTGTTGCTGGAAATCTTGACAAATATTAGCATCTCAGTGTTACTGGGTGCTCAGCTTTTGATCTGAGTATGGTTGCTTTATGACGTGTAAGACTGTAAGGGAAATGTCACTTGTAAGCAATCTCTGAATCATAGCTAGGATGTGCACATGTAGCTTGTCCCCTCTTACACACCTGCTATGCAGGTAATTCATAGCTTCATTTCAGCAAAGGTGGAAGAATTTTAGGAGTATCCTCTCAAAAGCTAAGCCTCCCGCCAGAAAATCTTGCAGTTTGACTATGCAAGTCAGAACTTGTGTGTAGCCTTGTCAAGGTGGTCACTGAATTTTGTAGCTCTGCCATCCTCTTCCATTGGTGATTGCTTAAGGATACAGGATGTCTGTTGAGAAAATAACTTTGTCCCTGTGAATACTACCTCTTCTGCAGCATATTCACTACTGTGTTTCAACTAAAATAATGTGAAGCAGGATTCTACCAGTAATTTGAAAACTGCAGTGATATTTAGTAGATACTGCCCACAATAGTGTTTTTTTCTGCACAGAGACTCAAGTCTGTATGTTTTTCTTAAGCATTAGAGAATGACATATAGCTGGCAACCTCAGCTTCCAAGATTTGTCATTATACCACAGAAGTTATGAGCCACCTAACTAGCACTTAGCACAGCTCTCTTCATTCCAGATCCCATGAACTTCCAGCATGAGGCACAGATGATCTCTAATCACACATTTCTGTGCAGCTTCTGCAGCAGGTTCCACTCTTTACACAGTCTTGGCTAATACACTTCCAATTTGTCTGTTTCTTTGGAAAGAATCTCTAAGTTACAGCTTGTTTTAGGTTCTTCACAATATTTCCCCTGGAGGATGATTAAAACACTAGGAACTGGCACTGTTTTGGAGCTTGAATTCTTGTGCGTTAAGAAATTCTGCCTCAGCAGGACTGTGCTTCATTCTGTGTGCATCTGTTGGCACCAGAGCAGCTAGCACAGACGCAGAAATACAAATCTGAGCCTTATCCCATACTTAAGCTAAATGCTGTCTCGAGCCAGTCTGGCTGGCCATTCAAGAAAGAAGTTGAAGGCACCTGCATTTGGTGCTAGTCACGGTAGTTCCCTCCCCCCCATGCTGTAGATTATGGAAGATGGTAAGAGTAACAGTAGCTTGTTAGGTCCTGGTAAACCTTTGATGTGTTTGGTTACACACGCTCTGCCATAGAAGGAGACAGATAGGAGAGGAGCAGTAAGGAAGGGGAGCACTTGCTGTCAAGTCACCATGAACTGCAGGAGAAGCCGCCCCATTGGGACCACAGGAAATGCTGGCCCAGTGCTGACACCTTGGCTACCCTGCAAGGATGGGGCTGGATTCCGTCAGTTTGCTTTTTCCCTAGGACATTTAAATAACTCTTTTTGTAGGAGACCAAGGAAAATAACCTAATAATAGGAGAAAACTAGCTTTTTTATATTTTTAATATTGCAAAGGAAAAGCCAGTCTTTTGACTGAGGACTGAAGTAAGCCTCTACATAAGATTAATGAGAAATGTGGAAAATGCTGGACGTTTAAGGGAGATGAGTACGTTATTATGGAAGAGAAAGAAATTACAGAAAGGAGACATGTTTCTTTCAAATGCTTTTTATTTTTAGGAAGCTATAATAGGAGAAGGAACAGGCAGAAAGATGTTCAGCAGCAGCAGTCTCCTGGGATCTTGTTGTTTACAAAAAACCTCTAACAAAAGCAGACACTAAACAAATATGGTAAGACATGGCAGTTTTTTTTTCTGGGATACAGGGAGTACCATCTCACTATGAAAACTTAATAGAGAACAAACAAGATAAAGCTCCTTTCAACTCTTTTCATAATTTTTAAATGAAAATGTCACTTTCCCTATAAATTCTATTGAACCTTTCCTATAGCTCCAGTGAGGCAATTGTCTTGGCTGCAACACAAGGTTTTTTTTTCTGAAACTATACTCTGAAGATTTCTTTAGAGTGTCACATCATTAGCAAGAACATTAAATTGACCTAAGTAGGTGAAACCAGAGCTACAGCAGCAACTATAGTAATTCAAACAATGTTACAGAAGAATGAAGCAGTATTCCCATCTAAGAGAGGATTCTGTAATAAAGTGACAGGCAATATAGTTATTAGCATATAAGAAGATGGATGGAATAGTAACAATGTTAGTTAGGTCAAGAAAAGATATATTGCTCAAATAACTCTCTAAATGAATAAACTTATTGTCTTTTTTTTTAACTCAGAGCACAGTATTGGCAGCAAATGGGTGAGGCGATGGTATTGCTTTTATACTGTGTGGCTTCCAGGTGTTAACATCTCTTCTATTCTTTTCCAGCTGTAAACAAGAATCAATTTCAGTCTTATAGCTAGGGAAGGCAAAAGAACTCGTTTGCCTGAGCACCTGCAGAGAGATCCTATTTCAGTCAACTTTCCCTGCTGTCCATCAGCATCAAAAATCTTTCAGGCTGCATTGAAGTTAGCACTAACCCCAGATCTCTCCCAGGCAGCACCTGCTAGGGTCCTACCCCTGTGGCAACTCATCATACTCGATGCAGAGGGAACTGAGCTGCCAACCGAAACTTCCTGAGAGTAGAGAGAAATGGGATTTCTTACCTATCCCGCAGTGTGTATTTTCCATAGGCTTGCTTTTGCCAATGCCCAGCTGAACACAGGGTCACTGACCTTTGGGTGTTTCTATGTCCTATATATAATAAGGCATCCAGTTTGCATGCTTTGAATTGCTTGCTACCATGAGTGGTAAAGGGAGCCAATAGATCTAATTCAGGCTGTTTCAGTACCCTGCAATGTCATCTTCAGTAGTCTTACAGATTAAAATTCCTAACTTCCAGGTAAATCCCTACTTGAGGAGAATTTAGGCAGCCTAGTCTTTTTAAAGCCTAGCTTTTAAACATTTGCCATTTTACCTCTTGGCAATGAGTGTCCCAACAGGCTGAGACAGAGGTCCACAAAACCATGAGATTCCCTGAGAGGAACTTAGCAACCTGGAGGAAATTGCTCATCTTTAACTGAAGCAATTTCTAGCTGTTCGCTCTGAGATCATTTGAAATTTTGGGTACAGACACACAATCCAGCAAACACTAAGCATAACAAGTTACCTTTTAAACCAAAAAGGGTATAAACTAATGAATTTTACCTTGTGAAAGGGCAACAAAGTAGTGCAGCACATATGAGAGGTAGTCATGTAGTGAATTTCAGTGTGTCATTTGCTCATTATCAGCTGTTACCTAAATCCAGCTTCTGAGTGTCTGTATATGAAGAATCTAGAACTGGAGTTCCCCACATTCCACTTCTCTTCTTCTTACTGACCACATTTCACACAGCCAAGTTTGAATACGGTGGCCTTGTAACTTTCTACAAGGTATAGTTCAGCTGGAATTACTCTCACTTCAGAAATATGGAAAAGGTTATGAAAGACATATATAACATCCAAAATTCAGAAATACACCCCTCACCCCAATGCTACAGACACTGTAAATTATTTTCAATAGCATATTAAAGTGGAGATAGTACTTTTCATTGTAATGCAGGTAAGGTGATGTGTGGTCGTGCTGGATGTGTGCCCTGGATGCCTCTGTGGAGGCTGGAGTGGGATAAAAGTCACAGGGTTTGGGGTTTTTTGAAAGAGAGAGCATGGGCTAGGGTAAGGGGGTGGTAAATGTCTTGCTGGCTTGAGAGGAAACATATTTACAGCTGCTTGGATGTTAATTGAAAGTACGGTGGTGTGCCAGGACCGCAACAGAGCTCTGGGGAGCCAGGCAAAGGGAGAACCTCAGATGTTCCTGTGAACAGAAACAAGTAATATGGGAAGAACCACCATCAACTATTATACCAAACTGGGTGGTTTTAAGTCAAAGCATTGACCTAGTTAATTGTAGTTCAGCTTTCAGCGCCAAAAGTAATCAAAAATTCTTTGTTTTTATGAGTTATTTTTATTCAGGAGTACTTTTAAGGTGAGAAGCAACCACTGGATTATAAATTAACGGTGAAGGATTTCATATCTTGCACTTAAGTAAAGCATGCTTTTCAGCGGTATTTTTAAATTTGAATATAAGAGTAGATTGTCTTTCACTTCCCAGGACAGTCTCACTTCTGAATTTTCTCCAAAGAATAATCCCTGTTTAATCAGCTACTTCTGCTCCAAGTTGCATGGTCTAGTTTAAACTTTGGTTCTTATTATGCCTTTATCCACTAGCTTAAAGAGCCTATTAATACCTGCTGTTATATCCCCATGATGGTACTTACACAATGTAATCATATCGCCTCTTTTCTTGAAAAGCTGAATAGACTGGGCACCCAAAATCTCTGCCAGGAGAGGAATTACTTCGAATTATTTTTAGGGTTCCTTTCTTAACCTGCTCTAATATTTCAATACCCTTTTAAAATGCAGATACCAAAACTGGACAGTTTCCCACTATCTGTCTCCTTGATGCTTCATGCAAAGCATGTTCCCTACTCCTGTTACTCCTCTGAAATATCTGAGGGTAGCTGCATCCTCTTCAGGCCCCTTTTGCCTAGGAGTATAGCACAATTCCTTCCCTGTGGGCAGAAAAAATCACCCACTGCTCAGTTCTGCTCCAGAGTGCAGAGCGGTTGGTGGTTTTGGTCTCCTGGAGTCATGTTTTTGCATTGGGCTCTATTAAAACACATTCTGTTTCAACTAAGCTTTTCTTACCTGGGCTTTGGTAGGTTACATGTGTAATGAGAATGTCATGTATCATTGAATAACACTTTTCAAAACCCTGTAATGACTGTGACTGTGTAATATTACTAACCACACTGATAATTTCCTCACAATAACATGAATCATGTTTGCTTGGCAGGCCAGTTCCCAGAGAAAAAAACAACTCCAAAAAATTTTATCCATACATTGGATTTTTTTCTCTTTTGTTTTTCTTGGGGTTGGTTGTTAGGCTAACCAGCCTGTAACTACCTTGTCACCATAATTAGTTTTTCAGGATCTTACCAGGAAACTGAACACTGAATCTTTCAAGATTTTCCTGTTATGCCAAGATTTACTTGGAGTACTGCCAGAGAGCCGGTTATTCTCCCCACCCTCCTGCCCACTCTTGGGATTCATGTGTGCCATTTTTCTGGGTCTGCTGGGTTTTGTATGTTCTTAGGAGGTGCTTCTTACTCTCTCTTTTTTGAGTTAATAATCTGGTAAACACACCCTCACTTTCTTTCCAAATATAAACCTGAAGTATTTATTGATAATGTATCATTTTTTTTGCCTTCTCTTCTAATAATACTTCTTACTCTTCCAAATATACAAATGCTTTGTTGCCCATAGCCCTGCCAGGCACAGATTTTCCTCTTACAACTTTTGCTTCCCTTATGAAGTCTCAACACTTTCTAATTAATGTTGATTGCCATCTACTTTCATCTCTCAGTGTTAGTTGGTGATTTTTTTTTTCTCAGTTGCTGACTTCTCCAGAAATGGGCTTTCAAGGAAAGTTATCCTCTTGCTTCATGGTAGACATCCTGGCAACTCACCATATTTCTCAGTAAGCTTCTTGATTTTATTCCCTTATTCACTTGTACATTTTTCTCCAAAACTCACTGCTTTCAACTTTGGGGAAATAACTTTCAAAGCAGCATGTGTGTGCATGCACGTGTGTGTAAAATGCTGTTAAGGCTGTCATCTGTTTGCTTAGGTCAGTGCAGCAATGACCATAAACTGGAAACCAGCAAGTGGACACTAATGACATACCCAGGCATCTCATCTAAGTGAAAGGGAATGGTATTCCTAGCAGATGATTTTAATAATGAGGGGGCAAAAATAGGGAATATCTGTTAATCTTGTGAGACATCCTTCTGTTGCTGAACATAGGTATGGAGAATTAGACTTTTTGCTACTCGCACTAGGATAGAGTCAGTTGTGTTTTAACCCTTTAGAGAGGCATTTGAGTCTTGGCCACGTTCTTTTGGGGCGTTTTCTACATTAAAATTCCCCAGATCTCGGCTTTCATTGAGCCAAAACTAACCTATTCATTTCTGTCCGTGCCTATGGAGTTTGAGTATGTCCGGGAAGCGGCTCTGGGGTCTCACCGTCGGGGTTCTCTGTGTTCCTGCCCGTTGCACGCCCGGTTTTGGGAACCGTGCAGTAAGAAACGTACGGGATTTGTACTGTAACACCTGCTAGACGAGCGGTTATTCCTCTAAACAGTGGGGCATAATGACGTTCCACCATTGCCATTTGCAATGTAACTTATCCTGCAGCAGAGAAACAGAGAAACGAAAAATAAAGTCAAGGTTAAAAACGCTAACCGGAGGTGTGAC
>JAVJGJ010000001.1:12350789-12389073 GCA_035590215.1 Microhierax caerulescens | reverse complement strand
GGGCGGGGGGGGGGGGGGGGTTCACTCTGTCAGGTGAATGCTCTGACGGAGTTTGTGCTTGCAGTGTTGGCACATGGGCGCTCGGGTCCCCACAATGTGCTTTTCACCTAGCAGAAACCCAGTCATCAGAAACAGTCCAAACCTGGGGTTATGGCCAACAAAACCCGCTATTTTTGTAACAGTGTTTGATCTGAAATAATGTTTTAAAAACAGATCGCCAGGTTTATGATTAGGGGTAGTGTTTTCTGCCAGGGGTCGTTGGTCTTTTATACCAGCAGCCTATGCCATGGAGACTCAAGTGCCACCTATTGTGAAATTTCAGTTTGGTTTGCATCCAGTAACTAATCATGCCCAGCTGTTTCATGCCAGTTGAATCTTAGCAGAATTAGGGGTAAATTGAAACACAGAAAGGCTGCAAAACAGGATGTTATTCTAATGGCATTTTAAATTTCCACAGTGAACTAGCTAGCATGGATGTGCTGAAAAACAGTTTGTTGCCTAACTATAATGCTCTAATACTGCTGATGCAAAAGTAGCACCTTTGGAACCTCTTGTGTGTAGCCTCTTTAAGAGATTAACCATTTATTTGGGCAAATTGACGTTTCTTTGGTAGAACTGGAAGGTGGAAGTTGGGGTGGGTGGGTGTAGTATTTTCTATTGGTTTTGTGAGACAAGCAACTCATAACCTCTTGAGCTTCTTAAAACTGCACTTTATAACCTGCACATGGTTTGGTAGTTGTTCAGATTATACTTCTTGGTCCTTTAACTATCACAGATTATATACTACGCAGTATAAAGCAGTAGGAGCTTGGCATACTTACGCATCCTTGAAGTAAAGCTCAGGCTGTTTCAGAACTTAAGATGCATCGCTTGTTCTTGTCTAGTGAGTTTCTCTAGTACTGCCAACATGTTGGATCAATTAATGGTTTGCCTGTTTTTAAAGTATGCGCTAAGCTGGTTTCCCACACAAATGATGTTTTATTAAGAAACAGTGGGAGTAAAAAATGTGTGTAACCTTTTAAAATGTTAGAGCTTTTGTTTGTTTTAAAGCCTAAAATGAAGTAAGCAGGGACTCTTTCTTAGGAAAGTGGCCTCAGCTTTCAAAAATATGAACACTGTATCACTTATCTTAGGGGCAGCTTCTTTTATGTCATGTGACTCCTTACAGTTTATTCTGAGAATCCTTTCTGAGTACTGAATTGATACCCAGCAGTGTGATTATACAGTATCAGAGGCTGAAATGAAAGGAAACTTGCAGAAAATAATCTGGACTTGTAGAACACTGTCAGTGAGACTGAAGGGCTTTGCTGATTGATTGTATGAGGCTGTCTTTGTTTTCAGGATTTTTTTGTTCTGTGGAGTTGAGAAATGGTTGTTGGTCTTACCTTAGGGAAAACCTGCCTGCTGCGTACAGTCAAAACTCAGAGGAGTTTTAGAGCGTAAGTCTGCTGGAACAGGAGGAAAAATATTGATTCTTAACTATTTGACAAACTAGCAGTGTTTCAGAACTGAATCTGTCTTTACTTTTCCTCTCGTACCACCGTTTCGCTGAGACAAAGTGAATGTACAAGCTGTGTAAAATTATCTTTCCAACTTGCAGCCTTTGCCATTTGCTTGGTCCCAGTCTAAATGATAGCACAAGATTCAAGCAAAGAATGAATCAGGTTCTTGGTTTCTGAGTTCAGCAGCATCTGTGGTGCTCTGCCCACGCCAAATCCTGGAGTGGGAAGAAGAAAATTCCATCCTGGAAAATACTTGGGGGGTGGGAGGGGAGGGTGAAATATGACCTAAAAAGCAATTTAAAAGTCAAAAGAAGTATGATGTTACTCTTTTTTTTTTTTTTTCCTCCCACAGTTGGTTTTTTTTGAGGTTTCATATAAGCTCAAATAAACTCTTTTATGCAGAAAAGTATATCCTGTTGCATAACAACATGGTTCCTGCCCTTACTAAAGAACTATGACTCCTAAGAGAGATATTTTTCCTTATGTACTTTCTTCTCTTCTCCATGCTTTACCTTTTCTCTTACTCTCATTTTTATATCTCTGCTACTTTTTCTGCTTCTCTCACCCCCACTCTCATTTCTTCAACTCTACCCCTGTGCTTCATTCTCCCTCTTGACGTGACTGTGCTACTTCATGGTGCTTTGCCCTTGTGACTTTCTTCCCAAAGCGCTCTCTTGATCCTGCCAAAGATCTTACCTCACAGCTGTATGTTTAATTATATTTCCTGTTTTCTGCTACAGTGCATGCCAGTGACCCTTTGCTAACTTGGTGCCTCCTCATTTTAAAATCTATAAGCAACTGTAGCAAGATACCATTGCTGAATTTGAATGAGGGTTAGTAACACCCCCAACCCCCGAGTCCAAACCAGAGGGGTATTACATCACAGCTTGTTGCGGAAAACCTCAAATACAACTTTCCAGGATTTTTTATAATGCACCAGACAGAACAGACAAAGTGCAATTTGAACCAGTTCAGTCACTGTACTGAAAGCCTTTGCTTTCGGGGAGCTTGTACTTATGTCCCTGCTTGCACACCCGGAAGAGTGAGGCAGAGTTGTGAACATCTGTGTTCACAGGGAATGCAGAGCTCTGGGGTTCTTGTGCTAGGACACACTTAGTTTTTACATCATCTGCTACAGCCTTTGCAAACCGGCATCTTTATTTTTATTGGCTTGAAGTATAGTAAGGAGCTGTGAGTCCAACTCCGTTTGCTTTTTGCTTAAGTAGGTTTTAACCAGAGAAGGAAAAAAAAGCATCTAGAATTTCTGTTTCAGGTACTATTTATTCTCCTAAATCAACATTTCTAGCAGAAATGTACTCTAATAATACAGGGGATGTTCTTTTTCTTCCAGAATAGTAATCCATAATGTTGGCTAGGGTTTCTGATTGGCGTTTTGTCTTACTTGGAACAAATAGCTGTTATTTAGATTTGAAAAAGCTCTAGCCACTGTGTCTGCATTTAACAACTTAGTTTTAACTAGAAGTGTACTTACTACCTATTGTAGCACATGACCTAACACTTCCTCTGAGCTCTGAACAGATACAGTAAGAGAGCTTTCCAGAAGGTGATTCAAGGTGAGAACTTCCCTCTCTCCAGCTCTTACTTGAGGTAACCGAGGTTGACCACTTCTAACTTAGGCACCTGTCAGGTGTTTGGGGCTAGGGAGGGATGTTAACTGCAACTGTACACATGATCCTATGTGAGTAAAAATCAAATCTTTAGTATTCAATACAGTTTCAGTTTGAATTCTGGGGTGCATCAGAATATCTCACAGAATGGATATGATTGCTATGTGAAGTATATTGCATCCTAAGTATTTTGGACCAGCAGCATATGTGAGTCAGGCAGTTCTGCATTTTCTGTATTCTGCTTTTCCAGTGCATGCCGTCACAAAGTTTTAAGTCGCATGCTGTGCATATGACAGCCCATTTTCAATGAGAGGCAGATGCTTCGTTTTTTGTAATGGCTCATACACAGTGGCAGCAACTGTCAGCTGTATCTTTGAGACATTAATCTTATACGTGGTCAAACATGACTTGTGAGTTCTTCCCTCCCTCCCTCTTTGGCCCCCAAGTGCGGCATGTGTGCACCAGATTGCATGAGGAGGGAGGGCACGGCCATCCCGCTGCAAAACCAGGTGTGTCTTTCCACAGACATGGTCACTGTGGCCAGTGTGATCTCTGTGCATTCAGTTCAGTAACAGTTCCTTCCCTTGTACTCAGATTTTTGTTCTGTGATCAGTGACTCCTCTTGCCTTTTACGTATTTTAAGATGTGTTAGTAGTAGTTTTGGCTTTAGGCTCCCCTGTAGATTTTGACTGATGTGCAAATTAAACACTGAAGTTGAAGATTTCTCTCTTCACAGACATAATTCAGTACTGTAGCTACATTTTTTCCTTTATCAAAACAATTGTTTTCCTAAACTTCTGTTGAATTTTAATGAGGAAAATGTGCTGACAGCATTCACACTGAATTAACATATGGATAAGTGTGAATTAATTGAGGGTTGGAGATTTCAGGCTTCCAGGGCCTGCCATAATTGTTTTCTGTTCCAGGCACCCAGGATTCATTCCTAATAGAAACCAACTGGGTTGGGGAGGGAGATGGAGATTAGTGCATCTCTGAGCCTTATCCATCATGAAATTGAGGCATGGCTGGGGTGTGCTACCATCCTTAGGAACGCAGAGGAGCTTCTGGATCCAACACGTAGGCCTGGCTTTCAGTAGTTTTTGAAAATCTGGTTCTCTATCAAAATTAAGGATTTGTAACACTGGCTAGAGCCAGCAGGAGTGCCGACAGCTGTCCCCCTGCGTTTGCTGTTTGCTAGGGAGCCACGCTTCTGCCTGCTAGTTCTGCTGTGGTTCAGTGCTAGACTCGTGGATGTGTTCAGCTATGCCAAGTGGTGGGGAGACTTTGTGACATTTGGTAACTGGTTTAGCTTTAACTGGATTAAAAGGGATGAATTTGACCTACAACGACTAGAGCAACAAAATAATCTTAGTCTCCGGTACTGCTTGGAACAGCCACTGCGGCACCAAGGCACCGAGTTTTGTCATTAGGTCAGGTGCTTTTTGCTTTGTTGAGTCTCACATCTTCTTTCAGCCTCACGACTGGCTTGTGTATCTCCTCCAGAGCCCGTTGCAGTCAGCAGAAAGACAGGGAGTCCCTTGAACTTTGGATCAGATCATACGGTACAGCTTTCCTTACAAAGTAGTGAAGTATTGATTCATTGAAGATTGCATTGATCCTCCAAGCTTACTGATTGCAAAAGCAGTTGGATTTCTGCATGCCCTTTGGTTATCTGCAGCATTTGTTTGCAGTGATATTCATACAAGTGTTGTCTTCAGATCTCTGCATTAAGAAGTGACACAGCAAGAAGAAAATCTTCCTCAGAAACAAATCTGTATCAGATGAGCATTGATTCTAACTGCTGCCTGTTAATCTGGCGCACCACCTTTTGTTATACTGTCCTTAGGAGAATGGCTTGCTTTTGATAAAGTGATAGTATGTTCTAGTCCTATTGGTGTTTTGGCTTTGAAATGGTATATGTTAGCTTGGGTTATCAGAATACCGTGGCAGTCTGTGGCTAGTGTGTTAACTCCATTGTAGCTCACTTATTCATGCAGATATATTTCTGTGCTGCCCTCCTTCACCATATGTCACAGAGCAGAGGAACATGTTCAGCAAAAGGGAAGATAAGCCTACAGTTAGTTCAGTGTTCGCACTTTAAGAGTCTCTTTTCCTAGTAAGAGAAGAGGACACTTCCTACTTTTCTCATGTAAGCAAAGGACTAAAAGAACCCATTATTTTGCTGCAGTTGTTCGGTGGAGCTCATAGTGCATTGTCATGTGAGATGACTTGAGTCTCAAGTGACCTCTGCCTCCTTACACTGCAAGCCAGGCTGATGCAAAGTTAGATCTTTATGAAGGGATAGCCCAACGACTTCTCCACTTCCCAATAACTTCCGCATAGCTAACCTGCACAGAAACAGCATTCATTTCAAGACAAGCCCCACTTCTGCCCTTTCAGTTGCATTTGAGTACTAGTCACTTGATGACTTCTTTGTTACAGAAGTGAGTGAACAATACAATCATTGACTCATAGAAATCAGATATGGAAAAGACTGAGTAGTCTGTGTAATCTGTCACCTTACTAATGCAGGACTGCTTCCTACCATGTTACCATCTACTACTGTCACAGTGCTTTTTGCTTAGCATCTTGCAAAGGAAAGCATCTTGGTGTGCTTCAGAACCAAATGCAGTCTATGTAAGCAGCAGAATGGTGCTGAGGCAAGAGATATAAAATGTAGCAGGATACTAAATAGTAATACTATATTTTGAGATATTTTATTCTCATAACTTCCACAAAGTCATCTCGGCAGAGGTATAACTGCAAGTATAAGGTTTAAAACCAACTGTTCCATTGCACTGCACCGTTTAGGGGAGTATATGGAAATTGCAAGAAGAAAGAGGCAGCAAAATATTTTGTAACAGGTTATGTCTGAACAGGCTTACTCTGCCGTGTCTTGATTCCATGGTGGGATGTGACCCAGGGCTTCATTCGTGTCCAGCTGTCCTCTCATTTCACTCTGTAGTGTTTTGGTTTCTCTGGAAAAGAAATCTAGACGATAGGCCACAGGCCAGCCACTGGACGGTTTCATCAGGTCCTGAATATGGGTGAGCAGGGGTCCCTATTCCATATCCGTATCCAGGGTATCCTGCTTGTTCATGAGTGCATTTAGATGTAGTATGTCAGAAGGTAATTCTATTAAGAACTACAGTTTCTGTTATCTAGAGTAGAAAACCCAGATCATGTAGGCGAAACCTCAACTTTTAAAATTTCCTGTATTAAATCTTCCAGCTTTGTATCTACTGTCTGACCCACTGCCCGTGTTAGTGGATGCCAAGCTTCCTAAACCTACAAGTTTATTAATGAATTGCCTGTGAATTGAAGCTCATCAATAATAGTCTTAGTTCTTCAGTGCATTTTGTGGACCCCTTAGAAGAATTCTCCAGCCAAGATAGGTTGAAAATTCCTGATTTAGGTGCTTGCCACCCTAGTGGAAACAATGTTTTTTGATTCAAAATGGATGAGTGGAAACACCTTTTACCAGTTCTAGTAGATGGAGAAAGGTTGTAAAGGTTGGTTTGGTTATAAAGAGATGCTAGGCAGCTGTATTTTATGAGAGGCTTAACATGGGCATTATTTATTTTTTGGCTCTTCTTCAATAAATGATTTAAGATAAAACTAAGAAAACTGAACTGAGGAGAACTGAAGGAGATGATGAAAAGATTAACCTGTTTGGTTTATTGCTATTCTACATTGAAATATGAAAAGCTAGCATATTTGATTCTTTGCTACTTAAAGATAGAATAGCTTTTTCAAATAATTGTTCATTTCTTTCCCCTCTCAAGAGTAACTTATAAATAACATCAATAAAGTGAAGTGCCTGTTCATTTGCTTCTGACAGTATAATCATAGTGATAGTGAATTATACTGCTAGACCTAAGGGTCTGTCAGAGATTCGGTCTCAAACTTGATGTGTTTAACTGTGTTTATGTATGTAATAGTCCCTGCTGTAAGTTGGAAACAGCCCATTTATTTTAACCTTATTTTTAGTTTGAGAAAAAAATGGATGAAGAAAATGTTTTAGTTCTCAAACCACAGAAACGTAAATTACAGCCATGTAACTCCATAGAATCCTGGTTTGAGTGTATCTTGTATACTCCTTAAAAACAGGTAGAAGCATCCCATCTATGTAGGAATGTGGTTCCTCTAGGGATACATGGAATAGGGTGAGTTTGCAAGTGCACCCTTGTGCTGTATACACACTTACTGAGACACAGCTTTTTAAAATGAATTTATATTCCATAGTGTCTTGAAGCCTTTATCATGAGAGAGGATCCCTGGCACTGGGGTGCTCCATGGTAAAGCAGTTTTCTCTGCATGCTCTTCTACCAAGACAGACCCCTACTGCTGACGTATTTTTCTATGAGCCATCGTTGTTTGTCCCTGAACATTGGCTTAATTATATAGGATATTATTATTCCTCATGATTTGTTCCATACCTTGGGCTTCCTTCCTTTTTGTATTCTCTATGGTTTGCCTCTTACTGTTTAAATGTCTCCTTACAAGGCATCTCTTTTGCAAGTCATTGTAAGAATATCTCACCAGATAATACATGTATTTTAAAGAGAATTATGCATCGTATTCATCTCTGGCTTCCTTCTTTATAAATCACACATCATTAAGCTATGCTTGTCTATTTATTGCTTGATCTTGTAGTCCTTGTCAAAAAATTCATTTCTAGCATCATCACAGTTATATTGTGTTGATTGTGTCTGACATTACACAGCAGCACTGTGAATGGACTTAAGAACCTTAATAGGTAAATTCATCTTTAGTTGGACATACATGTCTAATCTTAAGATTACTGTAAAATGTGTCAGCATTAGTTGAATGTGTTGTGGATTGGCTGGGTTGAGACCCAGTACGATAACTGTACAGTTTTACTGTTTTGCTTACATTGATTTGCAAAGCACTTGAGAAGCTTTTTTTTTTTTTTTTTTTTTTTTTAGTTCTAACTGTCATACTAGCAGAGCAATTCCAGTTCCTCATGATCAAAGCTCTGGGTGTCTTAACTGGTTTTACTATAAAAGATTTTTTTGATTTTCCAATTCCACAAGACTTCTGTATCAGTATCTGATAAAGATCTCTCTCGTTTTACACCCTGTGATGCTAGCTAAAATGTTGGTAATTCTTCTTCCTTTTCCATTTCAGTATTTTCTGTTGGAAGACAGAAATATATTTCTGCCTTTCCTTTGCCCTTTCAGAAGTCTCTGTATTAGAGAATCTTAAATCTTCGGCCATATTTTTGGGACATGTCTGTGTTTGTACTCATAAAAAGAAAAAAACTTAAAACCACAAGTCTGATGCTGCAGTCCCATTCATGATTGCTTCTTATACTTGTACAGAATGTGCTTTCCCCTCTCGTGCGTTTTAAAGCTTTTATTATACACTCACTGACTCCTAGTTTTACCTGCCAGTATCATGCTCCTTGAGTGAGACAGCTTTCCCAAGACTGTGTAATCTCTGTGCCTGGTCTCTTACTGCTTTTTTATGTCTGTGTGTTTGAAGCACCATCTGGTTGTCCATGAAATTCATACCTTTACTAAATACTACATCAAGACTTTTCACACTGGAGAACAAGGAGATGTCAGAGTAAAATCCATTCTGTCTTGTTATAATACTACCCTAGATGTCTTTCTCTTGCCTTATTTTTCCTTCAATCCTCTATCTTCTTCATTTTCTACTTTTTTTTCCTCTTTTTTTTTTTTTCTTTTATGCGGGAAGAGGGTATAATTTCTTTACTTTCCACACTTCCAATAAATCTTTCCCTTGGACTTCCCACCTTTTTTTGTGTGTGTGTCTTCTTCATGTCCCTTTTATGTGCTCTGCACCCATTTTTCATCTCTTCTAGGTGTTTTTTTTTCCTTTCTCCCCACCCCATACCAGGTTGACAAAAATAGCCAAAGGCTATTGCTTTACATACAAAGTTGACTGTAAGGGGAAGCAGGAGCAGGATTACACTCTTCAGGTTGTTTTCCTTTGCAGCTAACTCTGGGATTAAAGAGCATCTACTGTCTGCAGCTCAGGGTCAGCTTGGAGGAGTGGGACACCAGCAACTGGGAGCATGGTAGAGCTGTTTATGAGCAGAAGAAAACTGCTAGTTGGGTGCAGCACATTTGCTATGCTTAGAATGGCTTTGTGCTGAAGACTTCCTAAGTCTTTTTCGTGAATTCTTAAAAGACTAAATTATGATTCCCTCTATGTAAAGGAGCAGATCCTGCTCTTTCATGCTTTTGCAGAAGATGAAGTTTCCCCCACTGGGTGCTAGGAAAACCAACGGGGAGTTTTTCCATCAAAACTGTTTTGAAATGGATATTCAACAGAAAAAACTGTTTTGCAAAGTTTTTGCTCCCCAGAAAAGATCTTACAGTTCTGAGTTGAAGGAAAGAACTTGTTTTAGTAAATATTTAATATCTCAGAATTTCAGGTTCAGAAACAGTTTTGTTTCCCTTTGCTTTTTTGATGATCTGTTAAATTTTAATCAGCTTCTACCAGCTTTAGACACTACTTCCGTCCCAGAGCACAGACCTGACTTCTTCCCAACTCAGACTTTACACTTTTCCAGGAATTGGTGCGTACGTTTGATTACAAGTATTATTGAAAGAAACTGAATGCAGGTTTGCAATGCTGAATTTCTTTCCCCTGGGATAGTGTGCCAACAGCTGTCTTCCCATGGTATAGTCCCTAAGCCATCAGATCTTTGGCGTGTGTGCATATATCCTTACCAGCAGGCTAGACCTGACTTTATCATTGTGTCTAGATACACACGGGAATGACACTTGGTGCGAGATAAAGATTGCCCTCATAGACAAAAGACATAACAAGGATCAGTAGTTGTCAGTGGAAGTGAGACAAATTCAGGCCTTTAGTAAGATGCAATTTCCTGAATGGTTGCCCATACTTAATGTTATTTGATAGCTCTCTTAAAAGTCACATCCTGGAAAAATTGCCCCATTCTCTGGGAAGGTTGTGGTAGGACATGTACAAGGAAGGTTGAAGAAGGTGATCATGATAGTCCTTTATGGTTTCAGGGACTGTACCTCTCTAGAACTAACACCCAGCTCTCTTCCACAATTGGAGTCTGTCAAAACAGCTCTGGCAGAAGCTCTGCACCGTGGGCAGAGGTAAAGCCTAAGGCCTGAAGCATCAGCTTTTCAAGACAGAATTTTTGCATAGCATGTCCTTTATCACCTGGAGGGAACTTGGCTGGGTGAAGTGGTGAACCTATGTCAGTTTGTTATTTCTTTGTAACTGTTGCTCATAGAAGAGGAGGCTGCAAGAAAAGGCACTTGCAAGAAAAACACTCTGAGCCACTTCTGGTTTTTTTGTGTCTGAAGATAGCCAACAAATGCAGAGAACTGCCTGTAAGCCTGCAAAACAAGCATTTGCTGGAGCATCTGTCTCATATCGTGAAAGAAGTGGAAAGCCTTTCTCTTCCAAAACTTCTATTTAAATGTTGAGTGTCTGCATGAGGGAGTATCATGATTAAATGCAGCCCAGAGCATCAAAGGTGTCACAGGTGGGGATGTAATACTTGTAAAGCTGATAGTACCATCATTCACTTTGCCAGGGGAATGGCTAAAATAGCCATTAGGTGAAAGTCAGGTGAATGGACCTGAATCCTGGAGAGGTGATTTCACTTAGATGGGAAAATAATAGCTATGGAAGTAGCTTGTGACCCCTGTGGCATCAGCAGCAGGGAGACATTCTTCCTGTCAGAGACTATGAAGCTTACTTGACTAATCCATATATCCTTATCTCCATTTCACTTCCGCACTGACTTCCATTTCTTACTGGTACCCACTGCCATGATCTTTGAAATTGCCTTGTTTACTGCCTCATTGCTGTTTGTTGCAGTCCTTCCTTGCTGCCTTTGCAAGTGGTGGGAACGTTCCCTGAGATGATGAGAGTCTTGGTCACCTTGTGCTCAGGTTTGAGCTTGTACATTTTCTAGTTGCCTTTAGCAGTTTTGCATGTTGCTTAGCGTTTGAGTGTGGAGGGTTGTATTGCTCGCAGAGTACTGCCCAGCTGGATCCATAGATGAATTGGAGAAAGCTACGAAACAGCTCAACTGTGTGGGAATGAGCTATGTCAAGGCAGTTGGGATCCTCTAGTGCATATTTATCTTTGGGGAACTCATCTGTACTTTTTACTCCCCTGACCGGCTAACCCCTGCTTAAGAAACCACATAGGAAAATTTCATTTTTTTCTTCCCCCATCCCCCTCCCTGAGACATTCTGTTTTCTTTATCCATCTAAGTCTCAAACAGACCTTTTTCCCTTTTTTTATTTTTCTATCCTAGTCTACTAACCAGAACTTAATGCAAGTTATGAGAGTCCATAGCCTATTTTTAAGAGAAAAACATGACTGTATAACTGTGGGGTTTTCTTGAATTGATAATTTCTAATGGTTGATAGTTCAAGGAAATTTTTGGTAACAGAGAATTGATATTGCCTGGTTTTTAAATATACGTGACCTATCACTTCTTTCTCCAATAATTAAGGGCTTCATTCCAATTAACTAATTTATGTAACCATCTTTCTGCTATTAGACTTCTGAAAAATAACAAAGCATGTACTGAATTTTTAGTACAGAATGTCTTCTGTTGATTATATTGTATATTTGAAGTATAGCATCTGTTGTTAGTTCTCAACCAATACTGTGTTAAGTCAGCACAATGATTGCTGTTGGTCTTTTCTGGACACTTTATTTTGTGTCCATGGACCAGAAATATTTTTCTCCAGTGCAAAGATAACTCTGCTAGCTTTATCACAGAGATGTTGTACTTGGCTCTGATTAGCCAAATCCATTGTGGGTTAGCCTGCAAAACGGTAGCTATTGTACATATGTAAAGCAATAGACTGTTAAGTGGTAATCGTAGTAGGAAGGCAAGAGTAACTGTGTCTCACCTAGACCAATACAGCAACTCCAAAATCTCTTTCTTGCAAATGAGACTGATACTTAAAAATCACTTCTTACTTTAATAAGGTAGTG
Organism: Microhierax caerulescens; assembly: GCA_035590215.1. NCBI lineage: Eukaryota > Metazoa > Chordata > Aves > Falconiformes > Falconidae > Microhierax > Microhierax caerulescens. The sequence goes on along the minus strand of JAVJGJ010000001.1, from coordinate 12,376,949 downwards.
ATTTTCTTCTCATAAAACTCACTAGTAGGTATTTTAAAATTTAGGTTAGACATTATTTCTAATATCTACATTACGTTAAGGTAATTCAGACAATGCTTCATGTCCCAGTTCAGGAGAATGTTTGCAAAAATGGTTATAATTAAGCTCATGTTTAGTGCTTGCTAAGAATGGGGCAGAAGTTGAGCACCTTGATTAAATGTGGTTGAAAGTGGTTTTATGAGAAAATGTCATCTATGAAAGAGGTACAAGTGTCTGATGTAGTCCAGAGGTTTATTACTAAGAGTGTCACTGTGGTAATCTTGGGGGATCTTCCACCTTCCTGTAGCACTGTGAATAGTCAAAGTCCTTACAATGAGGCATTTTTATTTATAATTGTGAATATAAGGTATATACTTCATATACTTCCTAAAACAGGTGCTTTATAAATACCGATTAAAAGAGATGCTTTGATTATTTTGCATTTCTCCACATAGATTGGCTTCTGCTTTCTGGGTTATCAGGCACATCTGCATCACAGTAAGAAGCAAGGGTGCCTCTCTCAGCTTCCAGTGAACACTGTTCTCCTTCCATCTGAGGAAGAACTGATGACCCAAATCCTTTAAACCCCTGATGCTTTCTCATCTTAGCTGTGTTTTGATGTCTGTTACCAGTGCATGCAGAGGAACAATCACAGCTGTGAGAAGTGTGAACAGCTGGTTAGTTATTTGCAGAGGGCTTAAGAGATTTTTATCAACCAGTCAATTGTACTTGCTAGGTGAGCTAGAGGAGTTCATGTAGTATAGAATAGCCACATGGCATTTCTTGCCAATCAGGGAGATGCCTAATTTGGAAATATATTATCTAAGGCCTATCAGATACATGGCAGCTCCATATCTTACAGCCATTCCAATTGGGGGTAATTATTGTAATGTGTTGCAGATATGGTGCCATAGAGAAAATTTTGCATCCTCCCTTTTGGCCTTATCAACCTGTCAGCTTCATTTTGCTTTGAGAAATTTGCAAGGAGAAGTTTCCTTGATGTTCTCAGTGGTATGTATCGATTTGGAACAGAACTTTCAGCCACTTGGACAGTTGTTGGGTGTATGTTGAGAGAATGGGAAAACAAACCAAGGAGGAGGGAAGCATAAAATTAACAGATGTTCCTTCATTAGACATTCCTAACGAGTTAACTGCCATATTTAGTTAAAGAGATCTGCCTGGAAATAATGCAATACTTATTTTTAATAACTTGTAAGTATGTAAGGGTGCCCCTTGACAGCTATGCTATCACAGTAAGCCTTGCCAGACCAGGTAAATATTAATGTATAATACACAAGTATTAATGAATACCTGAGGTGACTCAGTAGTGTCTTCAGTACTCTGCAGATCTGTCTCTATCAGCACAAGCCTCAAGTTCCTCCATAAGCTCAGTGTGAATGGACATCGGTGAGGAGTGGAGGTGATTCATAGCTGTTTGTGAGTGCTATGCTTTTCACAGGCCTGGGCCCTAGTTTGCCTTCACCTGTGTCTCCTTGTTTAATGAAACAGAGTTGGAATCCATCCATCAGAGAATTATTGCAGGCTTGATTAATTTGAAAATAAAGCTGATGTTCATGCTGTTATCCAACAGTTGTCTCCACTTGTTGGCAAGAGTTTCAGGATCTGACAGTGCATTGTCTTTATTCAAGTGAAAAAAAAAAAAAAAAAAAAGACAATTTCATTTGTTTTCAGTCTTTAATAATGGCAATGTCCCTATCACTAAAAGGGATAATATATAAGCGCCCTCAGGCTATAGTAATGATGAGATTGTACCTTCTTCTTGTGGAAGGACGCTACACTGTGCAGGCTTGGTGTCATGGAAACTGAAAGAATGTATGAAGTTTTAAATAGGCAGATGAATTTTAGATCCATTTCTCTAGGTACTTTGAAGAAGCACACAGATGACTTGGCTGAAAAAGTCACAGGAGAAAAAAATTCTCCAGCACCATTATGATGGTCTCCATAGTTCTTACGTGGGGTACTGGGATTAGACTGGGCTTTAAACTGACTTTTCACAGGCTATATTTTCTTTAGGCAGTCTGCTTTCAGGCCAGCTCAGATGCTGATTTCTGAACTTTCAGGTTAGTCACTGTTACTTTAAGACTCTCCCAGGTCCCCGTTTCATTGATTAACTTTTTTTAATGTGAGGAAAAAAACAATAACTATCCTGTAAAATTCCAGCCCCCCAATCTTTCCTTTAGAAAAAGCATTGTTTTCTGATTGCCAGCAATGCATTTACCTATGCTGTTAAATTTGTGACCTCTGCTTCTGAAATCCTAACCCTGCTGAAGTCAAGGCCAAAACTTCCTGAGGATTTCATTGCCAAGTATTAAAGCAAGAAAATCAATTCCTGAACTCATTATCTATCTTCTGCTGCCCCCATAGTATTTAACATGTTGTTGTCAAGTACAGAAAAGCCCCATTCATCATACCCCAACAGCAATAATACCAGTCTTTCACCAGTAGTCTTGGTGAAGTATTAACAGTTTGCATTTCATATGAATTACACACATCTACCAGATTCAAGTAACACAACAGACAGCACCAGGGCTTCATTAAGGTCATTTTGTAATTGAGTAAAATTATGGGCCAGCCTGTGAGTGCCTTGAAGGTGTAAGTATTAGCTTGCATGAGTTCTCCATTTAATAAAAGGTCCATCTGGCCTCAGGTGACTGTATAAATTATGTAGCCATTGTTACATTTATGATATAGGTAGAAGTTAATTTTCTTTACTTTTTGAAGTGCTCAAGAATAGTAGGTCATGTCTGATTTGTATTTCTGACAGTGGGCTTCAAAACAATTTTTTCTGAAATCAACTGACAGCTAAAATTTAGTTCTTGCAAGGCTGACGGCATTTGTGTGAGATGAATTGGGGTGGGGGGGTGTTAGAGCTGTGTTGCAGGAAGAGGCTGAAAAGCTGTGTTTGCAAGATGCACATGCCTGCTAGCTCATCTCCAAGAGTCGCAAGAGCTGCAAGAGATGTTGCTGCCTGACAGAAGTCATAGTTGAGATAAAAGCTTCTAAATCTTCAGCAGGTACTGGCTGGACACACTGAAAAAAGGCCTGTGTTATATTTGGAGGGTGAGACCAGTGTGATTTTCACACCTTTCTTCACTAACTGATATGCTAAGAAGGAATGGCAATGATGACAGCCTTATCGGGGGGGGGGGGGGAATGCTTCAGCAATGGTTGTTAGGAGAACGCTCAGTCAGTATTTGCAATCTCCAGTGAAGGACTGGAATCTGTGTTTTATACCATCCATCTATGTACCAAATAATTGCAGACAGTTGTCACAGAAATAGTTACAGAAACAAAGTCTATCCGCATTAAGCCTAGCAGAGGTCATTCCTTACCTGTTCCCAGCCTGACCAAGTTAACATGGCATTTAATATGGGCTGAGCTTGTTCCAGTCAGAGGATTAGTTATTAGATCTTGAAGTATGTGGTTGGTTGGTGACTTTTTTTTTTTCTTTTTTTTCTTATTTTTCCTGGAAATACAATTCAGCTGAAGAGACCACAATGCAGGCAATACTGCATGGTGATTTCAGTGTCTTTGTTCTAACATGCATATTGTGTTTTGAGTGATGCTGGTCTGTTTTGAGAAGTTGTGGGATTCTCAAAACCACTGCTATGTTAATCTAATTTGGCTCCTATAACATGCTTCAGATCACTCTGTCTTTTCAGGTCTGATGACAAGATATTGAACGGTGTGATTTGTACTACAAATTGTTTATTTTCAGTTTTCACTACACCTTCATTTTGGAGATCTCTGACTGGTTAACCTCTTTGTAAGTCTTCAGCATGCCTTATTATGGTGATTTTCCTTGCTAATCAAGATGTTTGCTAATGAGAGAATCTCTGTCGGTGTAGGCATTGCTGTATCCTAAAGATACTTTGCCTTTTGATCTCTTTAATCCAAGTTAATTGTAGGAGGCTAAATGCAGATGGAAATACCAGATGCACAGCTATGCTTAACAGAAATACTACAATTACATGAAAGTATCAGAAATCAAAGGAGAGGTCCAGATAGGTGTTTCGGCATCGAAATAACAGGGTGGCTGAAGTTCATGATTTAAGCTGGTAGTTCTGATCTGCTCATACTTAGGCGCTGATTCATCAAAGGCATAAAAGCTAAATGAAGAGAGAGAACATAAGCCATCATACAAAAACCAAGGTAAATAGAATTACCTTCCTTTCATGTCCTGCATATGGGCAAAATTGGTCTCTGATGCAATCCAAACATAGGAGTATATGAGCAGCAGAAATATTACCAGCAGAGGGAAATTTCCAATAGTTATGACTCAAATTCCTCCTTGGGAGCCTATATGTGGTGTTGGGGGTGTGTGTGTTGTTTTGTTTTTGAGGAGAGGGGACGGGAAACAGGCATGTAAAATACCATGTAAATGTCTGAAACAGTAGCATCTGAGTTGCACATTCAGGGAACAGCTAGAAGTTATCATTAAACTGAAGACTGGCTTAAAACAAACCTTGATTTCAAGTCAACCGTATAACTTAAATACATTCCCTTCACATCTTCAGCTGTGTTTTACGTACCAAAGTTTGCTACATTTGGTGCAAGATTTAGTTTCTGAACATCTTAGAGCTGAAGTGTTTCATATAAAACTCTTGTTTCAAGTCAGTTAAAGAGTTATGAAATTCACATTCAATCTAGAACTCTAATCTGAAATTTCCGCCTCTGGTACATGTTCAGATAACCAGATTTCTGTAGCAGAATGTGCCACGCACTTTGTTGCAGATAGATCCAGAATTGAAAACCCTTGTCATCAGCAGGTACTATAAAGAGTTCTGCACTGGTATTCATTGAATATTAAAAATAGGGAATCTAATTAGCAATGTGCTGTGATACCAGCGTTTTGTTAAGTGCATTTGTTTTCTTCATCCTCAAAGCTTGCCTAAATTGCACAGAGGAATGATGGAAGCCATATAATGAACCATATAACGACATCAGTCACAGCTGTACATAATGTAGTGTAGGCAAAAATGTACTTTTCTGTGAAGCCTGCAAATACTGACAAGTCACTCTGACAAGTGCTTTGTTTTAGAAATATGAGCACATGCAACACGCGCTGTAGAGATCATTTCAGTAAAGCATCATGGATTTGCCTGAGAAGTATGTGCTAAGAGGAATTTATTTCTGACTGAACAGTCAGAAGCAAAGTCTGTATTGCCACGTTCCTATAAAAGGAGCAGTACAAAGGAAGGACTCTGCCTGCTTAAAACAGATTTGGACCCGTTTGTGCGCATAATTAACACAGAGGCATCTAAATACCTTTTTTTTTGGGAGTATATACCTTGAGTCTTTTACCTATAGATACAGATATGGGTTTATGTCTGTGTCCTTATTCACACACACTTATCTGTACAAATAGTAACTTCCTCCAGGGAGACCAGCTACAACAGATAACCCTTACATGGTATTGAATTCACAGATGAGCCAAGGCATGTAGATATCGGATGTAGTTATTTTGCCTAGGAATAATCTATGTAGACATAAACAGCCCTATTTTGAGTCCATATGGCGTGGTGGTAGTACTTTTGACAGTTGCTTTGGGGTTCATTTCAACTGCAGTTGTGCAGAACATGGGGGAAAAAAAAAACAGAGCTTTTTAAAATTTTTAGTCAGTTTTAAAGAAGCCCCTTTTCTGTGCTCTTTTCTGATGGGGGGGTGGCAGTGGGAGGAGGGGATGCTGAGGAGAGAGGGAGTAAAAGGAATTATGTCTCAGCTAGCTCTAGTCCTTAACCTTTCAGGCTTAGAATGTAAATAAAATATGTTGTCTTAAAATGTAAATAAAATATGCCATACTGTCAACTCACTCATAATGATGTCCTGCAGGTTCTATATGCATAGGAGTGGGGACAGGACTTCGTCTTCTATTCATTAGCATTTCAGAGTACTAGAGGCAAGAGGTTCCATCTGGAGATGAGTTTCTCAGTTTTCTGGGTACAAAAATGGAATAAATGTTGTTTTCATGTTGTTCCAACTGCTTGATTAGAAATGAGTCAGAGAGTGGTCTCTGTGTTCTTCTCCATCTGGATATACATACTCCATGATAAGCTCAGATACGAAATTTTAAAAATTCTGTTAAAGTGTTCAGCTCCTCAGCTAACAAGACAAGGTTGTTTGTAGGAAAACTGTAGAGGTTCGTTTTATAATCTTAGTCCCTCATGCTGAAAATACTTATGTGGGCAAGTACCTCATGCATGTAATGAACTTGGTTGATCTATTTATAGCTTTACTCGGTGTGTTTGTACCCAGATGGTGCTCCTTAAATTTCACTGGGCTGTGTGTATGAGCAGCAGTTCACACTAAGGAGCACAAGACAAGAATGCAGGTAGCAAACAAATATGCTTAAGTAATGTTCACAATTACTTAATACAATACTTACGACTATTTTTTTTACTGGTGTCTCTCTGCAGGAAGGATCTGTAACTGATAGAACTTGTAAAATTGCATTTATTTTTATTTTTTTAATTTTGAATAATTTTCTTTACAAGGATAAATCAATCGCATTCAATTTTAAGAATGGAGAAACTGACAAATGAGGTGGAGTAGCCAGATCTTGCAGTGTGTCAACAGGTTCCAACCTTCCAGAGGCCTTCTCTCAGTAGTAGTAGATCATTCCCATCTCCACAGCACCTTGCTTCTCCAAGCATGTTCTTTGCCATTTTGGGTTCTTTGTGTTTACTCTTCCCATATGCTTGAACTCCCACCAAGATTGGTTTGGATTTCTTTTACAGTAAGACTCTCTGAAATTTTCCTCTGTGTTTAACTGGAGTCCATTTGTATTAATTTCTTACATATGCTATTGTTGTGATTCCATTTAAAAAATATATTGTCATTTTAATATATATTCTGAAATTCTACTTCATTCTAACAGTTCATAGTTTTGTAAATCTCAGGAAAAAAAACAACCCATAGCTGTGAAGGGAGACCATAATCCAGGCAATGGGTGCTTACATTGAACTACAGCTGGAGCAAATGCATTTCCCTGTGCCCCTCCCCTCCTACTGAAATGATAGATTTCATGTTAAATACAAAATCTGAATAATACACCTTTTTTTTTTTTTTTTTTTTTTTTTGACATCTCCAGCTACTGAATGGAGTTTCATCTGCTAATATCCTGATACTTGTGAAAGGTGTCTGGTACACATGAACACACCTAGGATGTGTTATTTGGTTATATGGTTAATTTTAACTCTTGCAGGGGCAGATACTATGACTATACATAAGGATTCCTGCAGCTGTCCTTGGGAGGGTTACGAATGAAAGCTCCCAATGGGTCCAGGCTAAAAGTATGAGGATTTCTTGTTTTATTTTCCTGTGCAGCAAATGTCAGGAGGCTGGTTTCCCTTCAGTTTGTTACTTTTAAAAGCATTTGAAAATAGAAATTGAATGATTTATTTGGGTGCAATGATTGCGAAATATTTTCTGTGATTTAACAGAATAAATTCCTAGACTGGGATTACCTCAAAGGAACTGTAGGATTATTAGCATTACAGATCTCTTTCTTGATCAGAACTATTCAGCACACTGAGTTCAAGGTGGTAAGATTACTGTGCTTCAGTAACATGAATGAAACCCATCTCAGGTTCTAATACAGCCTCTTGTGCACTGCGTATAACTTGACTCTGTAAGCAGCCAGATGCTATGAGGTACTGATTGCCAGTTTTAAAAGCTAATGGTCTCTTACTGATTCTACCTAAGGAGATACTAAAAGTTACAGGGAAGCAGTGAAGAAGGGAATACTGCCTCTTTAGTCATAGTACTCACAGCAGTGGCTCTGTCTTCGTTGTAATTTTAATACATTTGGTATAAAACCTTTATTTTTTAGAAAACATTTTTTGTCACTGTTCTGAGAGGACAGAGTTGAAATGGAAAATGTCCTTTGGAAAAAATCTGCAAGATAATTTTAATGAACTTTTTTTTTTTTCCAGAACATACATGCATATATATGTTTTTTAATACTGTTAGAAGTTTTGCATCAGTGTGCTATGTCTTTCTTGCTCTTCTGTCCATGGCAGAATCTCTGCTTTCTTGTGTTCATGAAGATACCAGGTAGGATGTGTTCTGCAAGTTGTTGGCAGAAAGTCTGAGGCAACAGGGCAGTTAATGACCCAGTATATTTTCTTCAGAAGCACAGACATCTTAGCAGTCGTTCCCCATTCTACCTTGATCTCTTCCTTCCTTGTCTTTCTCCAAGATACTTGTTTCCCACTCACATATTGCAGTTTTCTGCCCTTTTAGCTGTTCCGAAAGGAGCTGGGCTTTAAAAACTTCTTTAAAAAATAAAAAATTGCTTGGTTTTTTTAGATTATATCAGACCTGGCTCACCCTGCAGTCCCTTAGTACCATATTGGCCCAGTTGAATGGTAGGTGAGTGGTGGTGCTGTGGCTGGAGCAAGCAGCTGTTGGCGAGGAGGGCCAGTAACTTTGTAAAATGGCTTTGTTCCCAAAGAATGTGCATGGTGGAACTGCGTATGGATTAGGTCTTGAGTTGAGCATCAAGTGCAGCTGTGTTTATTACACTGTCTGCAAAATAGAGCAGTAGTGTGCAGGCAAAGCTCAAAAGCCCCTTAGCAGCTTCCTAATCTGAGGTCAGTCGATAAAGGATTCCCCTGTTCCCGGATTCAACTTCCAGCTTAAGAGGAAGGCCCTGTACATAGATGTGCTGTGTATTCAAATGTCTTTTGAAGTGGTTTGGGCTACAGAAAAACAGCTTTGTTAGAGGACCAAGGGACTGGAATTACTGTGAATAACTCACATGTCATATGTGGGTGTGGGACTGACCATAAAATGTGTATGCCCCAGCTTCCCAGCCTTGGACTGCTGACATAGTCCTTCCCTGCCATACATCCCTAGGCTGTTCATGTTGTTATTTTTCTGACAGCACTTCTATCACACCAGCTGCAGCTTCCCACTCCTCAGGTCTTGGCATGCCCTGTGGTTTGGCTGGCTTGATGATATTCCCTCTTCCAGCAGAGCCATCTCTTGCTGTAGGGCATTGATTGTATCCTTGATGACCTCCTCTCCCGGTAGCAGTTCATCCTCACTTTCAGTCACTTTCCTCTCTATTTGAACTGTGATTTCAAGTCATGTCTCATCCCACACTGTTACGGGACATGTGTTTTCTCTTTCTTAGCCATGTGCTTGCCTGATTGTGCTTAATCAATGCTTTTCCTAAGGGTGGTCTCTAATCTAGCAGTTTCAGTAGCTGCAGCTCATTGAGACGGCCATAATATTCTGATATGTAGTAGAACTAAATGCAGAATGTCTGTCTTTCTATCCAAAACGTTTTAAGGGGCAGGGGGAGATTTTTTGAGAAAGGTAGCAGAGGTCAGGAAAGAGCAGTTACTTATGCTGGGAAATCTGTGAATGCATCTCAGGTAAATCCACCTGTAACTTCTTGGTGGTGGTGGGGATGTAGAAATGCAGTGTTTGTGCTCGTGCTTCGCATGACATGGCTGCATGGCTGTTCATCTTCTATCCATACTCCAGTCAAATGTGGAGAAGCTATAAGCCATGTATTAAGTGCAACTCTTCCCAAGTAAGTTTTTCTGATCAAAGCTACATGTTGCATCTTTCTCTCTATGCATCTTCTTTCTGTCCTTTATGAATTAAACGAAAAATCAGAAACCATTTTCTTCAACGTTTCTTTCATGTACATAACAACATACTTCCCTATTGTAGTTTCAAAGAACTGTTACATTTCTCTGCTCCACTCTCCAGCAGCCTCTGTGGATCATCAGATGCTTTTCAGACCTACCAGAAGTTCACTTAAATATCAACAACTGAACATTGCAAAAAGCTACCAGAAACTTAAAGTACAGGTCAGTCCCGACCTGCTGTTGTTGGCGTTCTCTTTTGCATGGACCTGAACTGTTACAGATACAGTTCAGTATGTCTTTAAAATCAAGGTAGACCTTATTTTATGGAGGTGTATCTGATCGGTCTAGTACATGGGTACCCAACTGCATGTCTCTCGCTAATGGCAATGAATTATCTGATGAAGTTTCTGCCTGTATTGCAGTCTGGGTAGAGGACAGCGTCTCCTCCTTACCGTTCTTCACATCTCTATTTGTGAGTTTTCTTGTGAGTTAACAGAACTGATACTAAGTCATTGCAAACAAATGGAACATCCAGTTCTAAAGCAATTATCCAACTTTCAATAAGACTTGGTGAATAAACCTATCTCTGGATAAGATTCTGAACATTTTAAAATGCATTTTAAATGATTGAAGTCCTTTAATCCTGTGCTGTCTCCCCGTCACAGATGTACTATTAATTCATTAACATGATTTTCTCTGTAATTTTGTTAGCAGGTTTGGCAAAGGTGAAAATTGTAGCAATTTAAAGGAGGATATAAAAAGTGAAGGTATTCACTGACTGCAATAAAGAGTGGAAAAGCATTTTTCTCAGCAAATGAAAACTTTTATTTTATCTTGCAGATGGAAGATGTAATATGCTAAAAATGCAGCTTAATATGCTTCCACATCTCATTTGAGTAAGCATCAAGCAAAGCAGAAGATCTGTATACCATCAGAGTACTTGACCTCAGTATTGCATAAACATGGATTGTTTTTTGGGGTGGGTTTTTTTTTTTTTTTTTTCTGTTTTGGTCTCCCACAGAGACCAGTACATACATTTAAAATATGTGCTTGCGTTGCAGTTGAGATGGGATCTTTGTGTATTAGGAAAATGTACCAAAAAGTCTGTGATAGACAGCAGGGAACAGCAGCTACCTTCATTAAATATTGCTTTTGATACATCCAGTGCTACAGAGTAGGTACAGATTAGGAGAGAAATATTTTGCCTCTTATATCAGTAAGGATGAATGAGGGGTTAAGGAGCTGGTACTGGATTCTAGTAACAGTGTAGGCTTCTTGTCAGGCTGTTCATCACTGGCTGGAAAGCAGCATTAATAAAAGTATCTGTTACACAAAATCTTGTTAAGAAGTGCATACTTGGGCTGCGATTATTGTATCTTAATACAAGAAGAATGCTTTCTTTGGTTTTGTCTCTAGAAGAAAAAGAACTAGTTACCACATTAAAAGACAAGAGGTGACCATAATTAAATGGTATTCTGTGATCTTACTCTGTTTCTGCTTCCAGTTCTAGCTTTCCAAGTGCCATGTGTACCAAAGGCACTGCATACAGTGCTAGCAGCACTCATAGCTACTTGTAGGAGAGCAGTTGATGGCTCAAGGCAGTTGTTTGTGTTGTTTATTTAAAATGAATCACTAGTACAGTTGACTGTCCAATTAATACCTCAGCTCGGTAAGGCTGTCTGTGGCACAGGAGGCTTTGAGCATTGAAATAGTCCCATCTGAATTCAGAGACAACTTGCTTCTAAGGTTGAGCTTATGGTCAAGTACCCTGTTGTATCAGGGCCTGTGACAAGAAATCTTCAGAAGAAGGCTAAGTTTCCCCGTTTCCTTATTGTGTAGCACATTGTCTCAAAATTACATGTGCTGTGCCATCATTTCACAGTTTCATTGACTCATCAGAGGCTTGTTGCCAACATTGTGCTTCATCTGTTGCTGCCAGGAGAACAGTCTCAGGAAAAGGCAGGCAGGCATGTTATGGAGCTATTCAGAGCTCCAAACAGGAGGAGTGTTGTGAAAGAGGAAATAGAAATAGAAATGACAAAAAGCTACAGATGTTTGGAGAGCCAGAAGACTAACACAGGAGCTGCCAAAGAAAGAACAAATAACAGCAAAAGTAAGTGGAAGAGAAATACAGGAATGTGGGATGCAGCAGAAATCCTTATGAAGGAAAAAGACTTGAAGTTTTTGTCAAGATAGGAATCATTACCAGACTGTGAGTGGATTATGGAATTTCCTAAGGTCTTTTCTGTTTCACCACAGTTTGGTGATTTGATTATATTTGATAAGGTGATTTTACTTCTGTTTATACTAATTTTCTCTGTTGAATGCTTGTGAGCTACCAAAAATATCCCAGCTTTATAGCCTTATATAGGATTATCTTCTTGTAATGTTTGATAACATTCAGTAGAAAAGGAAGGCTGATGGTCTAGAGGATTTGAAATGTAGTTTTCTACAAGTATTTGGGGGGTGGGGGGTGTTATCACTCTTCTGAAAAGAGGTACCTGTTCTTCCCTAGATCTGTGGCATTGAGTTCTACTCTGCATATGTGATGTAACACTAATACCATGAATACATGATAACAAATCAGGGCCAAGCTTTGTCCCACAGGCCAGCTTAAGGTATGCTCGCCTAGAAAACAGTGGTGTGTTTATAACCCCTGAGGGCAAGCAGCGTTATCCTGGACTGGTGATTAATAGCGGTGCGTGCTCAAGAGCATCAGTAGTGCCTGCATCAGCAGCAAGACCGGGTGCTCCCGGCCTCTCCTACTCTGTTTACTAATGCACACTAACGCCCACTCCCTGCATCTTCAGTGTTACTGTTATTTGTGCTAGCTGGATAGCATATAGTTATATAGATAGTTATATAGAAAGTAAAAAAAAGAGTGACAAGTAGGCAGCTTCATGTCACTATATAGACTTACTTCTAGGCAAACTCTGTGGCTTGCCCAGCTGGGATGAGACCATGGCAGCAGCCAGGGAGTGTCAGAGAGCACGGGAATCTGTTAGCAGTCCGGCTCTTTCCCCATATAGTCCTGCTTTGAGCTATGCAAAGGTCCCTTGGATTGTGGTTTAACCCTGAGCAAGGCAAAGCACAAGTAATGCAACTGTCTGTATCCTGGGTCCTGTCTTTAGTTTTTCCTTCTGTCCTGTCTGTATTTTTCATGCCAGTTAGAGAGCCCTATCTAGTGCCCGCTGAAGCCTTCACTGAGGGCTGTGGTGCAGATAGGTCCTCCGATGCAGAAACCTTGGGAAGGCGTGCATTGGCCTCCCTGAGGAAGAAAACGCTGCTAATTGCACTTCTGTAGTGTTAAAGCAGAATCTCAAATAGCAGCCTCTTTGGCTTATTTCTTATCTCTTCTATGCAAAATATCCATGTAGGCCAATCACAAATGCCTCGTTTTCTGCAGTGCTTGTAAATATAAAATTGTACATGTGTTAAGAAGAAAAGTAGTCTGAATTTCATTGTGAAATAGGAAAAGAAGGTAATCATACAATACTTCAGAGATGGAGGGCTCTGAGATGTGTTCTAATGCTACAGCTGTCATCCTCTCTACATGCAAGTGTCATACTCTCAGAATTTAATAGGGTGAAATAGGTTTTCATCTTAGATGAACGAGAACTCCAATTATAACCTCTTACAATTCCAGTTACTGTGCTGTGGGCGAATGTGTTTAACAGCAGTTCAGTATATAGCGCAAAAAATGTCCTTTGCATGTTGGCTGGAATTACAGTGCTAGTTACAACATTGTGCTAGACAAGGTACCTCTATTAATCCTGCTGTAGTTGGGTTTTGTACCTTTTTTTAACATGTCCTTTAAGCTTCAAGTTGTCACTCTTCTCTTTTAGTCCAGAACTCAGTTTCTCTTTTAAATTGGTGGAAGTCTCACCGGGCTGATTTAGAGCTCTCCTGGATTTTAAAAATGGAGGCTTATGATGAGCTAAAGAAAATTAGTAATCTTCTGTGTTTGAACACTTTCATTTAATATCATGAAAGAATTGTGATATTCATAATTGTAAGCATAAAATTTCATTTGGCATTTTAATTGCATTTCTGAAGGCCATTGCTTTGCTGAAGAAATGATGTAATTGCTAAAAAAATGTAGCAAAGTCAGTAAACTGTTTCCCAAGCTGTATATGTGAACCTGAAAAATCTGTTTTGCAAATAGGCTCTCACAAGAGAATGTTCATGCGCTGAAGTTAAAAAAAACACTCTGTCTGGGTTTTATACATCCATTTATATATTGAGATGAAAATCACATTTCAAATATTTTTAAGAATTCAGCTTCTAAAATGTGTTTCCATTTTAATTCCCTTCTGTGATAGTTTGGAATCACAATTGAAGTTTATTATAAATCTGTATTTACAGCCTGATGCAACTTTCTGTGCTACTTGTGTAAATACAACATTGCGTTTTAGAAAAGCGGTCTTCATTTGTTGCATTGGAATCTATGCAATGTTAAGTTATTTTTATATCTTGAAATCTATGCAATTGTAAGATACAAAGTTTCTCTCTCCGTTTAATCATAGTCCTGAGTTTTACAGCCTGTGGCTCAGTCCTGGAAACACACAAGCACCTAGAATGAAAGGGTTGGTGTCTGAGACAGGTTGGGCAGGAAAAGTATTCCATTCTGCTTTTTAGAGGGAGCCTCTATTCTGTAAAGTAGCTTTGGTGCAATACCTTCTTCTGCTAAAGACATCTTCCCTGTGTACATTCAAATTAATTCACATTTATCGTAATTTCTGTAAGGTTTTGAAAAATTAATATAGCAGATAACAATTGTCTGTCAGTAGTAAGATGACTTGCAGCTCCCTGTTTGCTTAAGCCCCTTTCTATTGCTGAGTTAGCAAACAGTTGTCCTTTGAAACCCTCTGTGAAGGCTGGAGAGTACAGAAGGCATACCAAAACTTAACAGCTAGAACGAAGCTTGACTCATTTGTTTATTTACTAAATGTGAGAAATCCTTTTACTTGTAGATTAAGAACATTTGATATGCAAGTTATTGGAAAGAGTTGGTTAAAACTTAATGTGTTTCTCTCCTTTGAAATTTCTTTCAGAATAGACCTGTCTCTAAAAAATAGTCTGTTACTGCAAGCAGAAATATTAGTATTAGCACGAGTGTGTCCTTCTGTTGTAACAGCAAAATACAATTTGCTTAGAAAACCAAGTGCCCACTATGGGATTGTGATTTGTATAGTCTAGTAGCCTTGGTGTGTTTGCATAGGTCTGTGGTTGGTTTCAGAGATTTTTTTATTATTATTAAAAAGAATAATTGTGTGTATATATATAAAAATCATCAGTTTATTACATATATATCTTTCACAATCTACTAACTTTTTTGAAAAATACATGAAATTAAATACTTACATACTTTAATCTATTATAGCTATGAAATATAAGAGTATTATTTATCAGACATTGCATCAAATTCAGACCTGAAAAAATAATCCATATCTGGGCTCTGTGATAAAAATAAGTGGGATATATTTTGATCACGATCTAAAATGAAATTCAGCAGTCTGTCAACATAGTAGATCTATTTCTGAATGCCATTTAATCTGGTAATGAAAGACATGGTATTCCCCCCCCATGTTTAACTGGAGCAATTTGTTCAGGTGCTAAGCACCTGTGGCTCCAAATCAAACTGTAAGTGCCTTGTCTAGCATAAATTGAGAATTCTGCTTCAATCAGAAATGCTCTCCAAAAAGTCCATTTCATTGCAGAGATGACCGTCTGCCCTTGTAAGCTCCTGACAGTGCTATTTTAGGATGGTTTCACTAGTTAGCTCTGGAATGATTGGAACACATCCTAACAGCAACAAACAACTAATCTAAAACAAGTGCACTTAACTCTAGCTCTGACAGGCTGGTAGATGATTCAAAATCATATTATATTTGCTTCAGAGGAAAAAACTTTGGAGAAAATAACATGAACGAACAGTGGAAGTGACATTTAAGGCAGGCTTGCAGACTTTAATTCCAGATTAAGCTTTACTGTCTGAATGCCAGTGCACTCACTTCTTGCCATAAAAAGATCCTGTCTATCTCTTCACTTTAATTGATTGCTGGAATATAGAGAAAATGTTCACTGATGGAATGAGATACAAAGTGAAGTGCTGCAGATTAGTGCAGTCAGAATTTGGAGTGCACGGTGACTTCTGTCTCTGAGAAATTATCTTTGTAGGCATTTAAATGGTGCTTGGGGCAGAGAGATGACATTTTGTTTTGTTTATTTAATGGCAATATTCATTTTCTTGGTAAATAAATGTTTGAGAGCAGGGCATGCTTTTCGCTAAATGAGTGTTTAACTTGTCCCACAGGAATCGATGCCTGGCTTGACCATGTTGTGCTCACATCCAGTCTGAAATTATCAGGAAAAATGCAAGGGGAGTTGAGGGCAGAAACTTCTGCAGATTTACGCTCCTCCTTCCACCCCCAGCTGGGACTCTCAAGTTAAGAAATGAACACGCTTGGTGAATTTGAACAAGAAATATTAAAGTAAGAGCCAATTAAATGCAGAGTGTGTCACAGGGAGTAACTGATGCTGTCTTTTAGGAACAACTAAAATATAACGAGTTACCTCAGCACAGATAGCTTCAGGATTAAAAATAAAGATAAAAATCGCCAAACCTGTATCATATAATTTTACATAAATGTGGGCTTTTTCTTCTAGTCACGCAGTAGGTTTCTGTACGTGCTATTCCTCACCAACTCCCACTGAAGCAGGTACTTACACTTGAATCTCTTACAGAGTGGGGAGCGTCGGATAGGGCATGCTGTTCCGTATGGATTCTGCAGTGCTCTTCAGTGATCGCTTAGAAGGTGATACGCAGTAAGATGCATGCAGCACAGCCTCTCACCACAGGTGACAAAGTGGCACATTTTGGGGGCTGAACCTGTTTATGCTAATAGTAGGTGCTATTTCTGTTCAGTGCCAAGCTGAATCATCAGGAGTACTTTCTTTTCCTGAACTACTCAGTCATATGGAACAGAAATCTAGTAATAAGGTATTTGGATTAGTTTAGTTTTGCTGTGTCCAAGTTCAGGTTGAGAGTTTGGCAGTTTTCTCTCTTGGGTTTGGTGGTGATTTTTGGGTTTTGTATGTTTTTTTCCAGTACTGACTGAAAATAAAAAAAAACAAAGCAACAAACTCCACGTTTTAAGTGCACGTCCTTTTGCATAGGTGTGAACCTTCATTTGCTTGTTTTAACCATGCTGAGCCATTGTGAGTTTGTTCTGTTGCATATCACTGCTCCAGATTGTGTCAGTTCTAAGAGAAAGTTTACATTATTTTGCATGCTCTAATCTGATATGAAAAGTTGCAAATACTTGATAGCTAAAGCTTCAGTGATTTAATTCTGGCTGCATGTGTGGTCTTTTTTGAGAGATGCTAAGCACTTGCAACTCTCCTTTCCCTTTAGTGGAAACAGTGGCTGCTCGGGGCCCTGGGAAAACACATCACAAACCTACTCAAAAATAGCCATGATCCTCAGAAGCTTATTTCTTGGCATAAGTCAGAACCATTAACAAAGTAAAGGTGATTATCTCTGTGCAAATGCTCCAGTGTACAGTTTAAGGGCATAGTTCTGCGTGTTTCAACAATCAGAATGATTTTGACCCTGAAATATGCTATAGCACATCCCCAGACTGCATTCTCCCAGAAGGCATCACCTTAAGTTTAGTAATATCAAACCTTGACCAACAAAAGCATTGTAAACTGAAGTTTTTCTAGCTAGTCCTTTGCACCATTTGGATTGAATGACTCCTTTTTCCCATCCCAGAGCATATTTTCCATATCACGACTTATCTATAATGATGTGCCCGGTGGTTCAGGCCTATTAAGGAAGTTATTACGGCAATGGAATAATTTTGGTTTGAATTTACTGAGAGGTGAATACAAATAACTATAAATAAGAAAAATTTACTCTCTTCATCTATCATTGCAGAGGCATCTAAAAGCCAAAAATACAGTGGATGATAGCAGACAAGATGGTTTTGTTTACTTAAATTCATGAGATTCTACTCAACAGAACATTGAAAATTTTAAAAAAACAAAAATACTAAAAAAAAACCCCAAAACCAAAACCACCTGCCCCTTTAAAAACTCAACAACAGCAAAAAGGAAGCGCCGTTAACTGGAGACCAGAATGGGAATGGGAAGTTGGAAAATGAACTTGACTAGGTGCATGTCATTATTGGCAGAGTTTGTGTAAATCACCAAGATACGGACTCTTTGCATCTTTGGATTATTCCTTTTCTTTGATTTTAACATTGCCTGACTACCCTTTAGCAGGTCCAAGGAATATGCAGTGCTTACTCTTTTGGTGAGAGTTGTTATTTAAGATGCAACAAGGCCTGTTGATGTGGAGGCCTGGGTACAAAGAACACTTGTAACACTATAGCAGCCGTAATGAATTGACCTGCATTCCTTTCAGGGTGGAGCAAATACCAAGAGCCTCCCAATACTTATTGATCTGTTTTTGGAGTGTTTCCAGTGCAATAGCTTTGTCCAGTTTTCAGAGTACTTTCTGTTGCATAGTGAGGATTTCAGTAACATGAAGTGCCTAAGTGATTGCAAGCCCCAGCAGGATAAAATTAAAGCCTTGTAAGACCAAGCTCCCTCGTGAGATATCCCGTACTTTGAAATTGTAAGGATGAATTCAGAAAAGATTATCGGCAGGACACAGATGAGTTGAGACCTTGGCCTAGAGATGTGCAATATATTTGATGGTCAGGAATAGATGTGTTGGTGTATTAAGAATCTGGTTTTATAACACTCTTTAAACAGGGTTAAAATAGAAAAATAGGCAGATAGAGGTAAAAGATAGTCACCTTCTCCTCTGAAAATACCAAAGGCATGCTATCAGGCTTTTACTGGTAGGTAGTTTGTCTGATGATAGTGATGGATCCTTGATACCCATTCATTTATAATTGATAATTCCTTTGAAAAGTTTGGGCGGTGCAGCAGTAGCCTGCAATCAGTAGCTCACAGAGCACCAAAAATCAGGGAGGTGTGGACTCAGAGCCATTTGGAGTTGTATTCCACATACTCCCCAATTGCCAGAGGTGAGTGTACAGTTGGCAGTGGTGACTGGGAGGAAAATCAGAGATATACTTCTGTTTAGTAGCACTTTTTTTAAAAAAAATCACTCTATTATTTTTATTATTACATATATATGTGTGTGTGTGTAGATAGATAGATAGATACACACAGATCAGTATGACCTGTAGACCTGGGTGCTACTTAGCTTATGGGAACTGAGTGCTTCAGGAGGATGCACAAGGAAAACAAATTATTTCAGGCCGTAGTTTTTAGGAACAGAACTACACAGATTGCATTCCAAAAATCTGCTTTGGGTCATGTTGTTCAACTGTTATCCCTCATAGTGGACTTCTGTTTTCATGTCAGAGCTCACAGACCTTCCACAGAGCTTCTGGTGCCATCAGGAGACTCTCCTAGCAGGTTGTAAGGTGAAACTGGGACAGTAGGGTCAGTACTGGCTGTGGTTTGTCTCTGTGCCTGTGCTGTGATTTCAGTGTAGTTGGGAAATGTTTGAATTTTGTTGTCTATTCAGGACTCGAATAGTATAGTTACTGCAATGTTTCATTAACAACCCTTTAAAAACCTTTTTTTCAGTCTTTCCTTCTTTTTTTAAAAAAAGCAGATAAAATATTTTTAACCACATCTGGGTTTTACATTCTTGCAAAGGTGTATTTGGTCGAAGCAGATGTTGCGTTTCCCTCTGAAAGGCATTCTCTTTGGGTGAAGGTTTAATCTGAGCTGATGGAAGGCAAGGTAGCCTTCCTTTCTCTGAAAGCCTACTTCACATCAGCCTTATTTTCAGCCTCAGTTCGGTGTAAAAGATGATTTGATCAGCTTGTAGTGAGCTGTAGCTAAATTGTACATGAGACGGGGAGCTGTGTGATGGAAGCATCTGTATGTGCATATGAGTAAGAGGGGAAGGAGGGGAGGGATTTTAGCTTGTTTAGAAAATAAAATGCGTCATTAATCTAAATATGACAGTAGCATAAGCAGTGAGAACTGTCTTCCAAACAGCATGCCATGAGCCTGCTTTGTTTGCTGCTGTCTACCAGTTTGTGCCTAACTGCTGGTTCATTTCCTGGCACTTGGATGGACTGATCTCTGCCTCTGCCAGAGAAAAGCACTGTGGGGAAAGACTGTCTGAAAAACATCCACTGAAAGAATAACCTGCTTGGATGCAGTGTAGTGGGAATGAAGGGGCAGAGAGGAGAGATGCTAGTTTGTCACCATTTCCAGCTAAATCTGAATGCCAAGGAGTTTATGCCCTCTGCCTGAAGTCTTAGGTAGAGATGTGCATGTTCAGTAGTGATAAGTATGGTAAAGCTTGTGAAAAAAAGAAAAAAGAATTTGATAAGGAAAATACAGCTACAAAAGCTGGTTTTGTTTCATTTTTATTCTTATTCGGAGTGATCTTTAGAATTATCACCTTCCTATTTTGCTTCCCTTTCTCTAAAGCTAGATAAAGAGGCAGTTACAGGATAGAATATGAATAACTAATATTTTCATGTGCTTCTCTCCTTTAAGGATGTTAAGAAAGGGTGTTTCTCCTTTAAGCATTCTGCAAGTTAGATTTGGTTGAGTTTGGTTTGGGGTTTTTATAAATAATAAACAGGTCATGGGTGAGAGAGTGCAAAAGCTAACAAACATAAAGCAAACAGCAATTATGTGTAAGAAATGCACAGAGAAATATACAGAGATGTACATGAAGTTTTTAAATAAACGGAATATAAATACAGTGGAAGCAGAAGAACCTGAACTGCTGCCAGCAGGATAATTATATAATTGATGTGCTTGTCTATGAGACTGCTTTTTCTGTGGTTTGATATATAGTTCCACTAATGAGGTGGGTCTCAGCCCCAGAATTTGGTCTCCTGTTCTGTGTGTAAGCTTTAGATATACTTAGACAGCTCTATGAGGAATATGCCTGCAGCCTTTTGGAAATGAAACGTGCCTGTTCTAGGTAACGCTGACTGTGTCTGGCTGGTTTCTGGGCCATACTTTCTGCCACTTCCCATTCAGGGGAAGATGGCAGTGGGAGTTGGTACAAACAGAAAATCGCAGTCGTGTTGTGCACACAGTAATTCGCCTCTCCTTTCCAACAGGAATCATGTTTATTTACATATATTTTCCTGATTGCTTTTGTAACTGAGTTGTCATTGAGCCTCCTCTGCAAATTAATCATACTCTTCATCTCATGCTTAAGCAGAAACTGATCTCATGGGCAGATTGATATGCTGATGAAGTCCGTGAAGGTCAGAAAAAAGGATGAGGCTCACAGGTGTATGACTGTAAGAATCAGGTTGTTTTGCTGTTGTGCCACTCCAGAGTAGCAGCGTTTTGAAAAATAATTGAGTCTTAGATGAATAATGCATTACCTGAGACCAATGAGATGACTTTGGTTAAAAATTGATGTTACTGTTCTGTTTCATTTGAAGATTATCACATACCTTTTTTTTCTTGTTCTCTCTTTTCTGCTGTCTGAATTCTCTTCCTGTCTTTGTGCTTTCCTTGTAACTTGGTTCCCTCTGTGCATGCACACGCACACATGCATACACACTTCACAGAAGAATGTTGAGAAATGTTCAAGTTCCATCATTTTCTTTCAGAGGGGCAGGAAGATGGGAGAATCCTCAGGATTTCTCTTTCCTCCTTTGCCTCTATTTCCATCTTTCCATTTCTTGTCCCAGACAAGAATCCCACAGAGCAGAATTTCTTTGTGTACAGTTACTACTACCTCTGAAGACATTAGTATTGTGGCAGCCTGCTGGCAAGGGAAACTGTCTCTCGGACCCCCATTCAGTGAGCAGTGTGTCTCCACCATGGTCCCAGGGCGTAACACTGACAGACATGTATTGATGACTTTTTTTTCTGTAGTTCTTAAGAGAATGGTAACTACTAACCGATAGCAAGACTCCAAACATACTCCTGTTTCCTAGTGTTCTGTCTCTGGAATCGCTGTATGTTTGTATGCTAATTTATGTTCTTGAGTGGCAATTAGGAGGCTTCAAATCTGGAAATGCTGTGTTTTAATAGGTAAGTCTAAAATAATTAGAACTGTTTTGCAATTGGTATGCTTTAGACAAAAGCGTGAAGGAAACTGTTTTAAAGATACAGACCAGCAGTTCCAGATGTATATCCCAGAGTTATGCGTGATTGTGCAATAGGTACCTGGAAAAGAGATCCCAACGAGATGGGACAGCATGTGTTTGCTGAACCAAAAGGACCTGCTTTTCTGCTCTGCCAGGCTTTGCTTTGCTGTTTACGCATCAAAGCTGGCATTCAAACCTTTACCGGAGGTACAATTCCTTATTTTTGAAAAGGCACAGATCTTGAAAAAACAGGTGTCAAACCATTAAAAGGGCCTTGTACTGCCAGAAAACTATGGGCTATATGCCTGCAACCTCGAGTGGGAAGGCATGCTACCGGCGTCACTTAAGTGTCCACTGTTCAGAGCAAAAATGCCTGACTTTAGGAGCAGGATTCAGTCACTTGAACAGAGATTTCTAGTACCTTTGTAGGCATTGTAGCATACCCTGCTCCCACTGGGCTCCCAGAGGTCCCACATCATGCCTGCTGGCCCTGTGCACTTTTCTCATGTACCCTAAGGAGTGTAAAGCAGCACTGGGCACCTCTCTTCAGGCCATTGGATGTGGTGGCAGAAGGAAGCGGCTGGGGAGGCTACTGGAAGAAATGCCAGGAGCATCGGGCAGCAATGAAGGCACAGCCAGAGCACATGATAAGGGGGGTGTGAGTGAGGCAAATGAAAAGAGCGTAGGTGCCGAGGAGCAGGCAGATAATTAAAGAAACTTAAAATATAGGAGCCTGATTTTATACATTGACATGTGTTCCTTGACAGAAAATCATGTTAGCGACTTTCCTCCTGCAGTAACTGCAAAGTAGTCCAGGCTGGATTTATCTTTCTGTAGATCTTTTCCTGTGTATAATACGTTGCTGTTCTGTGGGTTAGGTTTGTTGACAAAATTCCTTTCCAAAGGGTTTACAGCCTGCAGACTCACTTATTTGTCAATATTGTGCATGACTAATATGAACCAAATCGATGGTTCAGAATTGTTTTGAAGTAGATCCGTCTTGGCATAGAGAGGTATTTTCAAGGAAGTATAAAGCCAAAAATAGAGGTAAAGAAAATACATGCAACAGAGCCATGACTGGAGAGTTGTTAGCAATGATGTCACTAACTAGGCCATGCTTTTAAAAAAAAATTAAAAAAATAAAAAAATCCAAATGGGAAGAGATCTAGCATATGTATGCTGCAGTGGGAAGCAATATATGGATAGGCTACTGAGAAGTGAGTGCCGGATTTATGAATTTGAACAAAAAGTCCATGCAATTAAAAACCTGGCTGTAGACAGAATGACTTGGGAGCAAGTCAGCTCAGCACTGCTCAGGATGGAGCCGAGCCAGTGCCGTGTGGCAGGCAGAACCTGGGCAAGGCCCCCTGCAAAGGAAAGGCCAGGGAGGGAACAGGTAAAAACTGAGGGACAGGGACCCCAGAGAGAGTGTTTTGCAGGACAGTAGCTGCAGAGGCTGGTGCTTGGCTGAACCTCCTTGGTGGCTGCAGAGCGGTGTGCTCAGAGCCCTGCCGTGGTGCCGGCAGCTGCCCGGGCTCTGCCCTGCCCTAACGCTCTCCCAGGCATCTGCATGATTTGTCTAAGCTTAGAGCTGCCTCCAAGTTGCCCAGTGAATTACTATTATTCTTAATGAATTGTTGAGTGCTACGTCAGATCAGGTCTTAGCCAGCAGCACACGGTCAATACATTTGAATTATTATTTTTAACATTGTAAAGAAAGAAGGCATTGACTATATTGTTTAAGCAGTGTTTCTTCTGGCAGTAAAAATAAATTTCCTTTTTAGCACCGCCATATCTTTTAATGTCCTCTTTTACCTCTTTGGTATTTTTCAGTTATAGCATTGACAACAAAGTAATGCCTTAAAGTTTTGCAGCTTTTCACATCGTGGTAAGATGGTGATTTCTTTCACCAAGGGAGGCCATTGCACTAGGAACAGTCTCCTCCTACTCCAGTCGAAAGGAAAAGAGGCCCGTTTGGTTTTGCACGTGGCCACTGGCCGCTGGTGTGCCGGCACTGTGGGATGTGCCCAGGAGCTGCCATCCCAGCACCTGGAGAAGCATCAGATCTCATGCAAGCGTGTGCAGAGCATTGCTGTGCTGGCACGGTGAGCTCAGGGCAGCTGGAGGGGAGGCTGCTGAGTGATGGGGATTCAGACTCTCCAGGTCTGTGTTTGGGTCCAACTCTTTGCAGCCAGTGTCTTTGGTAGCTCTTGTCAAAAGTATCAGGAATTTGGGTGAAGGCAATGCAGTATATGCTTGTACAAGGCTTTTTTTTGTACAAGAAAGGTGGATTAAAACTTTTGCAATTAAGCAAATCAGTTACTTAGCACATTAAATTAGCATCCAATCAAGATCAATAAATAAGTATGTCACAAAACTTATGCTTATTGTAGGTCACAGGAAAAGAAACATTGATGGGAATACTTGGGAATATAAAGGCAGTACAACTGGATTTTAAATCTGCTTTGCAAGGGTAGTTTTGATATTGAGTGCTGTTGTTTCTTGACAAAAAGGTGTATTAGGTGGTGTCTAATATTCATGTGTCAGTGGCATTACTAACTTTGTGATTTCATAAAAATTGCATCTGCTTAATGTAACAATTTTTGAAAAAGAAAACTGTTTCTTTAGATTTGCTGTGCTGTTAGTCTTTCATTTTTTATTAATACATTCCATATACCTTTTTTTCCTAATCTTTCAGAGGATCAGTATGAAGCTGACCATACAGTGTGTTTTATCCTTTCTAAATGATAATTTAAATTTATTCAACTTTGTTGTTAATTTTGATACTTATGCCTTTTCTGCATCATTACCCTCTTTGGTTGGTGTATAAGCATTTTGTTTGCTCCAGCTATATATTGAAAGAAATCGTTAATATCCTTATAGTGACCTTAAGTGGCCATGGGTGTGCGATTGATTATCTTCTCTTGTCTATTTTTCCCTCTTTTCCCAATTAAACCCAAGTATTATATTAATGTATATTCTTCCTAGTGGTTACCCTTGCACCATTGCATCCCTGCTTTGAGAAACTCTTGCAGAAGAGCTCATTCCTCCAATCACTGCCTGCAACAGGTAATTTGTGAAGTTCAGGTTCTTTTTTTGTTTGTTTTGTTTTGTTTTTTTGGTTGGGTTTTTTTTTGCTAATATTACAGTCATGGATAAATACCACTTAGAAATTCTGCTCCTGTCCTTGACAAGGTGACATTATTAAGGCTGATTTACAGCCTGGAAAAGGAGACGTCTGGAGATGAAGTCTAGCATTACTAAAACATTAGTATTTCTCTCTGCTTGTGACTGATCATTGCTGTCAGGTGAGAAGACCTGTGATACATGTTCCTATCTCATCATCTAAGGATTTATTCACATGAACCTTAACCAACAGTACTCTGAGCTGGAAGGAGGAAGGAGACATACACCTGCCAGAACAAAGACGTGCCTGGGAAGTTCATGTTACAATTAAACATACCAACGTAAAAAAACAAACTGCGAATACAAACGGTAGGCAGATATGAAGACAGGTTAACTAAACATTGAGCTCTTCGGTTTCCTCTAGCAGAAACATAACTATTTGCACAGAAGATCTTTTGCTTTTATTTTCCTTTTGTTTGGTTTTTTTTGGTTAATGTTTTTTTTAAAATAAAGTATTTTCTTGTTCTGTTCACCCTAGTTTTGAACTTTTCATTTCAATGTTTTACAAAAGCCTTTTTTTATGGCCAGCAGTGCTAAGGGAAGCTGCTATAATGTGACCTTTTCAGAAATGAGGATTGATGTTGCAGAGAACAAAGCTGTTGATAGTCCTCTGAATTTTGCGTGTTGAATAATCTCCCCAAATGGAAGAAGTAACAAAGCTAATTAATCTTCCTTAAAATATGTTAAAAGCTCTGATTTCCATCTAGTCAGGTTTCTTTAAATAAAGAAAAAAGTGAAAAAATACCATTTTAATTAAATATGAGCAAGATTCTTACTTTTCTATACGTTAATCTGTTTACATAGCATTGCTTATACCTGGAGAATGACTGCAGGAATCTCAGAATGTGAAAGTAGAAAAGCTGAAAACTTTTCTTAATGTTCCTCTCCCTTCTGTAGCCATTGTATCTCAGTCCTCTGCTAGGTTTTTTGTTGTAAGTATCCATGTCAAAATATTCTTTTACCTACACTGATATAGTCCATCCTCACATATTTAATTTCAGGCCTTCAACCCTTTGAAAATGCAGTGTTTCCAGCCCTCAAATTCAAATTTTCATCAGTTAAGTTCCCCTTTCCAACCCTCAAACTGAGACAAAAAAATGCTGCAGGTTTTTTCTTTGTCACTTTGTGTGATACTTGAAAACGTAATCGTTTTAAGCTTTTTTTTTTTTTTTATAAGGCGGGGGGGGGGGGGGGGGGGGGGG
>JAVJGJ010000001.1:12326279-12350689 GCA_035590215.1 Microhierax caerulescens | reverse complement strand
TTTTTTTTTTTTTTTATAAGGCGCGCCCCCCCCCCCCCCCCCATTTTCTCCAGAAAAAACTCTGAGGTCCAGAAACATTTTCTAAGGAAAGCTGAGATTCATACATAATTCCCTGATTTCTCCTTCCTCCACAGTGTCCTCTCATTCTCTTTGCACGTCTGTCTGGCTGATTGACAGTCAGATCATCTTTTACCTGGGATCTTGTTTTCCCCTTAGTCCCATCACTGTCTTTGAACAAGCACCACACCTTCACTGTTTTAAGAGGTTGCTGGAGCATCCTGCAGTTGAGTGCTTTGCCATTCATCCTACAGACACTACCGAGAGCTTCAACAAGGTGTGAGAATATATAGCTTCTGAGGCAGGGTACTGAACAGGTGAGGGGAAACACTTGAGAGCTGTGTGTCCTCCAGTCTTACTTTGCAGTGATGTTTGCAGGTGAGACGGATGGGCACATACTGAAGTCAAGAAGGGAGAAGGCAAAACCACTGACTTGGAAAACGCATGAAATTCCTTGGCAACCCTAATGAGACCTTCCATCACAGTCAGGTTTTCCAGTTACGTTTATGAAAAGTTAATCAAGCCCAATACGTGGAATTTCTGGGTACATTCAAGATTTTCATTACTTCTACACAATACAATTCCAGGTCATAAGATTTAACTATGCTTGTTACAGATTCCCAACAGAAATTTAAGAGAGTGACTGTACTGTGTTGTCAGCCTTGTCTTTTCCCTCTCACTTATTTCATCTGTTTCTTTTGAAGCTTTTCTGTTTTTTAACTATCTTTTATGTTAGAGGAAATTAAACTTCCAAATTAAGTGTGAAATAGTCCCTCAACAAATAACTTATTACAGTTCTGTTGTGTTACAGATATATGTGCTCTTTGAAAGACGAGCTGTTGGTTTTGCTCTGAAAACTCACTCACACTTTGTACATGCTAAGAAAAAGCTCTTGTACATTTTCCCTTTCTTCTTTTTTCTCCCCCAGTGGAGTATTAATGAATTATTCACCCAAGACTCTCAGAAGACGAGGCATAAAAAGAAAGAGTACCTGAATTCCCTGAGATTTTCATTTTGCATTACTTTTCACTAAAAAAAATAATCCTGAAGTGGTACATACATCCATATCTGCGAATAAACACTATTGAATCTATAATATGTGATCCTGGGAAGATCCACGTGTGCAGGAGCTGTTGACTTCAAAAACACAGCTACTGGTAAATAAGCATTCTGTACAGAGCCTCACATGTTGAATATAAGGGAGACAATTCTGTGGAAAGAAGCTGGGCCTTTCTATTTTGTCAACCTATGGCTGTTTTTTCTTTTAATTTATTCCCTTATTTGTCTTGATTTTTTTCATTATTCCTTGCTTTGCGGTGCTTGTATGTAGAAACCTGTGTGAATGAATGATGTGTGAATGAATAGAGAGAAAGCCCATAACTACATATACTTGAAATCTCTTGTTGTTCTGCTGGGACCAACATTTCCAATACAGCATTAATTTAATTTTTTACTTTGTGATTTTATGCTTGATTGTGTCACATATGATGCCTAATATTTTTAAGATATTGTTATAACGGGAAAAATTGGAAATTGGAGAGGGGAGGAAGGAACTTAAAGATTTTTCTCATCTTGATTTAAAATATTTCTGATGGCAGCCTGATTCTCTTAATCTAAAGAGCTATTGTGGAAGAAAAGTCATAACTGAAAATAATACAAATTGTGACGTTTTTATCTTAGTGCAAGGGGGCTTTGCATTTGCATATAAATTACTCTCAAGGTTCAGATGTGATGCTTTAGAGGATTGTCAGCATTTGTATCACCATGCCTTTTTTATTTTTCAGTATGCTTTAGAAATTAAAATAAGGGCAAGGAGAAATTTATTTCTCCTAACACAAAAAAACTGAAATCCTCTCAGCTCATAAATGATACATTTGGTGTTTTCAATTTTATGGCCCCTAACTATTATTCAAGGTGATCATGAAGAAACTTTCTAGTATCAGAAAAGAGCCCTGTTACTATTGAATCCTCCTGCAAGTTGCATTGCCTTGCCTTTTTTTTTTTTTTTTTTTTTTTTTTTTTTTTTTTTTTTTCCTGAAAAAGTGCCCCATGGTAGATGTAAAAATATTGGTGGAGGACTTGGTTCTAGGCAGTACAGACAGTTACTTCCTTCTGGGTGTGCTTTTACAATAAAAGCTTTTCTTCATATTTATCTCATGATTTTTATTGGCTCCATGGTTTCAGAGTACTTCAGTTACAAGACTCAAGATTCAGGAGACATATTCTGCCATTACAGCATAATGTGATGAACTGTTATAATATTAATTTGTATATTTAATGTGGTCTGTAATATGTCCATTGTGAGTAGTGATTGTTGTAATTTGAATTATAGTACAGTTCCCACAGTTGTTTTCTTCGTCTGGAGCCAATCCTTGTTTGTCTGTCCTCCACTCTGAAAAGCCTGATCTGAGCTGGTGTTAAAAGGCCAAGTTCTGCTGCATTTTATTTTGAAGGCTGAATGATTTAGGAAAGGTAGACTAATATTCTTTTAATCTAGAGTGTGGAAAATATTTTTTTTCCAGATTTTTAGTAAAACAGCATAAGTCAAATATGGATTGATTTGGATAGAAAAATGTATGGAAATGGCAGAACCATAGAAATTTTTACAGAAAGTTGCATCTTTCATTCTCCAGAAATGTTTTATTAACATTTTAAATAGAAATTAAAAAAATGGTTTTTTCAATCTATATTGACATTGATGATTCATTCTACAAGGAACATTTTTTTAGTTGTCTGTTCGTACCAGTTGTTTCTGCTCCTATATTTCAGCTACTGTCTAGTTAGAGAGGGACAAAGAATACTGTTCTGAGCCAAAAAACTGTAATGATGCTGATTACAAGTTCTAACCAGTTTTATGAGATGGGCTGTAATGGTTGCTCATCTCTAGATGCAGTATGAGGATACACATCAGAGAGAATTAAATATACTAATGCTTTAAATCTGTTTAGGTGAAAAAATGTTGAGTTTACTTAAATATACCTATATTTTCCATTAATATAGAATGTGATTCTAAGATAACGTAAGCTAATATAATGTAATTTCCTATATGTGTACCAGTAGCTGGGTTAGGCGTTGCTTGGTATAATAATACTCAGAAAATTATGCTTTTTTTTCCTCCCTTACTCTTTTACGGATGCAGTAAGCTGTAACACTGCAGAACAGCCTTGGTTTATAAATGAGTGATAGCAAAAAGGCCTGGGTGGTGCAGAAACATTTGTGCTTTGTCCCAACAGAGAAAACTGGCCGCCTAAGTCTGTCTTAACTAATAACAAGACAGTGGGATAAAAGTAGGGAGAGAAATGGGAAATATACAGGTCGTCTTTATTCATTGTTTATTGGACATTGGAAAGCTGATTTCTGTTGTTTGTGTAGTAAATCTGGGAAAATAAACATGTACAGAACTATCTTCCATTACTCAGTTAACAATAGTGTAGCAGACAAACAAAGGTAGGGTAAATTCTTTCTTAGTAGTCATAAAATACCATCTTTTACCACCTGGAGCATGCTCAAGTTAGTCAGTCACGTTCCTCCCAGAGTACAGCAGAGGTGGCAGGATTAGGCCCAGAGTTTGAATGACACCCTTATGCTCTGTTTAGCTGCAGCGTTATGGTTTAAATGGAAGTTGATCCATCTGGTATTTTCATCCTACATCAAAAACCCTTTCTTGTAAACCGTTTGCTATGAGACAGAATAATTAGGCAGTCTAGTTTAATACAGGATATTGAAATTAAAAACTGTGCCAGATACGTAGTTGTGGAAGAGAACAGGTCTATTGGCAGCAGCCAAAGTGATGTGACATCAAGGTCATCTCTGAAATGCAACTTAGCAAAGCTGGGAAAGTCCCTGCCATGCATAGTGCTTTGGCTTTTTGCGCTCTAGGGAGTGCTGGACCTACTGAACACCAGATTTCTAAAGAGCATGGTAAGAACCTTCAGAAAGTAAACCACTGGAAATGTATATTTACAGTGGATGTTTTTAGAGAGCGGCGTATGTGGTGAATATGTCATTGTCTATATGTCAGTGTGGTGAAAAATGTCATTGATTATGTCCCTTGTAAATCTCCGAAGGTATACCCGTTCTGTCTCAGAACATCTGTCAGCCTTCCATTTCTTGACTTTTAACAAACTCCATTTATTGACATCAAACTTCTGTGTGGCAGTACTGGGCACAGAAGCAACAACCTTTTTCTTTCTTTCTGTCTTTCTCTTTTTTTTTTTTTTTTTTCTTTCAGCCTCATGCATTAACTTTCTTGAAATGCATTATGAAGGAGCTCCACAAGAGATGAAAATGTAAGACATTTTGTACAAGGTGTGGTCCAAATCCTTTTTCAGTCCAGCTGCCTCCAGTGTAATTACCTCCTTTGTCCTGCTGGGCTGTTCAGACAGGAGGAGGAAACTGAAGAATGATGTTGAGAAGCTGAGTTGGCTTCTCCCAATTTTCTCTTCTGTTGAACTAGAGCTCTGACAGTGAGGTACTGAAACACTTTCCCTGAGGCCTCGCTAAAGGGTCATGCCTCTTTGGTATTAGGGTTTGCATCTCTCTTTGGCTTTCACCACATACAAGAAGCCTCAGCACTGAAAAGATTTTTCTTATAGTGTGTTATAGAGGAAAGGTAACTTTTATAAGGGGATGAAGAATCCTGTGTGATAAATCTCCTTAGCTTAGAAGAGAGGAAGTTTTCTACCTGTGGTGGTCCTGATTTCTTTGTGAGTGTTTTGGCTGGTTAATCACTTTATAAACAGAAGAAAAAAAATAAAAAAAAGGGAAAAAAAAAAAAGAAGGGGAAACAAAAAGCAATGCTTTAACCAGATTTGAGGTATTGGAGAAGTAGGGTGCTAAATGTAAAGAAAAACTATTATAGAAAACCTTGAAGGCCACACACGCAGAGAAGTGGGGGAGTCAAATAGGAACTTGTGCTTTTTGGCAGTAGCAATTTACACATGGATCTTCAAATGCAGGATGCCTGAGCCCTTGTGCCTGAGGCGTATGTGATGTGGCAGAGGTGTAGCAGGGGTTCATGCAGGATTTCTCCTAGCTTAGACTGAAGTTACCATAAAAATCTTTCTTGACCAAGAAGAGGTTGGACTAGAACCCCAGCTAAAATTTTGGCATCTACAGATAAGTCTAAAATGACATAAGAACATCTTAACTACAGAAGACATTTGATCATAAGAAAGACTGGTTTGGACTAGCTTTTAAAATTGGTTTGAGGCATCTTTGGAAATTTGGCCCTGTAGGCGGTATCTTTCCTTTCTGCTTAGACAGTAAGGACTTAATCCTTAGTTAAGGCTGGTTCTGTTCAGATCCAAGGATTTGGCTCAGTTTTGTATGTTAATGATGCAAAAGGCAGGAACTTTGTGGGTTCTTTGCAGCCAGGAACAACTGAAGTATATACTTCTGGAGAAATCAGCCAGGCTCCCGCTAGTTAAACTGCGGTGGAAGAAAAGTTGCACATGTGGAACCTGACTCAGTTTCCACTGAAGTCAAGGCATTTGCCTTCCAAGAAGAATAGGATCTGTGTTGGTTTTCCTTTTAACATTGGAAATGAGTGTCTCATGGATTTTTGAACTCTGTGAAGCATTGTTGGAGACTTTTTTCCATTTAGAATAATCTCTGCTTCCGCTTTCTGAATCTGTCTGTTCAAAATTATTATTGACACTGTTAGAAGAAATAGATATGCTCCATTGGGTGGGGTGGTGGTTCGTTTTTGAAGAACTATTTCATTGCCTGACATTATTGCAAAGGTACATTTCTATATCACTAAAGGCATCAGACAGGAAATGATTTATACAACTTTAGCTAGAACTAAAGAGAATGGTTTTGTGATTTCAGAGCCAGTTTTATGGCAGTATAAATTCACAGCTCCCCTACAAAAAAAAACCAAACACCTGAAACTATTGTTTCATTGAACGTTGCCTGTAATTTTTGTGTGGCAAAGAACCAAAACATCCCTAGGAAGCTATATGTTTGTCGTCTTATTAACAAGCCGTTGGCTAAATAAATTTCCATTGTGAATGAGTAAGACAGTCAAATATTTACAGTGCAGACATAGGGCAGTTCCTTTTAAAGGCTGTGTAAGAAACATCTGGCCAAATGGCTGCTCTTTTGTAACAGAATTTCTGTGATTAATGGTCAAGGATTCTGACTAATTGCAGGCACCAACTCTTAATGAGTGCCAAATGTGCACCTGTTCACCTCTCTCTAGCCTTTCCATAAATACATTGTGTGGATGATGTTCTGATGAGCGGTTGTTTTGTACTGTAGCTTGAAGGTCATTTTTCCTGCAGCTCCATTTTATTTCACACATCTGGGCACATCATGCACACAACAGGATGTCAGTGCTGTTACTCAGCTGTAATCTGGTGGCCCTGCATACACACTGAATCAGTTCCTTAAGCTGTACCTAAAAATTCTTCTTGTACTTAACTGCTCTGTATTAGGCAATGTAGCTGAGTTTTGTCAGTATTTTTCAGTTCTTCAGAATTTCAGGGATTCTGTTCAGAGGTGCCTTCCATGCCCCCCAGCACATAATGTTACACCCTAAACAAAGGCCAAAGAGTTTGCACTGATGGCTTAGGGTCTGGGTCACTACTTTTCTAGTTCTAGATGGGTTTAATGTCAATGCATGAAAGCGAGCTTGGGGAGGAGATGCTCTACAAATCACGGTCTGTCTGGCAATTAAATTTGTAGAGAATAGTCTTCAAATACTTCTTCCAAGCCCAGTCAATGCAGTCTTGGTCCTCTAATCTGCCCTCATGGCAGACGTACCTGTGCTAAGCTGTGCCTTTGCCCTCCAGGTGCTAAACAGGCTTACAGAGTGAAAATCCTTCATCCACGCAGTCCTTATGGACCAGTTTGGGAGACTTCCAGCAAGCATGCGGATTTGTTGCCCGGAGAACCTACGTATGCAGTGAGTGTGGCTGTACAGAGCGAGCCAAGCATCACCTGCAGTGGAGGCTGCTGTCCACCTGCATAGCAATAGTCTCCTGTCTGTAGGTGTCTTCCGAGACAGAGCCCCAGAATTTAGGGTTCTGAAAAGTGCTTGAGTCCTCAGGACAGAGGTAAGGCTAGGGCAGGATCTCTTACTGACAGCTTTCTTCAGGTGCAAAGCAGCCTGAAGGCAGTCCTGTGAAAATGTTTGGCTTTAATATTGTAATGCAGATGTGCCAGAGAGAGAAAAGTGAAACAAAAAAAAATTTTGAAAGGACAGCCTATGGGCAAGTCACTTGCCAGTAAGGAAACTAATAAATGGGACATTTTGTGAGCTAAAAGTAGTGGCCCTTATCCTCAGTTTAGGATTACAGTAAATGAGTTGTTGAACTAAAAATCAATAAGGTAAAACTTTCACTTTAAGTAATTCTGTGATGGCTGCTTAAATCCATAAAATCTTCCTCTGTCATGAAACGTGGTATGGGATAGTCTGGGGTATCGGTATCGGCTACTTCGTGGTTCCTTTTGTGCACCTCTTCTTTCCCTTTTGCACTTGGGAATGTAGACCTTAATGGAATTTACAACACTTAGTCGCACAGAATAATGGTTTGTTTCTGAAGCCCAGACAAAAGAAATCAAGATTCATAGCACCTGTGTAAATGTGATAAATTATGAAAAGCAAACTCAAGTCCTAATTTTGAAAAGCTAATGTATCGCTGTGACGTGTTCAGCTTCTTGCTGTCTAGCTGCTCTGGAAAAGCAGCAGCTGCTGTGCTTCCTTGCCTGCTTCTTTCCTGGAAGGTGCTTTATGATTTAAATCACTTCTTTGGGTGGAGAAAAGCAGATCTCTAATTCAGCAACATCCGTTTACATTGACTTGACACCAAGAAATAAAACCAATTGAAAAAGGATCACTGCAAGGATAGAGAAGTATAGGCTTAACTAATAAAATGCTGCTGAAAGCAACATAAAAATAAGAAGACATACTATTGGGGTTTAACTCCTTACTTCAAAGTATAACAAGCATACATGCAGTTTTATGCATTTAAAAGTAAAATGTTCTTTGGTGGTTTGTTTTTTTGGTTTTGGTGGTTTGTTGGTTTGAGGATTTTAAAGGCAGAATTTTATAATACTCATTGCTTATAGGCCTAGAATAATCTCTTAAATCGGAGATCAGCATCCATGTGCTCTGTGGGCATTTTTAAGCAAAGAGCTGACTGTCACCACATGAAACCCTTTTTTTGGCTAGAGAAGAAATGCTTCCAAACTGAGTGCAAAGGCAAGAGGAGGACCAGACTGTACAGCCGTATGTTTGTGACTCTTTGTGCCATGTGCTTTTAGCAGAGTGTGGCATGGCTAGTGGGTAGCTTCCCCCTCCCTGCACCACCACCACCCTCCCCCCATCAGATTATCTAACAGTTAAGCTGTTCTGTTGATGTGCTGAGTGACAGCAGCTCATTCAGGAACAGTCTTGGGGCGGGAGGGGGGAGCATTTCTGACAGCAAAGCTGTTTCAGACAAACGTTTTCCTTTTAGTGATTCGTAGGATTAAATTTCAGTCTGTTGCCTATGGAACTTGGCATTAACAGCCAATGGGTTCATCCCGTTAGCTTTTCTCCTCAGCTTCCCTTATGGGAAAAAAAAATAGAGCTTCAGTTTATCACTGTCAGTCTCCCCTGACCAGCTTATAAGGCTGTGGTTACCCTTTTTCATCGCCTTTTAATACTGACCAAACCCTAGGTGGTTAAATTCACAATCCCCTCACCTTTTGCCTTTGTGTCTCTGTGTGTTTCTTTTCAGTGTATATAGAGTAGTTGTGAAATAAGCTGGAATTGCTCTGTGCTACTTTTAACCTTTTTCCTTTCTAGACATAATTACTATTATTTCTCAGCCTATGTGTGTATGTAACCACCCATATTCAAGCTAAGTAGCCAGCCTGTTTCCTCGTCACCTAGAGGAAATGTAGGAATACACATGTTGTTTTGTCAGCATTGATTGCACTGTCTTTTTCTTGTTTCACTGAAGTCCATTAGTCTGTACATCTTGATATGGCTCCTGACTACCAGTTTATGTAGAGCTTAGTAGTCCGTGTAATGTCTGAATGGTGAGGCCTCTTGCCGTCATCTTTCTCCCCCTTCATGACATAAAGGATAAAGGGGGGCAGGGAAGACCAGAGTCTAATTAGAGTGAATGAATCTGTCTTGTACGTGCTGCTCAGAGGCTTTGCTGTTTCTTATCCATATTACTGTGGCAGCTGAGGAGCACATCACAAGGGCACCCTGGTGCGGACCCCGAGTGCCTTATCTGTATAGATTACTGCAGTGTGTTCATGCAGGGTGAATCCAGACTCTGCAGCTTCAGCTTTCACAAAGCCTCTTCACAAGGGGGAAGACATATTATGTTAGCTAACATGTAGCAACTGTCAGGAGCTAAGAGCCTAATGAAATTAAGACAATGCACAGTTCTCACAGGTCTCATCAAGTGCTGTGGGGAAGCTGAGAGAGACTCAGAGCCTGGCAATGTGACACTGAAACTACAGATACCTTGCCTTTTCCAGGACTGCGTTTCAATTTAGTCTGTGTGGAAATGGCGTAAGAACATATATTGACATCACTAACTAACAAAAGCGTAGGGGACAATCCATAGACAGTCTTGCCAGGATAACAGGAAACCTCAGCGTGGAGTCACAGGGTCATAATATGTGTATTTTATTTGGGAATGCTGTGTTTGCTTAGCTGGACCTGCTAAACTTGTCCTAACCGCTGTAGGGAGGTGTCCTGTCTCATTATATACCTATGTTGGTTGTATCTGAGTATTTCTGTCCATGGATAGTGGATAAATTGTGCAATACTTCTCACCATGGTGTTCAGAAGGTCCTGAAGGCAGTGGATTGAGAGATGCCAAGTAGCCTTTTGAAAGGGCTCAGTGGTGCTAAATGCTGGGGAGAACTTCTGATCCAGCTGGTGAAGGATGGGGCATGGTATCCATGTATATGAATGTGATGGCTTCAGGGATTATCTGGGGCTGTGAGTAATCTGGGAAATCATAGTCAGGAAAGAGTCCCCTTGGCTACTGGATCAATATGGGTGGATTTTTAGCTTCTAGAAAAAGAGCCAGAAGGGTCATAAATAAACCTCTGTCTGTGATCAGAGGTGGTGGTCTGCTATCTCTTCTCCATTCCATTTCCAAAGGATGGCAAATAGCAGTGGCTAGAGCAGCCCAGGTTCTTGATTCTTCTGTTTGTCCTCCCTGAGCTTGCTTTTCGCCTGTGTTATTTGTCGGGTCTGCCCTATGTATGACTCGACTCCTGCCCCAACCCTTAGCCCTATCGTAAATGCAACCCTTTCACTCTTTTTTTGATTATCATAGTCCATCAGTCTGTTTTGAAGTCAGCATCTATCATTCTGAAGGATTTGATGTGGAGAGGCGCCTTGTACAGTGCTACGTGGTATCCAGCCCTTTTTCCCTCCGATTCAAGCTGCCCTGAGAACCCCACCAAGACAAAGCAACCATTAGGCCCTGTGCAGTTCAGGCATCGATTTTTATTTCATTTTGAAACCCAGCATTGATCTGCCTTGCCAAAGATACAGGACTACAAAAGTCTTCTTTCTTTACAGTTCCAGATTTCTGCCTCTCTTGGGTCAGTTTCTCCAGTTTCTCCTAATCAGACGTGTGTAACTCAAATATAATCAGGAAGGTTTTGCTATCAGAGCATTTGGCTAATATTGTATGCCAAACAAAGACATTTTGAAGATTAACTGCCTGCGTGTCATGAGTATGTAAATACTTATTGCTTGTGTAACAGGTTCTTTTAAGTGGTGACTTTTGACACCTACAGTTCAGTTTTACCAACTTTATTTCTAAACATTAAGAAAATATAGGATAGCAAGAGCAGAAATTACACTTTTTAATGTAAACAAGTTGGGTTTAGGAAGCCAATGAATGAAACAACTACTGAGAGATGTAAAGAACATTGTATTGGTGACTAGAAATGTGAAGTCATGTATAATTCAAAACCAAATCCCCCCCAGAAGGGTTCACATAACATACATGAACTGTTGATGAGCTTAATAAACAGGGAAACTGAAAAGGGCTGCATTTGCTGTAATCCAGACATCTTGTTAACGCATACAGGTGTTTGGAGCCAAGCAAAAAACACTGTATTTAACATTGAAGTGCATCAGAGTGAGAAACAAGACAGGCAATTGATAATACCACTGTGGTTAAGCACATTAGAGTAATATGGCAGTCCTCTATTCCTAAAATGCAAAAAAAATATTTGTCAAACCTCTGAAACCTTTTGGGATTTACTTTCCCAGTCAGCAGTAGTGATACAAGAATTTCCAAGCTGAACATCTGAACACCAGCAGTATTATGTGGTAACAACTACAGAAGCCATTGCCAATGTACAACCTGGCAGCATTTGGCTTATTTTTAACCAGCATTGTAGATATCACGTAATAGTAATGTGAGGGTTTCAGTTCCTTCTGTGGGAACTTCTTGCAGGGATCCTGACAAAATGGAGAGCTCTAAAAACTTCATGTTGTAATCAAAGCTTCGGTAAAGCAAACTTTGCTTCAGGTTAAAGAATAATGTCATTGATCCATGTAAGTTACTTTGCATCATTTAGCCCAGACGTTGCTTTCTGAAACTTGGAATGGGAATCGCCATCCCAGCAAAAGCCACTAATGTAGATCTGCAGCGTGACAGCTGAACTGCTTGCTTTTTTGAAGGATCCTACTGCCCTTTAACATTTTTAGATGCGCTCTCAGTGAAGCTTTCCGTAGCAGCTATTGCCAGCTTGCGTAGGCTGCAGCTTCCAGTCAGAAGCAGGACTCCCTGCCTTGGGATGGCTGCTCTGCCCGGTTTCTCTGGGGCTAGGTGAAAGTCAGCTTTTGTTTGTCTCTGTGCACTGCTGTGTGCTGTCTGATCTGCCTGACAAAGGAGAACTGATTTAAAAGCTGCCCACAGTATTTCCTGCTAGAACAAAGTCTAAAGAAAGCAGACTGAAGAGAACATTAAAGTTTTGCATGCTTTTTTGGTGTATTTCTGGATGGTTGTGTACCCCCACACATATGGGGAATGAAAATACAGTGGACTGACATAGATTTCAAACCTCTGGGTCAGTGAGGCTCACCGTAATTGCTTGGTGACCTGCCTTTTGGATCCTTGACAGAGCCTGTCTAACAGCACGCACGTCTGCTATGACCTGTGATTATGGATATAAAAAAAAAGTATTCTGTTCTTGGCCTTTGTCTCAGTTCTTGTAAACAAATAGGTGTTGACTGGTGTGATTGTTATTCCCTGAGGCTTTCTGTAACACTTTTCAAGTAAGTCTATACTGAGATGAAGAGCTTTGTGGTTTAGAGCACCCTTCGGTGCGTGGGGATCAAGTTCCTGGGTCTCCCACAGATTTTGTTTAATGTCAGTGGGTAGATTGCTTTGGAGGGCATTCATCTTTTTTTATTTTTTTTTTTTAAGCCAAACTATCTAAAAGTGAGGCCACTAATCTCAGTGAGTCAGGTGGGTTCCATTTATTGCTGAAGAGGAGAGCAAGGCATCTGCAGAGGGTATCTCATCTTTTTTTTTTGACTGTAGGAAGAGCCTTGAGGCAGCTAACTTGTTACCAGCTGAGTTGAGATGACATTAATTCCAATTAATGATTTTAAATCAGACCACTCATTGATTTTGGTGGGATCAAACTTGAGGTGTCCCATGTTTAGAGTATTAGGCATAACTTTTCTGTGCTTTTCTTTCTTTCCTCTAATATTTAATTGCTATATTCAGGTTTTGAAATGAAACTCAAACAACTGATCTACAGAAGTGTCGGATTGTTTCTATGCTTTTTGCCCTAGCTTTTTTTTTCTTTTTTTGGGGGGGGGGTGGGCAAGTACATTTCCACTAAATCTTTTTAGGAACCACCATGATGCCTGTAAGTGCTACAAACTAGTAACTGAATCATTAAAAATAGCATTGGAAAGGACCTCAAAAAGTCATTTAGGCCATCTCTGTACACTGCAAGGTAGGAGCAACTGTTCTTACAGGGCGCAAAGGTTTCGTTTGCATCTTTGCTAACCTGAGTGCTCTTACTAAGTGCTCTTTCTGTAGTGGTTTAAATGTTTTTCATACTGCACCAGAATTCATAAAAAGGCACAATGCTTAATAAGCTAGGTGTATTTTACTTTGTTTTGTTTGTAGATGGGATGAATACTGTCTGAAAAAGCTGTGCCATATGCATGGGACTCAGTCTTACATTGTTAATAATCTGGCAGTGCTTCATTGGGCAAAGCAGTAGTCCATCTGCAGGGAGGAAAGAGGTCTATAAGAATTCACTAACAAATCTGAAATCTTCGTTACTATACTTTGCATCTCAGTGATGTATTGAAAGAACATTAACAAATTACCACCAAAAGTCTGGGTAAGAGAAGAATTCCATTCAGTTTGGGGTCTTTTTTATTCTTTCTCTTTTGGCTTCTGGAAGTGGCTGTCCAGGAATGTGTTTGGAGTATATTTTTTGGCGTAGAAGACCTGTATGTGTTGACTTTTAATGTACCAATCCTTGAAACTGCCAGGCTCACCTTCTGGGGAAATTTTATATAATTGGAGTGTCACATAAAGTGTGTTGCTTTTTGTCTAAATTCTTTAAAGTCTTTGATATTTCCCTCTTTTATATCTGAAGTTCCTTCATTTCATGTCATAAATAACACTGAAATTGCTGAATCACTGTCCATGAATTGCTTTAAGTCTGGGTGAACAGAAACAAAAAGGGAAGCGAGAGAGGATTTATTCAAACTTGACATTAATGTGAGTCAGTGGCACTTTGAAGCACTACCATAAATACTAAGAACCCCAAAACATTTGCAAGAATTACAGAACTGGTGTGCTACTTTAAAGCCATCCTGAACCTAAGCAGAGTCAGAAAAATTAGCAGGAGAGACTGAAGGTTGACAGTGCTGTTATCTCATGACGGATTTAAACACCTAAGCGCGCAGATAGCTTAGTTTTCATTGCTAAATATGTATATATGATGCAGTAACTTTGCATGAAAAAAATCCATATCCTTGTATTCTCAGAATTATCATCCCTCAGGAATGTGGGCTCTCAAGAAACCAGTTTTGCTTTCCATGAGCTTTGGCACCTCGCGCAGGCTCAGCTTTCGGTGGAGAGTGACCACACGCTGCTTGGTTTCAGCTGCCCTTGCCTTGTGTCACTGCTTGCACCAGTGGTGCCTGATCCGTTCTGCTGGCTTGGCAGTCACTGTGCTCCCACGCCTTGTGCGGGCACAGGATGATGCCATAAAAACCACAGAACCATATTTTTGAGCCTTTTTCATTAACTGTAGGAGTAACACCAAGGGTTTTTTGCAGTGTATTATTATTGCAGACTTTATTTCCCAATGAGGTGTGGAAGAAACATCTATATGCTGTGAAAATCTTGTATCTTCTCAAGTACTGCGTAAGGATTAGGTGTTTCCTTCATGTGGTGGTGACTCTTCTCACCAAACCAGGCTAATCCCTGGGTAGCATAGAGTGATACAGTAACTGCCCAATTAGTCCAGAGTACCTCCTGGTGGGTAGGAAACACTTTTTTGGTTGTTGTTTTATTTCTTGATTTTGTTTCCAGCCTTTGCTTAGTAAATGTCTTGAGAGCCTTTGAGTAAGGGTCATTCCAGGAGAAATGTACTAAAAGTGTTTGCAAAGAAAAATGCCTGAAATAAAATTGTTGGCTGATATTTTCACTGAAGGAGATTACTCTTAGCTGCCCTGGTGTTATAAATAGTGGTTTTAAGAAACACAAGATTTTCTTTGCCCAGTGTAGCATGTATTGGTAGAAATACGGAGTTGTGTGTGTATCCTGCGTATCCTAGTGTGATCGGTGATATCTCAACTTGATTTGAATTGTGTGTTTTGTGAAGTCTGCGTTCCCAGTGAGAATACTTGAAAGGCTAAGAAACATTACATGCAAGAATAAAAAAAAAAAAAGCTGATTTCTCTGTATCATTCAATTATGAAACTTACAGCTCTATAGGATTTGAGAATGGTGATGTAAAAATAATGGCATCTTTAAAGAAATATAGAGACATTATATCTGAAAGGCAGGCGCATCAGAGCAGTAACCCTTTTCTTCTCATCATGCCCACATGCTTTTGACAGTGGAAAAAGGATACGCTGAGCAGATGAAGAGGGATTTGTCTGCAGGGGGAACGTTCTTCAGTAATTATAACTCCTTTTAAGTAACTCTTTGGAAATAATATCTCTGAAAAGAGATTGTGGAGTTGTTTTAGCCAGGGCATATCTCTGGTGGTGATTTAGTCAGATGCTGTTTAAAATGGCATTTCATGAAGTCTGCAGTTTGCTTTGCTGACAGTGACAAGCTGAAATGCTGGGATATACTGTAGGATTTAAAGAAAACGTTTCGATCTTACACCTGCCAGGATATTTGGAGCCCTGTTCCATTTCTCCAGGATGTCTGTAACTTCCATATATAATCAATAGGAATTGCTCATATCCTGTGCTTGGAAAATAAGTCCTTTGAGCCAGTCCATTAAAGCCTGTTGTCTAAAGAGCAGTGTATAAACAAAGATACCCAGCTTTTTCAATGGTGGTAGACGTAGCCCTCCCATAGTTGACTTTACATGCTAAAGGTCCAGTTCTGCATCGTTTTAAGCCAGTGGGGGATTTAACTTTTATTTCATTTCATTGTGGGGGGAACTGGCCTTACAGAGAAAAGACGTGTGACTTCTATGTGAAAGCACATACCTTTCCTCCCTGGTTTTAAGGTGAGGAATTAAGGTTTGTAAGACATTTGCTTTTCATATATTACAAATCTGCTTTTGAGGTCTTTATATTACTGTCGCAGCAAGGTGTGCATTATAAAGATTTTTAAAGGAAGCTGCATATCTAAACTCCATATAAATTTAATAATCATAAGGTCCTGGAGCATACTTGTTTCTCTGTATTGCATTAGAAGGCATTCCAGTGACTTTCTCCATGTGAAAATAGGAGAGATAAACAGCGTGTCTCTATAGGAGTATAAATATTTTTCTCCAAGACATTTAGACTTCCACATGCTGTTGGGGGTTGTTTTTCTTTTTTTCTGCTGTGAGAAGGTCTGCATATTCAAAACATTTTCAGGCTTGATGTGTAGTTTTAGCTAAGGGTGGGTGTATCTTGCAGAGCTTGAGGTTTGGTTAACACTGCCAACTATTCCTGGGTTCACATGGTTCAGTTGTCGAGTTGAAGCCTGAAAAAACACTTCTCCTGTGTTTGATTTGTCGAGTTTTTCTTCTTTTCAGTTTGTTTTTGTTTGTTCTGTTTCTTGGTTTGTATTAGGATTTCTGCTCTGTGCTAGAGTTGGAATATCACCTTATAAAAGACTGTGTGTTTTATAATGTGCAGCTTGTGGTGCCCCTCTGGTCTTGCTCCTGGAGCCAACAAGGATGACCGGCTCAATAATAAATATTATTTCCCATCAGGTAATCTCGTTTCAGCAGTCAGGTTACGTTAATCCCAATGCAAATGGAAGTTACAGTTGCCATGGCAGGTATTGGTGACAGTGCATGAATATACACGTGCACGTACATGCCCTTGCTGAAGGCATGTTTGGACCTCTGTCCACATGGGAAGAAACCCAGTAAAGTTTGTATTCGGTAAAATTTATTTCTCATAATAGCTGAATGTGCTTGCAGTTAGACCAGGTAAGCATACCATTGCTAAGTTTCAGAGCTTCTGAGAAGCTGGGTTGCTCATATGAGAAATCACAGAATGACTTTTACAGTTTTCTAATCTGATCTGTTTATTACAGATAATTAAGTTTCAGTCAGTTTCTCCTGCACTGCCTGAATAGGTTACTCAGCTCAAATGAGGTGCTCCCCCCAACAAATATTTTTTTACCCTGTCTAATCACCCTCACAGTTTAAAAATATGTAATTTATTTGTCATTTATTTCTGTTTTGAAAAGGCTACCTTAAGACTGTAAGTATTGATTCTAGCTCTGTCTTTTTCTAGGTAGACAAAGGCCCTCTAACTAACCGTTATTTTCTGTCATTCACAGCATGTTGTACATATGTATATGCAGAGATATATAGGTATATATACGTATGCATGTAATCAATCTCCTGGCCAACCTGTTTTCAGTAAACCAAGCTCTTGGCATTCCTCAGGTCTCCCCAAAAAGCTTTCTCCACAGCCACAAGCAGTTGTGTTATTCTGCTGATACTTCCAGTTGCTCTTTCCTTCTGCTCACTGTTTCCTGTTTATAAATCCCAGGATCTTACTTTTTTTTCCCAAGAGGTTACCCTTGAACTCCATCCTGATGTGGTACTTTTTTTGTTGTTGTTGTTTGGTTGGCTATCCTGCAGAATAACTGCTTTCCAGTTTTCAGTCTCTTTGTTGGTTTTGAGGGAGGTTGCTGGGTTTGGGTGTTTTTTCTCTTTTTTCCCCACCGATTTGTTTTCCCAGCCTGGCTTCCTGGCTCCTAGAAACACCTTGTTGCTTATAGGCTGCATTAGGAGATGTGTATTGCTGCAGGGAGCCAGGTGATCCCTGGGAGCCCTCCCCTGCCATTCAGTCTGCTTTGTTACACTATTTCATATAAAAAAACCTGGCTCTGTTGTGGTAAATAGTTGGGCTTGCTTTTCCTCGGGAGCGTTACTAGGTATGCGTTGGGAGTTACACAAAGTAAATGTTAACTGAGGTATGAGAAGACATT
Source organism: Microhierax caerulescens (assembly GCA_035590215.1). Classification (NCBI taxonomy): domain Eukaryota; kingdom Metazoa; phylum Chordata; class Aves; order Falconiformes; family Falconidae; genus Microhierax; species Microhierax caerulescens. The sequence continues at coordinate 12,332,993 of JAVJGJ010000001.1, read as the reverse complement.
CCTTATCCTGAAGCACTGAGTCATCCGTGAGTTGGATTGCTCTCTCCTGTGCTTTAGTGGAGCCAGAAAGTGGGACTTGCAGATTAGAGCATGGGTGACTTGGGGAAACCAGAGCTTCGTGCTCAGCTCCGCTGTTGGCTTTTCTCTGGCACTTGGACACCTTGCCCCACTCTCAGCTGATAATTCTTACGCACTACATCACGGCCACTGGAGAGAGAGGCTGGTGCTGTTACAGCTGCAGAGAATAACATCCAGCCTTTCAGTGGGATCAGAAGTAATCATTTCCAGACAGGGTCAAATGCAAAAGAGCAGAGTCCATGGTGCTTGGCCAGGTTAGTTCAACCTGCTGGTACTGCTGGCAGAGCACTGGCAGAGAACGAGCTCAGTGGCTGTGGTGGTAGAGACAGCTGTAGCTGCTTCCACGCATTCTTTTTCTATAGGAGTCAGGGCTCAGGTTGGTTATTTACTTAGGCTGAACAGTAGCAGGCAAGGTCAAATCATCCGAGCCCTAGACTGGGGAGATAATAGTTGAATCAGTCCATCAGAGAAACATTAGCTAATGCCAAGATAGGTCACTTGGGGGGGGGGGGGGAACCAGCAACAAAACCCCAAAATAGCATTTTTAGGTGGCTTGTTTTCAATTTTGTCTCAGTTGTTCTTAATTATGTCTCTATTCCTGTTATTTTTTTAATCCTGTAAAGCTAAGCTGTTACTGAATTTTGTCTTAAGAAGACCCTGACACCATCGTTCAAAAGGAGTTTGTTGCCTCCCAAACCTTTTCCATGATGTACAGAGGCTGTGGAAGTTTTATTTTACTCTAAAAGCTCTCACATTCTCTGAAGCCAATGTTCTTAAAAATTATTTTAACCTGGTTTGCATTGGTGTAGGTAATTTAACTGTATCAGTTTGAAATCCAGTGTTAGTTAAGCTTATAACTGTTCATAATGTAGGAAAGACCTAACATTTACTTTTTTATCATTATTATTTCTATTAGACATTTTAAGTGTTGTTTACCCTAAGGGATTGTGGGCACAGCTGGAGAATTGGAAAACTAACAGTGTTAGAGACTAAGGAAATAAAACTTGATTTCTTGAGAAAGGAGATGAACTTTACTATCTGAATAATATGTTTTTACCCTGGTTTTTTTTTTTGTCTGACTTAGGCTAGTTTTACCTTTTTGATTTCATAGCCACACTATCTGGAAATGAAGGGCAAAGGTTCAGCAGCTCTGCCTCTGACAAGGTTCTTGAGCAAACAAAATCTCTCCAGCAAAAATAAGAGAGACTTTATTACTCCTGTTTATGTCCAAGGTAAAACAAAGAAACGACATGTCCCCCTCTATTTTGAGGCATTTCCTTGATTTTTGCTTCTTGATTTAATTCAGGAAGTCACTGGCATTTGGGTTGGGTTTTTTTTAATGGCTCAGAAACAGACAGAGGCTATAGATGTCCCCCCCTAATTAGTGTATGGCCTTGACCAGGCTGGGGGCAGCAAAGAAACCTTCTGCAATTGGGTTGGGTGGCGTTTCCAGGGAGGCAGCTGACGCTGCAGTGAATGTTCCCCTCTTTCCCTGCCTCGCTTCTCTTGCCTCAGCACGCAAAGGGTGGCTTCTTTCCCATTCTGCCTGGACCTGGAGGACATGCGGTGCTGGGTGCCTGCCTTGCTGGCAGGGAGAAGGTTGCTTTGCAGGCAAGATGTGAACCTTTTGCTGAACCCTCAGGAGTGTGGTGTTTTTTGAAGAGCTGGGAAGATGTAAAGAGAAGGGTTACTTGAACTGAGAAAGAGGGCTTTTCAATATTTGTTTGTAGTTTTCTGAATGATTTTGTTATCACTGGATAAAACCAAATGAGTGCTAATCGTACATGAAAGCTAGACTGCTGCTTTTGCAGAAAGTACAAAGACTTGTGGCATCAGTCATCCATGTGACACTAACATGAGGTGACAAAGAAGGTTCAGCCTTGTAGCTACAACTACTGAGCGTGATGACTGAAGCCTTTTTTCTTCCTGGGAAAGTCTTTAAGATGGCAGCAACTAGAAGAAGCGTTAGCAAACATGCCACTATTAGTGCCACTATTAATCAAACCTATCCATCCCCCTATATGGAAAAGTATGTTCAAAGGTATGGAATGGCTTCCATGTGAGGAGCAGCTGAGTAAGACGGAGATCGTTCAACTTGGAAAAGAGATGACTAAGGGCAGATATTGTAGAGGTCTACAGAACTCCCGTAAAAATCTAATGGCACTGAGGCATGTTCAGCAGTTTTGGAGGGTTTGGCAATGTGTTGGTGATACTCTGCATCAGATTTAGCTTGTTTCATTCTGCTGATGTGTTCCTGGCCCTTTGTCTGAGATTTGGCTTATTTGTCCTTTCAGTTTGTTTTTGCCATTTATTTTTACCATTTTTTTTCTTTTGCTTCATTCTCATTCATTTGTCAGTTATTTTTAATCCTATCCCCTGCACAGAGTAATAAAAGCAGTTAGTGTTTTTGCACCTCTGGGGAAGTTTCATCTGAGTGAGGAAAGAGGAAATCCCCTGAAGTAATTTTACAAAGTTCCCAGATTGCTGCTCCAAACTTGTTTCTTGCCCAGCTAATTCAGGGTCACTTGAACTGGAACGTGCCCAGCAACGTGGCTTAAAACCACAGCAGATGTGCTGTGCTGTTTTCTAGCTCTTTAGTCTTTCAGTCGTCTGTGCTTTTTAAACCACAAACTGCTCTGGCCCACACGGAGCCACCAGAGTTGTAGTACGTGGCTTCAACCAGAGTCATCTAAAATTCTTAATTTGGGGGGTTTCTGTGTTGGATTTGTAGGCAAGGGTGTCTGAGGGCTACTTCTGTGAAGCTTTGTCTTCTCTGGAGAAAAATGGATGACCTGTAAAGCTGCTGTGGCTAGCAGGTTCAACGGTGCCAGAGGAGGACATGCACAGTCGTGCCTCTCCAAGCAGCAGACAGTGTCACTGTGTCCCCTTTTCTTCAGCCCGCAGCCCGTGGCTCCCAGTCCTTGGGGCAGCGTGAAAGCAGGGGAGAGGGGCTTGTGGGGAAGCTAAAGCAGCTTGCAACTGTCCTTCCATAATTATTGTGGTGCTGAGGTGGAAGACCTTCCTTCAGTGGGAGCATTGCTAACTGGCAGGGTGACCTGCTGCACCTAGCGGGTGCTGGGGGAGATGGGGAAGGTGCAGGAGAAATCGAGGCTCAGAGCAGCATGGTGGCAGAGGCTCTGCGGTGCCTGGGGGGGACACCTCAGCAGCCCGCAGGTGCTGCTGTACCTTTGAAGCTGGGTGGACTTGTGCTGGGAACTGAGGTAGTCCCAGTCATGGGGACCAGTGATAAGAACCAGGGATTAAGAAACACTCATCTGGTCCTCTTCTATTTTTTTTAATCAATAGTTTTCAGCCAGAGCTGTAGGTGAAGTCTTGTGGGTTAATGGGTATTTTCAGCTGTGTTAGAAGCATTTGAAACATCGTTTTAGAACACAGACATTTGAGTCGAAACGAGATTTTTGCATACATGACTTTCTCTCCCTCTCTTCTTTTTTTTCATTTTTTAACAGCTTAGAAAGTTCCTAATGATACTTTAATCTCCAGGGTCAAGTGTTGTTTATCTTGCATATGGCACTAATATTTTTTTAACACTTTCTCTGACATTATAGGTAAATGGGCAGGATTTGTCACTACATAAAAATAAAAATAATACTAATCACTGATTCAGTCTCTAAGTTCAGATTAAAAGCTGTAATTAACCTGCATAATAATGGCTGCATTTTTTCTGTGTATAGTCTCATGCTTACCTCCTAATTTTCTGTGTGTTTTCAATATTATTTGTTCATGAAGTCTGCAAAACACAGACAGCACATAACTGTATTAGCAGGACATAATTCGTTGTAGGTTATTTAATTATGCAAACAACAGCTTCAGTTACTTCCAGTGTCGTTGATCTGTTTCCCTCATTTTATCTTTGAGTATTTCATGCGTCTTTGCATACCCATAAGTTGCATTTCTACTGAACATGTTCATGCATTTTCAAGGTATAGGATTAAAGTTTGGCATCAGCATCTTGGTTCACCCAAATACGGGTTTACGTGCGGAGGGATCCATAACTTGAAGGGAGGAGGGTTTAAAGCAGGGGTACAGTGACAGACACGTGTCCCCCCATGCAGGGAGAGGACAACGACTAGCAGAGGGAAGGTGCCTGGGGCAGGCAGGGCTGTGCTGAACCCTGCCCTTGTTTCCAAGGAAGGTGTGAGCAGCTCCAGCCATTCTGCTTATTCATCCTGCCTTTTTAGAGGAGTATTGGTACTGCTTTCCTGTCAGAGATGAGGGTGGGATTTAGGTGCCCTGCCCTTACCTTTTGAGAACTTTTATTGACACACGTGCTCTATTTTCCCCATTTGTAAATGAAAATATATGTGTACCTGTTCTGAGAGCACCAGGCACAGTAACTAGCTCGTGTTTGCATTGTCCTCTACCCTGACTACATAAGATGTTATTTAAGACTTCTGGGTTTTTTTTTGGCACAATTCCACTGAAGATAGCAAAGCAGCTTCTGCTGTAGTGGGCATGTTTTGCCACAACTCTGAAAGGGTTATATTTTACTAATAAATTATCCCTGTAGTGTATTTTGCTATGAGTTGGAGCATATCCTAGTTGTAAGACCTACGTGAAGGAATCTCTCTGGCTACCTTTCACAAGTACTATCCTGGTTAAGATAAGAGTCTCAAAAATTTGTGCCTTGTGTTGGGGTCTGAGGAAAACTCTCCAAGAACCACCCATATTCTATAATTAAGTGTGAATAAGTAACAGCACATTGATTCATTAGCACTGGTTAGTTCAGCAGAGTGATGAGCTGACACTGTGGGAACCAAGCCCAGGAAAAATGCAGCTATCATGGGTTTGTGAGTTTTGTACCTTTTTACTTCTTTTTCCTTTGCTGCAGTTTCTGCAGAAAATCAGAGGTAGTTAATATATTCTGAGCTCTCACAGCCTTGGCAAGATCAGCATTGATTACAAAAACACAAACAGAAATTTCTTTGTCCCTAAAAAGTAATAAACAGTGGCTGAGACTGCTTTTCACCAGGAAGATCACAGCCAGAAGCATCTTGCCTCTCCTGGTTTTAGCATCAAAAGAAATGAACCGAGAACAGCTCTGCTGGAGGTTATTGTTCACTTCAAACCAAATGGAAAACTTTTATATCAGTTACTTACATACTGTAGCTAGTCATTAACATGAGCAGGTCTTTTTTCTTTACAGGTCACTTAATTATCCTACTAGATATTTGCGCTCCTGTGATGAAAAGTGTTTTGTGACAATAAGGTTGTCTAAGAAAAAAAAAATAGTTTGCATAAAAGCATTTCCTTCTTTTACAAATGGGAAAAGTGCTGTAGGGAAAAGGTGTCGCTCCTCTCTCCCTGGTTGCTGCATTTTCCTTTTAAGGAAACCTGATTTACAGTTAAATGTTTTGGAAGATGGGCAAAGGACCAAGGCGAGTGCTAACAGTGCCAAGGAGAAGCGGGAAATGAGGGAGAGGATAAGCCGAAGGAAATATCTCTCTGCTTTTATGCAGAGAAGGAAAACAAATGGGAAATGTGGAGGGGGGCTGTGAAAACACCTACATCATTGCAAAGCAAGGGCTCTGAAGTAAAAAATAAAAAAGATTATATGGTGAAAAGTCGTGTTCTGATAACTTCAGTAGCTTGATATCCACAAGAACATGGCTGCGTGCTGCTATGCTGTCTCTGCTGCTGGCCTTCCCTTGCATTTTTTTTTCCTCTCAGGCTGGGCACCCTAGAAGGGGGGTTAGCTCTGCCTGCCTGGTGTGTCCCTGTTTTAGCAGTGGGGACAAAAAATGGTCACGGTCCTGCTTTCCTTTCCCAGCTGACAGCTGTCCTCCTCCACCCGGCAGGGCAAGAGGGCAGAGGGGTGCTGCTGCCTGGGGAGCCCCTGGGGCTTACAGTGCCTGCCGGCCCTGGGGTAGGTGGGTAAAGACTTCTGCATCCCCCTCAGCAGCATTCATTCCCTCTAGGGTGAAATCCTGCTCAGAATCTCACCGATCCCTTGCCCTTGGTGGCAGTGAAACCTTTCTGGGATGGGCACTCGGAGAAGAGGTGGATGGGCCCTTCTGCAGGACCCAGGTGTGAAGTTCAGCATCGGGAGTGATGCACTCTGTCTGTCCAGGCCAGCCGGTGTGTGTCCCATCGTGCTGCTGCTTTCCTCTGCTTTGTGCCTGGGTTTGTACCCCCATGGTGGCAGCTGAACACTTGATGCTCACATATGTGGTGCACAGCTCTGAGCCACTAACCCACCTTCCTGCCTCCACATTGGAAAAACACCCTCCTCCTTGGGTCAAGCCCTGACTGGGGCTTTGAGAAGTAAGAGGCACCAGCTGTCTCAGCCCCAGTCCTTTCTTGTTCATCACTGGTCACAGAAACAGGAATGGTTTCCCCATTCTGGCTCAGAGGGGGGACTTCTTGGTGTAATCAGACCTTGTCGTTTTGCTGTGATGACTTGACTTAACCTTTCTTCTCTCCAGGAGAGATGCAACTTTCAGTTCCCTGTTAATGTAAAAGCAAGTGTATGGTTTGAGACCCAAAGGTCCATCTGTCCCAGCATTGTGTTTCTCATAAATGGCAGCTGCTTGGGGAAGAGTGTAAGCGCAGGGTGAAGGTTTAGTCCTGGGGGGGGGGGGGGGGGGGGGGGGGGGGGGGGGGGGGGGGGGGGGG